>MU004235.1:14537-614537 GCA_010405405.1 Microthyrium microscopicum | reverse complement strand
ACTACTAAATATTATTCTAACTAATAAATGCCCTGCTTTAAAGACCGCTATTAATATTAAATTCCTAGAAGTTTAATAGATTTTATGCCTTTTTTATATTAATTGCGTAGTTAAAGCTTAATTACGAACTATATTTAGTACTATTAGTTGTCTATTAAGTTTAATAGCTTTTAATACTATAATTTAGGACCAAAATACTATAATATTAATATAGTAAGATATTATAAGTGCGTACTCTATAGAAGCGCATAATACTATATAGTTAAGCTTTATTAGTAAGTTTAGTAACTAATAGGAGTTATTATCCTATCTTCGCGATACTTAGTTAATTATTAAAGAAGACTTCTATAAGGCCTAGCTTAAAGATTCTTACTATTTTGGTATTATTACTACATTATTACTTAAGGGTCTTTATAGCGTAATTAAATTTTAGTTAGTTAGCTTACAAGCTAATCTTAATATTATTATTAATATTTGTAAGAAATAGATATATTTAGCTATTAATGCTATTTAAAAAGCTATAGTAAAAGACGCACTTTAAATCCCTTCTTAACTTTAACCTTTAGTTATTCTAATATTACTACCACACATTTACTAAGCTATCTTAAACTATGCCCTTAATATAATCGCTAATTAGTATCTTCTAGCTAAAAATCTAACCTATTCTAATCCCTATAGTAGCGTCTTTACCTTAGTATTTAGGCTACCTTATTGCTATTATATTCAAGATTACTATATATAGAATTCTAAGTAGACTATTAATAGATCTAACGTTAATTTATACTAGTACTATAAACGACCTTAAGAAGAATTATAAAATACTATTCCTACTTTAAGATTCCTACTAGAGCCTAAGCATCCTCAAATTCTACGAGTTCTACTACTAAATAACGTACGTAGTAGTAGTTATCCACGAGCTAACAAAACAATTACCTCTACTCGTTAAGATCTCTTATTTTAGGAGATAAATGCTACTTTAATAGCTTCAGCATCTTTAACAGCGCTAACACCTTTAATAGCACCTTTAACAGTACCTCTAAAACGTAAATAAGGACGCCCTTATAAGATTGTGACTCTAGCGGCATTAAATAGTAGCAGTTTAGGTATAATAACTTTATTAGCGCTCATAGTAATTAAGGAGGACTCCAACAAGGATTTTAAGGACATTAACGCGATTCTTAAAGCTCTACTAAATGCTATTTAGGCCGTCAACTTAGCTAAAGACACCAATTAGGCTAAAGACACCAATCAGACTAAAGCTCTACAACGTAAGAAGCGCGTTATTAAGCCTTTAACGCGCGTTCACGAGAATATTACAGCAGATAAAGATCTCAAGATAGCAGAATTACGCCACCAAATCACAGCTCTTCAGGCCACTTTAGCTTAACCAACACCACAACGCGGAGGGCGCGGAGGGCGCAGATCTCATAGAGGACAAGGAGGACGAGCTCGTGGCAAGTAATTACAATATTGCTATACCAAAAACGGGGTTAGGATTAGATGTAGAATACTTAATTTATTACTATACCAAAAACAAGATCAAGATACGTTACGGAATGATTGTTTTATGCTTTAAAAACGATAAAGAGATATTATATAGTTAGAATTCTACAGATCTTATAGTTTCACGCCTAAAATTATAAAATTCTTAGGATTATAGCTTTAAAGCTACTAGCGTAGTTTTAGTATTTTAGCTTCTAAAATATTAGATCTTTAGACACCAAAATTATACTCTAGTACTACTACAACACTATGAATTTTATCACGGACTTCCTATTTAGGAATAGCTTCAGAATATCTCGGCTTCGGATACTATAGGGGCAGATTAGCTGGAAACCATGGGCAGATTAGCTGGAAAGTAGGGGCCGTTTAGCAAGTCCCATAAAACAGCCGCATCACGGAGATTATTTTCGATACCAAGATCATTCAATGAATTTAGATGGCACGATTTTAGTTTTGAGCAGACTTGTGAGTTGTATTTCGAACATTTGAAGGTGAGACTAGAAGGAGTGATACTCCTGTTTTCTTCCAACCAAATTTGAACAGGCAACGCCTTGCGAGCTTTTCATCACAGCTGAGGGTAATTCGGTGGTTGGATGATTGGATCTGAGTGGCGTCTAAATCGCTGGCATCAGTTTGATAATTCTCCGCATGTGAGACATTCTTTCAACATCGTTTCTTCTACTTTTCTCGAAATGATTCGGTGTAGGAAATACTCTTTTGGCGGCTTGATCGTTGATTATATCCTTCGTCAGTCCATTCTGGTCACCGCCAATCGGTATTTCTAGATAGAGATGCTGGCTCACAATTTTGACTTCTAGAAGATAGAAATTTATGGACATGTGGACGAGGTGATGTTGAAGGAAGGTTAAGCCCCTGTCGTACAGCAAGGTTTAGGCGACATGGCTGGTATCATTAAAGTCTCTCTCATAACAAGTATAAGGTAACAATGTCATAATCATGCTCAACTTTGGCGTAGAATTGCTCATTTCGACCACATACTTGAAAACCTGTAACAACGCTCAAGCTTGCCTTCGCAACACCTGTTCTTCCTCTTCATTAGCCACCGGCGATTTGAACCCTAATAATGAAGTACTGAGGTACGTACTAGGAAAGGCAGACAGGAGTCATAGAATGGCGGTGCGAAAAGGAGTAGAGAGTTTGCAGTTTTGCACTTGCCTTCGTCTGTTTACCCCTAATGGTCTGTTGAAAGTCCTGGTACTGTCAACCTTCGTCCTAGTATTCTATGAAATGTGCTCACTTTTTCGTAATCGCCGACGTACATACCTGGTATACCTTGCTTATGAACGCCGACCTCGTGGGCACGAACCACCCCACGTAAGGTTTCGCCTCCAGATATTTCTCTTTCAATCCTCTAGTCCTGGGAAGCTTCTTTGTTCTCAAAAGGATCGTGAGATTTCGGAAGCTTGTCAAGAAATAAGAGTCAAGAAAGGGTCAGTTGTCTTCAAAACATCACTACTGCACCATGGCGGAAAAAGCAAGGCTGCGGTACTTGAGTGATTGACCAATCATCGTGCCCTCCAATAAATAATTATCTAAGATTTCTTGTAAGCATGCCGATAAGTTAACAACATGATTCTGTAGGTAGCCAAGGTAGCGCAGGGTTTTACTACTCTACCACCTCAAATCGCCCAACTTTAATGGCAGGTGCAGCATAAACTGTCCAGTATTACTGACTGCCGGTAGCTTTCCACCTCTGATATTCATCTGCAACGACTGATGTATTAGTTTTGGGGCCGCTAGTGTCTTATCGCGAGCCTGACGCATCTTCACAAATTCCTCTTCAGTCATCCCATCCATGAGGTGCTTGTTCAGCCTGCGATGTTCTGCCACAGTCATATATGGCACGGGATCTAGTCTTCCTTTAGGAGGGTAATCATGACCCGTCCAAATCTTGACATGATCCGGAAATGTAAGGAGCTTCCGACCGGACTTGAAAAGATCTGTCGCACTGCCATCGGGGAAATCTGCTCGCGCGGAGCCGATGTCTATATGAAAAATGGAATCGCCGCAAAAAATGTTGTCTAGATCTTCATATCAGGGTACCACTCAAGAACGATGTGCGGGAAGCATTACCTCCAATCTTATAACCCATATGATCGGGTGTGTGTCCGGGTATGTGAATCGCTATTGCCTTGAGACTCCCAACAGCGAACTCCTCGTCATCCTCGAAAGCCTTGTCAAAGACACTGTCGTATTCTTTTGCCGGAATACCATATCGCTCCCCAAACCGACGTTGAACCTGCTCAATACGCTTGCCTATACCGATACTTGGACGATACTCTTGCTCTTGAGTCAAACGGTGTTGTAAATAAGAGGCTGCAGAGAGATGATCTGCGTGTGCATGCGTTTCCAGAATCATATCTACTTTGTACTCTTTCTTACCGATGAGAGCCAGCAATGAATCGGCACTGGTCGTGGTGATCTTCTGTGTGATCGGGTCGTAGTCAAGAACCGGGTCAATAATGACTGCGACTGAGGTTGCTCTGTCCACTACTACATACTGCCATGAACCGGTTTTGCTTTCGAATACGTCGTGAACAATGGGCTCGCGCACATTGCCTACTTGTTTCTTGTACCATAATCTTTGATTGCTTGAGAATTCAGATTTCGGAGAGATTGCTCCAAGCTTCAGAGAATATCGCTTGCGAGCAGTGAAGAGATTGCGCGCCTGCATGTTGCTTGAAGTAGCTAGATATGCTCTAGTTGAGCAACCTTGAACCCGGGGAACTTCGCTGACATCTGGTTGGTATTGGAGGAGCCTTCGAAAAGGTTTGTTGCTTTTAAGATGGATTAAGCGCCTCATTGTGAATGTGGATTGGTTGTGTATGTGGAAGAATGATTATTGAGGAAGCAGTTAAGTTATTTACCTATTATTCTAGAGGAGACTCTAGTGCTACCCTTTTTCTGTAGAGGCATGCCCCTTCGGCGACCTCAATCAGCCTTCAGGGTTTATCAGTCAGATCTTTCATACCCTTGAAACCCGTCACTCCCGTCTCTCCACACACCCTGACACTTTTCCCTATCGCTCACTCTCGCTTCAAGAAAACCTTAAAATGAGGAATATCCTCCGTCAAAGTTGTTGCCAGCAAAGATGATTCGCCTTCCCTCCATGTCATTCTTGAATACAGTAAAATCAAACAGTATCAGAAACCTCGCAACTGTGGGGTCAGCAGTTTTGACCGGCCAAAATCATAAAATCGTTGTGATCGGTGCCGGCAGCGCCGGCTTGAACGCCAGCCATCAGCTTTTGCGATCCGGTAAATTTAAGCCAAACGACATTGCAATCGTCGATCCTTCAAATTGGCATCATTATCAACCTGGTTGGACTTTAGTCGGTGCTGGCTTAAAAACGAAAGAAGAACTCCGACGACCGACACAATCGTTGATCGCCTCAGATCTCAAATACTATGACAGTAGCGTGGAAAGCTTCTCTCCCAAAGACAACCATATCACCCTCAAAAATGGCGACAAGATTTCCTACGAGCAACTAATCGTATGCCCTGGCATTGGCATTAACTATGGTAGCATTAAAGGGCTCCCAGAATCTCTTGATAATCCTGATGCCATGGTGTCCTCCATCTATGGCTACGAAACTTGCGAAAAGGTTTTCCAGAATATGAAGAAATTCGACAAAGGAAAAGCAATATTTACACAGCCCTCTGGAATCGTCAAATGCGCTGGCGCACCTCAGAAGATCATGTGGCTAGCATTAGATCACTGGAAAACGATCGGGACATACAAAGCACGCGATCCTCAGTCTCCGATAGGGATCAGTTTTGCCACTGCTCTCCCCACTATGTTCGGCGCGCCCAAATACAGCAAGCGCCTTGAGAAACTTCGCGAAGAACGAGGTGTGGAAGGACTCTTCCAGCATGACCTTTCCGCTATTGAAGGCAACACTGCGACTTTTATCCGTCTCGACACTAAGGAGAAGGTCCAGAAACATTTCGACTTTTTGCACGTTGTACCGAAAATGGGTCCCCATGCCTTTGTTGAAAACAGCGAGCTTGCCAACGAAGCCGGACTGGTTGATGTCGACGAATCTACAACCCGCCACAAGAAATATCCGAATATATGGTCAATAGGCGATGCCTCCAGCCTGCCAACCTCAAAGACTGCTGCAGCAATTACCGCAGAAACACCTGTCATGGTGCACAACTTATTACAGGCCATGGAAGGCAAAGATCCAACCGCCATCTATGATGGCTACACGTCTTGCCCAATTCCTACTGAGTATGGCAAACTCATGCTTGCAGAGTTCAAGTATGGAGGGGAACCAAAGGAAACTTTCAGCATGTTGGGCATTGACCAAGGAACGCCACGACGTGCTTTCTACTATCTGAAAAAGGATTTCTTCCCGTGGGTTTACTACAAGTCGATGGTGAAAGGAACATGGGGAGGCGCAAAAGGCTGGATTTCTCGACCTCCCACGTGAACACATTGAAAGTCGTTCAAGCTGACGAGATATATCAAGGACCTCGAGAGCATAGAAGCGAGGCCATCATGTTCACAATTCAAATTGAAGAGATTGCATGCATTCCAAAACTTTTGCTTGCTGAGATCTGTACGACAATTATATCTGAGGTTGAGCGAGCTTTCATATTCAGACTCCTAGACCTCGAAAACAGCAGTTAACACTATTTTGTCTTCGTCAATGACGGTATATCAAAGCCGTCATACGTAACTTGGTAATCGGCTGGGATAAAACTAGGTAGCCAAATTAGTAGCGAGCGTCCGTCCACATTCCTTCCTGAAAGCGAGATTTGGTTCTGTATAAACTGTAAAGTGTGAATCAGCCGTGGTCTATATTCGTAAATGCGATGACATACTCTTCCATGTCGATCTCATACCCTGTAAGTTCCTGCCAAAAGCGATAAAGAGCAAATATTGAGACCGAAAATTGCCCTGGCCACGATGGCGCATGCCGAGTATGTTCAAAGTCGGGTTCCTCCTCATCTTACCAGTGTTCCTCCCCGGTTTCATAGTCAAATTCATAATGGTCCCCGTCTGGCTGCCGTGATACAGCAATAATTCCTTATAGGAGATCTTCCGATTTCGCCGTGAGCATCATTTCCCTGTCACGAAGCACCGCATTGTGGATATTTGCAAATGCTTTTGCGTCGAGGACTAAAAACGCTTTCCAACTTGCCGAGCGATATCCATGGTCTTCAATTTCTAGAACGCTGGCAGTCCAGTCCCGGAAATGAATTTCAAGGTTTTCGGGGTCGCGTTGTTGTATTTCTCCTCATCCTCTAGCACGAAGTTACGATACTGGTCTCGAGCAACGTTCACTGCGCCGGGCTCTTCACCGAAATGAGCGTATTCGAAGTCTGCAAGCATCAGCTTGTCTATGTTCTTCAGTACGCTGTCCCAATGCTGTTTGAACTCCGGAGTGTACACTGTGCGCTAAATGACCCACCCCCAGAAGGCTGTTCCACCATGTGTGGGCAGGTATTGCGTTGTTGTTGGCGTACGTTGAACAACGCTGAAATCCAGCGCAGGAAGATTTGGCCGCGGCATTATTTAGCGTGAGGAGGCTCTCGCTCGAAGATAGGCAAAGAAATCCAAAGAGCAGGTTGGACGTAAGAAGATCGAAGCTATTTTATATATGGAGCAAGGCAGACGAATTGATATCTTACTGAGCAGGGTTTCATACCTGCTTATTGGCTAAAAATATGCTTCTCGCAACAAGATAAATGGGACCGCGCTGTGCCCAGCTTGAACTCAACTCCAACTTCACGTCTTGCCTGGACTCACAAGAATTTCTAGGCCGGCTGAACGTAGCTGTCGACTTTCGCAAGTGTGATGGTATGATCGCTGTAGGATGCGACAAGACAGTTTGATGACTTTATTCATGATCTATATCATAGAGACTTCGCTGCGACCTTCCAAACAAGAATTTCGTGCGGCGAGATCTTACGAGGGTGTTTTGCGGCTAGACCACATTGATCTTGCAGGGATACTTTCTCAACGACTTTTGCTGGATCGGTGAATCTAGAACTGGTTGATAACCTCAACTAGGCCAGTCATGTCTTCCAGGAAGAAATCATGTTCTTTTTTGACAACCTCCATATCTTCGTTGATATCGTCCGTCCACCTGTGGATATAAACAGTCCTCATACCAGCCTTCATTCCACCTCTGGTGTCATATGCGTGGGCAGCCACCATTACAGTCTCCTCCGGCTTCACACTGACCAAGTCCAAAACCTTCGTGTAGCTCTCTGGAGCAGGCTTGTATACACCCAAGAGCTCACTCGAGAACAACATATTGAACGATAGCCCTGAAGATTTGCAAAGATCGAGCTGGAGTCGCGTAGTACCATTCGCGTACACAAATACTTCGTAGCCGGCGGCCTTTACATCTTCGATGGCTTGGCGTACTTCGGGCCAGGCGGGCATCGAGTGCCATGCTCCTACACACTGCTGCTTTGTTTGCTCGCCAAAAAGTGGTTTATGAGCTGTGTGTTTCTCCAGGAGAGCATCTAGGGTGTTTCGCATGGTTATGTCGATGTTTTCTGGGGGCTCTTTTGCAGCTAGACGTGCGGCGTTGGAATCAAAGTAGTCCTGACGCCACTCCAAGGCTAGTTTGGAGCGCTCGCTCTCAGGAATGGCTTGTGGTAGCGCTTTGATGGTGCCGTTGTGCCAGTCGAGGCATGTCCCCATGAAGTCAAAGAAGACGGCTTTGATCTGTGGTTTTTCCATGCTCTTTCAACTGTTTGACCAAGGGCAGGGGTTGCTGTGGACGAAGGTACTGTACGTAGACAAGCTAGCAATTCTCAAAGTTGGATATATCTAGAAATCTGGTTACTGCGGTAAATTCGATGTCGAAGCCGAAACCGTTTTGGGGGTTGCCTGCTAGGCTGCTTCTGAAATGACACCAGCTTATCGTAAGGAGCAATTGGAGTTGACCGGATACTAAGGCACTAGAAGCCATGTTTTATGTATGGGAACCGTACTTGGGGGTCAGGTCAATCGTATAGTATACGCCTTACGGAGAACATGCATTTGCACTACCAGGTACATGATGGATGGGTATATACCTGAGCTCAGGGGTTACGCCAAAGTGGCGCAAAATTATGGTCTTAGCCCCCTTAACACTAAGTCCAAAGGGTTCTTTACGCGTTTAAGTAAGCAAAGGTCACCTATCCTCCTCTATTATTCTTATCCTCTCTTTAATCGTAACTCTTACGCTCACAAGCTCGCTCTAAAGAAATTTTATATCTATCCTAGGCTTAAAGAGCTTATCTTCAAGAACGCTTAGTCCCTCTCCCTTTAGAATTTAGGGTTCGTAATCTTACTTATAAATATAGGTTCCTAATCTTTCATTACTTAACAAAGTACGACCACTGCGACGGCTTATTAATTAAACTAAGAGGGAAACACGTAAAATTATAAAGCATTTGTCAAACGTTTTAATAGCGTTGTCATAGCGTAATCTAAACTAAGGGGTGAATGTAGTGTGGCAGAACACCTAATCCCACTGAATCCCTCATGATGGAGGAACTAAAGTAGGAAAGAAAGAGTGAAGAGCACGCGAAAACTGGGAAGAACCGCGCATGCCAAGGCCCTAAAAGTTTAGCGTTTCTTGGCGGGCTGATCTTGAGCTGACAAGGCTGATGAGAAGGCTGAAATTTCTCTGGGCATTCAATATCGACTGATGACACAAATCTTTGTTGGAATATAAAGTGTCTAAAATCATAACAAAGCAAGCTGGTCCTCATGGAACTAATTTTGAGACCTTCCAGGCAACACGGACAATAAAAAGCATTCGCTCGATAAGTGGGGTGGTCAATGACGATGATGTAATGTTTTACTTTGCCTTGGAGCTGGACACCAACAACAGCGTAGCTCTTAAGCTTTTAAATAATCGGTCAAGCCCACTTTGTTTTCGTCTCTTTGCTTCAAAAACTCACTCAATCTTCAATTGCACTGAAACATCTTCTTGGCCTATTCCCAGCTTCAGCGTACAGAACAGACATACACATACAAGAAGAACCCTTTTCTCCCAGCTCTCATCATGCCTCTCGCTCGACATGTATGGAAAAGAAACCCCTAGGCTATTTCAATTGCTAATTCGCATAGGTCGACCCAGAAGCGCTGGTCCAGAAGCTCCAAGAAAGTGCTCATAGTGCTCCTGGAAAGCACACATACAAGCTTGCGGAGTCATCTTTGACCCCATACTCCAACAAATACTCCGTCACAGAGCTCGCCAAACACAAGCTACCCAAGGAGGGTGCCCCTGCGGGAGCTGTGGCCCAGATGATTCGTGATGAGCTCGACCTTGATGGCAGACCCAATCTCAACCTTGCAAGCTTCGTCGGAACTTATATGGAGAAAGAGGTATATTCTTCGTGGACTTCCGCACAAAACTTATGCTGATTGTAGGAAAGGCCGAGCAATTGATGGTAGAGAATCTATCAAAAAACATGTCTGATGCCGATGAGTATCCTGCCATGATGGACATTCATTCGCGTTGCATCAGCATGATTGCCCACATGTGGGGAGTTCAAAAAGGAGAACAGGCCATTGGTTCAGCCACTACTGGCTCTTCAGAAGCAATTCATCTCGGAGGACTTGCTATGAAGCAGTTATGGAAAGAAAAGAGACAAGCCGCTGGCAAGGACATCTCAAAGCCAAACATCCTCATGGGTGCCAATGCTCAAGTTGCTCTGGAAAAGTTTGCACGTTATTTCGATGTTGAGGCACGCATTCTCCCCGTCAGCGAAAAGAGTCGATGGGTCTTGGATCCTGAAACTGTACGCGAGAATGTTGACGAAAACACCATTGGTGTCTTTGTCATTCTTGGCTCTACTTACACTGGTGTGTACGAAGACGTCGAGGCGGTGTCCAAAGTCTTGGACGAGTACGAAGAGAAATCTGGCAATTACATTCCAATTCATGTGGATGCTGCCAGCGGTGGTTTTGTGGCCCCATTTACTCACGCACATGCTGGCGTTCCTTGGAACTTTGAACTTCCTCGTGTCCATAGTATCAACGTTTCTGGCCACAAATTCGGTCTCGTCTATGCTGGTGTTGGATGGATCGTCTGGCGCGACGAGAAATATCTACCAAAGCACTTGATTTTCGAGCTACATTACCTCGGCGGCACAGAAGAGTCATTTACACTCAACTTCTCACGTCCTGGAGCTCAAATCATTGGTCAATACTACAACTTGGTTCATCTCGGCTACAAAGGCTACCAAGAAATCATGGAGCATGTTCTATCTAACGCCCGTCTGCTCAGCAATACTTTGGAAGCTACCGGCTGGTATCAGTGCGTGAGCGATATTCATCGCAAAAAGGGCGACTACAAATTCGTCGAAGGCCAAGGTCCTTGCGAAGACAGCGAAACAAGCGAGGCATACAACGCTGGGTTGCCCGTTGTGGCGTTCCGCTTCACCGATAACTTCAAAAAAGAGCATCCACGTATCGGACAGGAAGCTGTGAGCAAGATGATGCGTATGAAGGGATATATCATTCCAAGTGAGTCTTCACCCATCTGTGACCATCAATTGGAATATCACTAACTTGACCATAGACTATCCTCTTCCACCAGATGGCGAGAGCATTGAGATTCTTCGTGTTGTAGTCCGCGAATCGATGGCTCTTGACCTCATGGACAAACTGATCAGTGATCTCGCCCAGGTCACGGAGAGCTTGATTGAGATCGAGGACGATTTTGATATCGCGTCCTGGAACCCGTTCCCCAAGAAGGGAAGCTCGACGAAGTCAAAGTCAAACCAGGGAGGCGATGATGGAAAGGAAAAGAACAACAGTGATATGACGGGCGGCGTTCATCGCTCCGTATGCTAGAGGCCGCCAAAGAAATCTCATGAGGGCCGTGGATCAATAGCAAGGCATTGAAAAATGGTAAAGCGTCTGGCGAGACTGGTTTTCAAAAAGTCATTATAGTAAGATCATTATCTCTTATAGCAAACGTCCATACAACATCGAGTGCTCTCAATCCCATGATGGCTCTTTGTTGAAGAGCATGGGAATGGATTTCACATTGTTCTTTTGATCAATTGTACGAGGAAAACCCAAATCCCGATTTGTAGCTTTCCAGAGCAAATATAGTTACGCTCCTCAACTCGTTGCATTGAGATGTCAAGGGCCAGTAGCTGGCTTCGGCGCTTCAGTGTTTCCAAAGTACGCATGGAACACTTGACCATCAACTTTATACCTCACATGCATTCCTCCCGTCACTTCCATGTCTATGTTCACAATGGACTCCTCTGGTATCTTACCATTCGTGGCTCGCGATATCTCCATATCGAATTCCTCACACGCGGACTTCATGAAATCTTCCATCTCGTGCTGGCAATCAAAGGCTGCCCCTATCTGAATGTCACGTATGTAGACTTCTGCTATCAACGGGAGTATAACGTGAGCAGCGGCGCTTCTGTCTACGGCGGCATTTACGTTGCGCTCAGCTTGTTGCTGTTGAGGAATACATGCTAATAGCATGTTTGTCATGGTTAAATGGCCTTGTTCGAAACCATGCAGTAACCAGTAGTTTCTTGTTATGCTGTCAGTCAGTGGGAAGGTTGCGTCGTTCTCTGTTAGGTTAGGAGCGGTTCTGCGACGGCCTAATTGGACATTAGATTTGGTTGGGTGTTATGGGGTTGATGGCATACCATAAACGAATTCTTCGCGATCTTCGTCGGGGAATTCCCAGTAGCGGCGGCCTATCGCGCTTTAGATACTTTCTTTTTCAGAGCTTTTGAATGATATACAAAGTTTCCAATACCGTATTCGTGGATCATCTGGTTCATACCAGTGCCCCATCGCGTGCACTCGACCAGAACTATGAAGTCGTACTGTGGGAGTACTCATCGAGACAACTAGTCGTTGTATTCGCCGGTGTACATCACTGAAATCTTCCTCGTAGCGTCTGCGGTGCGCAGGATTAACTCCTTCGTTGCTGATTTCCATTTCGGGTCTGAGGAATGGTGCATCATCGTCAGGAGCAAGCCCGAACACGCGTGTAGCCTCAGACTCTGCACTATGCTCGTGCCTAGGGGATTCCTGATGAGTAGGCTCCTGTTGCGTCGAAGACGTATTCTCAGATCGTAATGCCCGCCTTCGGTTTAGTAAAGCGCGGAGGAGGTCCGGATTTCCATTGCGTCTTCGCCTTGGTACATCAGAGATGTCTCTACGTCTTGGGATTGTATCTTCGGCTTCGGAAACAGGTCGTCGATTCGGTAGAGGAGATGGGTTTACAAGTCCAACTGGAATAGTGCTATCTTCTCCAAAGCGTCTGCGCAATGTGGAAGATTCGTTTCCCATGTTTGAAACTGGTTCGAACGACTCACAGATCTTTTGGTTTGGCTTTGTATACGCATGGAATAGGCTGAACATCTGTATTGCAAGCTAGATAAAGACGAATTTAAACGCCACTGAATTTTTGGTTCGTTTGTATAAGAGTGAATGGAATATATTTGTCAATAACTGGTCGCTGATATTCTGAGCGCAATGGTTCACGAGAACCACATAACATCATGACACTCTTCCATTCTAGATCAATGACCGTTCGATACCTGGGTATCATGTAATCATAGTCACCTAGAAGATCCTACTCCTGATGGACAGCATCCACACTGAGATCTGATATCACACCCTATCAGGAGTTTCTTCCACACACGTTGCACTGGAGGAACTTGCGACTTCCACCTGCCAATCACCCTGTGCCATGTCTTGAGAGATATAAGCGCATGGGTTCAGGAAGAAGTAACCATGATCTTGCCCTCCGCACATGTATCTCAAAGAGACCATGCTCGGATAGTAGCTTACACATACGTTCGCTTTTTCGGCATGAGCATGGCCCACAACCTTGTTGCTAATTTCTGTTCCATCAATTAGAATGTTCTGGTCGTCGAAGTGGACGACGGTCTCTGAGTGATGGAAAAGGGCTCGAAAGCGGTTTGGGTCGGTATCGTGGACGCGATGGACTGGGTCGTCGGGGTTGAAACCCATGATGTTTTTTGAGAATGAGAGGGGTTTTCTTTGGGCGATTTGAAGATAGGAGACGGCCAAATCTATTGACTTTGTGAATGTTGGCAAAAATGGACCGCAGTGTTGTGCATGGAATTGGTGGGAGCTTGTGTTATGGAACAAAGCAGCTTAGGATCTTAGAAGATAGCTTTCATAGGTAATTGCTTATCCAAAATTGACTTGTGCAACTTGATAAGTGAAGTCTGAGCAAATATATTGAAAGTGAAAGATCTTACCTCCGTTGTTGAGGTGGAAAGATTCTTGCAAGCCGCTGCTGTCACTTTCTAAAATAGCCGGTATCTGAACCTCTTCGATGAGGTTACGAATTGGAATAAACATCCCAGATTTGGATTTGACCGTGTTAAAGGTACCTACCTAAGATAATGAGATATTGTCTGTGCCTTGATGCGTTGACGACGGTTCAAACAGCGAGGAGGCCAGCGGCCCAGCGTTAACAAGCAATTCAGCAAAGGTTGTGTTGGAATATGTCACAAAAAACGTGTTCCTCGAGCAAGACGTGCGTATGTCACTAATCTGATCAGAGCTATCTCTTGTCCTTTGCGTTTTCACGGGTGCTTTTCAGATCCCTTAGACATTGACTTTTACAAAAACGGGATTGAGTAGGCACTGAGCCTCGAAAGTAAATCATAATTGATTACATGGTAAAGTTAGCTAGTGCTGAGGCTCCTGTAGAACAGAAGAGCTCTGAAGAATTCGTTTGAAATATTTTGTAGTCAGAGTGTTCTTGAGATTTTTGCCACAAGTTGATGCTGATCACTGAAGACAGTGACTGATCTTTTTGACCTCACATTGTAATGCTGACGAATGAAATTCTATGGTTATCGCGTCAAGAGAAAATCAATTCACTTATAGCATATTTCATTGTTTCTAACCAGCCAGGCTATCTAATCTGGAACATTGACCTGGCATCAAAGATCCCATGGGTAATCATGGTTCTCAAACTCTCTACGCCGATACAACCGGTTATGTTCCACTCCGTCCAGAACATAGCGCACTTCAAGACCTCGAGGAGTGATCTTGACATAGTGATCCATGCCTTGGAAGTTCATACTAACCGCTTGCGCGACACGTTCAGCTGCTGCTTCAATGTCCCGCCGTACTTCGGCTCTTTCACGTCGAAGGAATTGGTAAGATGCACGAGAGTCGTGTTCCATTTCGTTCATCTGGAGTTGGACGTCCTCCAATTCGAACTCTAGCTTTGCTAGGCGCTCAAGGGCTCGCTGGCTAGAAGGGTCAAGACCGGGTGTAGATGGGTCTACTGGGCTGCTTGCCGGTACTACCAGTGGTGTTAGTCTTGCTTTCACGAGATTGATACTGGAGCTCCTACGCGAAAATAGGTTAAATGTAAGAACTTCATCTCGTCCAGGTACTGTAACAGTTCCAGAACCCGATGGCGTTAGTGTTGCAGATATTGAACGCGGAAGCTGAGTTGAGCCTGGGGGTTGTATGGGATGCGCTTGCGGTGACGGAGTCACTGTTCGAGGTGGTTGTGCTGGCCGAGGAGGAGGCGATGGCTGAGCTGTATGCGCTGCTAGATTTGGACTTGGTGGTTGAGTGGAGGGTTTTTGAGCCACGTCTGAATCTGATGGTGTCAAGGGTAGCTGTTCTTTTGAACTAGACATACTGGAAGATGAATTTCAGATGACTTGTTGCACAGTCAAGTGGCGTTGGTTGCGATTTTACCTTGAGGATAGAGCTTTTTGAATTGCTGTATGCTAGAGCAGTTTATGATAGCTATGGAAAATTTATAGCCATGTGTTTGCCTTCATAGCCTTGATTTCACCGTAGGCCAGTGCCTGGCTTGTACTGATCAGTGATAAGCAAGACTTTATATTGAGCATTAGTTGACATTGTATGACACACTGGGTATTGATGGGGAAAGTCATAGGTCGATTCCAGTCTCTTGACTGGGTGACTGAAATTGCTGGCGCTGTATTTTGTAACATTCGCTACAAGAGCTACGCGTCGTAGTGAGAACAGTGAAACCACTCTTTAAGAAATCCATTGTCTCTCGGTTCAGGGTCACCTATATGGCAGAGAATGCTATTGATAGATTATCAATCATGAAAAGATTGATAGACCAAACGGCAGCCTTTTATATAGTCGATGATATGAACAAAACCATTATTCATCTGTCGCACGGAGATTGCCTTAAACAAGCCAGCCAGTAATGCTCATCCGGTGGGTATCAAAGCGATGAATTGGTGCAACCATTACTCCTATCCTCTCAAAGTAATCGGAATGATCGTCGGAGTGATCATTTCGAGGTATTCTCCTGATAATCAAGAGGTAAACAGCATTTTCGTTAGTGTTCGAACCAAGACAGACACCGTATAAATGCTTCTGTTCAGCAGCAATCTCAGCCATCCCCAGATGTGTAACATGGAGAGGACATGTTAGATCAGCGTACGAGTCTACTAGGTAGTAGCCGCTAGGATAGTGGTCCTTGTCGGATCGCTTTCTTGTATCTTGCCATTCGATTTTGATTTTGACAACACTAGCTGTCAATAGCAATTTGTTTGGCGGTTCTCGCTTTTCACCAGCTCGCCATTTGTCGGTACTCCGGAGTGATTCTGTTTGGTTTTTGGTTTCCACGTACTCGAATTTGGTCACGTCTTCTTCTGCATTTTGAAAGTCGTCTAAATTGGTCGAGCCGATCAGCCAGTCTACTTGGCCTTCCCAGCCAGCCCAGGTCCAGGATGCGAATTTTGCACGTCTTCGGAGAGGTTGCTTGTGAGCACCGTGAGTCCAAGCAAGACCTACATATAATCAGTATTTAGTTGATACGCACTGCGGAGGTTCTCAGAAAGTGCTTGTAATCTCATACAGTCCTGCAAGTAATTAAAGCAAGCCAGAAGAGCCCGACATTACTGGCTTTCGCCAAACCAAGTAACGTGTTACGTGGCGAATAAAAATATACAATCTGGAAACCTTTGATCTAGGATGGTAAAATATGAAGGCCAACATGAAGATTGTGTCTGAAATGCCGAAGTAAAAGTAGCTCGAACTTAGTATTTGCTTTCGACGAAGTATCGGTGCAGGCGCTTTCACAATGGGGACCTTACCATAAGCAAAGTTGAATTTGTGAGATATCGGAGAAGCGTTTGGCCAAGGGACGACAGTGTATGTCTTTGCATAAGACATGAAAGGAATACCAGCGAGATGCTGGATCGAATGAATCTCATGAGGGAAACGATCGAGCACACTAACAATTGCTGCCAAAGCGTCTGAGTCAAATGAAAGCTTTCGGTTGCTGAACTGATTAATGTGATGCTCAAATATCGCCAGAGTGGACAATTTCCTGATGCCAGAATTATTGGCGACATGTAGTGTACCATCAATGAAGTAGCGAGTATCCTTTATGAGAGCATGCACTCCTTGTAAGTATTTGTCTTTTGGAAGATGATCTTGGTATCTCCCATCGTTCCCCAAGCTTTTAAAATATAGTTCGCTGAAAGGAGGAAAAGAAAGCGATTCGCAGCGAAAATTTGATCGGCAGCGGGACTGGCATTGAAAATGGACTTGATGATCAGTGAAGATAAGTCGTCGAGTAGAGAAGAAGAATTCTTGATATGTCCATGCTCTTGTTTGGTACACAGACCGATCCAAAGTATGCTCCGGGTGTGGCAACGTTGACACAAATCGGTGGTTTTTGATATAAATTTTGCTTTGTTTTATGCGAGGTCGCTGGCCCACACCAGGAAGCCCATACTCAGCATTAAATCCTGCTGCGGCAACAATGGTGAGGGCTGCGTTCTTGTAGACTGTGTCCATATGGCCAATCTGATCGTGCCGTAGTGATGAGGCCGAGGAAATGCAAAGCATGTCAATCCATAAATAGCGGAAACCCAATCGAAGAGCAACACTGATGGCATCCTCAATGACAGCGCAACAGCTATCAGGAATACTGTAGGGGATTTTATGGACCATAGGTTTCAGGTCTCGAGAAATGTTTCCCCAAACGTAGCTTAGAGCTACATATTCGAGGTTTTTCTTCGATTCTGGTTGAATAACACGACGGGTTTTGCAATCTAAGAGATACAAATCTAGCTTCTTGAGCCTAGTACGTTGACCAGTGAACTCCTCGCATCGATTGGGACGTTTTTGTCGATTCAGGCACTCGTCGATCCATGTTCTGATGAGATTGAAATCGACTCGGTCGACATCAATGGTCCGACCATATAAGGATCTGATATATAGTTTCCTTCGAATCGAATGCGGAACATAGCCTCGTTGGCCTGGTGTATCATTATCCTCCGTAGTGGCAATTCGCACTGGCCATAAAGTGATAGGCCCTCCCAAACCACTGGACGATTTTTGGCGCTTTTCAAGATCCTTGGTCGTCAAATGCTCTGGTAAAGCTCGATTATTGCTGATGGTCACAAACCCTTTTGCCCTCGATAAGTCTATCGCATCTTCGATCGAAACGGTTTCCGGAAGTGGATAGATGAAACTTTGATATTTGGTCACATTTGGTCGCCATCTAATAATGCTCAGATGCTTCTCATCTTCTGCGGATCCAGAATAGATGCCAGACTCATTGTGTCTATGGGGAATTTCGCGTCCAAAATAATCCAAGTTGCAAGACAGAAAGCAGCCTCTGTGCTTTAGAATCTCGTACGCATCGGTAACAGAAATTTGGTTAGGAGCGCCAGCAATCACCCCAAACAAAGGCGCATCCTTGTATGATGTCTTGCTAGTGATAACACTCTCATCGATGAGATCTCTCATGGGTGTTGCGAAAAGTGAAGTAGCTGCGGAAAAGGCATGAAGGTGGTAATCATTTGTCTCTGAATAATCGGATTTCATGCCGTGGAAGAATAGGCACATTATGCATCCTGTATCAGGACTGATATGTTGCAGATTGCCCAGATAGATCGAGCTATTGGAGTTGGAGCTGAATTGGAGATTGGCAATTTCTTGGTCATAGAGCTTCTCACAGGCCCTGCACACATTTTGCAGTCTCAGAGAAGGAAATGCGCCATTGACTTCTTCCACTGGTGAAGACGTAAGTCCTTCGGGCTCACTACTTAACGCTGTCAAGTCGCTGATGCTCTCATGGGACCTGTCGATGGAAGATACATCGCTTCCTCGCTTTTTGGGACGACGTCTGTTGTTTGTTCGCCTTCCGGGCATGGTGGAGTCAGGGGTCTAATCAGAGACTTCATGGTCTAGTGTCTACAAGCCTTGCGCTGTAATGCTGGACACCGAGATCTCCTGTAACACCTTGTTTGATCGGTTGCATATCGGTCTGGCTTCCATTTTGTGTATTTGATTCTCGGCGATGTTCAATGAGCGGAGAAGAATTTGTTGCTTGAGGTGGCCAAGGAGGCCGCAGGATGTGGTGATGCAACCCTGTCACCAAAAAAAAAGCAATTAAGATATTCGAAGTCTGGGGTAATAAACCACCAAGAGCAGGGATTGACGAAGCGGGATTCAAAGAAGTGAATAGCAACCAAAGATGGCTATTGAAATACGGACTTGAGACTTTTCAAGGCCAAACTTTGATATATTTTTGAATATGGCAGTTATCGTCAATTATACAATACACAAATTTGCAACATCTGCAGGAATCTCCCACGATTTGATAACGTCTGGTAACGACATGAACTGCGCCATTAATCCTGCTTCCATATGCCAGATATTGTGACAGTGAAAAGCCCACACACCAGGATTGTCGTTACGAAATCGCAACAAAACCCAACTATATCCTTCAACTGTAATGGTATCTCTGCGCATCGGATTTTTAGTGTAATCGTTTGAGGATGTAGAATTCAGCTGAGAGTAGAGGTCGCTACTCCACGGAAAGTATTGTTCTGTGGAAGTAGCCATTACCCAAAAGACATGACCGTGAAAATGAAATGGATGCGAGCCATCGTCGAAATTCTGAACTAGCAGATCTACTACTTGGATGGTCGGTAGAGAGATCACATATTGATTTGGAGAAAATCCAGTGCTAACTCCAGCTGTTTCCGATATGTTGGAAGCATGTATTCCGGCTATTGCTTGGTTTAGTGTAGGATCACTTTTGTTGGGCACCCAGGTAGAGCCGTTGATCACCGCTCGGTCGAGCGCATAGTCTCCAATTGCAAATGAAAATGAGAGCTGGTAGAATATATCCGCTGGCGGAGCTTGTTGTTCTGCAACAGGAACTAGAAGTGTGTTGTTCATATCTTGACAGATCAAGTCATATGCATCCTTCCAGTCCACAGAACTGGTTGGTTCCGCTGTGCTATTCGTATAACTGATGAGAGAGAGCACACTAGTATCCAAGACGGGGTTATCGGCTGCGTAACAATCGGTATTCATCTCCATTCGCATCCAGTAGTTTGTCGTGGAGCTTTGGTTTGCGTTCAGAATAACCGAAACGCGTTGGGCGGTGGCAATCTCAAAGCGATGGACGGGCAGTGGCTCGACAATGGTCGAGTCGGCTTCAATGACGTTCAAAGTGTGATTGTCAATTGAAATTTGGAATGTCGTGAAAGCCCCTGTGTTTATAAATCTCAAACGGTAGCGGTGGTTATTTTCAACGGCGAAAGTAGCTCGTGTCGAATTATCATAGCAAGTGTATCCACTGCCTTCATCGTAGGAGGAGCAGTTGAAATAGTTTGTACCTTGTATCAATCCGTTGTCCGGAACGGGCTCTGCATTTTCATTGCCACTCGCGAGGAATCCATCTAGAAGCCCAGCACTCAAGCCATGGTACCAGTCTTGGACTAGTATGACTTGGTCGAAGTCGTAATACTGTTTTTGTAATTGAACTTCTTCAGGGGAGTGAACAATCAGTGGCCCAACTAGACCATCAATATACTGGGTGGATTGATGTGCATGATACCAATACGTGCCTGATTGAGTAGGCACGGTGAAATTGTAAGTGAAAGTTTGGCCAGACGGTATGGGACATTGGGTTATTCCAGTGGTTCCATCCATCCAGTTTGTGTCGTTTTGGAACATTCCATGCCAATGAAGAGTTGTTGCATTAGGCAAATGATTGGTGAGATGCACTACCAGTCGGTCGCCTTGGTTAATGCGGATCAATGGTCCTGGAAACTGGCCATTGATCGCAAGTACGGTGCGATTTACTCCTGTTTTCCTGTCAGTAAGATGCCCAGTTTGGAAATCCTGCGCTCTCACCATCTGGATATGCGGCAATTTCAGACGCAGTAAAGTTGTAGACTCGAGTAGTTGGTGGCGCATTGAAATCCCAACCACTGAGATCAAGAGCGTAATCAAGCGTACTTCTCCTCCATGACTGAATTTGATTTGATGCTTGAGAGGAACCAGTAGCTGGTGAACTTTCAGTCGTTGAAGTGCGATGTTTCAAGCCAAGTCCCAACCCAAGGCCAAGTGCGAGACCAAGAACTACAATAAAAGCTGCAACCAGTAGTATACAGCAACATAACCTAGAGAATCGGGATTTGCGAGCTGTTGGTAGTGTCGATGCTTTGATATCAGTAGTATCGGACATTTCATTTACAGCTTCCTTGAAGTGAGGACTGTCTTGCGGTTGTTTACCACACGAATTCCATTTAGATCCTCTATCAGATTTTGAAGTAGGCCGGGACAGAAATATGGAGTAGTGGGAGCTTATTGCAAATGCTGGCTCCAAGGGAGGAAGCAATTTCTCAGTAATGCTAGAAGTTTTCCAAGTCGCTCAACGATCAAAGATTGAGTACTTTCCCCAAGATAAGATCAATGCTAAAGATAGGAGGCTGTCCCAGATATGAACCATATTCTTATGCCAGAAACAGCAGTTTACCAACCCCTGCAACTTGCAAGAGAAAGAAGGGAATTGCTTGTCGACTTGCGAAAGCGGCTTGAGTGGGGTTTGATTCGTGAATACACCCATCAAGTCTCAAGCGATAGATGGTATTGATGCTACCCCGAACCGGGTAGCAATAATAAGCATTGTTACATAGTGTATACCTTATCAATTACAAGCTGTGGGATGATGGGACCCTGCATTGTCATGTCTTGTGCTCTCAGCCTCACAGCTCTGGGAGGCCATTGAGACAGGCAGTTTGTTGCATGCGCCAGCTAGAGATTGGCTAATTGGCCAAAAGGTGCAAACATTGAATCTCTGGCACATTACAAGATAATTTTGGGACCAATAGGCATCTGGGTATTGGTCATTATATGCAGGGCCATGCAGGAAAACTTTCCTAGTATGTGCCGTGCCCTTGTGGCGCTTCAAATCCAGTCAAAAGCATGGCTAGCTCTTTGAAAAGTTACCTTCCAACTACTTCAAAATCTCGCAAGACACAGAACGCGGTTGGGTCAAACGGCTAACGGGTAAGGAGGCACGCATGGCGTTGCTTCTTTTAGGTACAACCTGTTTGCATGTTGCAACCTCCGCACTGATCATACCATCAAAAACCAATAGCGATCGTCAACAAGGAAGCGTGCTTGATGTAGGTAGGCAACAATTGAACTTCCATGCACTCAAACCAGACTCTCGGAGCTTGCGTTTTGTGAATCGTATCGTAGGGTGATAGCACTATTTGACCTATAAATCTGTACATCCAACTGCACCTTGACAATATCATAATCAGGACTGTACGACGAACCTTGAGGTGACATTGATATTTCCATTTCTGTTACTGATCACCGCCATTGTCATGAAGTCCATCTGCGTCTCGCTCCTCCTTGGAGCCTCATCAGTTGTACTGGCTGCTTCTTCCGTCGCTGAAGCTCCAGAGTCTACCCTTCTGCCATCAAGCTCTGCCATTGCTGCTGCTCAGGCCACTGCGAAGGCAATATCCCCAGTCTCCAATGTGCAAGGCAAATCATTCCAGCGCTTCTACCAAGTTTGGCTAGAGAATACAGATTACAGCGCTGCAGCGGGTGATCCGAATCAAATCGCCCTTTCAAAACTGGGAATCACTCTGACCAATTACTGGGCTGTAACTCATCCATCAGAACCGAATTATGTAGCTTCTGTGGCAGGGTAAGTATTGTTGATATTTCATAAAGCAGTTGCTAATTAGGATTTCAGTGATTACTTTGGCATGGATAATGACGATTTCCACGCCATACCCAGCAACATTTCCACCGTTGTTGATCTACTAGACACCAAGGGGATATCTTGGGCTGAATATCAGGAAGGCGCGCCATATGCCGGCTTCCAGGGCTTCAACTACTCGAACCAGAAAACGTTTGCCAACAATTATGTGCGCAAGCATAATCCGCTCATCATTTTCCAAAGTGTCACTTCAAACGCGACTCGAATATCTCAGATCAAGAATTTCACAAGCCTTGCGAGTGACGTTGCCGCCAATACTTTGCCTCAGTGGGCATTCATAACTCCAAATATGACAAACGATGGCCACGACACAAACGTTACATTTGCCTCCAAGTGGGAGTCTAGTGCAATTGGAGCCCTCATCAACAACACATCATTCATGAACGGCACGCTCCTACTACTCACCTTTGACGAAGATGAAACATACACACAGCAGAACAAAGTTTTCTCTATCCTCATCGGTGGCCCAGATGTCATACCATCCAGCCTGGTAGGAACCACGGACAACACCTTCTACGACCATTACTCCACCATATCATCCGTCGCTGTGAATTGGGGTCTTCCATCCCTTGGACGCTGGGACTGCAATGCAAATGTCTTCGCAGTTGTTGCCAACAAGACGGGCTATACCAACCAGAATGTGAGCACAACCAGCCTTTATAACAACCAGTCGTACCCAGGTCCACTATCCGACACATCATATATTCCTGTCTGGCCCGTACCAAATACAAGTGCCAAATGTGCTTCTGGACAGGGTGTGTTACCTGCTGTGGTCAAAACTTGGGGAAATCAGACACAGACGTACAACTATACCAGCGTCGTTCCAAGTGCTTCCAATGGCACGTCAACTTCGTCTTCTCCTGCGGCTTCATCTTCAAAAGCTGGTGCGTCTACTTATGAAGTGAGTGGCGCCTTGGCTGTTCTTGCCGGATTTGCTGCTATGCTTGTCTAAGTGAGATATCAACGGTGTGAAAATCAAAGATGTTGTCTAATTACGGTCCAACAAGCATTCGTGTATGCAATGGGGAGATGACAGGTCTCAGAAGCCTAGCATATGTGACTTAATGTATATATTCATTAGGCAAAAGCCTTACGAGATATATTGCTTGCAGATTCATGCCACATTAGAGGCATTTAATATAACCAGGAGAACGGGAAAGCCTATCCTTTTCATAGTTAAGTCACATTATAACCATTTCGCCACCGGTGACTAGAAGTTATACAGACAGAAATGTCATACGCTATCGCTCCGCTACAGTATAATTACAAGACCAAGTCAAAGCAACTAGCCAGGTCCCCTATATGCGATATACAACCAGACACCAGGCTCCCTTGCGCTACCCTAACCGATTTACCTGACAGTACCAGTCATACAAAGCTCCCAATATCTTGCTCTAATCGAAATGATTGTCCCGATCCACCCAAACATCCTCGAGCTCTGCAAAGTTCTGGAAATGCAGCGGCCGATGCTGATCATCGTAGAACCGAAGAGGAGTATCAATCTTGACATAAACAGGCCGCTTCTCAACACTGCCAAAGGTGCTTCCCATGAAGCTGTAATTCCAGGAATTATGCTCAGGTACGAGGAAGTAGCCCCGGATTTTGTCGCTCAGCAGTAGCTGGCACTTGTCTCCGAAGGACGTGCTGAATCCGGCGGGTTGATCACTGCCAAGGTCCTTGTTGTCAGCACCCCACTTGTAGCCGCCAGGTGTGATTGACCATGCGGATAGAGAGACAGAGCCTGGCATGAAGGAGACAGTCATTGTTACTGTGTTCTTCCATGAGGGATGATGTTCACGGAGGCGCGCTTGCTGAGTAACATCTTGAGATGTCATATACGATGGCTCGGTGCCGGAGACAGTGTGAATGATGCCGAGTGGCTCAAGATTGCTGAGGTATTCGTGCTGAGGCAATTCACGAGGAAGCTGCACGTCTCGAGTATTACCAACTTGAGGAACCATGACAATGGTGCGGACCTCTTTGACTTGAGAGTTATCCGGAGGGGAGCATCCGTAGAGATAGCCTGCAACTTGAATACGGAGATCCGCAATCATGATGAATCGTTTAAGCACATTCTTGGGCATGACATAGGTAAAATTGCCGTCCTCCTTGATATCATCTGAGGAGATATAGATATTGTTGGCACGAGTTCGAAGATTGGAAGTAGCGATCGCTCGAGTTCGCCATTCGGTTTTCGAGGCAAATGATTGTTGCTCGTACTGAGACGTAGTTGTGACGATCAGCTCTTCTCCAGCCGCGTTGGTAGTCTTGGTGGTCACAGCAGTCAATTGTGCCTGTTCTTGTTGCTGCGCATCAATTTCGGCAGCCTGTTGACGCTGGAGAGAAGGTGCGCTAATTTCCATACCAAGAATGATATCTCGGATTTCGCTGTTCGTCAAACTTGAAGTATTGACGTTGTTCTTGCGAGCATAGTCATTAAGGATTAGATCTTGCAGAGATTTCTCGACCTTCATCCAATCTTCATCTGACAGTGTAGGCCAGATGTGATGAGCTTGAGTAATGACTGTTCTATCTGGGCGCAAGATCAACTTGGTCTTGTCAATGTTGACATGAAGAGCTCTGAGAATGAGCACAAGTCGAGAGAAGGCTGTGTATGATGAGATGGTCTTAAGCCACTCGTCATAAAGATTGTACAGCACCATCTGAGGCTCGGTGGCTTTCAAAATCATGTCTGCGAGTTTCTCGACCTTCATAGCAGCCTGGAATGGCAACTGAAGCTCAGAGGCTCGAATCGAGATGTTGGGGAAGTCAAGCAAATGGACTTCTAGAGGATCAAGAAGACCCTTTCGAGTGACAATGAGTTGCTTGGGTTGTTCTTCTACAGGCAATGACCGGATAAGAGCTGCCACTTCTTCTGCCGTTTTCCATTTGGCGAGCTGCCCAAGACGCTTCTGACCTGCCCAGACACTTGTATGAATGATCTTGAGGAACAGTTGGCCAGTTCGAGGGTTGAAGATGAAAATGGCACCGTTGATTGGCTTGGTTGTCAAATTACCTTCGAATGTCTTGTGGATAGTGACACGATAGACGTTGGTATCATCAATGAACAGCTGGATCTGGTTACTGAACAACTCAGAGTAGTTTTGAGAGTTTAAGAACTCTTGGTTGCTCTCTGATGCATAAAGCTGAAGACCCTTCCGTATGCGCTCACGAAGAACGTATAGCGCAGGATTAGCCTTCATGATCTTGGCCATGGCTTGTTGGACAAGCTGCTTGAGACCTGGGAAGTATTGTCCGTAAGCCGAGTAGAGGTTGTATGCAAGATCGATACCAATCATTAGACCTGTGGCAGAGGGATAGATACTCATCGAATCAGTTGTGTAGTCAAGATACTTGGCTCTGACATATCGCTCGATGTCGTGAGAGTCGTAATCGCCATACCGCAGTTGTACATCTATCCAGAATTTGTTGGTGCTAGTGGAAGACATTTGGTCCTTAGTGTCATACAATAGTGATGGAGGAGTTACGCTCCACTTGTGGCTTGCGAAAAGAAGAATGTCTGCGCAAGAGCTGTTCATCTTGTATGATTTTCGAGGATGAATCGTCTCTTTCTGCACAGTCTCAATTCCAAGCGCCTCGAGTTCCTGATCAAAAACTTGGCACAAATCCATGACAACCGATTCGTGAATCTTCTGCCACAAATGGGCACGGAAGATTTGGATGAGAGATATCTTGAGGGTCGGGATCTTGCCGTGAAGGAAGATACCAGTAAGATCGAGCTGGACCTGAAAGCCAACGTAAACGTTAGCACGATTGATTGTTGGTGACCACCACAGAGTAAAGCGACGATTGGGGATCTGGTTCAAACCAGATCGTTGTGCGTTCGTCAACTTCTTGAACTTCATGGATTCTTCGAAACCGGATGCCTGGAACATGTTAGCGTGATGTAATATAAAAGCATTGTTTTAACACAATGCGAGCTGTAGATCATCCTGCTGAGATACCATTCGATGGCAGCCCAGCAAGACCTCAGATGCCGCCAAGGGTTTAGGATGGCACTGAAAGGGATTTTGCTTACCTTCTCCCAGAAGAGACCTTCCCAAGATGGGAATGCGGTGGCCTTGAAGAGCGTATGTTCAAGGATGGTCTCCACACCGCCCAATGCCTGAATAACATCCGTACGGTAGGCGTTCAAGTTCCAAAGTTTACCGTCATGACGCTGGCTGGTCCACCAGAAAGGATTGCTCTTCATGAGTTGATATGTTTTAAATTCCGTTCGCGTACGGAAACCTTTGTCAAAGCTTAAAGTGCTACGATCCTTCTGGAACAGGGTATTGATACGAGGTAGACCACGGTCCCAGCTATCTTCCAGATCCTCCAAAGTAAGACGACGATTCTGCTGTTGAGCTTCGAGACGCTTCTGGGAATATTCTGTCCAGACACGTTGAGAGTCAATGAATTCCGACTCCCAGGGAATAATGTATCGGAAAATGTTGGGGATCAGTGTTTCTTCGTCGTGTGTCATGCCAGCACGATAATGGGTAACACCGGTATCCGTTTGCTTGGACCATCTCTTGTCACTAGCAGGAATGAGAATGTGCGATCCGGAAATCATACCGAGGCCACCCAGTTCCTTGGGAGTATAGAAGACGGCGGGAGGGAAACGAGAAGGCATCTTTGAATTGAGACCGATCTTGACACGAGTTTGAATCTTGGTCTCGCATTTGACGATTGTGTCGAGAAGGTTGACTGTAGAAACAGCAGCTTCACGGTAATATGTGAAGAGTGCAATCAAGGTTGTATTCCACTTATTCGCAATCTTCGTGAACGTAGTAGAGCCTGAAGACATGAGGATTTGGCGAATGCGGTTGTTAAACTGTTGAATGTGCTCCTCAGTCACTTGCAAAAAGGCGTGTGCCGTACGCTCTTTGGTAGCGTTGTCAACAAGAGACCATACGCTGTCTTTGGTCGTGAACTCTTCATTCTGATTACGATTTTTGGGCAGGATGCGGACTTCGAAACCGCTCATGGAGAATAGCAGGTTGGGATTGTCTCGACTGTACACACTAGCGTAGGTATCATCCCAATCGATCGTGGTCACGGATCGTGGCAGGCGGTTCTTCAAGTCCCAGAAGACTGCACGCCCCAGATTGACATCGTGTCTCATAAGACGCATTCGCGAGTCTCGTGGCCAGCATTTCTTGTTGCGGTAACCAATAACGTTCTCGAAATTTGGATCCGGTTGTTCGGTTAGGAAACGCTGGATGAGGTCTCTTGACTCTTCCGCCGTAAATCTGAAGAAGATCCAGATGCGATCTATGTATCGAGTATAGAGACGGATGGGGTGTCGAGTTTCTGTTGCCCGATCACGGAATTGAAGGAAGTCGTTTGGAGTTTGTGGCGAGGGTGGACCAGCAATATCAGTAGCTCGTTGCAGACCAAGTAGCAGTAGATCAATAACCAAACCGTAGAATTGGAAAACAAAGGCTGAGAATTGTAGACCCCGAATCAAACCATAGCTGTTGATATGGTTCATGTCTTTGTAGTTGAGCTGCACATTGTTCTTGGAAGTAATGTAATCAGCCAGGTTGTGGTCCATGATTAGTCGTAGCAGACGATTGAGAAGGGTGAGGTCGATCTTTTCGTACACCTTGGAGAGCTGCGTCTCAATCATGACACCACATTCACCATTTTCATACTCCCATACCTTGTCCAGGTTGTTGATACCTTGACACCACTTGTAGACCAGAAGTGGTGGAACTTCTGAGTCTGAAGGTTTGATCCAAGCTGGGAAAAGATTGCGTTGATCTGCTTGATACCATAGATACTGATCCAGGTAGGCATCGGTGATTTTCTCGATGGGCTCAATGTCATAGACGGGATTGATGGAGCTGTAGTTGTCGTTCATATCGATGCCGACTTCCTTGAAAGCTCGTTGTGTAAGCAAGAAACGCTTGATGCGGGTCAATGTCTGTTGTGGAGAATCATAGGCCTGTTCAATAAGTGCCAGTTCCTCACGTTGACTCTGGTTGAGTCGTCCTTTCACCGAGTAAGCTTCTCGTAGACGCTCGAGTGCTAGAATGAGAATCTTGGTGTCGTGCTTGTACGAAACACTTGGGAATGGAATAGGTTGGAACTTCCGCGACTCGAGCCAATGGACAGTCGTTGTGTAAATTGCGACAGCCTCTTCAGAGGACACGTATGGACCGTCTTTCATGTAATTGTGCTGTCGCTCTTGTTCAGCCTTCAACCAAAGCCGAGTAAGTCGCCCAAGGTTCTTCTTCGCCACAGTCTTGTCAACAGTTGCACCTCTCCGAATACGCTCACGGTTGTAGTGGGCGACAGAAATCCACCAATCGGCCTTGCTCTTGACGTATCTCAAAATAATATTCTCAATTGGAGCAGGCAAACCGGGCACCTTCCACGGGATGTTGCTCTTCCAGCATCGCCATGCTTCTGAGAGATGTTGTAGAACAGTGTTGACCTTGTTCTGCTTGATTCCTTCCGGCATCATGTCCATGAGATCTGCCATGACGGATGCTCGCAGTTCCAAATCGAAATGAGATTCTACTCGCTGTTTGGTGACGGTTTTTGCAACACCCTTGCTGTGACGACCTTCGAACTGACGAGACAGCAAGTTTCCAAGCCATCGCTCTAGGAGAGGAATGATACCTCGCATGAAGAATAGCCAGACTCGCCACGCTGGTGCCCAGAAACCACATCCGGGACCTTTGCCGACCGAGCCGGTGTTAAAACGATAATAGATCAAATGCTTCAAATCTTTGCAGGATCTAATCTGATGCATGAGCTTGTACTTGTACCGGTACATGCCTGTAAGTTGACCAACGTGGTTGAAAGCATAAAGAATGCCATCTGCCAATTGGAAAGCATCAATATTGCCTAGACGGTATTGAACTTGAGCATCCACAATCAACTTTGTCAGTCTCAGAATTTCACGCATGAGATGAAAAGCGTTTCCAAAACGTGACTTCTTGCGCTCTTTTGTCGTCAAGGTCTTGATAGGTTTTAAGTTGAAGTTGTAATCCAAGTGAAGATACGTCAAGTTCTTGCGATGGATGAGAAGATTTAACATGTTGAAACCTTGCCGGCAGACTTGAAGACCAGCCTCGACCCAGTCAATGGAAGTTTGTTGGAAAAACTTCGTTCCCTTCAAGGTTCTTATCAAGTTTTGCTTGTTCTGTGCTTTTGCTGGTCGCTTGTGTAATTCGTTCAGAACATAGTTCTTGAGCAGCTTCTGATATGAGACCCTAACCTTGACTGGTTGACCTTCGGGAACATGCTCGAGATACCAGTGTTTAACGAGTGGTACGTCTTGAGCTCGCACTGTATGTCCGGAGCGTCGATTGAATGGATGTGGTGCCCACCAGAGGGCGATTGCAGCGGAAGTCTCAGTATCATACAGCTCTTCGTCTCCGAGATAAGGCTCCACTTCAGGAGGCATCTCAAATTCGTCTTCGCCATTTTCGAATATTTCATCTTCGTGGCTGCGAGTAAGATTCTTTGGTGCAACGGATCGGGAAGAGATAGGGTTGATATTGGGATCGAAGTAGAAGGCGGGGAGGCTTGGATCTTTCGCTTCCTGATACACTACAGGCGGGTGAGAGTACCAAGACATCTTGACGCTTCGGGGAAGAGAGTTGTATAAATGAGGGAAAGCAACGCGGTATTCGGTTTTGACAGGTGCTCGGAAAATGATGCGATCAATAGCATTGAACTCGCCGAAATCTTCATCATTGGGATCAATATCTTTGTACAAAGGCTCGAAGCGCGGTCCACCTGGAATGGCGACATTGAGGGCCTTTGCTGTGAAGAAGCTGTTGGTATCAAACATGTGGTAATAGTTCTGATCAACAACTTCGCTAAGTAGTTGAGTACTGAGCCGGTGTAGTGTTGCCATTTGAGGTAATGTGAGGTTCCACTTTCTATAGCCAGGAGTAACCTGCTTCGTCTCATCTGAATCGTCCAACAACGGCCGATGATCATAAAACCACTCAATGACGGCTGCATCTTCTTCGTCATCGAGATCCATCTGAATGGGTTCCAACGGTTCAACATCCTCGATATTCTCCGACCAGGACAGTGGTGGTTCTTCGTCATCGAACGGTGGGAACCGCATACGCTTGAACAATCGCCTATCGCTCTTTTCTCGCCTCATGACCGTCCACATTGTGGCCCACTGCGCGAAAAAGATCGGTTCGATAACTCGAGGACTCTCATTGACAATTGTCAAGCAACCGTTGACGTGATATAGCACCTTGACCTCGCGAGCGGACTCCCAAGGCATCGGCATATTTTCGAGAAGCTTCAGCACGGCATGTGGCATAAACTTGAGCGCACCGAGATAGCTTCGCTTGTCGCTGCTGAACTTTTTCTGGGAAACATCTCCAATGTCGCGTACAATCTTGCGCAAATGTTCAGGAGGCATGTCCGACTTTTGCGTCTCGACGAAGCCGGCCTTGCGCTTCTCGCCAAAACGCTGTCGTTGCATCCGCAGCCATTCTTTCTTCTTTTGCGCGAACTTTGCAAGTTGTGGATTGGCGATTGGTTGATAGCCAGGAGGAGGGGGAGCTGACCCCGGGGGAGGTGGAGGAGGAATACCCCGTGGAGGCACTGCCCAGCCTGGAGGAGGCGGTAGCGGTGCCATGATGGTTGTGGGGTGATGGTAGAGAAGTTGATGATGGTGGAGAAGTGGGTGAACGAACTTTTTGATCTTAATGCATGAATATGCGAGGCGAGTTCTCAGGCTGGGATGGTCAATGCACAATCACGTTTTTTATGATCGAGGAGCTGCCTGTTTGGAGCTAGCGTTACGAAAATTGTAGCTTTCAAAACAGCCAGGGCTTGGCATTCGAGATCTCGGAGTCCGCAACAACCTTTCTCCGCTGTAGTAGCCCCAAGCAAACACAACCTCCCAAAACTATCACCAAGTCAATTTTCGCGACAAGTCAACCACCATATCTCCACATTCTCTACAGCCAAAATGCCGGACACTCGATTGACATACGTACGCAATTATCAATCACTTAGAAAACTAGGAGTCTGGGCTAACATCCGATAAACAGCGTCGCCGCCACACTTACAATACCACCTCCCTCAAGACCCGCATCATCAAGACTCCAGGTGGTAAATTGCGGTATCTTCACATCAAGAAGCGCGGAACTCCCCAGAAATGTACGATCTCAAAGAACAGATCGGCAGAATAGTGGTGCTAATGGTTTTCAATAGGCGGTGATTGCGGCAACAAGCTTCAAGGCGTACGTTCTTCTACAAAACATCCACGACCACAACTCCTCCCTCGAATATCACAGCAGCAAGCCACAGTCGAACATAACTGACAAGTAACAATAGATTCCCGCCCTCCGACCCCGTCAATACGCTACCATCTCCCGCCCAAACAAGACCGTTCAGCGCGCCTATGGTGGATCAAGATGCGCCAACTGTGTGCGCGAGCGTGTCGTCCGAGCCTTCCTCATCGAGGAGCAGAAGATTGTCAAGAAGGTGCTCAAGGAGAATCAACAAAGCAGCAGCAAGAAGCGATCATAGACGTGAACATGGGAATGGTGGGAGTTCGGGTCTGCACGGTTTCAGTAAAAATTCATGGGATATACCGTCCTGTCATTGCATGAAGCGGAAGAATAGCTCAATGAAAACTGTCAATTGAGATCCCTTGTTTCACCAACACTCCGAGTTTTGTGCTGACCACTTTCATGGCTTTTCACAGAAAAGACGCTGGAGCATATCATGAGCGAGGCAGAAATTCTTTTTTAAATCTACGCGGTATATTTATATCGTTCTGCAGCACCATATGGACCCCTGGTGTCGCCTCCAACGCCTTCGATGTTAACCAGATATCCCCAGCCAAAATGAGAGCAAATCACTAACCGTTGCCTGCTAACATACACAGTACCTTTAACCAAGCGGCAGCACCTCTCCCCTCTTCACCCTCGCAAAGTACTGCCAACTCCTCTCCGCCTCTGGATTCACCAGCAACCTCTGCATCGCCTGATAATACTGATGATTCGTGCCCCTCCAAATCGCCATATGCTCACACGCCAGCGCCGCATTCATCTGCGTGCCCCGTTTATCGCCAATATACGCATGCTCAAATGCAGCATACATGTACGCATCGCCGACAACGCCGTCTAGTCGCTCCTGTTGGTGGAGTGAGATCAACATCTCGGCGGTGGAAATGGAGGCGTTGCGGTCGAGGCTGAGGTCGTTGAGCTCGGTTTCGAGCGTCTCGATCATGCCGATGCGGTAGTCGGAGAGCTCTTTGACGTCTTTGGGGGCGGTGCAGGAGGGGCAGGAGCAGCTGAAGCCCCATTGGGCGTGGATGCGCTGTTTGCGTTCTTCGGACATCATGTTTGGTGCGAGATCTAGACGGTTAGTAGGGAAAGTGGAAGTGCTAATTGAAGACTTACAGGAGAGGGTGATTTCTTCGCCGGGGATGATTTTGCGGCCAACTCTTAGGTTGTGGAGAAGATCGCGCTCGTCGATGGAGTACATGGTATTTGGTCGGCAATCATGGTTATATCGCTGTACATTATGTCAGCCTCGTTTTTTATGTATTCGGGTTGACACTTACTGCTGTCTCTGGATATACGCTCCAATACGCCTGCTGACTACTTCCAATGGCCGCGTTGAACGCATTGGTATTAACCTTATCATATACCGGATTTCCGCCAAACTGCCCATGCAGCTCCAGCATTAACGTCCTGCTCTTAGGCGGCAGATTTGCCGCCCCACGATTCAGTGTTGTGTTCTGCTCATAGCTGCCTAGCTTCATCTGCATCACACCGTCCTGGATGCACAGGACCGGCGTAAAGCTCTGCGCTGCATCACCCCTCTCGAAGTGATGTCTTGAAAGTGTTCCCAAGCCCTTGTTCGGAATCGGCACACGCTCGATGCGCTGGTCGTTCTCTGGATTGACCCAAGTGTCGAATTGATGCGTCATCTGATTCTTCAAAACGGGAGCTGTGGCGACGAGTGGACCTTCAGACGGTATGGCGACGAACGAGATACCGCGACCTTGGGCGAACCAGGTGGATGTATAAACGCAGATGTCCTGGCGTGCTTCGAGGCTGCGCATGCAGTATGGTTCGAGAGTCCAAATGTTAGGCCGGGTGCGGAGAAGCATGCTCGAGATCCATTGTGGGTGGCCTGCGCTGGGAGAAGCGAGCTTGACGGTTATTGGGAGGTCATCTTCGTCGAGGAATTCGTCTGTGGGGTCGGAGAAGTAGGAGAAAGCTCGCGGGACGATGTAGGGAATTGGACATATGCTATCAGCTACGATGGCTATGGCTGATGATTGGAGGAATAGATTGAAGAGTGGTAGTAGTGCGATGAGGCTCTTTGTGAACGCCATCTTCCTGTTGGCTATGAACTCAATGGTTCATGTGAAAGCAAAGGAGCTCTAAAAATCAAAATTTATATAAAGGAATTGGTATATGCGAATCACAATGGTTTTGGAACGCTCGAGAGACGAAGTTACCACAAAAGCAACAAGAACACGATTCAAAAACAATAAGGTGTCATTGAAATTCGCCTTAAAGCAGTTAACAAATCATCCTCTTGGCCAACCAGTAGCAATGTTGGACAAGGCTGGGTTAACATTCCATATATTGAAGCAGAGAACCGACGAACTGTGCCCGGGGCTGTAAACTCCGATGGCAGAATATGTCCATGCTGATCTTGCAGAGGGTGAGAATGAAGCTCACACAGACAATGTCTTTCAAATAGATGTCTGTTGGTAAGTATGTTTCCTTCAATCTTGCCAGACATACCTCAAGGACGTCGCAGGATAGGCCAGGCTAGACGTGGAGCGTGTTTGGTTTAGAAAAGTAGCTGCAGAGTTTCGACAACAGCCCAATGGAATGTCGAATTAGTCTCCGGGGTTGGAAAATGCCTGTCAAAAATCTTTGAACTCTTGATTCTTCTTGGTAAAACCATCCTTGCTCTTTTCATTGATTATCTGTGGAGAGTAATATGAACCCGAACATTCTTCAATTAATGATGTGCATATCCGAAAGCCAGATACAAAGGTCTAGCTAGCATACAGCTACAGCTTGAGTGATTGGGCGAAGATCGGCTTGGAAACTGTCTCGTGTAGTGGGAATTGACCCTAGAACACTATAAACCTGATACTGCACGAGCCAGAAGCCCCAGCTGACAGGAAGGAATGGGACTCGCGCTGCATGCAGCACGAACGATTAGTTCATGTCTAGTCGAAGAAGCTGTTACATTAGTTGACATTGCATCAATCCCCATATAGTCAAGGGGAGGTGCTCGGCGCCCCCAAGTGATGGTATGTCGACTCGCATAGATGATTTCAGAGCCACCAGAATTTTTCGGAGTTCATACACGGTTTGTGGCCATGCGAACTTTGCGAAGCAAGCCGGAGGACTTGAAGGTAAGCCACCGGCTTGGGGCCAGATTGTGGAAGTAGATGATACAACAATGAAACACAAATGCTCGAAACCGCTCAGGTCTGCCTCGCGGCTTGAAGCCACAAGTTTCTAGGTCTAAAGAGATCGCCTGACAGGCTATTTTAGGGTGTAGCTCAGAAGAAGTCCCAGACCAAGAACGACAATTCAGAACATGTCAGTCAAGAGGTACAGTGCCGGGAGATAGAGGTTATGTAGAGAAGTTGATATGGAGATCAAGCTAGTCCCATTTAGTAATCGAGGATGCCAAGAACAATGACCAGCGTTAGTGTGCCATGAAGAATGCGGAGATCTAACGACACTTCAACCTCCTCATCCTAATAATGGGAAGAAGCTTCTCGTTGTTCTTTGCTATCTACTCGTTGAAACGTCGTTGCTATCACCATGACTATGCCGGACTGCATTCTGGCTTATGTCTTCTTCATCGACCCGCCTTCATCCGGATGAGAGTATCAAATCGTGTGGTAAAATGGTGAAATTGAGTAATTAGTTTCTATATATGCTTTTCAAGTTTCAACCTGCCAAACTCCTCGCTGGGTATACGAATGCAAACTGAGGAATAGCAGAAAAGGATATAACGCGCGCCTCCTAGGACTGTTTCTTCATCATGATCTCCCGGTGAAAAACTTGTTGATATGTCCAACAACCGACAACTTCTTTGGCTTTTCATTTTGCGAAACATCCAAGCTGGCTTCCCGTGGTGTAGTACTGGATGACTCCCCTAGGATCGGTTCCTCCGTCAATATGGTACCAGCCTTAGTGCCATCTTTCTGTTTTGGCATACGGCCTTCCGGATCCATTAGGTCGCGTTCTTCTTCCGCCAAAAGTTTCTTGTACTTCATCCAAAAGTGGAAAAGAATCCTTGCAGCGTGGATCTGGGCAATGGTGAAGAGCACGTGAAGAATTGGGGTCACCACTTTGAAGCTCATATCCCACTGGTCCCAACTTTGGCCGAACAAAGTCATGACCATAACAGTCTCGGCGACAGTTCCCATGATCGATATTATGCCGGTACTACCAAAGACGTAGGCCATAAGAGCGTAGTTTTTCGGATAAATGCGGTACAAGATAAAAGCCACGTTGAGCCAAAGTTCGGCCAGAACGTCAAAGGCTGCCCAAACAAGACACAAGACGTATTCCATTGTGGCATTGGCTTCCTTGTCAAGTTGAAGGCTGAGTGCGACGGCTGCCTGGGCAATAACAACCGCACCCACATGATGAGACACTGCAATCGGTGACGGTGACTTTCTTATCATGAGCTCAAACAGATATAACGCAACGAACAGTTGTGTAAGAACCAACAGCATGTCGCCCATGGTTGGCCTGGCAGTGTATTTGGAGTACCGGTCGTGAAGGCTCGATTTGCCAAACACGACATCAGAGAATGGTTTTGCTCCCACGATCAATAGTACAACCTTCGTTCCAGCCGAGATATGGTGCACCAAAAAACCACGCCGTACTGAATCCTCCATCGATTTGTACAGCTGTTTATAGCATCTGGGGAAGAGGAACATTTCCAGGAAATATCGCTTGATGGCATAGAGAATTATGAGCCATAACGTCAGGAGAAGGCCTGAGTATGGTGTGAGGAAAGAAATGGCTTCGTTGGGTATCGCAGCAAAGTGTGGAACACGATGATGTGGTTTGGCGGTTCCATTGTGAGGCGGCGAAGATAGTGTTACAGTAGACGGAAAGTTTGACATGATGTTGAGCAAGCCTGAACACGCTCAGGCCAGACGAATGTGTGATGAATCCAGGAACAGCTGATGGCAACCTCGGGACTAGAGATGGGACTGTATGAGCGTTTCAGCAATCGGAGTTGCGAAGATAACAATCGGTTTAGTCGAGGCGGTGAACTGTCGGACAAGTTGAAGATAGCGGCGTAGTACCAACGGGATGGAAGGGTGCGATGGCTTCGATGGAAGGGGATGGGAATATAGAGCCAGTGAGACGGGCGAAAGGGAGGGTGAGGATGTTGGTGATTATATGAAGAGGATAGAGTAGCCAGGTGGGCGACCAGTGTGTCTATTCTGTGGGGAGAGTAATATATTTGTAGCAGGGAAAGTACAACAGGGCGGACGTTGACGATAGGCGGTGATTGGGTGATGGACGATCAAAAGGGAGGCACAGAGCAGTGCTTGCCCTGTTCAGCCTCCAACCTGGGAGGCAAGTGCCACGGGGACGATTTGGAAGGAGCGATGCTCTAGAGTCTAGACACCAAGTGACAGCGCCGCCAACAGGATTTGCAACCTCAGGGTTAATCCAGTATTAGATCATGTTCCTTCGTATATACCAAAGATATTCCCCAGTAGTAGCTGCGCTTGGAGCCTTGGATTGAATAGGTCGACAAGGTATGCTATAAGGCAGGATTGCTGGCGCAGCACGATTTGATGGGCAATTAATGTATAACAGTTTTGACTTCCAAAACAAAAACGAGAGAGACAACTGATGAAGTTTAATACTGCGCAGAATAACACAACATAAATCTAGACCTTAAGATAAAGACAGTGGGAACAGGTTAAGAACAACCTGGTTTTAGTCTGAATTGCGCGTGAATATCATGCAAAACTTAAGCCACAAAACATTGGTTGAGATGATTTAAACATCTGAGTGGTGTGTAAAAGAAACAAACAAAATTCAACGGTACAAGGCATTACATTGGACGATACCTCCACCGTTCACCATCACAAGCGCATTGTTGCTGTACCCTCAGGAGTCAAACCTGCTGGAAATAACGCTTTGCAAAAAGAAACAACCATTGGAGTCGAGATCGAACGCCTCAACAGCGGACCAAGACGAACAAGCTTTTGGCGTTTCACACGCTAGTCCTTGCTTGGATCCCCTTTCAAGACAGGGGCGCAACTATCTTTTGGCGTCATGAACAATATATTGCAATTTAATAGCGGCAATACTTGTATCGTCACTTTACATGACCAAGGTTGAAATATTCAACTCCATGCAATGCCGCGCCAAGGAGCCGCAGCTTCAAGCTCTCGACTTCTGTGCCGTAGGTTGGATTCTTCCAATTGAGGCTGTGTTTGTTGGTTTCCCGTTGGGCCTCCAATCATTGGATATCCGTACCTACACCACTCCCTACAGGATGCGGCATTCAGACTCCAGATCATCCGCAGTATGTAACACAATTGGGAATTGCCGACTTGTGCGAGCTTCTATTCTGTGATCTCGATGAGCGATCTGTATTGATACTATCTGCATGAATACCTTGCCATGGAACTTGGAAATCCCTACCCTGAGTCGTCCCTGCGCGTGTCTGACTTTATTATCGTCAAGCTTCCATCCCCGGGTCCTGCTGATTATGGCCTAGTCGTGGCGGACGCCTTTCAAAAATCTCATTTGGCGCAATTGTCAGATTGAGCGAATAGCAGGCATTCAGTGACCCAAATGAGCTCATAAGACGTACAATCCAAAAAGAACATAAATCAGATCTGCGGACCTGCATATGGATGGGAAGCTGTAGCGATGGAAATGGATGCAGGTTCCTGGCTAAGGAGATCTAGACTTTGATCTTTTCCCTGAACTTGATTCCTCCGCATTTAGCTCAACACGTGGGGAAGCTTCCCGATGTGGCTGGGACAATGCCTCCACTGCCTACTTTGGCAAAACGCCAAGTTCTTTCTAGAACATTTCGTTTGACGTGCCAAGATCCTGTTGATTTTTCTTTTACCTCTAACGTCACCCTCATGCCTTTATTTACATCGTTACCAGGACCGCGCGGCTATGATGAAGGTGCTTGATGGATCTGTCACGACCGATTATCAGCACGCGCACCATCACGATCCGAAGAGCATTAGTTGAGGTGATCTTTGGCTCATCTTTTCCCAATCTCCTCGGACACAACAACGGTTGGAGTTGAAGAGCTAGAGACTTAGCGCGGTCTTTCAACAGAATCGTAATTGTCGCTTCTCTTTTCGTGCTCGCAGAGGCTGATGCGAACTCCGGCCTTTTCACTAGTTGCAATGTGGTTTGCACCCATCTCAACGGTACGATCCCTCTTCTGACTGCTCAGCTCGTCAAGACCGATCGAGAACTAAAAAGCAAGTTGTCAACCACAGCATCAGTCTGGAACTCTAGAGACGAGCAAGATATGGCAACTCAACCACCAAATTCAAGCCACTTTTTCGTCATATCTGCTAGTAGGACTAAACCCAGAGCTCTACACTGTGTAAGTCCCAGCGACTATCTTCCAAGGTTGGTAGAAAAGGAGAAAGGCGTTTCGAAAGTCTTCGCGCTCGTTGAACTGCAGTTACACGAAAGGGCGAGCATCCCAATAGCCCTCTGCTTGTATCATCCGAGCCATTGGAAGAAGTTTAGTTGCTGTCAAGGCAAAACTGCACGTGCGATCGTCAAGGCTGTCAAGAAATTCGAGATCTAAGGTTCATTATGAATTTCTACTCTAATGTATGTGTGATTCATGACTTTTACCGCCATCCTGGATCCTCATCGAAATGCAAGCCACCCAACATGTCAATACATGAACGACTTGAAAAGCAAAATCATCTAGCCTCGACAAACTGGACGAGACTGATCACGCAACTCCAGCCCATTTTGACGGTAAATCAAAGGGGTTAAATCTACCCAACAAAGCCCAAGCTTACTCCCGCTAAGCAACAAAAGATGTTCGGGTAAGGATAGCTGAGGGGTGAAAAGAAGAGGAGGAAGCAAGCCAAATATAAAACATTACTAAAAATAATCGTCAGGAAACAGCCGTGGGTATATCATGGTCAGCGCACTGGTATCAGAATGTCTGCGCCTGCGCTTGCAGTCGGATCTGACTTTTCCTGGGGCGTATTTTGCACGGCTTGTTGGCTAATCCGAGTGCACGATGGCGCCAGAAGTATCCAAAACTGCCGACAGCACTCACAAGTAGACACACGCCAACGAACAGTATCAGAGTTCGGTATCCTTGCGGAGATGCTTCTACGTGCAGCTTGCGGTCGATGAAATGCAAGAGCTCAGCTGCCAAAGGTCCTGCGGCGACGATGCCTATGCCTCGCTCAAATGCGAAGATGCCGTAGAGCCAAAGTGTTGTTGCTGGATCGTCGGTACATGCCGAGCAGAATCGCGTGTACATGACTGTGTATCCGCCGGCAAAGACACCGAAAAGTATGGCGAAGAAGATGAGGTACAGCATGTCCTTGGCGATGTACCAGAGAACGCATCCAAGCACTGCGGAGCCAAGCGTAGAGACGAGGAGCAGAATGAATATGTTGGCACAGTCAGACAACCAACCGGTCGCAATTTGGCCGACGACCATGGCGAGGTTGAGTACGCATAGCAGTACTACGCCATTGAGGGGGCTGATGCCGAGTGTTTCAGCGTAGATCGTGAGAAAAAGACCAGGCAGGTAAAAGGCAAGTCCCTGAAAGATGTTTGACAGCGAAAAGAAATAAAAAATCGGGTTCTTGAACACGCTCAAAAACTGGATCTTGCTGAACTGGGGATTCGAAGGCGAGGGTAGTCTTCCACGACAAAACGGTAGCGTTGGTCCAACCAGAACGAGTATTGCAACTGCATAGCCTCGTAGCGTCAATGGATAGCCAAATCGGTTTAGACAGACGTCGATGAGAAAGGGCAGACCGGTTCCACTAAGACCGGCTGCCGCAAACAAAGCGCCATATGCAAGACCACGACGCTCAACAAACCACTCATTGAGCATGCTCAGTAGGGCGTAGTAGAGAATGAGAAATCCCGCTCCATAGCCTAGGCCCTGTGTGATGATGAGCTGCCAGATGGTAGTTGAAAAGCTGGCGGCGGTCAGGGACGCCATGCACATAATCCATCCGGTCCATATCATTTGCCTTTGGTACCTGTGGAATCTGGCACAAAATGGAGTGATGATTGGCGCACCAAGGAATGGGATTCCCTAGGGCAAAAGAGTCAGCATGGTGAGGCTAAGAGGTTTTGGATTCGACCGGGATTGGTCAGCCTTGTGCTTTGGTGGGTACCTTAGTACAAGGCTGAGTGTTCTGGTTGACCAGAGTTGCAACTTACGGTTCCGAGAGTACCGATCACAGCAATGTATGCATTGCTAGCAAAGTTGTCTTGCTTGTTGTAGTATGAGGTAAAAACTCCACTTGAGGTAAGTGGAAATCCTGTATATCCTGCATTAGCATGGTGTTGCGATTCATGGGCTAGGGTCCTGTAACAACTCCAGACTGAACATGCAGAAGGGTGCGTACGGCCCCAACGTTTTCCGGGGTAAGATAGACTCAGGGAGCATGCATAATTCTCAAGTCCGAAAGAGCAAGGAATTAACGAAAGGAAGGAAAAGGCAAAGAAAACATTTCCTTGGTCGAGAGTGACGAAAGTATGATATGAAAGCAGTGGACTTACCCCACATAACAGCCTCGATAATGAAAGCAGTAAGCATGAAAAGATATGCCTTTGTGCCTCCATCAGGCGGCGGTATATCGAACTTTTCATTTTCCGGAGTGTATAATGTTGAGGCCGAGGCTGGAATGTCGTCTGAGCTACGCTCCGTACGAATGTAGGCACTCTTCCACGAACCAAGAGTATTTTCGGCATGTTTGGTATTCGCCAGCGCGGCGGGTAAGCGCCGGTTACCTTTTGTGTCGTCTGATGTAGGCATTCATATGTCCAATGTATGAAAAAGAACCAGTGAAAGACTTGTGGTGAAGGATAGGTTTCCAAAATGATTGAACAATGAACGGAGTATAGGAAACAAGGCTCTCAAAAGTCGCCTATGTTTGGTGAAATCCAACGAGACCTGCGTCTTTCTATATACGATGGTATCGGATCTGAAGACTGGTTGTTCTGTGTCGTTTCAAGTGTGTCCCCGAATCCACGCTAAATCTGCAGCACAGCTGCTTGGGAAAGTTGACAGGCGTCACACCTATTGATGGTCCCGCAGGTACTTGTGACACCCCAAAGTGATTTCTTCACTTGTTGCAGAATGTGGCAATCGATTTTTGGGATCTTCTTCCACCTGCTCTGCTGATATGTTACCCTGTCGAATCGTTGTGGCGTTCCGGAATCCGAGATCCCTTGTCCAAACTGGGGTCAGCTACTTTTGAAGGATTGCTCCGCAATACCTGGATGGTTTACATTCGCCAACGTCTATACGAGAAGGAATTATAGGAAACAGTTCTTTGTGTGTTGATTTGGAGGGCGGATCAGGCGTATCAGGCGGTCAACGCATGAAGTTGTGTATTCAGAAGATTGACATCTTTTCAGAAGGTTGCTTGGTCTGGCCTCAGTATTTGCAGATGCACAATAAGCTGTTATGCAGACTAATGATTGTTTGAAACCATAGTAAGTAATAGATTCACGGTTGCGCCCGTGCAAAGGACCCGAGCTGATATGTTGGCTCAGTCAAATAAGTTTACTTCACAAGCGACGAGAAGTGATTATGGAGGCCAGTTCACGATGCATCATGTGCCAACTCTAACAGTGAAGAGCAATCGCGAGGATCCCGGATTCATGGAGTTCATCGTTCAAGAACAACTATTGGTGTTGCGCACTCTCAATTGCTTGCAGCGAGGGAGTTGCGCCATGAAATTGAGACTACTGCCAATAGCACGAGAAGCAGGAGGTAAAAAGCGCAATACAACAAGTCCGTTTGATAACATGACCACGGGCGTTTTCACTTCAGAGTATAGGCCGCCCTAGTATCGATTCTTACTCCCAAAGCTAACCATGACCGTTCACTGATCAAAAGCCCACGAACTTATTCCAAACAGAGCTAGAAAGTTGCAGTTACAAAATACGACATACTCGAGCTAAAATACCTTAGAGTATCACATCCACACCAATTTCTGGTTGTGGTATACTCAAGATTACTAGGGGCTCGGCGAACCCGAGTCAGAACACCAGATACCAGGTCGAAAGACCCACCGAGACCACGCACATGGCACTCCAGAAACACTAGCTTGGTAAGTTAGGCCAACAAACGTATGCTGTGTGGCCATTGCAGGATGTATAAGTCCATTCAAATAAGAGTAGAGTAACACGCAACCCAACGACGGGGCTGTCAACCGAGTTGTACCATCCACCCGGTTTCCATTTTCAGTAATACCAGATTCTGCGCAATAATTGCTCAAGTACAAAGTAGTATTTCTCAGTGTGCACGTACAACTGTACTACTCAAGTCTACTTGGATCTCTACTGTCCATGATCTTGGCCTACATCGTGGTGTTGTCTCATTTTGGATCAGCTACACCTCAATTCAGCTTCACATAAAAGCCACGATCGGAGTATTGACATCCTCAACTTCGCCCGTTGCTTTACTATAGTACCTATTGTATAGTACCTCGGGTGTATCCTACGACTATCAAATTTTTGGAGACACGCAGCGAATAGTGTTGGTTCATCACATCAGTGACTTTCTACCGGCCGTGTACAGTTAATTGCTGAAAAATGGTCACTGCAATGTTAGCTCCAACAAGGTGGCCCGAATCCAGGAGGGGCCTCCCAGTGACTGGACTACCAAACAGTGTTGCTCAGTTGACGGAACCTCGTTTACTGCCACTCGCAAATAAGTCATGCCATAGCTCGCACCATCTCAGTCAAAACTCCTCAGACCACCTTCAACACTGCATCTCTCTGTACCAGCAAACCAATTTCGATCAACCAAAAAGTATCATGACAGAATCTCTGGAAAACAATGTATCTGAACCGTTCGAAAGTCTCAACATTAGCGACTCGGAACCCATTGACTCATCTCGAATTGATATTCCAGCGCCACCTTCAACAACAAACGGTCGCAAGGCTCCGGCAGTCAACTTGGCCATGTCACGAGTAGACTGGTCAAGACATCAATTTGGAAGAGCGCGCATAGCATACGAGTAGGTTTAATCGTAACGTCAGTTCAGTGCACATCCAACTAACGTCCAACAGTTCATATCGACTTGACACCATCAAGACTATACTGCGCCCACGAGAGCAGCATTTAAGCTCACTCAAGAAAGAAGGCGCTTCAAACGACCCAGTGATGCAATTCCTAAACAAAAAGCTCAGCGACAAATTCACTAAAGTCAGCAAAGCCATTGAAGCCCACTCCACAATCTGCGCCAGAATTCTCGAAACCTCAACCCACCCACTCATCCCAAATCTGTACACCGGCAAAGACCCATCCACCAGCGATCAGGCCATCGTGCGCTCCACAATTCGCCAACTATTCCGCGACTGGACCGTCGAAGGCTCCAGCGAGCGAGACGTCATCTTCAAGCCCATCCTCACCGCCATCCGCGCCATCGCCAAAAACCACACCAAATCTGACTCTGAGAATTTCGCTATACTCGTCCCCGGCGCCGGTCTCTGCCGTCTAGCGGTCGAGATCGCCAAACTCGCTCCATCCGCCGACGTGATCGCGAATGAACTCTCCTACCACCAGATTCTAGCCGTGCACTGGATCCTCTCTAACCGCGAGGCACGCCAGTACGCGATCCAGCCCTGGGCCCTCCAATTCAGCAACCATGTATCTGCCTCTGACCAGTTCCGGTCCTATCTAGTTCCTGAGGAAAATTCGATTATCATTGCACCGTACCAGCAGGCTCGACTGGACGTAGAGGGGGATAAAGTCCTCCTACGCTGCGCCAATCTTACCGTAACGCCCTATGATTTCCGGCAATACTCAAACCTAGGCTACGAGGCTTCCATGGATGTGGTAGTCACAGCCTTCTTCCTTGACACGGCGCCAAATGTCGCGGAGTATGTAGCGACGATCAAGCATGTGTTGAAGACTGGTGGCACGTGGATCAATGCGGGGCCACTGTTGTGGAATTGCTTTGAGAATGGACCGGCGGGCAAGTTGGAAGGGGATTTAGATGATCACGAAGCGGCGAGAGCACGGCAGAGTGGTAGTAGACGGTTTGAGAAGTTGAAGGAGCAGAAGGCTTTTGAGGGCAAGGTTGAGTTAGCGTGGGATGAGGTCATGGAATTGATCGAGTTGATGGGATTCCGAATCGAAGTGAATGATCCGGATTTGGGTGAGGCTGGGTATATTATGGATACGGATAGTATGTTGCAAGCGACTTATAAGGTTGGCTACTTTCAAGTCGTCAAACTGTAGCGGGTAGAACGCTTACTGAGTGGGGATTCTGGATGGGTTTGATAGTAGAAGTCTGCTCCAATGCTGTATACTAAATTTCTTGTATTTTTGTTCATAGTGCCCAGGCGGCTAGAGAAGTCTTGGTGATTCACAGCATACATCACCAATACCAAATCTTGCATAGAAAACGTACTTCCATGCTCTTGAAGACCCAAAGTGTTATCTCTCGCATCACCACTCTTTTGTTCACTCCAGCAAAATCAGCACGTAGTTGGAATTGACTCCACCACTAACTCCAAGACATTTGACGTTCTCGTGCGTATGTCTCTGCTTGCTCTGCTCACTCAGCGTGCTTTGCCTCCCAAACGGTCAACTAGTCCTGAGACATGTCACTGTGGCTTCGCCGTTGAAAGCGCCTCGTCTTGCTCGTGTGAGCGACAAAGGGAGCCGGCCGAATCTGGGCGAGAAACAAACCCGGCAGAGACATGGCCTAATTCCGCCTTGCCAGTTGATTCTGCTTTGCATAATCAGGATACACAGCAGCTCGTCTTCACGAAAATGTAACGTCGCACACGATATAACCAGACCGATTTACTAAGTCAACACGATTGCCATCCAGCACGTTCTGTGCGCTCCATTTCCTTCTTTAACCAGGTGCCTGGGATGAGCTGATCAAGGTCGAGTTTGTTGTTGTGCAAGGGCCTAGATCGGGAAGTGCAATTGATCAGTGAGGAGCATTTCCAGAATCGAGTGGTGATGTTCCAGAAAGAACAAAGTATGGCTGGCTGAACGTAGATTTTAGCCGCGGCACAAGTCGTTGAGTGAATCAGTATCTGAGATCCGCTGTCTGGTATCACAAAACAGCCTAACCTGAAGATACATGGCGAGAGATCACTGCTTGTATTTCCGAGGCGAAAGTTTGTAGTGGTTTAAGCAGCGGGTTTGTCTTGATAGGTTCTGTTCCAGACAAGGTACTTCGGCGAGACGTGGGATGGTAGAATGTTGGTAACGCAGGCCGAGGAAGTGAAGAGCTGGATTGATGGCGGACTAGATTCGGATTGCTGATATAGCAGACCAAGTGTTATACCTGGGGTGAGAGGGATACACGTGGGACTGTGGCGTATCTTGATATATTCCAGTTTCCTTTTCGTGGACGCTGAGCCGTTTGTCAGGAAGGGACGAGTGAGCGATTTCTGCGAATGGTTGGATATTGCCATACAGCATTGGGGATGGATCGAAAGCTGCAGCGGTGAGCTTAACAATATAAAAATAGGATCGTGAATTGAGATATAAGGATACAGCTAGAATAGAACCATGAAAACAACAATCCAGCAATGCATCTCGTTATTCATAATCTCATCGGCCCTAAAAATGCATAATCGTCAATCGTATCATGAAACTCCACTCATCATCATATACTCATAAAACCTAATAGGAATCGTATCCATCTCCACTGTCTCGTCTAGACGCACGTCTCTCCAACTTCATTCGTTTCTTCTTATCCTCACTCTTCTTCTCATAGAGTCCTCCACCGATACCACCCAACGCAACGCCAATCAAAGTTCCAACATTGCGGTTCTTCTTTCCTCCGAATTGATTGCCGATGATTCCACCAGCTAGAGCTCCGAGGGCACTAACTCCGAGCTCTTTCTTGTGTTTCTCAAATTCGCCAGTGGCTTTGACTTTCGTATCCTTCATCCGCTCACTGAAACGACTGCGGCTGCGGCTGGGTTTGCGAGAACCGCTGCGGGAATGGCGTCGTGCGCGAGGCTCCTCATCTTCAGAGTCGTAGTCGTCGCGTTCATCTGGAGGTTGATATGTGTTGTAGCCAGGGTCGCGATAGTTGTCGTATGCATATGGTGTCATGGCGGATGGATAGTTGGGATTTGGGCTTCCTCGGCCTTGCTGGTCGTAGCCTAGAGGGCGGTATTTGTCGGCGACTGATGAATGTCCGCGGGAAGAATGGCGCGATGTGTCTGATCGAGGCAGGGGAGACAAGTTTTGAGGCTGAGAAATATTAGCTGTGTTCTGTAGCCTCAAACGATAGATATGCCTACCGGCGGAACCGGGCCTCCTTGGGGTGGTGGTGTGAAAGGTTGCTGCTCTTGAGGATGCCCCGAGTAATAATTATCGCGCGTGCCATTTTGCGCGCCGTATTCATCAGGATTGTAAGGACGAGGGAGATATGCGCCATCATCTGGTATCCCGCGACTTTGCTGGTCTTGCTGATCCAGAGGATGGGCACTCGCGGCGCCTCTTGGTGGAGGTGGGAAAAACGGAGTGCCAGAGTATTGTTTTGGTTCATCCATCGGTCCTATGTCGCTATCATAATCGCGATCATCACGATCTCTCCTGCGATTTTGACCTTCACTTCTGCGGTATGAACGGCGCGCTTTCCTGTCGTCATAGTCGGAGTTGTCCGAGTAGGAGTCTGAGTTGTACCGTTTGTCGTCGCGCGATGAGCGACCACGGCCGGAATCTCGTTGCTTCATTTTGTGGTCGCGGTCGCTTTTACTCTTGCGGTCTCTGCGTTTGTCGTCTTTATCGTCTTCGCGGAAGTATCGTGGGCCTACAACAGGGATTTTTTCAAAGACGCTGTCGGGAATGCTGTCGGCGCCATAATCTGGGCAGTTAGTAAGGCTGATGGATTCACATGGGAAATTACTGACGTAAGGCTTTGAGCCCAAGCGTAGCCATTTAGCAGCAAACAGGTGTGTTTCAAAGAATACGAGGGCTTTTGGTTTGTGGAGGGCTCAATCAAGGAAACTTCGACTGTTGATCAGGCTAAAAGCGGAGGTGTGGGCCAGATAAGAGGGTCTGACAGGCTGTGAATGGAATAGGAATCTGCAAAATATGCAAAATACTGGGTCGTGCAGCAGGCTGTGGAACAGGTTTTGTAAATAGTGTGGATGTTATCTTTGGGGATTTTGTAGTGTATTTAAGAAGAGAAGACGCCCGCTGAATTTGGATATAAGAAGGTTTAAAGAGGCGAAGTTCAGACGGAAGGCGATGCGTGCTCCTCGTCCTTCTCCCGCCTTCGGCACTTCAGTTGGCAAGCACGAAGCACGATGACACGACAAACGGCAGCTACCACCTTGTGACCCCCAAAATCCCTGACGTCACTGCCCTTTTCCACCACCAAATTTCGAGCATTTGACCGGGAATATACCTTCGAGCCCAATTGGGTAGCCAAGTAGCCTACGCTGTTTCCGCGGATTCCCTTCATAAAGGGAAATATTGCCATTTGCTCAGCCTACATGGCTCAATTTCGAATGTAGAAACTATGAACGCTCGAAATGAGAACACAAAACTCACTGGAGATACTTCGTCCAGTTTTGTGTACTTGTGCAAAACATTTGTAGCTTTTGATGTCAACGGTTCTAGGTACTAATGTACTATCTACAGGAGAATGATCAAGTTGTAGCACTTAGCTATGTGCATAGCATCGTCTTTGCCACAGTAAAGAGTAATCCTTACAATACATGCATGTACATTAGTTTGCGCTGTAGTTTGGTTGGTCTATATTCTATGCTATTACAGACTTGACTAGAGTAGTCCAGCTTTTAGTATATCTCCTCGTTTTACGCGCCTTGATGCGCCTAGGTCTAGTTTGTATATGTTTTCGATGAGTGACAATAATGGATTCTTAAAGCGATTGAGATTCTTGAGTAGCTGAAAGTTTTGTCTGGTCAAGAAACACTTTGATACTATGTTTGACTCGATTCATCATTACTCTTCCTTTACCAGAGATCATCGTATTCTTAAGCATCACATCATCGTATACAAAATTACCCAAAACAGGACTACAAGGATAGAAAATTCAACGACTGTATATCGTTGCTACTGTTAGACTGTAACCTAGGACATTGAGAAGCTCGCAGTTACGGACTTCGTCGTCAATTAAAATTTGATGGACGAAATCAGAATCGATATTCCAGGAATCGTTGACCAGAACTCGAATAATCCGTACTGCTTTGAATTGTCAGCTACTTGAGTTTGAAAATAACGAGCGAGTAGTAGATAGATCAGGTACTTACATCGCGCTTCTATAACAATGTGTGTGCTCGTAGTATTCGAGACAACCACGAATTGAATCTTCATCTCCTTGGATTATCATCCAGGACTGAAAAGACCAGTCAGCCAGGACATAGCATAACTTCAGCAATCATCGTCAAATCATTAACCAGACCATCACAACTCATCCGCACCCTCCTCAACAATCTTCGCCGAAATAATCTTAATTTCCTCGATCGGCACATCATCCTTCCCTGTCTTGACCAGTCCAATTCTCTGCACAAGCTTCAACCCACTCTTCACCCGTCCAAAGATCGTATGTTTCCCATCCAGCCACGGCGTCGGCGCCAACGTGATAAAGAACTATTAACACCCATCAGCCTCACCTATCGCACTACAAAACACTCTCCTTTCATGAATACAATATCACATACCTGACTCCCATTCGTATCCTTCCCACTATTCGCCATACTCAACACCCCAGCCCCCACATGTTTGAGGCTCCCATCAATCTCATCCTTAAACTTATCGCCCCAGATACTTTGACCTCCGCGTCCTGTGCCGGTGGGGTCGCCGCCTTGCACCATAAAGTCGCGGATTACGCGGTGGAAGATGGTGTTGTCGTAGTAGCCGCGTTGCGCCAGTTTGGAGAAATTTTCACAGGTGCGCGGCGCGTGGGTTGTGTAGAGCTCTAGGGTTATTGGGCCCATTGTTGTTTCGACGAGGACTGTTGATGCCATTTTGAGTTATTGGTTTGATGATTTTTTTGGCAATTGGGAGTGGCCGGGAGAAAAGACTCAGTCGAATGTTCGTGTTGAGGTTGAGTGCGGCCTGGAGGACGAGGTGAAGAAGTTGCCTTGGTTGTCCCCTCTCCCTTCAAGATACTTCATCTTCAACTCTTTTCCTTGCAATTGGTAATAATTGAGCATAATACATCAATTGAGAACAGAGGAACAGCATTCCAAACTCGGCCACACTTCAGAAATCTGATTCAAACTATCCTTGAAGCGCTTTGCTTACCACGCGACGCGTAAAGCGCGCCTTTGCATTATCTTGCCAACTTCCGTCCCACCCCACAGCATTGTCATACAGTATACTCTACTGCTATGCTAAGCGAAGATAGGAAATTAGGCAAAATGTCGAAGAAACGTTTGATTCCGAAATCACGATCGTTCCCATACAAAGTTGGTGCAGAGATTATACTAATGAAACACAATCCTCCACCGCCTTCAGCTTCGATTTTCCTTCGCGCAACACATTGCGGTGGGAAAGGAATGTGGTGCACAGGTTGTAGTTGGATCATGCAGTTTTGGAATTGTGGCTGCTAAAATCTTTGATCCGCTTTACTTGAGAGCCGATGAAGGTTATGACGTGCCTCGAAGTGCCGACGTGCAGTATTCTCCAGAGGCTTTGGCATAATGTATATGGAACTAGACCCTCTCTTCGGAGGCCAGGAGGTCCCAAAATCCCATGGCTGCTCGACTTGTAACATCGAAACATGATGGGCAGAAGGACTTGAGCTTCGTCCTGTACGTGTGATACTGATGGAATATATTCCTGGCCCTTCACCCATGCGACTCAGTCCTGCAGAATACAGCGCTGAAGTCAAGAAGGAAATTGTCGCGATAATTTTTGAGATTGAAAAGCTCATAGAACATCGAGGCGTTACCTATCGCGACGTATATGCACGAAATTTTGTGTACCAGGACACGGGGAATGGAGCTTTTCGAATTGTCTTGGTGGACTGGGCCAGTGCCGTTGTCGACCGATTAACAAAATCGGATTCAGCGCATCGGAGAAAATGTATATTAGGACTTCCTCGATCACCGCTTGCCTTTTGAAAAAGCTGCACGAGTTTCATCAGCTGGGCTGAATTGGAGATCGGGCAGAATTCCATGACTGGCTTTGGAAAGATACGAAGATGACCCTCGATATGAATCGCTGGATGACTATCCTGAATTGATACTCAGAGAACGCCCCAGGTCACCCTCCACTTGTTCCCTGGAAGAGCTTAAGGAGATTAGCGCTACAGGGCGGTTGCTTCCGCAAGTAAATTCTACCTTGCTAGCGAAGCAACAAGAGAGGTATGTACCATCCCATTTGATATCGCAAGGCGTATTGATATTGCTTTGTGGCAACAGCTTGCAGCATGAAAAATCTGAGGACGCGACAAACACCAATAGGCAACTATTGTCGTCTTAGTGGCAATCCTGTTGTACGATATGAAGACTATACTTTATGTATTACAGCTCGGAGTAGGTTTTTGCTTCAGTTCGTCTAACCGATTGCGAGAGTGTTCAAAAAACCAGAAAGAAACATGGAGTACAGCTCGCAGCCAACACCCCCGGTGATCAGGACCAAAAACTGCGCTCCAACATGATCTTCAGCGAATTATCGTTGCAACGAGCCATGGAACTGTTAAGTTCATTATAGAAGATGGCTTCAGTCTATTTACCGTCCTAAAAGTCAAGTAATCTGCCAATGGTTGTCACTTACCTATAGGGCAGAGGGGTCAAAATGGTAAGTGTCGTTATATTATAGTTCTCACCGTGCTGCAATAGTCTACCCAAGCTCCTCGTGCGTGTTGACCTCACGAACAATGTAAGATCGGTAGTAGTCTTGGTTTGCTTGGGCTGTTGTTCAGCTCTAGAGTATAAAGGGCCAAAATGCCTTCGAAAACTCAAAGCACCATGAAGTTTGGATAACTTACAAGATGTGGTCCAACACTATTTTCACTTGTGTCATAACAGTGTTCGCAATAACGGGGCAATCACTGGTCGCCTCTGGAAAAGGAAGGGAAATCATAGGACTTAATGACGAACCAAGTCCAATTGATCCACTCTATACAAAGCCTCATATCGACAAGGACGAATGGCGCGACAAACCTGTACGCCATCGTTATGTTCACGGCATCTTCAACGGGACTGACCTGAGGTTCTCATTTTATCTGCCTCCTAAGGAAATCTACAAAGGCCGCTTCTTCCAACCAGTTTCAGCTATTTCTGGCAGCGAAAATGTCGTATTCGCAACCTTTGTTGTAGGCGTCGATCTTCCTGATATGGGACTATTTGGATTCGATTCTGGAGCTGCAATGGTAGAGTCCAACCAAGGTCGTCTGGACCCATTGCCAGGATCGGATCCAACAATTCCTGGATATCGAGGTAGTGCGGCAACTGCCCGGTTTGCGCGAGAGGTCATGCAAAAGATGTATGGGCCACATCGAACCTATGGCTATGTCTATGGTGGCAGCGGCGGCGCTTATAAGGCTCAGGCATGCTCTGAGAGTACTAGTGGGATCTGGGATGGATCTGTGCCGTTCATTGCAGCATCGCCTGTGGCAATACCAAACGTCTTTACGGTTCTGATGCATGCTATGCGTATCATTGGAGATGACTACGAGAAAATCGTGGACGCAGCTGATGTAGGCGGAAGTGGCGATATCTATGCGGGTTTGAACACTGAGAAGAAGGAAGCACTGCAAGAAGTTACACGGTTCGGACTGGCACCTGCCGCCTGGTTTCGATATACCAGGAGCTATTTAAGTTATGCTGCAGTGTTTTCTCAGTTGTTGGACAATGTGTACCGAATGGATCCCACCTACTTTGACGATTTTTGGACCAAACCAGGATACCTTGGATCTAATGCAACGCAATCATTACTCAAAGCGAGAGTTAGCCATAAGACTACCATCAAGGCAATGCTGACAGCGAAGCAAGTACAGGCCCTTGGAATTGACTTTCCAGTTCCCGAGAACGTCAAGAATGTCACTGATAATGCTCCTCTTGCTCTTTGGCTATCAGATGCTCCTTCAACGGATCTTACTGGCTCAGTAATCAAATTGGAGACTGGTGCGGCCGCTGGCAAATGGGTTTATACACTCTTCATGGTTGGACCCATTGCCTTGATCACATATGGAGAGCGCAACTCGCCATCATTAGGATTGATGAAGGCAGGCGACAGTGTGATCATTGACAACTCAATATTTCTTGCATCACAGACATACCACAGACATCAGGACCCAGGTCCAGAGTACCCAGTATGGGAACAATTCAGAAAAGATGGCAAGCCAATATATCCACAACGACCACTTCTCTCGCAGCGCTATGATGAACTCTCTGGCACTGGCACTACACAGAACGGCAAAATTAATACCAAGATGATTCTTGTAGAATCACAGATGGACGAGATCGCCCTTCCATGGGAGTCCAGGTGGTACGAGAATCAAGTACGGAAGCATTTGGGTGCCGACATGGACAAACACTATCGAACCTGGATGATTGACAAGAGCATGCACACACCTCCCGATCGAATGATACCTACCATGTATCCAGCAGAGAACACAAGGATCGTGTCCTACATACCCGTGATCCAACAAGCACTTCGTGACTTGGTACAATGGGTAGAAAATGGTGTTCCCGCCCCAGCAAGCACAAACTACACCGTGGTCGACGGCAATATCCAACTACCCGACTCGGCCGCTCAGCGCCTAGGCATACAGCCTGTAGTGACCCTCAAGGCCAACGGCAAGGAGCGCGCGGATGTCAAAGTTGGTGAGTCTGTGGAGTTCTCTGGTGTAATAGAACTGCCTCCGGGAATTGGCAAGATCATTTCTGCGGAACTGGACTTTGATGGGCTGGGGCTGTATCTCAATACAGGGACTTTGCAAGTCGATGCTTCAGCTAGTTCCGAGCGCGCTACTGTCCAGACGAGTTCAAGATTCTGGCTCAAGGGGACATATTTCCCCGCGTTACGAGCATATTCTCAACGTCCATTTCAAAATGATACTGCCGCAAAGTGGGCTAAGGTGCATAATCTGGGACGGGTTCGCGTGGTGGTTGCTTGATACGAGGGGCCGGAGTCTGCCTTGGAGTCGGGATCTGGCAGGTTGTTCTGTATATTTACAAGTCTAAAAGAAGAGTGAGGCGGAATCTCCCACGTTGCTTCAAAAGGTGTGCACAAAGGAGAGTTAACGTACAGCGACATGGTTTGAGCAAAGTGCCAGTCCTCTTTGTACCGATGTTCATGGCGATTTCCCGAAGTGAGTATGACGTCCTGAGAAGTAGAAACTTTATCCAGGTAAGTAGGTAGAAACTAAAAGAATTACCTAAGAATCATATACCCGCAAAAATACCTATCGATCAAAGACATGGTAAGGACTCGTGACTGCCTGCATATCGCCAGATGCAGAATACGATTAGGCTCATATAGGTATGAGGCATTTTCTTGTTTGCTTTTCAAACGTCAGCGTTTGCACCTATGAAGCATCTACTGCAATATCTCTCCATTTTCAAAGTTATAAAAATCACATTTTCTTCCCATAGTAAGCCAAATTCATTCATCTTCCACAATTTGTCTACAAAAACTGATAGTTCTTCAGCATGTCCACACCACTCGCCTCTCCCACATATTGTGGTAATTGCAGAAATGGTATTGCTACAGTTACATGCAATTCCTGCAACGGAGAAGGCATATGTGCTTGCGAACACTGCCTTGGAACTGGCGTATATCATCATAAAACTCTCCGTGGGCGAGAAATAGCTCCAGATTATGGAGCTTGTAATCGCTGTACAGCAACTTCGAAGCCCCCATTTAGCGAGACGTGTCGGCGCTGTGGAGGAGGAGGATGGATTCAGGATCGCTGCAACTGTACACGTACCTGAGCATTCGAGGAACGAATTGGTACAGTTACAGCTGGAAAGTGAACGGTCGACTTTTCAGACTGAGGCCAACTAACAAACTAAACGCCTGGCTCTTTGCAATAATGGCGACTTGAAAGTCGAGCGCTCTAAGAGAGGAGTAGGCAGCGCCTTAACATACCTAGATCTGCTGGCGTGTCTGATGTACTCAATACGCTTTGTGACTCGAAGTCACTTTTAAAATATATCAGAAAATGTCATAGAGTTATTATATTGTTGTATTACCGTCGACACATCGGATCAGCAGCTTCGGTAGCATTCAAATTTGCAAATGCAAGCACCACTCAGGGCATTCTTAAGACCAAACTACATCAGTTGAATTGCAATGATTATGTTACCACGGTGCAATGGCCAGAAGATGTCTTCACTATGCACTCGACGCCAAGGTGAAGAGCTTGATATATCTCTTTAGACAACGTTTGACCTATTCCGAAAATTCCAATTTCCTCCAAGCCAATCTTGATGCTATCTAGGCCTTCGTGGATCGCTGTACAAAACATAAAATCCAGTGAACATGGCCCCTAGAATGAACAGAAATATAACCAAGGCCAATCGGTTCTCTGGATCACAGATGTCACGGCTCTGACCATTGCGCTGTGGAGAATCATTTTGGTAGTAAATCAGTGCCTGGAAGGCAGGATCTTGAATCGGATCGTAAGGAGGTGGCGCGTCTTCCATAACAGTCTATTAGTCAAAATTAGCAAGCTATTACGAGAGGTATGGATAGTATTCATACCTTGAAACACGGAATAGATGAACGATATCAGCTGGAATAGATCTTGAATAATTTCTGTAAGGTCTTTTGAAGACGTATACTTACGGCTCTCAGCCAGGCCCCATAATTGGGCGGCGAAGTAGCTGTATGAAAGCGGCGAAGCACTGCAAAAGATAGGCCGTGGCTACTTTCAATGGAAGGCATTTTTGCTGGGGAAACAGGTCTATGATGTTTTCATAATAAACTTGTGCGTTGGGATCCCAATTTGTGATCCTGAATCTAGTCATAAAAAGTTATTCTTTCACTGTAGCTGAAAAGAATTTTGACACCGCTACTTACACGCAGCATATTTTAGTCGCAAAGTCTCAGCGTCAATGGATTCGTCTACGACTTGTGGCCATTATGTGCCGAGAGCTAGATCACAAGATTCAAGAACATAGTTTGTGTCGACAGTACCACCTTTCTGAAAGTCTCAATCTACTCATACGGCGTACCATCTCTGAGCACTCAGATGTCAACGTTGACACTGAAATTAACGTCGAATTCGGCAGAAGGTCTGATGCTTTCGACTCCAATCAGATTTCTCAGGTGATAGTGGTGTGACAAATGAGGCTGGAGTACGTATCGAGTCGCTCAGGCATCAAAACGTTCGAATTATCCCGGAAACAGCTCTCGTCACGAGCTATCTCTTAGATATTGTGCCACTCGCGAATGTCGACAACCGCCGGGTTGTATACCGGCCTGCCAAACCTGGAAAAGTGGGATCCAACCATCTATGGCGTGAGATCCAAGTTCCCATAGCGCTTCGTGGTGCTTCCCGTGTCGCACCACTGGTTAGAGTAGTCCTAGACAGCAAACTCCAGCTCATCAAGGGCTTACTAGTGGAATCACCTGCGAAGGGACGAATGTTCAGGCTGCTCAACAGCTTGAAATCTAGAGACAGGCCTATACCATAGTCAGTCGGACAGAAATGGGCCAAACAGATAGTTTGTGGAGTCGCAGCCCTTTCATGAGCGAGGCCAGGTTGTGAGAGGCATGGCAACTTACGCCTCTCCAACTGACGTAGATGCGCAACGTGATGCTGTCATTCTAACGCATTTGATGGGCATTCATCCCATCGATCTTGGATAAGATGGCTACTGCCCCCTGAATGCCGCACCGAGGACTTTGCTAAGGGAGACGGTTAAGTTGGGCTTGCATTCGACAAATCTCAGCTCGGTCTTCTGCTGTGGCATCTCTATCGTAATCAGCACTTAGGAAGGTGACAACTGCAGAGACCTAAATGCCACAACCCCAAGCACTAGCTTGACGAGAATCGAAGTTGCTCGAGATCTTTACCGCCCACTTAGCATTTGAGACTTATTCAACCCTGAGGTTCGTGGAGTAACCTTTCGATGTCAAGTTTGTCGCCGAGGAAATTTCGATATTTGTTCTCCATGCTTCTTCGGAGGAGACCATTGTTACGATCGATCGCATTTCGTGGTGCAACACACCTAGGAGCAGCAATATGCAAACAATGATTCAACTGACAAGATTACTTATTGGTCTAGTTCTCATGGAGCTGGAAAGACAAAGGAGATTGTCATGTAATAAACAATCAGGTCATGATCTTTCATAATCTTGTTGATATGCAATGCTACTTTTGTAGACTAGCTCTGTTATGTATTTCGCTAAGGCGGTAGAAGCTCCAAATATTACGAGTTTTCGTGATAAAAGTCTAGTAGAATCTTGTAGCCGCGCTCATATTCAGACTTGACCTTTGGATCCTCCAAGTCAGACCTGCAGATTGTGTTAGTACAGTTTATCAACCCCTTGAACTTGAACGCGTACCTAGCAGCCATCCATCCATGAATTTGGGTCGGAAACCACTCCACGGTGTGCTTAACAGTCAGTGCCTTTTCATACTTCGCCACAGCATCCTTATCCTCGTCCTGCGATGGCAGCAAAGCAATCGGAATAGTGACTTTAGGCGCATCAGCAGGATCAACCATAGCAGGATGACAAGCAGCAGCCGCCTTAAACGGAGTTCCAGCCTGAGAAACGAGATTCACAATCTTTCCACCCCAGCAATAGCCCACAATACCCTAATCTCAAATTAGCCATCTATTACACCCCAGTCCATCTCTTCTAACATACCCAAGACTCAATCTCCGAATGACTCTTCTTCAACTCCGCAATAAGCGAATTCAACTTCTCCACAGTCTTCGGCGGTGCCGCCGGCCCCTCAAAGAACGCGCCCAACTTCTTGCCCTTCTCCTCGTTATCTGGTGGATACCAGGAGATATCTGCTGGCTTGCCGTCGAAGAAATCGGGCATGAAGACTTGGTATTTGCGGTCTTTGTTGCCGTAGGCTAAGATGTCGGCTCCTTGGATTGTTTGGGGGAAGAAGCCGAAGATGTCGTATACGACGAAGATGCCATGTTTTGCGGAGCTTTCGCCGGTGTGATCTGGGATTGTTAGAGAAGGGATGGTCTGGGAAGGAGGGATGTGAGTACAGGTTTTTAGGCCATCGACGGTGGTGTATTTGCCTTTTGGGCTGTAGTCTTTGGCGACTACTGGTGGGACGGTACAGCCTGAGGTGTATTAGCAGAGTTGTGATGGGTTATTGGGTTATGTGACTTACAGGCAGCGCTGTGGAGAGACATGTTTGTTTTACAAGTGGGTTCACTAGAGGAGAATCGGTGAGGTGTGAATGTAAGTTTTGCAGAAGAACGAGAGGAAGTTGTGATGTCAATGAGATGTCGGAAAATAGAGCTGGAGCTTGTGCCGAGGCGGGGAGATCTGGGAGCTATTTGTGTCCTGGAGAAGGTTGATCGAAACGCACAACTAGCTTTAACCATGGCCCTTTTCCAATTGGATGCGGAGATACAAAAGATGCAGCTCGGGTCCAAATTGAGATGCAATTGGATGCCAGAAGTGGTCGTTGAGGCGGATTTGGTTGCCCATAAATGCTGTTTGCGATTCATATGACGACAGTATCAACCTGCCCCGCTGATCTGCCCATTGATGCAGTGTTTCTATGACACCAAGAGAGGGATTACTTTCGCCTTGATAATGTAGTTGCAAGTTCAAAGCAGAGCTTCCGGAGATAAGGCGATGGGCTAAATATCACCAGATGAGACAAGAGTTTTGATTTCTACCCATTTCAGTAGCTTCGAAACCAATATCATTACCATTTATTTACTACTGTTTAACCGATCCGATATCGACAACTCCAAGACGCTGTGAATCACCTGAATGAGGTAGATATGAGCGTCTGTCTACACAGTTTCAATGTATCGTTTAACTTCCCTGCGATTTGTTAATAAAAGCCTTTCAATAGAAACACAAAACATACCAGTCAGTCACAGCCTCGTCCCATATGCGGCACTCATGCTCTCGAGTACCACCGTAGTGGTCAACGAACTCATCACCAAATACTTCTCTTGCGACACTACCCTTTCTCGTCATCTGGGCCGTAGCCTCTTTCAGGGACTTTGCTAAACGCTGTCCCTTATCAGACTCCCCGCCAACATCATCCCCCTTTCCAAGTGGAGGAACAGGAATGTCCATCTTCTTCTCAACTCCGCGCCAGCCAAGAGCAAGGATGGACGCCAGAACCAAATGTGGATTCGCGTCTGCGCCGCATACTCGAACCTCCAGTCGTGAACTCTTTGAATTTGCTGATGAAGAAATCACCCGAATTGACGCAGCGCGGTGCTCGAGACCCCAAGAAACAGTGACTGGAGCCCAGAAGTTTTCGACGAGTCTCTTGTATGAGTTGACAGTTGGCGCTACAATGGGCATGATGTCTGGTAGACCGTCGAGTACACCAGCTAGGAACTGGCGGCCCATATCAGAGAGGAACGCAGCATCTGACCACTCTACATTTTCATCCTTGGATTCGCGCGAGAAGAGGTTCTTTCCGCTCTTGTCAACGAGAGAGATGTGCATATGACCAGAGTTTCCAGGTAGTCCTTCACGTGGTTTTGCCATGAAACAGGGCGTGATGCCGAACTTGGTACCCAGTGCCTTGGCTGTTAGTCTAAGACGTACATTAGTAATGTTTTACGTAGACAGTGGTAAGATCCTCACTTGAACAGTGCTGCTCTGTCTGCCATTTCTCGGATCTCGTTGAAGAGAAGGGCCTGTTCCGGTTAGCAGAAACAAGGACAGTCAAACAAGTGGTCTCACAGCTTCAAATACACCAGGACCAGACTCCGTATGCCATCCTTCAATTCCACATTTGAATTGATCACACGTGTTGAAGATGCTGTAGTAGTACTCCTGGTTATGTACTGGTCGTGTCAAACTATACCCGAACATACCCTCCGTGATGGTCGGAAGAGCAGAAACCGGGTTGTTTCGCAGGAAGGCAGAAGTTGATGGAGCACTTTGGTTGGTTCCATTATCTGCGCCTGGAGTTCTGAATTGAAAGAACTCGTACTCAGCTAAATCACACATCAGTATCAAGACTTGAAGACAGAATTGGCTTCTAGAGTTGAGAGATGTATGCTGCAAAAAGCCGAAAACAGATCAAACTTACCACCAGCCATTGCCTGATATCCTTTCGCTTCAATTTTGTCCACAATGGTAGCTAAGAGCCCTCTAGGACAAGCACTGATAGGTTCCATAGTATCTGGATCCATGAAGCTCACGAGGACAAACGGTATGTTGTTTTCCCAAGGTATTCGTCGGAACGTCTTGAGATGCGGGACCGCGATTAGATCTCTGTAGCCATTCTCCTTGTTGCTTATCTTGAGCTCTCTGAAATATGTCTGATCGTGCATGTCCCAGCCGAATATCACAGAGCAAAAGCCGAATCCTTCTTTGGCAACGGACAAGAATTTGCTCTTAGCCATGAGCTTTCCACGGAGCTGGCCATCGATATCTACGCCGGCGACTTTGACACTGATGTCGTCCTGGAGAATGTTGGCGAGATTGTCAATGGTGACTTGGACATCTTGATCGGCTCCCATGGTGTAAAGAGGACGTGTAGATTAACAGTAGCCAGAAGAGAATATGAGTGTGATCGAGAGAGATTTCTTCACGACAAGTTCCAATGTCAAAAGCGCCGTTTGTACAGCGTCATGTGCAACGAGGCTGGATGAAAAGGCGCTAACCGTAGAAGGTTGGTTGTGAAAGGAGCTCTACCCCTGTAAACGTGGCGTTCAGGGATGCACCTCGTCTCCGACTCCCACTGCTCTAAGAGGCTAATCTAACATGATCCATTGTCGCCTCAAAGCCCCAGGCTTTTTACTCAACAGGATTTCGTACGTCGGCGATATCGTGAAGCTTAAAGAATCAGTTAAAATATCAATTTTTCCCATCTTTGTAGACATGCGGGCTATCTGCAAATCACTGCGATATGAGGCCCCGCCTTTCCCAAAGAATGTGTCACGCTTGCATCTTGATGGTTCGTGCTCCTTATCGCTGTCGCCACAATGGGCAACTGGCAACAGCTTAATCCAACGTCCACTCCTTGCCTACCTAGGTAGACATGTACTAGCAAGTCAGCCGCTGAAGATACCAATCACACCGCAAGAAGCTGCCTACTTTGTCATCACCGCTTCACTAAATTCACGTCTCGTGCGGCTCTGATCGTGACTTCCGCATTGGATTACCTATCAATTAGCCAGCCAGTCATACACCAGCCCCACCATTCCTTCTACGGTACCGCTCTACATTAGTTGGGTACGTGTCAGTTGCCAACACACAATCAACATCAAAATATAAACCTACATTCCGTCGTCTTGACCTCTATCTTATTCCTCTGCTCGATATGTCCGAAACTATCGCCAGTCCATCTGGTAGACTCGCTGGCAAAAACGCCGTGGTGACTGGAGCCGCTGGGTGAGTATTCGCTAGAGATAGGCGCTATCGCACTATCAATGCCCTATCCAACATCTTCACGTTCACCTTGGCTTGTCATTGTGGCTTTTTGTTTCTTATGCTCAAACGCTGACGGACAATATAGTGGCATCGGCTTTGAAACATGTGTGCTGTTTGCTCGAGAGGGCGCCAGTGTCCTCATGGCAGATATCTCTGGACCCGGTCTTGATAAAGCCAAACAAAAGCTTCTAGACATTGTTCCCAAAGCGGTCAAAGTTGAGACCAAGCTCTGCGATGTGAGCCGAGAAGACGATGTGGCTGCTCTTATTCAGCACCTGGACTCCTGGGGCGGATTAGATGTGATATTCAACAATGCTGGAATCATGCACAAGGACGATGATGATGCTGTCAACACCCCTGAACGGATCTGGGATCTTACCATGGCCATTAATGTCAAAGGCATCTGGTTTGGTAGCAAGCATGCAATCCTGAGCTTGCGGAAGCACAACAAGAAGAAGGGGAGCATCATCAATGTTGCTAGCGTCGTTGCGCTTGTCGGCAGTGCGACTCCTCAGTTGGCTTACACCGCAAGCAAAGGTGCCGTGCTGGCCATGACGAGAGAACTGGCCATCGTTCACGCTCGAGAGGGCTTCAGATTCAACGCTCTGTGTCCCGCCCCGCTCAAGTATGTCGTATTCCGCCCTTTTTCATATTTTTGAAGCTCTTGTCGAAACCTTGATCCAAACTAACATGTTTTAACCCAGTACTCCACTATTGCAAGATTGGCTTGGCGATGATAAAGAGAAACGACTGCGTCGGGAGATTCATTTTCCTACTGGTCGGTTTGGTGAAGCAATTGAGCAAGCTCAAGCTGTTCTATTTCTGGCTAGCGACGAAAGCAGCTTTGTGAACGGTACTGACTTTGTGGTCGATGGAGGCATGACAAAGGTTCGTCCTGTTACTTCCCTAATACTCTATTCGCAGCTTGTCGGAGATTAACCGGTGACAATAGGCATACGTGACTCCGGAGGGTCCAGCTCCAGATCCTCCCAAGAACTTTGGTCGTCCTTAATAGGTCCTCTTATGGTTTCCAAGCTAGTCGCAAGACTTTGTGCTAATTATTCTCAATGAGACATTCTACGGAAATGCCAGAAGAATCTCCTTGCAAATTCGACCATGTTTTCGGACCCTTGCTTGTTTTATGCATTTACATTGGCTGCAAATAGAGGGCATAATGATCACAGGCCCATATACCACACCATTTACCATTTCTCCCACCTAAATCAGTGTTTGAACTGTGATCTCCCTGAGATGGAGCGTGCCATTAATCATTGCCCTATACAGCCTACAAATATGATTTCTATTATAAGAATCAAGCCGAAGACCAGGTAATTCAACGCGCATCACTTTTCATATTGATTAAATGTATTTCCTGAGCGACGCAGGGGGATCCGGTGATCCTTTTCGATACGAAAGACGGATAATCACAGGCCCCTACTGGACCCTACTAGCCCATCTTTCTCAGCAATATAATTCCATTCCGCCGGGTGTGCAAATCTCTCCATGGTTCCTTATATTGAAGCCTCCTACACACGTTTTTCATATTCCACGCTCAACCAGAGACCGAAAGTCCGAAGCTAAGATCGGAAAAGGTACCTGAAAACAGTATCGCACGGCCGCTCCCGGTTTCTCGGTTAGAAGTGCCTGGCGGACACATATTTTGTTCGACCAAGTTGTTGATAAGCATATCTCTAGTCTCTTTTGCTGTCGGCGCCTTCGGGGCCGCATTTTTCAATCTATTTGCTGGTGTATCTATGATGAATTGTTGTAGGCCTTCGTACTCGTTCACCGGTTAGGTCGGTACCTGATGGCCGTGGATCGTGGTCGCTGATCTGCTGCTCTTCCACCCCACTGATCACTGCGCTATGATGGGCTGTTCAGATCCTCCATATCGCTCATCCTATTTAATTCCTGCTTTGATTCTTCTGACGTATCTGGTGCGGTATATTGCCCCACTTTCTACCTCAGGGCAGTCGCGTAACTTTGTCACGTAAGGTGAAGCTTATGGTAGGCAGATCGTTCGAGATTCAGCAACTTTTCTGTGATTTCAGAGGTAAAGTCTTCTCCAGACTGCTATTTTTGTTCCGCGTGGTAAAAAGTCAAAATGCTACCAGTCAATCAAATAATTTCACGAAAAGAAAATGTACTGAGGGTTCAAGTTGGAGCTGCGAGCCTGCGACATTGCCAGCATCAGATTCGCATAGTACGTGATCCTTACGGAGTCCTCATCAAATTTCGATCATCTGGCCATGCCATTTGAGGGCAAGAAAACTCGCATAGAGCGCCAGGTGCAGACAAACGTGGTGACGACGAGATGTATAATCGCATCCTCTCAACTGTTGGTAGGGTTCAACACTGGGCAGATTATTTTTGCCGGTAGGCGCGGGTTTGGGGCCTCGTCATCAAAATTAAAATAGCACTCTGATGTGTCGCTAGGTAATATAAACTTGATATTAACTCTGCTGGGATTTGGTGGCATCCTGAGGCACAACGAAGGCGGGCCGCGCCCATCAAGGATTGTTTGTTGAAACGACAAGCCCGGACATACATACTGGTTGTGAGGTTTTCTTCTTGTGTGATGGGATTTGATGAGAATCATTTACATTATTGCCATGTAAGAGGCAGAGAGATCCTAGCTTTGCTATAGAATACAGGTTCGCGTAGTAGGCGGATATTTCGAATCGCTGGGAATAAGGTGTAAAGCAAACATAAAAGAAATCAAAGACTTGTAACCAACATGTCTCTTTTTCAGCCGTAGAAAGTCCATGGATAACATGAGAAAAGTAGAATAGAACAAAAAAAGGGATCTTCTGCGACCAAACAGGTCGAAGGAAGATCAAATTAGAATAACAGACCTTTGACACCCACCACATCGTCGTCTCTTCTCAGCCCAAGTTGAGTTGATAGGACCTTCAGCTAAGCGAGAAGATCTCTCGAACGCTGTATGCATTATTTCTCAAAGGTCTGAAACAGATCTTGAGTGTACATCTGAAGCATTTCGACGCCACGTTCACGATGTGGCTGCACTAGGCCTTCGGTAATCTTGTGTTCCGCAAGCAAGATAAAATTAGGAACAACTCGTAGAATATTTTTCCATGTGGTTTTTCCAGACGGAAATTCCACAGATCTGACGATCACGTTCAAGACCCGGATGTCGATGATCCAGCTCCCGCATGACACCCGCGTTCGTGGCGTTTCATATTGCTCCGTACGCTGAACGCCTTTCCACACCCAGCATGTGAGCATTTGAAGGGCTTTTCGCCAGTGTGGCTGTGACTGTGGATTCGCAAACTACTGGGCCGTGAAAACGCCTTGTTACATGTTGGACACACATAACGATCTTGTGATTGCGGGAATGTTGACTGGCTCGATGCGCTGATGTAATGGTGGTGCTGCCACGGATTCGTCGTGCTGTTTGCTGAAGGTGGACCAAATGGCATGGAAACAGCCGCTGAAAAGTTTGATGGGAGTGGTCGCTGGCCGTAAAGCCCTGCGCTTGGTACCATGTGGCTGTCTGTGTAATATGGCCCCCCGGCCATTGCTGTGGGTGATGAAACAAAGGATGATGGTGTGTATTGAGGAGTTGGGTATGGAGAAACAGTGGGTTGCGAGGTTATTGCTAATGGCTTTGGAATACTAGATTCTGAATAAGCGCTTCGATGTTGGTGATCTATGCTGCCAACAGATCCGCTCATGTAATAAGCTTGTGCGCCTGGTACTGTAGATTGAGTCGAGGCTGTGGATGGTGACTGATTTCCGTCTAGAGGGCCATCTGGCATTAGTGGTGGTGTTGATGGTAATGAAAGCCTTCCATTGACGACAGTAGAGCCATAGCTCTGTGGTAAAGCATCTGCAGTACTGTATTCTTGCTGAGGAATGACAGATGCAGCGTGCTGGATTGGAATTTGTTGACTGTGCTGAATATGCTCTGATTGAATGTGACCTTGTTGACTTGCTTGTTTATCTAAATCTTGTTAGCAGGTATTTGTGAGAGCTTGGTGAATCTTGCATACTCTCTGTGATACCGAGCAAACTTGATATAGAAGGTAGCGTTTGTGGTGGTTTGCTTTCATCTATAGGGGGTGATGGAGGAGTAACAGTGGTAAGATTTGATTGAGAATTTGGGTACGCGTAGTCGAACCGCTTTTGAGCCGGTATCGAGTATGATGGCGATACTTGCGCAGGTTGTTGATAGGAATAGGTATCCTGCGGCCTCATCTGACTTTGATATAAAGGCTGCATTGTTTGTTGATATGATGGTTCGTAGCGATCAGTTCGCTCAGGTACCATACTGGCAAGTTGAAGCATGTTTTCTGAAGAGGCGAAGCAAGGCTGAGATAGATGAGAAGGCAATATGGTGATGGTCTCTGGGTATTAACAGATCTTCGCTCAGGTCAATAGGATTAATGAATAAGACGAGTATTGTGAACCGCAAGAGGGACGCCGGGGCGAAGGTTCATATGTAAATCCGCGCAGCTTGACGACTGACTTTATGCTGGTCAAATGATTCTGGGATGTGAAGTTGGGGTGCTGGGCAAACCTAGAGAAAGGGTTGTCAACAGCTTGACTGACCTGGAAGAAGAGGTACAGGCCCATACATCAAGGAAGAAATGCAGCCGATGGGCAAGATAGTCCAACCATACCAATACCAGCAGTCCCTGGCTTACTTGCGGCAGGGGAGGCAGATCCGCCTGTCATCCCAGGAAGCTTCATTTATATGCCGGCCTAGCACTGGTCAAACAAAGAACTGTGCACCTTGAAGAGGTCACTGATCCTCGGCCGCTGGTAAACGACCTGAACAGTACTGTTTGGTGGAATCAGTTATAGCACCTGCAGCCTTATAGAGTAACAGGTCCGCCTGAACCGCAAGTCTGTGGATATTTTTGACACGCTAGGAGCCAAGAATGCCGGGCGCAGTATATCACGATCGAGGACAGGTATAGAGTGTTTGGTGACCCCACTCGAAGAATGTTCTCAAAACCGAAAGGTTTTCTCTGGCTTGTTTCCAGTCTCAAAACATGGCCTGGAGGAGTGCAAAGCATGGATCAAACACAACCGTAGAAAATGGCTGCAGAGATGATGCATCGTAGTGCCGCCCGCAACAGTTACAGAACCGGTCGCGGGGAAGACGTATCGTGGGTCTGGAAGCGAGCAGCAGCGGCAAGGGTCGATCACGGCCATTCTCTGGCACGAGTCGACTGAGCAGATAGAAGCAGTAGTCTTACCAGGGCTGGGGGACGATAGCAGGGGAAGCGACAGAGATTGGCCATGGGGGCAGCATACGGAGTAGAAACCATGATACTGGAGTTAACACCTGGAGACAGCAGAAGTAGACATGATGGAGAGTGTACAGTAGGTAAGCTGTCAGGGACTGTAGCAGCGCGAGCCGTTGTTGGTTCGTGGGTACCTGGACGGGTACTTGTCATGCCGCAGGGTTGATTTCCCAGTTGAGGTCTAGCTCTTGCGGACTTTTCTATGTTGGGACTGCTGCTAAGACTTGGAGGTATTGGACGTGTGGCATGTTGGTAGCATGCATCGTCGCGGGACGACGCCGACGCCCTCCAATATAACAGGAAACCTTGGAACCCCCGGAAGCATGCAACGTTTGCAACGTGCAGCAGCCGCCTGCGTGGCGTTGGGTTCTGGCTTTTGGCTCTGGCTTCTGGTGTGTGCGGAGCCCTGCAATTCCACCATCATACGCTTCTGAAGAAGCCACTGACAGGCTGGCCAAACTCTTCAATTGTGTGCAGGTATCCAACATTGAAGTGTGTTGTTGGTGTTGTGCAGCATTGGAGTTGAGAGCGCGTCGTCTGCTGTGCCACTAAACCTTAGCGAGACGGGTAAAAACGCCGGCAACGCCATCGCCGTTGACTTTACCAAGCATTACCTCCTTGTGGCGCCATAATAAGCAAAAGATGGCGTCCTGCAGGCTTCGAGAAGCAATTGTCCCCTGATGCAGCTAATGAGACTTGCATCTTGTTCGACAATGACATTATTGACAGGTTCGCCAAGATGTCAAATTTACTTTCTTGCAAGGCATTCAAATTTGCTGAAGCGACGTAGAATGAGCACTGGCATATCAAATTACAAAATTGCTATCATTTCCCCACATTCTGACTCCTGTACTTGTGCGAGACTACGAGTACTCCTTACGACAGGCGACCGTTGTTGATAGCTGTAGATAATCGCAGGTATGAAACCCACTAATCGACCGTCTCAAGAACAGAAGTGACTGGATTGTAGAGACAATTTCACGAGGGTATATCTGGGCCGGGAATAGCAGTTGCATTTCTGGACTATTGCGCACTGGAGGCGTTCTGATTCAGATCAGGTCATCATCAAACTGAGCGGCACTGAAGGCCTGAGGGCACACTGTAAGCTGCAGTGAGGGCCAGAAAACCTGGGGAAGAACCAAAATAGAGCGCAATACGAGTGGAAAAGGATCAATGAATCCATCAATTGTGATGCTCACCTAGGGATTAAAGATGGACCAGATTGCTTCAGATCCAAGATCGATCCCAAATCATCGTGTAGGTTGTGGATATTTCCAACTTTGACGATACGGAAGGAATCGAGGATCGTGGAATTCTCCGCTTTGAACAACGTGGGGAAAGACGCTTGTGGCCGCGTGGCGTTAGGATCGTCCAAGCCATCCGCTATTCTTCCAACCTCTTCTCTTCTTCATCGTCGAAGCCGAGAAAGTGCCCAAAAGCATGTGCAATAGTGTCGCTTTGTTTGTCGCGAGCTATTCATGTTCAGCGGTAGGTCCACAGCAAAAGTGGTTGCGTCTTGTCCCTGAGCTGGTCGGCATGAGCAGTAGCATCCCAAATGGGAAGATCGCAGCATGGGGTGCCGAATGCTTTGCCTATTTCAATCAATGTTATCATGATATCATAAGTACATCTAAATACATTATGAATGGCAAAGTGTAGGTACTCTTCACTCTATCGTGGTCGCTGTCCTGTTCGATCAAATCATGTCTCTCAAAGTCAAGCGCAAATGACCTATTCCCCAAGATGAGCAGTGTGTCTATTTACGTGTCATGGTCTTAGGTACATATTGAGCGAGTTTTTGATCGCCCGGGATCAACCTCGAACCCTGAGTAGCATAAACTTTGTTCTCTTATTGGCCTCCTGTCAGCAACGTCTTGATAAAGCAAAGTCGACACCAGGATCCCACCAGGCGCGGGCGGTAATCCGGGGAGGATTCTGGATTCCCATAATACTAGTTGCTATTACCGTTCTTGGATCGATATCTCGATTTTATCCCAGAAACTTCATTGTCAACCTTGTTGTATCCCCAATCAGACATATTGATAAAGCCATGGCCATGTTGTTCCCTAATCGACGATGGATTGTCAGAGAATAGAATCATACGAAGCGGTGCTGGGCCTATCAGCGCATTTCGCATTCGCCTTCTGCATTATTTCCTGATTCCTACAATCGGTATCGTTGAAACCGCCCCGTAACCAAGCCTAGCAGGTGCAATATCTATTATATTAATCCGGTCCGAGGCAGTCACTCGGCATATCAGAGCCCCTGACCCGCTGATGGACTACCTTTACATCGTTCACCCCTGTTGACAACACCACGCCACCATCACTTCTGGAAGGCAGATAGGTTTCGCCTCATAAAACAAATGACTTCGGCCATCTCTGTCTTTGGGTTAGCATAGGCCGTCACCCACGTGTGACTGGTGGCCAATCTCCAATTGCAATATACAGGGTTTCCTTTCGCCTACTAGCAGTCGACTGTTCCCGACTGGATTGTATAATCCGGGGCTCTTTTGTTATGATCATAGTCATCCAGTTTGGTTAGAAGTGTCAGCTGGTCTGTGTAAAAGAGCACCGCGCGTGTCTTCTACCATTCGGAAGATCTTTCAGGTACCACATGTTGATGGGCCGGGCTGCGTGCTCATTCTAAATTTGAGTCCATGCCTGGGAAATTCCAACCTTTCAAATTGCTATTTACCAGGCTGAAAGTTCATTGGGACGTCCATCTCAGATCGACTCGTTACTCCAGATTGTCTCTCATTCTGGAGTACCGAGATTCTCGACAGTGATCTACCAGATCATACAGTAGCACATCATAGAAGCTTTTCAATGTCACATCGGCGGTTTCGCAAACTACTTGATGTTCACAGAGCAGCGGCACTCCCGGCAAGATGCCATGCGAGCATTCCCACAACATCTTTGCAGAGAAGCCGACATGGAGCATGGAAATTACCCTGCTAGTCTTTCGTTCTTGCGGCAGCGGTAGACCTTCACGCCTCACATTCTCCTGTCCTCTGGCGATCTCCCGTTTGCCGCCGACTTGCCCACGCTGTTGTGAACTGCCTTCCCTCAGCGCATCGGACTGATGTGCTAGGATGACACCAGGATTCCTGCCACCACCTTCGAGTAGTAGTGCTGTACAAGCTCAGCAGACCCTGTTGGTACCCCTACTGCCTTTCTGGGTATCGAGGAGCAAACTTTTGCAGTGCCTTGACTCGACCTGGTAGGGTAGTTCATGTTGACATTCTGCGAAAGTCCATTCATTTCCAAAAATCCTGGACTTTGACTTGCTAGTACTTGCATCATGCAATGTAAGGAGTTGAAGAGCGTCGCGAGGGTGAGCGATCTTCAAGCCTTACCGTCTTCTGCAGCACTGCTGCTCTGATCTACGATTGTGACACCTCAGAGTCTGAAGAGCCTCTTCCAAAACATGTCGAAACGTTCCAAGTTCAACATGGAGCGCAGAGAAGAGTGACAAATACCTTTCGATTTGTTTGTATATTCCACTTCTCTGCATATTCTGGAATATGTTTAAACCATCGCTGATCGATCCTATCCAGCATATTGCGATCTATAGTTTTTGTTCATGAAAACACCCTGATGAAACTTCTTTCTTGTGAATATTCACCGATCGCTGCTTGGTATCGATGTATCGATCACCATGAGTGCTTCCCGACGTGATAGGTGATGGACGATGCGCAGTATTTGGAAACAAGTTGTCTCGTAGTATTATCCGTATCCTCGAAACTTGACCTTTATCAATTTCTGAAATAAAAGGACCACTCCAGGATGCGGGCTGGAGCCTCGAGATCTATGCCGTTTGAATCTCTTTACTTCAATTCTGCTTCTTCCAATAATGAGTGAAGAGTATGATGACGCGTACGAAACAACTTCACTTGCTGAATCAACAATAATTCAAGATAGTCACTGTTCCACTGACAAACAAATTATGACTTTAGCAGCGAGCTCGTGAATCGTTTTGGACTTACGAGTTGACCAAATGCGTTCTCCATGTACGCCTCCAAGAATATATTGCCTTGACCTTGGAGTGCTTGCGTCTAGTGCTGGAACAAAACATAGAGCTGAATTCTCGTTTATATAAACATGTTCTTGCGTGTTCTAACCATGATTATTACCAATGTTTACCTAGAGAGAACTGCGCAAGACTTTAGAGCGTAAGTGGTTCTCAGGGCAAATGGAAAAGCATAGAGGTGAAACCTGACGTTCACTCTAATGAGTAGAGGACAATTGGTTAATATTACCATGTCAAGGTCTACCAATAGCCTTCTCTATCTGTAGAGGAGTTAGTTCTTCTATATGCGTAATTTGAAGTATCTTCGTTAAACGCTATAAGAATCAATCAACCATAAAATTTGCGCACCTACACAATCAGTTGATATTACATTCAGCCATTAGAAGCACATAACTTTGACCAGTTAAAGTCGCAAACTCCCGCCCTATTGGGTAACTAATAACATTTCATCAACATGTCTCGATCCAAGCGCCATCGGGGTTAATTTGTCGGCCAGGCCGACTCTATGGCACAGTTGGCAAATTTCATAGAAATATGATCAATAGCCTTCGATCACGATAATATCTTCTGATCAGTAACGTAAGAAGAAGATACGATATTATCAAAACATGCATTTGCTAGCGATTACAGCTTCCATTGCGGTCGTGAGTGCCCAGTCGGCGTGGAAAATCGGGCAAGGTGTCAAGACTACAAGTGGAACAATCCATGGTAAAGCCTCTTCGTGGAAGCCAGATGTCAGCGAATATTTGGGTGTGCCATTTGCTCGGCCACCAGTCGGTGCGCTGAGATGGCAGATGCCTCTACCTTTAGATCAACCTAATGCTGTTGTAAATGCAACTCAATATGTATGTTATATGCCACTAAGAGCAAGCAGCAGTGACTAACCTGTGGTACAGAGCAAGTAAGATTTTATAGCGGCAATTTCTATGCAGATAATTTTTCTGATACAGCAGGTAGCTCTTGTGCCGAGTCGGCTTCTCGTCCAAGTCGTAAAGACCCGAAGTCACCACAGAATGTGGGAGCTTCGGAGGGACCACAGTCGGAGGATTGTCTTTATCTGAATATCTGGACAAAGCCACAGACTGGAGACAAGAAGAAGGCAGTTCTTGCTTGGATCTTTGGTGGCGGTAAGTGCAAATATGCTAAGAATGCTATGAGTCCTTGAGATACTAATTGATCAAGGTTTCGTTGTCGGTTCAGCAAATAACAGCCCATATGTTGGAGCACAGCTCGCAGATGAGCAAGATGTAATTCTTGTCAGCATCAAGTAAGTACCATTTGCATTTCTTGATGCTGTATTCTGATCTAGATTACAGCTACCGTCTTGGTGTCCTAGGTTTCCCAGGAGTTGCGCTACCAGAGAAGAATCCAGGCCTTCTTGATCAGCGTAAAGCCATTGAGTGGATTAGGGACAATATTGAAGGCTTTGGTGGCGACCCAAAAAGAATCACGGTCTTCGGACAATCCGCTGGAGGCGCCAGTGCTGACTTCATGGCCTATGCCTACACTGAAGACCCAATTGTGAACGCTTTCATTCCCCAATCTGGTACAGCATCAATGGCCGAGAACGTGGCAAGAAAACCAGAAGTTGCTCTTAACCATTGGTCTCAACTCTCAACTAAACTTGGATGCGGTAATGTTACAGCGGCTACCGTGTCTTCAAATCTTGTCTGCTTGCAAGAAAAGTCGGTGGACCAGGTTCTTGATGCCACTGAAGGTATCGGTGGTACTTCGCAGGTTGGTGTTTGGGGACCAAAGTACGATGATAAGACTGTGATGTCCGACATTGCGGACCGCAGAAAGAAGGGAAACTTTGTCAAGAGAGTAAGTTGTTCTTGATCCATAACATGGTTAGAAGCTTTACTGACTTCACGCAGCCAATCCTCGTTGGTAATGTCAACAATGAAGCCGGTCTGAAGACCAACACATCTGCCTCCCGACAGAACATGTTTGGCTGCCCAGCCGGTATGGCAGCAAAAGCTCGCAGAGACGCCGGAGTGCCTGCTTGGCGCTATCTGTACCAGGCTGAATGGCCAAACAACCAGCTCTATTCCGATCCAGTAAAGGCAGCACAAGTCCACGGTGCATGGCACGGATCGGAACTGGCATTACTGTTCGGAACAACTGAGCGTAAGGGCAAGGGGCCAGATACTCCAGCGGAGAAAGTCCTCGCCAGGAAGATGCGAGATGCCTGGGCTGCTTTCGCCAAAGATCCAGATCATGGACTTGAGAAGCTGGGATGGCCATTGTATGATCCAGCCAGTAAGTCATTCTTCTCAATACCGTTCATCATTTGCATGCAATGCTGACCATAGATTGCAATAGAACCGACGGTGGTTGTATTGGGTGGACCTAATGATGCCACAATCAAGTTTGAGAGTCCATCAGAGATTGACAAAGGTTGTAGCGCCTAGAATCCTGGCATCTGACCTTGAGGGCAATGTTTAAAAATATCTTATTCTCAAGGCCTAATAAGAGCATCTTCAACATTTCTCAATCAAACAAAGATCCAGTTGCATAACGCGTCCAAGGTTATTCGCCATGTGATGAGGCTATATTAGGACAATATCTTGTTCCGTATCGTCCATAATCGCATCGCTTCCGCAAGAAAAGTACCCAACTCGTTCGTAAGTGTTGCTCTGATTATTATGCCCCAGTTTTCTCGAAGGCAGTCCAAGAACCAGCCCATGCGCCATCTCTAGCCTGCCACTAACGCAGAGGACAAGACAAAGTACGTTTGCCTGAAAGGCCGAGTATTCATCACCAGGACGGTGTCGTCGAATCTCAGTTTCACGGAGAAACTCTGAGTTGTCGTTATCCACCACTAGTCGACAGTCAGGATACACATGTGCTGAAGGATAGTCACAAATTCTGAGAAAGTAGTGGAAACTATCATCGTCAGACGTCTCTGGGGCAACAAGCGTCGCGTGCATTGTTGGACCTCGAAGTTTAGCATAACTGTTGAGTCCTACTGCACCAAATATATTAAGCGGATCTGTCTCAATGTGGATCTCGGTCACGCTGGTCAGAAACTCCACGCTCTCAAGGTAATCGTCATTGTACTGATCATAGCTAACCTGCGTATCCGTACTGGCCCATGAAAAGGAAGGCGCTCGATAGGTCTCCAGTGTTTGTGGCGTGATTGGACTCTCCAGCCATGGCGCTGAAAACCATTGGAGATCCACTAAGAAGTTGCTCTCCCAAAGACCAGCACAATACTTTGAGTTTACTAGGCCTTGAAATTCACTAGCCAGGCCAGAAAGTGCAGGGAACTTGTCTGCTGGCCGAGTTAGACTGCGACGGGTATATTGCTCAACCAGGCGATGCCACTCTTCATGCTTAAGTCGAGCAGATTTGCATGAAGAGATTTCTTGGAAGATACCAGGTGTGGTTGGCCACTTCTTCAATGTCGGTTTGCACTGGCATGAAAATGAGGCACAGCACTCAAAGACAACTTCAGAAGCGGTGAAGTGGAAGATGCGAGTTGACATGACATGCTCCTGAAGCGTCCATGCGCGGTGTGTCAATGGGCCTATCAGTGCCGCTGGCCGCTTCAAATCAAGTTTCGGATGGTGACTCTGGACTAGCCGAGACCTGAGTACAAACTTCTTGTCTTTTGTATTGGTGTAGCTAACGCGAGCTCTTTTCCTCGTGGAGTCAAGAAACCGGTGAGAGCTGTCCTTTGTACCTGTTGCTGCAATGGTAAAGTCTGCATCCGAGTAGATTGCGGCCATTTTTGTACTCTCTTTAGTCCAGTCTTGGATTAAGTCCTGCACAATGCAAAGAGAATCAATCCATATGTGCTCCAACCCAAGCTGTCGTACTACTTCGATAGAATCCTGATACAGAGGTGGTAGCTCTGAAACAGCAAATCCATTCTCTTGGTGCGAAAGATTTTGCTGTGTCGTTGTCATTGGAAGGTCATTGCCCCAGCAGTGAGAAAGAGCAACATATGCTGGTGATCTCTTGGAGCAAATGACCAATTTGATCGATTTTCCATCTTTTGATATCTTCAACAGTCGAGCTGGAGCTGATACCCTAGACTTGGCTTTGCTCCCGCCACAAGTACATTCATGGTCAAGCTTGCACTTCTCGACGCAAGCTCTCAGAAAATCGAACGTCTCCTCCGAGTCCGCTCGGCGCGGTATATCTACCACCGACCCCAGTGCGGGCCAAGGGGATGGTTGGTCTATCGCTAAATCAGCAAATGCAATGTCCAAGGCAACAGAGGATCATCGAAAACACATAAGGCTGAGAACAAGGCTGACCCAACAACTCGGTACCAGGCAAACCAGTCTCAATCCAAAACACAGCGCCATTGGATCAATACACATTTAAACTCGAACCAGGCAAACTCAATAACTTACCACTTCCCCTATAAACCTCAACTACATCTCCACCATCGAAAACCGAGATACGCACGCTCTTCTTCCATCCAATCTCAAGCCCCATCTTTGCCCGCCGACTGCCACGGTCGGGAAGACATCCATCAAGCGCCTGCACAAGAACGTCACAGAAGCGACATTTGCGACGCGTTCGGGCGAGTGATAGCGCGTCTAGTGGTAGATAGAGGGAGACATCTTGGCTGGCGGAGGCGTTGCGGCCAGGGGTATCGCGATGCCTTGAAGATGGGTGGTTGCGCGGATCGAGATTATTGCAGATTGGACAAGTAACTGAAGGTGGCATTACAGTGACTGAAGGGTCTGACGGGTTTTTTGATTGAAGAGCAAGATTGAAACGGGTCGTCGAAAGGGGATTGAGGAGTACGTCACGTGGAAAATGGTGGCGTCCAGGATTCCTAATTAGGCCTATCGTGAAGAATCTTCAATGGTGTTGAGGTCCATCACTTAAAGAAAGCACTGGTCAGCTAGAGCAAATTTATGTTTTTTATGGCATATGAATTCATGTACGAAGACTTTTGTCACTGCAAATGAGTGCCAAACTCCAGGACTCTCCTGCTTACGTCTGATATCCACGGGCCAACCTCACAACCGGCTCTGCAGCCCGCTAAAATGCTACCCTTGCTATGATATGTACAAAACGCTAATGAATGCGCGAAAGAACGAAAACAAACGCGGAAAAAAGAAAAAGGCTTCCTTCTTCAAGAAGCCTACCGATGCTATTCTGAAGACGCGATGTGAAACGAAAAGAGACATGCTGCGCGTGGTGGCCCAGTCATGAAATAACGATGTGCGGTATGTGACCGCCTCGCGAACGATATGAACAATGTCGCCACCCTTGTGTGTGCTGGGAGACGATTCGAGATAAAAGACAATTTGCCGCCGGTCTAGTTGTTCCAGTGAGGAAAAGAGGTATTAGTGGTTTCGTGCGAGGCGTGAGCCATACCAGCTGCCAAGTGTAGCAATGCAAGACTCGGAAGTTGAGTCTGTAAAAGCAATTGAGCCGCCCAATTTAGGTTGATGATACATTGGTCTCGTCGTATCATTTATCGCAGGAGTATGTTTTTGACGAGAGAGAATTTTTCGCCGTTGGAAAGGAAAATTGGTGCGGTGAACCACGCAATTTGTTGAAAGAATAGGAAAGAATAATCAGAACACAGCCGCTACTCCAAACAATGCCTGAAAAAATGCCGCGCTCTTCAAGAAAGAAAAACATGTCCTTCACGGCGATATGGACAACGTATCAGACCTGTGAACGGTTTCTATTCGTTATGTCGCATTCTGAGCGCCTCGTGATGCGCAGTCTGCTCATCGTCGGAATTGTGCCGCGTCTCGTCGTGGTGCTTTCCGACGCGGCCTAGACGTCGTCGACGATCCTCTTCGTTTTCTGAGTCACTAGTCTCGTTGGAAGTGGGAATGTAGCGCTCGAGATTAACGTCGCCCTTAGACTCGCGTCGAAGACGGTCGACTTTGGCATACAAGTTAGAGGCCTCTTTAGCCGCTACTTGCGCCTCTACCTGCTTCTTCCACATGGTGGCATAATCACCGCTGAGCTTGATAAGCTTATTGTGGTCGCCGCGTTCAGAGACTTTGCCTCCTTTCAGCACCAGTATCTGGTCAGCTCTGGCTATAGTACTAAGTCTATGTGCAATGACAAGGACAGTACGGCCGCGGGACAAAGCTTTGAATGCGTCTTGGATATGTCGCTCGGTTCCAGAATCCAGTGCTGCGGTAGCCTCATCGAGCAGAATGATGGGAGGTCCTTTGAGGATCAAACGTGCGATTGCCACCCGCTGCTTTTCACCACCAGAAAGACGCTGGCCGCGTTCGCCAACCTTAGTCTTGTAACCATCGGGAAAGCTCATGATCTTGTCGTGAATACATGCAGCCCGACATGCTTCATGGACCTCCTCAATGGTGGCATCTGATTTTGCGTATTTGAGGTTGTACATTATCGTCTCGTTGAACAGAACAGTATCCTGCGGGACAACCCCAATATGGCGTCGAAGTGACTCGATTGTGATATCTTGTACGTCATGTCCGTCAATGTCGATACCGCCCTCTGCACAGTTGTAGAATCGGAAAAGAAGGCGAAAAACGGTGGATTTACCCCCTCCGGATTCCCCAACAAGCGCTGTCGTTGTGTTCGGTCTGCAATGAAAGTCCATGCCATTCAATGCATTCTTACGCTTATCGTATGCAAACTGAACGTTGCGAAATCGAATGTCTCCGTTGCAACTTTCAAGCTCGGTGGCACCGTCTTTGTCAGATACAGTTGCTTTCTCCTTGAACAGTTCAAGAAGACGCTCAGCGTTGATCATGGAACTTTGTACCGACTTATAGAAAGTGCCGAAATAGTTGAGTGGAACTTGTAATTGACTCATGTACGTCAAAAGGGTCACGAACTTACCAACTCTGATCTGTTTCTGGGTGACTTGAAATGCGGCAATGTAGCAAACCACAAGTAAGCCCCCCATGAATATTAGGTTTTGCGCCAAGTTCATTATGCTCAAGGCAATATTGACTGTATATTCCGAGTTTTGATATTTCTCAACAGCACTTCGATAGCGATTGAACTCATGTTGTTCAGCATTGAAATACTTGACGGTCTCGAATGACGATAAGGAATCGGTTCTGATAGAAAATTAGCAGATGTAAAGATTAGGAATGTCTCCTTACTTGATGGCATCTTGTTCCCTGCTATCGGTCACCATCGTACGTCGAGCATCTTGTCGTCGCTTGGCGAGGCGGATGGTCATGTATATGTACCAAAATGTCATGACTGTTATGGCCAGAGCGTAGTAGGCATCAAATGCGATCAAGAAGTATCCCATAGCAACGCACAGATCTATTATCATCGGGATCACGTTGAAAGTTAACTGGTCCAAAAAGCTGTTGATGGAGTTACCCTTGCCAAGAGCTGAGATGACCTCGCCTGTCTTTTTGGACAGGTGAAAGTCCAGACTCAGGGAATGTACGTGTTCAAAGGAGGCTACCGATAGTTCCCGGTAGGAATACTGTTGTATAGGTATCCACAGAATAGATCGAAGCACATTGAGAAGACTTTGTGACCCTTGGAGCAAGCGAAAGCAAATGAAGAACAATAATTCTTTCCAGGGCATGCGAACAGGTCCAGTTTCCCCGCTGAGTATGTCGGTGATAACTCCAAGTTGTAAAGGAACCATAACATTGAGTGCGCGTTGGGCCCCAACAAGTAAAAAGCATGCCCCAACGGTTAATTGCAACTTCGGGTTTCTTTTAGGCCAGAGATAGGGAAAGAACGTCGAGTATCCTCTGATGTAGTCCCACCAACTACGTGATGGTACCTTATCAGGGCGTACCCAGCCGGGTTCGCTGTCACCCCGATCTGGGCGAGGACGAGATGTTGTATCAACAGATGGAGGGGTGCCGCCATTAGTAGTACGAGTGGCGCCGTTCACAGTACCGTATCCATTAGCCGCACTTCTAGGCTGGCCATTATGCTGAGCGTTCAATAGGCCAACGGATTCTTCAGCAGTCAGTGGTCGAGGAGCAGGCTGTGGTAGAGTAGGTCGATGCGGGATGTGGGTAAATGTGATATAGAGCAGAACAAGGCCAAGAAGAATCAAGACTCTAGAGAGACTGATAATGACCTCGGCGGTTTTCCATTTACTCAAGCGATGATGAGAAAGGTTTACTTTCAAGTAGCATACCAGACGAACAGCTTCCAGCAATAATGTCAAGAGCCAAGTTGAAAACAAGACCCATGTCGGTGATGGCTTCGTCTCTATGAGGGTCAGATTCAAGACAGTGTATACCATAAATGATCCAATGACATAGACCTAGATTGACGTCAGTACTGACATTTTCATCATATCAATATCATTCGCGAAACCTACCGTTTGTTCTTGTCCACACCACCAGCCACGCTTAACAAGAACATGAATTACCACAGCAGCCGCATTTCCTAGAAAAGACAGAGTCGCAAGAGACTGCAAAATCTGGAAAGCTAGCTTTTGATATGGACGAAAGTCGTTCTTCTTATCCTGTCTTCGCATCAAACCAGTGAGTTGACGCTGTGGCAAGGGCCTTCCGCCAGGACCGTAGAGTTCAGAATGTCCATTGCCGTTAACATTGGAGCCAGAGTTGTCTGGAGTTGAGACGCGGATGCTTCTTGTTGTAAAGCAGACCAGAAAAAAGAGGAGAACACTGATTGGCGAGAAGAAGTGAATGGCAGTTAAGATCAGATCGGCAGAAATGAATTTGGAGTTGATCGCCAGGGAGGCCTTGCTTAGCTTGTCTTCTGGTGACGATTGAAAAGTCTGGGCGCCCATGCTTGAACGAGTGGGTAGAGCTGGGCGAATCGGGCGTCACCAGCTCGGAACTGAATAAGTACTGCGCAAGTTTGGATTAATTGAAGGGTAGACAAAAACGTTGCGCTCGTAGTCGGTGCTCGCGAAGTCTGCAGACGGATAGTAGCAGGTGGACGTTGCCCCTCAATTAAGTGGCCATTTTCTGAGGGGCAAAGACGAGAGGTGAAGAGAGTAATGAGTTGTGAATCTGGTGATGAGTTGTATATTTGATAGAGGTGAAGGAATAGCACTTTCACCTTCGGTGCTAGCCGATGGTGTTCTCGAAAGATGGTGTCAGCACTTTGAGCCAGAGAAATAGAAATTGGCCGGGATCCCTGTGAGGTGTGGCGTTGCTGGATGTGAACTGACTGCTAGAGTAGAACAATGCAGGTGTAGTTGCTAATACTAGTAGGGGGACTAGGTACTTAGGTCCAGATAGTGCTCAGTGGGGATATATTTGAGTGTCAAGGTTGACGATACACGGGTGGCTCGTGAACAGTTCTTCCTGAACTTCAAAGTGCTGCTTTGGACTTTGTTGGAGGTTGGAGCGTATTTTCAGGTCGGCAGACGGGGCATATGACCGCCAGTTTGAGGCGAAAACCAGAAGGTCCGGCAAACAATGAGTTGTAGTAAGTCCCACGCGCGCGCTGGTCGATGAGATCGAAATAATGGAGATGCGATAGAGTCGATCTCGCAGCTGTTGTGCAAGTCACCCGGAGTGGCTTGGGCTGATCCTATCCGAAATATGGGGATGGGCAACGACTGGTAAGAGCCGCGATATGAGCTGCGGGGGAATGCGTAATTACTGATTAGGGTGGGATGGGCGATTGATGGATAGAACGGCGGTGGAGAAGTGGAATTTGAACTGAGAAAACAGCAATGAGAACTAGAGAAAGAAAAAAGGAAGATGATGGAGCCTCCAGATACCAGTGTCTTTCCGAAGGCAGTTGCAATGCTGAGTTCGCAGTGTATACTGTGAAGAAATACACACAAGAACCATATGCCTCCCAGATGAAGTTTCCTTGGTTCCTTGTAAATGGCAGATGTCCTGCAGATGTACAATTGTACAATATGCGGTTGCTAATATTTGATGTTGATATGTTATATGCGAAGGAACATCCGGGTGACCGATGTGTATCCAGACTCTAGGGCCGAGAGTGGCAACTGCATCCAAGAATTGATTAGATTGAATGTTCAGCACCAGTATATGGGTACAAAATACTGAAACTAAGAATCTAGTTCTCGAAATGCTGGATTACAAGGCAAGGGAAGCTTGCTTACCTTGTTAAGGAAACAATCTACTTCCCGCGTGGTGGTGTGTTTTGAGTTTGTGTGTACAGTGGCTTTTCAGGGTCTTTCTTAGGGTGAAGGGCGAGAAGTATTATTTTTAACTTGGTGCTCGACACCGGCAGTTTGTAGTTGGATGTTCTTGAGATTGGAAAGTCAGATATGTTGATGACACTAACAGGCTTGCGCCCGAGACAAAACTTTCGCGGTCTTGTTTGCAATCTTGTGTCGTGTGGTGGTCGTTCCTTTAATGCCCATCCGATCCTTAAACGAGACGAGCAATGATATTCAACGTTTTGTGGGAGGAAACAAACTTCCTAGCTCCCAACGCCCTTCGCATCTTGATTCTGAGCGAGCAGACCCGCATTATTATCTAACCAACTCCTTTGGCTCAACTCTTGCTACAGTCTAAATCTGTGGCCAGCGCGGACGAGACAACTGGCCAATACGTGTTGTCAGAGAGCAAAGGCCCAGCAACCTAATCCCTTCTGGCATCTTTAGTGTCTCTACTGTGCATTCAAACCGCCAGCATTTGCAGCATCAGAGGAAGGACGTTCCCTACCAGGCTCGCAAAGCTGCTCGGGGCACACGGCAAAGTCCCGAGGTGCGCGACTAGACTAGCTACACGTGTAAATACAATTTCTGGCCCTTTGCCGGCCAGCATAAGTGAGCTCATATCGGATTTGGTCGCCGTCTTAGCCCGTTCTTCCCTGTTGTATCGCAGTATTTGCGAGGTGGAGAGGAAATAAGATGCTGGGAAGACCTGCAGGAATGCCCCAATGATCCTCGTGCTGGGGAAGAGTTCTGGATTCTGCCTGGGATTTCTGCATCCAATTCCACCTTGCCGGGCCTGTAAGTTATTTTGTGCGCGGTGCGTGGTAGCACAAGGTGTATCGTCTGCAGGTGTGCGCAATTAATACCAATCACGGTCACGGAATATCGAGATAGGTCAATATCGACACACAAATGCTCATAATGTCGTAGTACCATGGCTTGGAGGCTGGATATTCAACAGGCATCAGGCACTATTTTCTTCCACATGCACAGTGCCATATTCACGTTGCCTGGTTTGGTCATATGATGGTTTGCGCTGCTGTCATCTGGTGCGATACTCTCGTGCCTTCATCGGCTAGCCTTTCGAGGTTTAAAGTTACTAGCTGCCGAGTCGGAGCAGGGATCACAAGAACAGATAAATCAAAACCTCACCACTCGATGTTCAATAGAATGAATTTGACGCCAAACAATATGTTATCAATGAGGATTCGGGTAGCGACGACACAATTGGGTATCACAGCATTGCATGTAAACATACAATGGCATTTCTGTCGAGTATGTTTGCATATGTCGGTAGTTGAGCTATCAAAATTGGGTGGATTACTCGTGCTTGATTCGGTAAAAATCTAAGACATGTTAGTGAATTGCCTGATGCAGTCGGCATGCGCAGCAGCAAGGATCTTTGAGGTTACTCGAATGTAGCGCTTTGACCCAATCATACATGAGGTGGTGATTAGAACGAGCCAAGTTGGATAGACGTTGTAGATGAGTAAAACAAATCTGGGGGAAACGATTCCTCCGAAATAGGATATCATGTTGGCGATCACAAGTTATTGGTTAATTGCAGGGTAAGCAAAGAGATCCAGGAGCAGTTCAAGAATAAGAAGAGCACCAGATTTCAGCTTGCATACAAGCTGTAAAGTAAGTACGATCCTATATTTCAGTACTACCATGGTGATTGTAATTCCAACGTTTGCATTGGATGAATTTGCGAAGAAATTAAGCGATTGAAAGCGCTGCTGCGACATGATGGGCTAGATAGCAACAGCACTTTGGCATTACCTTGCAGCTTTGTTACGCATGTCTGCGCAAAAAGCAATGGAAGATTGAAGATGTTTTTGCAGTGGCCATTTTTGGAAATAAAAAACCTGCGCGTTGTACGGTGCTCTAGAGTACAGTCTGGAAGCTGTGGCATATTCGATGTATCCATATCTTGCAAATTTGAAGGTAAAGATGGGTGCGGAGTGGTAATCGAAGGTTCATGGACTTCCAGATTGTAAAGAGTACAATAGACAGTATGGTCAGAAAGGAAATATAAGATATCAGATGTTGGTTCTTTTATTTTGATGGAGACGAGAGAAGAATGATAGAGATGGGAGTTGTTCGCGAGGGAGAGCGGGTGGGGTTGACGGAATACGGTCCGTGCAGCTCAGGGAATGCAGAATCGGTGAAGGGAACATTGAAGAATCTAATTAACTAACTACTGTAATAACTACGGTATTTATATTTCGTTAAAGACGTAAAACGTATCTTCTTAGAGCCTAGAATTTAGGCTATAATAGAGATAAAAGTAATATATAGAAAGGGGTAGAAAAGGTAAAAAGATATAATAGCTAATTGTAATGATTCCTCTTCATAGGCTTCACAGCGGTATTATGAGAGAGATCTTGTTACAAGATCACGCGCTAGACCTAGGGGGGTTAGCGCGCCTAAGGATCTACTAAGCGGACTTACTTCCTTTATAGATCTATAGCTCTTCTAAATCTTCTTCTCTCTTTCTTTTATTTATAGATTCTAGAATATAATCTAATTATCTACTTACTCTAAGTTCTATAGCTCGTTATATAATCTATAAACTATTTAACTACCTATATACTTATACTATACACTTTAGAATTTACTTCTAAAGAAGCACCTATATAGATTAATATCTTATACGCATAGTCTTAGACCCTATTAAAGATTCTTTATAGATTTACTAAATCTATTAGCCCTATTAACCCTTTATCTAATTAGAGCGTTAAGATTTCTTAATACTCTTTAATCTATTAATAGTCTAAGTATTAATTGCCTTTTATTCTTAGTTCTATAAAATACTAAAGTTTATCTTCTATACTACTACTAAATATTTATAATTATACTTAATATACTTATTATTAAAATATACTAAATAAATAAGTATTTCCTTCTAGTACCCTTCTTTATTATTTATAACTATAGTTAATAAAGCTCCTAACTAATAGACCTAAGTTAATAGCTATATAGCCTACTTACTATTTCTAATTACTTATACTTAGCCTAATAATTAATACCTATCCTTATCTCTTATATACTTACATTACCTATTTCTATTATATTACCCTTCTACTATATATACTAAGTATTAAAATAGACCTAATACCTAGAATATAGTATAACTAAATACTACCTAGAAAGTAGTAGATTTAGTAGAAAGCGTCTTAAGACTATTAAAATTATTAAAACTAAACTTAAGAGCGTTATTAAAAGATAAAGACAAGTTAGAAAATAATTATCTATTAGAATAAGGCTATAAAGGTAAAGAGACTAAAGTATTAGAAGACACTCCTTAAAATACTAGTTAAATAACTTTACTAAACTAAATAAATATAGGAAATAACTAGTTGCTAGCTCCTTTCTAACCTAATAATAATACTAGACTTTTTCTTAAAATATATAAATAGCTAATAAAACTATGCTAGTAAGCTAAAGGCCTTAAAGTACTACCTATATTAATATCTTACTACTCTATAGTAGTAAACCTTAATTAACTAGTTACTCTAACTATTAATAAGAACCTTCTAATCTTTTAAGCTACTTAAGTATAAAAAATGCCTAGTAAAGAAAGCAATAAGCTAAAAGATATAGGAGTATACCTTTATTATAAAGAAAAGTAATTAAACCTTTACTACTACTTCTACTACCTAATTAAATTAAATATAGACCTAGAACGTCTATTAAAAGAAGAGATTACGCTAAATAACTTAGTTATATAGCTCTACGCCTTATTATTAGCTTCTTAAACTATAGCCTACCTTTTTAAAATTAAGTAAAATATAAATACTTATAATATAGACTTAATCTATACTCTCTAGAAAGAAGCTTTAGAAGCTTAAGAAGAAATATAAGACTTAGCTAAAACTAATAATAAATACGCAAAATAGATTACTTACCTTAAAGTATAAATTTAAGATAATACTATTACTCTTAAGGAAGTAGTAACTACCTACTAAAAAGTATAGAAGCTATAATATAATAATAATTTACTTAAGAAAGTACTTACTACTTACATTAATAAAATTAGTAAATATTATAAGGCTTTATAAGAGAAGGTAGATAAAGCTACTATTCTTTAAGCCTAAGTTAACGCCCTTTAAAAGAAACCCTTAGCTACTAAGGCAACTAATCTCTATCTTAATTATAATAAGTTAGTAGATAATAATCTATTCTACTAGACCTCTCTAGCTTAGAATATAGATTAACCTAACTTAAATATATCTCTAGGGGTACTAAACTTATATTAAACTACTCTCTTCTCTAACCTTAACTTAATTAGTAGCGCTTCTCTTCTTAAAGTATAAAGTAATAAGCCTTTACTCTTCTTAAGAAAGAATAAGTAGAAGTACTATGCTTAGAAAGATAAAGTACTAAACTATCTTAATAATAATGTATAAGTCTATTTTATAGAAGCCTCTAAGATTTAAGTTGTCTAAGGAGTAATAAAGGATTAAGCATTTAGTACTATTAATAAGTAGAGTAATTATAAGTTAACTAACCTATATTTATCTATAGTAAAGATATAGTCTAATCTAAACTATAAGTATAGTATTAAAGATAGCTATATTACTACTAAGACCTAGCTTAAAAGTTAAGAAGCTATAATAAAGCCTACTAAGAAGCTTAAATAATTCCTAGTTTACTTCTTAAAGAATTTATAAGAAGCTAAGCTTAGTAATTAAGATAAGATTATTAAAATACGTCCTTTTCTACTCCTAAAATTTATAAAGAGAGTACTCTTTATAGAATTAAAAATATTTATAAATTTCCTTAAGAGCCTATATACTATTACTTATTATATTAAATATATCTCCTCTACTAATTTGTAAAGCTATAATAATAATAATCATCTAGTAGCTAAGGATAGTAGATAAAAACCTAAGTTTAATTACTCTTTAGATATCTATAACGCCTTAAAGGCTAACAACTATTATATAAAGTATAAAAAGAAAGGCTATAGCTATTAGTATAACTTAGTACTATATAAGGATAGAGATGCCTTATTAGACGCTAAAATCTAACTAAAGATTATAGCTATTATTATAAAGTTTATTACTATTTATAATTAAATTACTACTTAATCTCTTTAGTCTCTAACTATAGAGGATAATTATAACAAGTATAATTATAGTAATAATACAAAAAACTAAAAGCTTCTCTATAAAGATGCGTAAAGAAGCTAAATAAATAAGAAATATATAATTAGTAATAGAAGAAGAATAAACCTAACCCTAAGCTAGTTCTTATAGAAGAATAAATCTAACATAAGGTTAATAAGACTATTTAGTACTTAGAAGTTAACCTCTAATAAGTATTATTCCTAGAGCCTATTATATTTAATAATACTAAGTTAGTTATTATTAAGATATTTCTTACCTCTATAGTATATAATTTTTACCCTTAAGAAGTAGCTACTATATCTATAGTAAGCAATTAGTAGACTACTTATAATACTATATTCTTTCTAAAGTAAGGCTACTACTTAAAAATTAATATCCTTATAAATATAGGAAGTAGAATAATAGAAATTATTTACCTTAACTTTATTAAATAATATAGAATCCCTACTATTAATCTCTCTATCCCCTAAATTATATAATTAGCTAATAGTAAGGCTATTATAAAGGTTAATAAAGCTACTATAGTTAACGTCTATTTAAGAGGGTATATTAAATAAATCTACTACTTCATTATAAACGTAGCTAGCTATGATATTATCCTTAGTAACCTATAGATTAACCTCTATAAAGTTACTTTTAAAAGAGGAAAAAAGCAAATCCTCTTTAATTTAGACTACTACTTAGTATATTGCCTACTAGCTAGTTGCCTAATCTTTATAAATTATAAAGGCTATTTAGTTAACCTAACTAATCCTTACTTTAAAAACGTTACTATAGTTAGCGTTACTATCTTTGTTAAACTACTAGAACGAGGCTAATAATTTAGTAAAATCTAGCCTAATAATTTTAAAGATAAAAAAGATAAGAAACCTCTAAATCTAGATTCTATGCTAAAAGAAGATATTACTATTAATTTAGGTAAAATCTTATCTAAGGACTTTAAAAAGTAGTAAGAGAAATATAATAAACCTCTTCTTTTATAAAAAGAGATTCTTAAACGCTTACTAAAAGAATATTACTATTATATAGACGTCTTTAACCTAAAATTAGGTAATAAACTTATACTATATTATAGTAAATAGGATTACTCTATTAATATTATCCTAGACGCTATAATCCTTAAACGCTACTATAATAGTCTAAGTTACTAGGAATTCCTTATTATTAAATAATACGTTAATTAGATACTTAGTTAAGATTAAGTTTAGGCTAGTAAATTATATTACGCTATACTAATACTATATATATATAAACTAGAAGAAGAAATTTAAGTTTATATTAATTATTATAGACTTAATAAGATTATATAAAAAAATTATAACGTTCCTTTATAGCTACTAAAAACTTTAATCTATATCTATTATGTAAAATACTTCTTTAAGTTTAATATTATTATTACCTTTATATATATCTATATTAAACCTAGTAATAAATATAAGACTATATTCTTAACTTACTATAAGTTATATAAATTTAAAGTTATACTCTTTAGCCTTACTAGAGCCTTAGAGACCTTCTAAGCTTATCTTAACTATATTCTAATTAATTACCTTAATAACTTTATTATAAGCTATATAAATAATCTATTAGTCTTTAGTAATATTAAAGCTAGCTATACTACCTATACCTACCTAGTCTTAAAAGTAATAAGCAAAGTAGGGTTATACTTAGATATCTAGAAGTATAAATTTAATACTTAATAAGTTAAATACCTTAGCCTAATTATTACTACTAAAGGCATTAAGATAGACCTAGAGAAGGTTTAAAACGTAGTTAACTAGTAACGTTTCTTTTTAGTTAAAGACGTTTAAGCTTTTCTTAGCTTTACTAACTTTTATTACTAATTTATTCTTAAATATTTAAAGACTATAGCACTACTAATAGTACTTATAAAAAAGAACGCTATAGTAATCTTCCCTTAAGACCCTAATAAGCTAAAGGAATATATATTTAAGAAGCTAAAGATAAACTTTATATTTACTAAGATATTACGCTACTTTAATTATACTAAAAAGATATAGCTAGAAATAAATACCTTAGATTAGGTTTATACTATAGTTCTCTCTTAAAAAAGTAATAATAAGAAGCTTTATCTAATTATATACCTCTTAAAGAAGATAACTCTAGTAGAATATAATTATAATATTTATAATAAAGAACTTCTAGCTATTATTTATATATTTAAAGAATAAGAACTAAAGCTATTTAGCTCTATTAACCCTATTTAAGTATTTTCTAATTACTATAACCTTTAGACGTTTATAATAATAAAACGTCTCTCTTAATAATAAGCTAGATAGACTAAGTTTCTCTTCTAGTTTTACTTTAAAATAAAGTACTAACTAGGTATAGCTAATAAAAAGGTAGATACTCTTACCTATTAGTTATAAGATATCTTATAAAGTAATAATAACCCTTATGTCTCTTAATAAGTCTAACCTTTATTATTCTTATACTAATTTAATATAAACTATATAGTAAAGCTAGCTATATTACTTATTAAACCTACCTACTTCTTAATACTATATCTAGCTATTATTACTTAGAATAAGTTAGATATTTCTAATCCTATAAGTAAGCTACTTAATCCTATAAGAGAGTCTCTTAGTAATAATAAGACGCCTAAGAGTAAGCTACTTAATCTCTTAGGAGATAACTTATTTCTAAATTTTAATAGTAACTAGTTTTTATAAGATATTATAAATATAATAGAGTATAATAAAATAATAATTACTATTTACTACGCTAAAACTAACTATTAGCTCTTTTTACCCTTTAATACTCTAGAATAAGAGTAGATTAAGCTTAGAGACTATATAGTAGCTACTAATAAAATAATCCTTTATTATAACTAAATCTTTATCTTTTAAGAAAAGCTTTAGTATCGCGCTATATAGAGTATATATAGCTATAAAGCTATAGGCTATAGCAGAGTAGTAATAACTTACTACTACCTATAAGAGAATTACTAGTAGCTTAAGATATTATAGAACGTTAAGAGCTTTATTAAGAGCTATAAGTACGTATTTACTAAACTAGTTTACTAAAAGAAGTAAGGCTTCTTATAATAATTCCTTCTTTCTAAACGTATATAGTCTAATATCTCTATTAATTTTACTATCTTATTACCTTATTATTTATACTAAGGCGTAATTTACTAGTATATTATAATAGTTATTAATTAATATATATAGACCTAACGCTTTATTTTACTACTAGACTTCTCTATAGACTTAATAGTACTAGCCTTTATTAACTATATATAGAAGCTTATTAGCTAGCTATTAATAATTCTTTTAGATTATAGTAGCTAATTTACCTTTATATTTTAGAAGCGCTTATATAAATATATAAGCATAATACTCTACTTTAGTATAGCATTTTACTTTAAAACTAATAGCATAATAGAAATCTTAGTTACTATACTTAAGTAGTTCTTACGCGTATTTATTAACTAGGATTAAGATAACTAAGTAGCCCTTCTATCCTTTGCTAAATTTATAATTAATTTTGCTATAAACGCTACTATAGAAGTTATACCTTTTAAAGCTTAAAATAGATTTAACCCTTAATTAGGCCTTAAGTCCTTATATTGCCTTCTAAAATCTATAAATATTTCTATAATAGCTAATAAGGAAGCTATTAATATAGATATAATGTAGAAGGGTTGCGCTAAGATATATAATTATTTAATAGAGTAATTAATCTAGGTATAAGCTTAGTAAGTAGAGTACGCTAACTACTATTACTATATAGCTCTAGACCTATTACTAGGTAACTAGATTTACTTAGATATATAGAACTACCCTATATTACGTCCTTTAAAAACTCTAGATGATAAAAACATAGGCTCTTTCTATATAATTAAAAAGATTAATATTATTACCTATAAACTTAATCTCTCTACTTTTATAAAGATATATAATATCTTCTATACTTAGGTCCTTTACTATATTATAGATAACGCTAAGCTACTTAAGTATACTAACCTATTACTAGTAGTCGTTAAAGAGACTATAAATAATAATAAATAGTCTATTAACGCTATTATTAATAGCTACTTTACTAGTTAATATAAGAAGCTATAATACGAGATTAAGTATACTAGTTATAATAAAGCTAAATAGTATAATTAGATAGCTACTAAGAACGTACTAGAGCTTATTACTAAGTTTTATGCTTAGTACCCTAGTAAGCTAGGCTTATATCCTACCTAGATACTACTAATACTAAAGCCTACTAGTAATAGTATTAATTATAACTCTAATAGCGTTCCTACTAATTAGGAGGAGTAAAATAATTATACTACTAATTCTCCTATATTAATAAGATTACTAACTACTAGACTACTAGGACTTAAGAATTAGAGTATTCTAAGGATATCTTAAGGTTTATTAATACTTCTTAATAGTTGCCTTAGTAGGCTAAAGGTTAAGATACTCTAAATAACTAGTAAGGTTAGTATTATACTATAGAAGGATTAAAATATTATTTATTACTAAAAGTTTATTAAACTAAACTAGACTAGACTAGACTAGACTAGACTAGACTAGATTAGAATAAAATAAATTAGGAAAGTAGATATAATTAGCAATCTATAGCTTAGAGAGCTATACTAAAGAGGAGGGTTATATAATAATTCCTCTTTATAAGCTTTATAGTAATATTATAAGAGAGATCTTATTATAAGATTACGCACTAGACCTAAGGGGGTTAGCACGCCTAAGGATTTACTAAGCAGACTTACTTCCCTTATAGATCTATAGCTCTTCTAGATCTTCTTCTCTCTCTCTTTCGTTCGTAGATTCTAGAATATAATCTAATTATCTGCTTGCTCTGAGTTCCGCAGCTCGTTACACTAATAGAGGCTAAATTTTAGTATTTCTACTTCCTAATCCTAGATTAGGACTAGCATAAATCTAAGGTTTAGAACAAACTTTCTATTATACCCTCTAAGTTTCTAACTTATAGATTTTAAGATATACTTAGTATTAAGTATAAAGAAATATTAATTTTTAAGTTTTCTAAGACTAAGCTACTAAAATATTAAAACTAGTTAAAATAGGAAATAAAGAATACTATTAAGTAGCCCTAGTATAGGAGATTTAGCTTATATAAAAATATAGGAGATTTAGTAATTTATAGTAATAGTAAAAGTATTTATAGTATTTTAGGAAGAATTTTCCTAAGCTAGTACTAAGTACTTTATATTTACTAAATTTAGTATCTTTCTAAACTTCTTATATTCTTATAGAGAGAGAGCTTTTATTAAACTATCTACTAGTATCTTGCCTATAAGAATCTATTTAATAAAGATATAGCCCTTTATAACTTCTTAACAAAACTAGAACTAATATATATTAACGTATTTTAATCTAGAAGATAAAAGCTAAGCCTACTTTATTATAATACCTACTATTTAGGTATTATTATTTAATATTAGTATTTTAATATTAGGATTAAACTTAAGCTATAAAAAGAAGCGTTAGATTAAGATTAGCTTTTTTAAAGCGTTTAAGAAAGATAGAAGTTCTACTTCTATTATAGATATTAAGACTATCTTTTAGCGTAAAGATTATTAGCTAATAGGTTTTCTAAATAGGTTAAATAAGAAGCCTTAGGTTAATCTTTAAGTCTCCTAATTATTTATAAATATAGTATTATAGGCTATAAGAAATACTTCTTTACTAGTAGTAGGTACTTTAGTAGTTTTATAATACTTAAGTATAAGGTATTTTATTACTTAAAAATATAGAATAGTTTTCTTAATCTTATAGTAGTAAAGCTTAGAAGGATTCTAGTTAAAGTAGCTTAAATAAGAAGCTATATAATAGATATCTAGCCTATATACTATTATAGAGTAGATTATAGAGCTATAACGTATTTAGAAAGCGTAGATCTAATCTTTAGATACCTATTCTTTATTTAGAATAAGTTTAATAAGATTTAAGATAGGAATAACATATTTAGTCTTCTTTATAATATTAAGCTAGAATTTAGTACTAATTTTATTAATATACTAGTTCTATAAGATTTAGAGCTTTTAATTAGCTTAATCTTAAAGTATTTAAATATTAAGGAAGCTTTTTAGAGTATCTAAATCCTTTATAGTATAATACGTACTAAGTTTATATTTTATCTTATTTGCTTCTACTTAATATGCTTTTAGTAAGAGAAGGAGAAAGTTATTAATATAATAAAAGAGAAAGATAGAATACTAAATATATTTAAAAAGGTAAGAGTCTTTTAGAATAGGCTTAAACTTTATTATATAGAAGATAGCTCTTATATTCTAATATTATAGTAATAAAGATCTTAGTAGTTTGTAGAAGGTATAGTAAAGTAGTAAGATCTTTCTAAGGATATTAAAGCCTTTAGGGTATTAAACTAAAACTATTTTATCTAGAATAGTATTTAAGAAGGTATTTATAGCGTTAAATTAGTAAAGATCTAGATTAAACGTAGCTATTAGTATAAGAATTATATATAATATATAATAAGCTCTAGTAGTAGTATAAATCTTTAGTTCTAAATTTTAGTACTATAGATTTCTTTTTATATAGATTCTAGCCTTATATTTAAGAAGGAAACTATTTAAATTATACTTCTTTAAGAATACCTACTTTAAGAATAGAATAAGCTTATTAGTTTAAGAAGTATAGACTTCTTTAAATATACCTTATTCTTAAAGTATTTTAATTTTAATTCTAGTAGCTAAAAGATACTAGTCTTAATTAAGGTATTTTATTATTTTAGACTACGTTTTTAGTAATTCTAGTATATCTCTTTTATAGTAGCATTAAACTAAAGCTATAGAGAATATATAATATAATAAGGTAAAGAAGTAAAGTTTATAGAGTACTAGATTAGTAGTCCTTAAGGATTATAAGATATAACTACTTCTTATAGCATATATAGAAACATTTTAGAAGGCTTAGATCTCTTATTTATACTTAGTAATATACTACTATTTTAGGTAAGTTATTAAGGTAGCTAGTAATAGTACTAATAAAATTATAGGAGTAAGATCTTCTAAAGTATTCTTTCTTAATTTAGTATAATCTTAAGTAGGTAATAGACTTATAGAAAGTATTAGATATTATAAAGAAGGCTAAGATAGTAGTAATAATATAGAATTAGGCATTATTAGCTAGTTATTAAATATAGGTTAATTAGAATTGTTTTTAGAAGTCTAATAGCTATCTTGTTCTTATTATTAAGTATTCTATACTCCCTAATTTTAATTAGGCTATTATTTAGCTTCTTATAGATTAAATATACTACTACTAACATTTATTTTAAGATAAGAAAGTAGCGTATCTAGGAGTGCGTTAGTAGATTAGTTATTAATTATAGTAAGTATAGTAGTATTAAATTTAATAGTTTTATTAATTATAATATTTTATGCTTTAATAATACGATTATTTAAAAGAATCTAGACTCTAAAGATATTACTTCTAGTATAACCTATTAGCTAGCCTTTAATTAAGCAAGATTAAAGCTTCTTAAGCTTTAGAATATTAGGATTATAAATATAGGCTTTTAAGCTAATAATTTAGACTAATAAGAGATCTAGCACTTATTTAAATACTATTTTAAAGAGTATTCTCTAGTTTAGCTACTTCTTTAGGATCCTATTAAGTAGATATACTACTAAGTAAGTAAGTTTAAGCTATAATATATCTAGAAGGCTACTATACTATTTTAGTGCCTTTATAATAGATATTAGAATTTGTCCTAATACTTCTATAAGACTATTTTATAAAGTAGTATAGAGTATAGATAGTTCTTTAATAATACTATTTAGCTAGATCTTATTATTCTACTTCTTATTTATTATAGCTTTATAATTTTTATAGATTTAAAGAACTTTATATTTAATATTACTTACTTTATAATCTATATTCTTAATAATAGTAAGCACGTAGCGTAGGAATTAAATATAATTCTCTTATATCTTCTAAGGAAGTATTTCTAATAAATAAAACTTTATAATAGTATAGTAAGCGTAAATAATTTAGTAATTATTATTATAGCTTTTCTTAACTTAAATTAGATTAATATAAAGCTTCTTAAAGGGCTTTAAGCCTAAATCTATTAGTTAATAGGAGATCTATTTCTTTTACTTTATTTTGATATAGATTTTATAGAAATAGTTATTATTTTTAGTATCTTTAGAAGAGGTAACGTTTAGAGTAATTTTTATATCTTTAGTAGCGTATTCTATGTAAGATACTATAGCTTTACTAATATAACCTATTTATTAGTGCTATTTAGATATAGAAGCTATAGAAGTATAAAGAAGTAATAATATTATAAGAAAGGTATAGTAAAGATTATTTTTAAAGAAGAAGTAAATATTAGAGGAGATAATCTTAATTAGAAGCTTTTCTATTTTAATATGTCTAATTTAGCCTATTTTATCATTCTAGTAATATCTTATAGCTTTTATCTTATAATAGGAAGCTAGATTCTTATAAAAGCTAAGTATATAAGTAATATTATAGAGAGTAACTATTTAGTATTCTTTAGAGCTTAAGATAGTAATATTTATATTACTATATCCTATAACTTATAAAGAGACCTTACTATGAATTAAAGAATTAGGAATACTCTTATATATCTTAAAATAGGATCTATTATTATAAATATATATATTTGCTTTAGAATTAAGAATAAACCTTCTATTAGAAGATATCTTAACTACTATAGATATTATAACTTTTATAACTACTATTCTAATACTTATATATTTAATTATTTTAAGTAGTTAGTTATTATTACTACGCTCTTAATTATAACTTATTTTAAAGATATAATTAATTTTTACTTTAAGCTAAGAATTTTTAAGGCTTTCCTTAATTTTTACTTCTACTTTAGGGTTAAGATACTATTCATTTAGACGTTTATTAAGTTAAAGATAGAAATAATTATTATAGTATTTTGTCTTACTATAGAGGTAAGAAAGAACTATCTTTTTATTCTTCTAAGAACTTTATAATCTAGATATTAAAGAAAGTTAATAAATATTAGTATTTAAGGAAGTCTTCTTAGGTTAAGATATCTTTTCCTAAGTCTTTTTATTAAGGATAGTAGTAAAAGTAATACTAGATTATAATACTAATATAGTTTTCTTACTATAGATAGTCTAATACTTCTTAATATATTCTAAAAGAGTAAGTTATTTATCTTCTATATAATAATAAGTAAACTATATTTAAGTACTAGGGCAAGAAGCTTAAGTAACGTTTATAAAAGTATTTATAAGCTATTTCTTAAAGATTCTATTCTTATCGTAAAAGGAACTTTCTCTTTAAAGGAATATTTAGTAAGTTAGCTAGAGTTATAGTTCTTATTATTTATACTCCTTTCTTAAAGTATTAAATTCTTTATTTAGCTTTAAGATTATACTAGTTTAGGAAAAATAAATACCTTTCTAAAGTGCTTAAAGTATATCTTAAGCCTTAAAGATATTAGTAATATAGTTCTAAAGACTTTTAAATATTATTATTAGGAACTAGGACACTTCTAGTTTAAGACAACTACTAATGGGACATGTTTACATAAGATGAAGCATTATTAGTTAGGTTGACTAATAATAACTTATTATAAATATAGATAGCTTAGTAGAGTCCTTATAGCTCTAGGTAATAAAGAAGAGAGATTGTAAGGATCTAAGTAACTTCCTAGCAATTACTCTTATCCTTATTTTTACGTATTTACTTAAATCGTAATAATTATAGTCTTTACCTACTTAGAATAACCTATTTTTAATATAATAATTACTTTTTAACCCTTAAGTACTTAAAGAAATTATTTTTATCTTTTATTTAATTAGAAACTATGTCTAATAGTAGATATTTAGACCTTAGCGCCTAGATAGAACTTAGGTAGCCTTAACTATTAGGCTAAAGATTACTAGTACCTATTATGCTCTAAACTAATATATTTAGAGGTCTATTAGACCTATCTAATATTAAATTAGCTAATCTTAACTTACCTAGGCCTAGAGAGACTTAAAATAACTTTATAACGTACTATAAAGAGGAACTTAATACGCTTATTAATAAAAAAAAGTTAGAGCTTAAGATATAAGAGCTAATAGTAAAAGCTTAGGTAATTTAGTCTAGTAAGCTTAAAACTACCTAAGAGTTAAAGAACTTTAGCTAAGTTAATATAATAAGACTTAATTAGCGTCTTTTAAGCTAAGCTTTTGCCCTCTTAGGACTTTTAAACTAAGATAGGCCTAAGATAGAGCTTTATAAAGAGAAGAGTCTCTAAGAATATATATCCTAGATTAATAATATTAAATAGAAGTTTATTAAACCTTTTTATTAGGAGAGTACTTATAATTAGTAACTCTACTAGTATATTTATAGACGTAATTAGCTTAAGAAAGAGCTATTATAAATAGAATTAAATAATCTTATTTTCTATAAAGAGTCTTAGGACTTAGGATTCTAAAAGATATAGTAAGTAGTCTAAGACTATATACTAAGCTATTTAGGTTACCCTATAAAGTAAGAATATATTACTTTTAAGAAGTTCTAGATAGTTAAATTAGGTTAATATCATCCTTAGGAGCTTTATAATAACCTTTTTAAGTTATAGAAGGAATAGGAGTATAATAATTAAAAGGGTTACTTCTTTTAGTTCTATAAGGGTTTTCTTAAAAATATATAGAAGAAGATTCTCTTTAATAAGAAGTTTACTACTACTATAGTTAAAAAGGCCCTTAAAAAGGCTAACTTATACTAGACTCTTAGTTCTATAGAGGCTAAGACCTATTCTACTCCTAAAAAGGTAAACCTAAGATAACCTTTCTTAAAATAATGCTTATATTCCTTAGAAGATAAATATAAGTATAAGAAGGGCTTAAAAGAGCTAAGAATATCTAGAAAGTCCTTCTACTCTTTAAAGAATAGTAAGGTAGAATAGACTACGCCTAAAATAACTTAGAATATAGATATTTTGCTAGAGTCTAACCTAAAAAAGGTTAAATACTTTAAATATAGTAAACTCTATTTTAAAATAGAATACTCTAAGCTATAAAGGAAAGATAAGGCTATAAAGTTATAGACTAAGACTTAGTAGCCTCTCTTATTAATAAGATAGCCTAGCCTAGCGCTAAATAGCTTTATAAGACTATTATTATATATGTCCTAGAGATATTAAGGGCTAAGAATAATAACTTACTTAGTAAGGTAGACTTTATAAGACTAAAGTTAAAGTAAATATGCCTATAAGGGAGTCTAAGGAATAATAAGGGCTAAGAAGCTCTATTCTTAGATATTATAGTTAATTATAAGTTATACTTTAATATTATAAACGTTAAGCTAGCTAAAAGACTTTAGCTCTATATTACTCTCCTTTTTAAAATACTTATAATATACCTAAATAGTATTTTTATATAAATTTATAAAGTTATAGAAGCTATAGTAATAGTAGTTAACTTAAATAGCCTTTTTAAAACTAGGATAGGGTTATTTTATATTATAGACTCCTTATATTACCCTATTATTATAGAAATACTCTAGTTAGAGAAGTAGAATCCTCTTCTAGACTTTAAGAATAAGACTTTTACGTAGGAGTAACCTTTTAGTAGCTTTTATAGTAAAATAGGGACTATAAATACTAATAAGTTCTCTAAGTTAGCTTAGGATAGTTTATCCTAACTATTTAATTATCTAATTAGATTACTAGACTTAAATTTATCTATAAAAGAGCTTCTAAGTAAGTATTTATAGTTTGCTAAAACTTTTAGTAAATAAGATATATTTAAACTAGCCTAATATAGTCTATAAGACCTTAAGATTAACTTAGAGCTAAGCGCTATAGTACTATATAGACTTATTTATAGCTTTTTAGAGGCTAAGTTAGTTATTCTATATAAGTACTTAGATACTTACTTTATAAAAGGTTAGATTTAGAAGTTAAGATCCTTTACTAGAGCCCTTATCTTCTTTATAAAGAAGAAAGATAGGATATTATAACTCTATATAGACTACTAAGGCCTAAATAATATTACTATTAAGAATTAGTATATATTACCTCTTATTAAAGAGTTATTAAATAGACTTTAAGGCGCTAAGTTTTTTACTAGCCTTAACTTATATAAAGCTTACTACTATTTACGTATTAAAGATAGTAATAAGTAGAAAACTACGTTTAGAACTAAATATAGGATATTTAAGTATATAGTAGTCTTATTTAGACTTATAAATACTTTTATAGCCTTCTAAGTATATATTAACTAAGTATTAAAAGGCTTAGTAGACGTAATATATATTATTTACTTTAATAATATCCTTATTTACTTTAAAACTAAGGAGTAATATATTAAAGATATCTAAGAAGTCCTATAATAACTTATAAAGTATTATTTATATATAAAACTATTTAAGTATAAGTTTTATACTAGTAGTATAGAGTATCTAGATTATATTATAATTCTAGATAGTACTACTATAGATTAGTTATAAGTTAATATATATTTAGATTAGCTAAAACTATATAATATATACTAAGTAAGGGAATTTATTAGCTTTATAAACTATTATTATTAGTTTATTACTAGATTCTTTTATATTATTATACTACTAAACGCCTTAACTTAGAAAGAACTAGGTTAGGCTCTAAAAGGCTTAAAGCTATAGTAAGAGGAGTCTATAAATATTAAATTACTACTAGACGCCTTAGATTCTTTTAATAAACTAAAAGATTCTTTTATAAATATATTAATTTTAGCTTATTTTAACTTTATACTTTCTATATAGTTAGAGACTAATACCTTTAGAAGGGCAATTTATAAGATATTAAGCTAAAGATAGTATAATAAGAGCTAAGATAGCCTATAGAAACCTATTATATTCTATTCTTAAAAATTATCTCTACTAGAGAGCTACTATAGAACTCTATAATAAGAGTTTTTAGTAATTATAGATTCCTTAAAAGTATTTAGAAAGTACTTATAAGGCTTACTAGACTAATTTTAAGTCTTAATAGACTATATAAATCTTAAATTACTTAAAATAATATTAAAAATATTATTAATATATACAAGGTAGGTAGATTTACTCTTAGAATATAATTTTAATATTAAGTACTACCTAGGTAAGATAAATCTAGCTAATAGACTCTTAAGATATTTAGACTATATTAAAGAGGGCTAAAGAGAATAGAAAAAGACTATAGAAGTATTACTTAATTTGCTTTATAATAAGTTATAGCTTAATAATACTCCTATAGCTAAAACTAATGCTATTAGACTTATAAACTCTATTATTATATATATTAGTATTAATATATAGTATCTTACTATAAACTAACTTAAGAGGAGTTAAGATAAGCCTACTAAGACTTAAAAGTATTTAAAAATAAGCTCTAGTAAGATTTTAGCTATTAATAAACTACTTCTAGCTAAGAATAACTTAAACAAAGCTAAATAGATAAGTAGAAATCTTATTTTTATTAAGGAAGAGTTATAAAAGAAGAAAATTCTATAAAGGTTTTATAATAATACTATAGAGGGTAGTTATAAGGAGTCTAAGAAGATACTTAAGAAGATTAAGCGCTACTATACTTAAGACTATATCTAGAAGGATGTTAAGGACTATTATAAAGTTTATCTTAACTACTAACGTAATAAATCTATTAGATAGGCTTAGAAAGGGTTACTAATAGCCTTACTAGTCTTAGAAATACTATAAAAGGATATTACTATAGATTTTATTATAGATTTACCTCTAAGTATCTATAATAGTTAAATCTATAACTTTATTATAGTAGTTATTAATAAATTAACTAAAATAGTCTACTATGTCCTAATAAGAAAGAATATAAACGTAAAAGATCTTATTAAGATCTTTTTATAAAAGGTTATATACCTATATAGTATACTTTATACTATTATATTTAATTAAGGACTTCTCTTTATTTCTAAGTATTAGAAAACGTTCCTTTATTACCTTTCTATCTTTAGAAAGCTCTTAATAGTATTCTACTTATAAACTAATAGTTAAATAAAGTACTTAAACTAAGAGGTTAAGTACTACCTATAGATTTATAGGTATTAAGAATAGGATAATTAGGCAAGATAGCTTAGTTTAGCTAAGTTTAACTATAATAATAGTATTTACTTATTAACTAGGGTTACTCTTTTTATTATATATACTAGAAGGAACCTCTATACTCCTAAATTAGCTAAAATGTTATTAAAAAGTATTATACCTAACGCTAAAAGGATAGTAAACTATATTTTATCTTTATAATACGTAATAAGGAATAAATTAGCTAAAGTATAGCTATATTAGGCTAACTAGTATAATAAAAGGAAAAAGGATATTTATTTAAATATTAATAACTAAGTCCTACTTAATATAAAGAATATTTAGACTACTTATATTAAGAAGAAGCTTAATATTAAATATATAGGCTCCTTTAAGATTATAGAGATTATAAACGCTAATACTTATTAGCTTAACTTCCTAAAAAATATATAAGTTTATAATATATTCTATATCTTTCTATTAAAGCTATATAAGTTAAACCTCTACTTTCTATAGAAGTCTATATTACTATAGGATTCTTTAAACTTAGAAGACCTAAATATATATAATATAAAGGGGGTAATAAAGCATATAGTAGATAAAAGGAATAAATACTACTACCTTATAAAATAGAAAGATTACCTAAAGTCTAAATTAACTTAAAAGCCTATAGCTAACTTTTCTTTAACTACTTTAAAACGCTATTACGTAAAGTTAACTAAGAAGGGTATTGTACTAGTAATAAGTATAATTAGAAGAGCAATTAAATACGAAATAACGTATTTAGATAATATTATAGATAGGTTAATAGATCTTAACCTTATAAGACTAAAAAGATAGCTAAGAAGGCTAAAAAAGACTTAAAAGACTTAAGATAAGCTTTTAAAAGAAGAAGAATAGTTACTTTATAATTTTCTTACTAATTAGAATCTAAATTAATTCTCTTATACGTATATTATAATAAATTAATCTAAAGTGACTTAAAAATAGTGCTAGATAATAAATATATAAGAAAACTACTAAGTTGTAAATATATAAAAAAACTTAGAATAATATGCAAAATAAGTCTTTATATATATATAAAGGGTACTCCTTTAAGAACCCTTTATAACGTAAAATAGGATTAAAATACGTATTAGAAAATATATAAAAGAATAAGTAATTTCTAACTAGGAATTAAATTAGCTATATAATAGTTCTATAAGGGTATCTATTAATGAACTTATTCTTAGGAAGTCTTAGAAGGGTATCTACTAACTAACTTGTCCTTAAGGGATATAAAATAACTTAATATAATAAGAAATAGCCCTACTTAGCTAATTAAGGCTAAGTATAGATAATACTAAATTCTAAAAGACTTAAGATAACCTATCTAACCTTATTTTAACTTAAGAAAAAGCTACCTAGCCTATCTTGCGCTTTTTTATAGTAGAACCTATAGCCTTAACCTTAGAATAGTCCTTATTAGTATAATTATTCTTATAGAAGGCCTTAATAGTTTTTTTAATATAAGCCTTAACCTCTTAGCGCTTAAAAGTACTAAGATAGGCCTTATAGTACTTAAGAAGCGCTTAAGAGTTTATAAGAACGCTACTTAGATTATTCTTAATATTAGTAAGTTACTATAAGATAGTTAGACGCAAAGTAACTTATTATAAATATAAAAAGACTTACTTAAGATAAGTTAGGTCCTTAAGGACTAATAATATAGTAGAAGTTTTAACGCTAGGAATATAGCATATTATAGCACTTAAAGCGCTTAGGAGAATAGAATTAGATATTAGTGCCTAAGAAAGCTAAATAAGCTATAATACGCTTTTTTAATTTTAAAAGGCTATTATCTACTAGCTTTTAGATAGCTTTAGTACCTATATAGTAATTAATAAGTACGTAGGTTGCGTAGAAGCTACTCTTAGTAATACTAGAATATAATAGGAAGAAGTTAGCTACTAGCTACTTAGATATATAATTATAAACTAATTAGTATCTAAATACGTAAAATTAGACTAGAATTAGTTAAAATAAGTACTTATAACTTATAAAGAGTTACTATATATTTATAAGTATACTAAATGCTATTATAAAGTATATACTTATCCTTATAAGATAATTTATCTTAAGAATTATTCTTAAGAGTATAAATAACCTTATTAATTATAATATAAACTAAGATAAGCTTAGCCTTATTATAAAAGTTCTAATAAGGAATAACCTACTTATATTAGTATAATATAATATAAAATAAGCTAAAATAAGATATTACTTTTAGATAATCTTTAGTTAACTTTATATTAAGGTATTTAATAAAGTACTTATCTAAACTAACTTGCTAAGTATAATAATAGTCTAAGTTAGGAATAAGGTAAAGTTTAGTAGTTAAAGAAAGAGGAAAATATATAATATAGACCTCTATATAACGCTAATAAGGATTTAAGATTAAGTAATACTATAATAAGCTAAGTAAGGTTATAATACTTTTATTAGCATATTCTTACTCTATCTTATTTTTAGAGACTACTTTAATAAGGTCTATAATATTAGTAGTTAAGATTTAGTTATTATAGGACGTAATAATATTATTATTAGTAAGAATAGTTACTATAGTCTTACTAGAGTTAAAATTGTTCTTAGTAAGGACCTAAGAGCCTTTAATAGAATCTTTAAGTAACTTATTTATATTAATGCCTACTTTAAATAAAGATAGATTTAAAAGTATATAGATTAGTTAAGATAAGTTATTAAAGGTTAGAAGGATATAAAGTATACTAAAATAGGTTAAGAGAACCTAAAAAGGTACTAAGTAACTTAATAATTAAGAAAAGAAAATTTATAATTACTAAAGAGGGACTTATAACGCAAAATAGGTTAGTAATAGTAATTTTTATATATATTTATAAAACTATAGAATTTCTACTTACCTTAAGATTTAGAGTATAAAGAATAAGAGATAGAGAATTTAGAGTAAAAAGAGTTATTTTATACCTAAATCTCTCTACCTTCCTAAAATAGCTAAGTATTAATATAATAGTACTTAGTAAAGATCTATAAGAGCTTCTTATAGTAAAAGGAAGTTATACGTAGTATAGTAAGTACTTAGAAAGATTATAACTTCCTAAATAGGAAAGTATAATCCTAACCTTAGAGTTTCTAAACTTTTAAGTAAGGATTTAAATACCTTACTATAAATAACGTAAAACAACTCTTAATTAGATATAAGAAGTATTAAGATACGTATATAAAGGGTACCCTTTTAAGAACCCTTTTTAATATAAAATAAAATTAAAATATACCTCTAATCTAGAGCTAAATAAGGCTTATAGAGTAGTTTTATATATAGGTTATAGCTACTTAACCTACTATAAAGCTAATTATACTAAACTAATATAAATTTAGTATATCTAATATAGTATAACTAACTAAGTTAAGCTATATATATTTTAATAACTAGATAACTTATACTATATATAGGATAACTATCTAGTAGTATTTTAATAAGATCTAATTAAATATAAATAGTAGTACTATACTATATTTATAGATAGGTTAATTTAGCTCTAATAAAGCTAGTATTAACTAATTAAGACTCTAATAAAGCTATTAATTACTTATTAAATATCTTACTAATATATTTAATTTTAATAATTAGACTCCTTTAAGTTTAAGTTAATATAGTTAATTATAGCCTAAGACTAGTAAAAAATAGAGAGCTATTTATTTAGAGTAAGTAAAAAATAGAGGGCTATCTATCTTAAATAAGTAATATACTAAAGCTAAAGAATAAGAATATTACTAGGCTATAGAAGACTTCCTAAGGTATAAGTGACCTAATTCTATACGTTTAGTTAAGCCTTATTCTCTTCTAAATCTTAGTATAATAGAGTATAGTTAAAAGCTATATATAAGTATAAGAAATATCTATTAGAACTCTTAAATATACTCTTTAGAATAAATAGCCTTAAGAAGAGAGATAATATTAGGAACTAGGATACCTCTAGTTTAAGATAACTACTAATAGGATATATCTACGTAGGATAAAGCGTTATTAGTTAGGTTAACTAATAATGACCTATTATAAATATAAATAGCTTAGTAGAGTCCTTATAGCTCTAGGTAATAAAGAAGAAGGATTATAGAGGTCTAAGTAACTTCCTAGTAATTACTCTTGTCCTCGTTTTTACGTATTTACTTAAACTATAATAATTATAGTCTTTACCTACTTAGAACGACCCGTTTCTAACAATTATCTTATTTAAAAAGTTATTAATCTTAACTATAGCGTTTTTAGTATTTTAATACTCTTAGTAATCTAAATTATATATCTATAATAGGATATTATATTCTTAAGTAGGAATTAACTCTACTATTTAAGTAAGTTAATTCTTACTATTCTTTATAAATACTTAAGAAATAGTAAATTTTACTAAGCGTATTTTAGATAGGCGTATTAGTTCTTTTAAAGAAAAACTAATTTTTTCTAGATTAATATAATCCTATATATCTAGAGCGTATATTTACTATTTTATAAAGTTAATTTAGGTATACTAGTTATTACTATTCTTTAATATAACTACTATAGAGAGATCTCTAGTAGTTACTATTTTAAGTAATTCTTCTATAAGGTTTATATAGTATACTTAGGAATAATACCTAACTTTCTATAAGGGCTAATATCTTTAATATTACTCTAATTAGGAAATAGGAACGCTACTACTATATTAAGTTACTATAGCTTATTCTTTTAGCTTAGTAGGCTATTTTAGAGATTCCTCTAATTTAGAGGAACTATCTTAGTATATAGAAGAAGAAGAAGAAAAAATTAAGAAAAAAAGAAAGAAAGTATTTTATACCTCTAAAGATTAAGAAATTACCTATTTAAGTAATTTATATTAAGTTTATTTAAAGAAAACACGCATAAGCTTGTAATAAGTACTTCTAATAGATTATTACTCTATTTAAGAGATACTACCTTAGTATCTTTATACCTTTATTTAAGAAATACTACCTTAGTATAAAGGAAGAAGAAGAAGAGAAGGAGGATAAGTAAGGAAAGAAAGATATTTATATTCTCTAGGCCTCTAAGATTTTTTCTTTAAGTAGTTTTAGGCCTAACGTTATATTTCTCTACTTAAGAATAGAATATAGAATAATTAGATACTTATATATCTTTATTAAATGCTCCTTCTACTCTACTTAGGAATAGAATATAGAATAATTAGATATTTATATATTTTTACTAAATATACCTTTTAGTTATAGTATACTAAGCTTAGACTAAAATACTAAAATTAGGTTAGTAATAGTAAAATTATTAATAATATTCTATAAGAATTTAGAACGTACTTAAAAGTAGCATAGGTTTTAGTACTACTATAGCTAAAGTAGTAAAGAGGTTAAGTCCTTAAAGTTAAAAAATAATAATAATAGTTTATATAATACTAATAGTAAGTTTTTTTAAAAGACCTACTTAGTAACTTAGGTCTATAAAAAAAGAAGTAGTAAGTGTAGTAATATAGTTGCTATTAAGGAGTTAGAAGGCATTATTTAATACTACTAATACTAAGGCTATTAGCGTACTAAGGTAGTAAAGAGGTTAAGTCCTTAAAGGTAAGGACTACTAGTAGTTAAGTCCTTAAAATTAAGAGAGTAATAGCGATAAAAGAACTATTAAAAACTAAAAGACTAGATAGTAACTAAAAATAGTAAAAAATATTACTTATGCTTTACTTCTATAAATACTAAGGCTATTAGTATATTTTAGCACTACTAATACTAAAGCTATTAGTATACTAAGAATTTAAGAGAGTAACGACTTTTAAAGAACTATTAAGATTAAGAATATACTAGGAGCTTAATAGTAAAGGTTATATAAACGCTAAATATAGTAAAAAGAATACTAGTAAAGGCATAAAGCTTAAAATATATAATAAAGAAGAGAAGAAGAAGAAGAAGAGAGAAAAGGATAGAAAAATATTTATACTCTTAAAGTTTATAAGATTACTTCTTTAGGCAATTTCTTAATTTAATCTATTAATTCTTTATTCTTTCTTACTATTAAATAACGTAGTAAGGTTCTCTTATTACTTCCTAATAATTTAAATAAGTATTATAAATAGTAAAGTAATAAAGAGAGGTATAAGTCGTTATAGAGGAAGATAGATAAAATAAAGTACTTCCTAACTCTACCTTAAAGAAGTAGTAGCTTTAGATAGTAGTTCTAGCTTTAGTAATAATTATAACTTTAGAAATAACGTTATAAGTTAATTTATAATCTAAACATTAGGTTTTAATACTAAAACTAGTATATAGTAATAGCTAGAATTTAGAAGATTATAATAATATAGTTTATAAAGGATTTACGTATAGAATAATAAAATAATAAAGGTATATTAGAATACTAGGCTTATAACTAATAGAATATAGTCTATATAGCTTAGAGAATATAGAATTAGTAAAAGGAATATTAAAGAATCTAATTAACTAACTATTATAATAACTATAGTATTTATACCCTATTAAAGATATAAAACGTATCTTCTTAGAGCCTAGAATTTAGGCTATAATAGAGGCAAAAGTAATATATAGAAAGGGATAGAAAAGGCAAAAAGATATAATAGCTAATAAAGGCTAAATTTTGGTGTTTCTACTTCCTAATCCTAGATTAGGACTAGCGCGGATCTAGGGTTTGGAACGAACCTTCTGTCAGGGGTGTTGGTGTTGAGAAACCTAGTTGGCTTATGCCCAATTAGATGTTTAGATACATTGTGCCAGGTGGGACTATCGCGACTTCACATCGAATGGAGCTTGCTGACTTTCTATCCGTCCCACCTCACCAACCTTCCAGATCACCTTCCTATCTCCCCAGTCCCGTGGGGCGTCTCACCATCTACAAGTCGCGTCGCATTCTCCCGCTGAATCCTTCTCCTTCCTCCTGGACGGTCCGTCCCTCTCCCGCCTCCTATCGGAGCTTTTGTCAACAACTGCAATCCTCCCGTCTCCCCAATCGGTCTAGCCAAGTAACCAACTGGTAATACCTACCAGGTTCTGTCAGACACTTCTCGTGCCGAAGAAGCTTCTCTAATACCCGAACACGTCATCCAAATCAGTGCTGGAGCTACAACTTCCTCTTCGCTTCTGCGTACATTGTGATCATGACCTTGTGGACTAGGCCAGCTTGCTGCTTGCGCCTGTCATTGTCACTCGTTCGCTTGCCTTGACGCGAGTAGACGCCGGAGACCTTCATCATGTCTAGCATACCTCCTGCTCCTCCTCTTCCCCCTACTAGGTCTCAGCAGCCGTCAGCGAGAAGCGCCTTTGCGCGATTCGTAACTCAGCCATTTAGTCGGCCTAGCCAAACCAATAGGCAGGACAGCGGTAGATCTAATGCAGTCTTCAGCCAGAAAATTCCTGGGTAAGTACTCATCGCGCGGCAATTATAGCTTTGCTGTATCATATTGTCTCTTTTCTCGGTGGCGGTGAGCCCAAAACTTGTCTCCTCCAATGTTGTCATGGCTTGCAAGCTGCAGTGTGCAGCAAACTTGCATCGCCCTTCTGCAGCTTTCTGGTACATCCTTGTTAACATTTCTTGATTTACAGGGCAACCCATTGGTCAGCTACCTCTTCCCAACATTCGAGCCTCAAGACACGTAGTGGTACGGTGATAACTGCTCTGGATCGAAACGAAGCCAAAACCCATGCTGTCATTGCCGGTCGTAATATCCTACAAACAATCCATGTCAAGGGCACTTCCATAATCGAGGAAACGAACATACGCGCTGCATTGGTTGACAATGAACGACCCAGTACTGCCCAGCAGTTAGACATCTTCGATGTCAAATGGTCTAATAAGGATTTCGCAAATATCATCGCTGCTGCTGCATCCAATGGAAAAGTGGCAATTTATGACGTCGAAAAGCCTACCGAGATAGCGAGGCTTCATGAACATACTCGCCAGGTGCATAAAGTTGGCTTTAGCCCATTCGCAGGTCATCTTCTACTATCAGGGAGCCAGGATGGTACTGTTCTACTTTGGGACCTACGTGATGTCCGCGCTGCAGTCTCCAAGTGTTCTTCTAGAGAAAAATATAAAGGGCAAAGCGATGGCGTCCGTGATGTTCAATGGTCACCGACAGACATGCTCGACTTTGCATTTGCAACCGACAGCGGCGTAGTGCAAAAGTGGGACTGGCGTCAACCAAGTGGACCCAAACTACGAATCAATGCCCATGACAAGTATTGTACTGCTATTGACTGGCACCCAGATGGTAAGCATCTTATGAGCGCCGGTCATGATAAGACTGTCAAAGTCTGGGACTTCTCTTCCGAATCCAGGCGACAAAAGCCTCAGTGGTCAATTAGAACTCCGTATCCTGTCTTGAATGCCAGGTGGCGCCCAGAATATTGGTCTCCAGGAGATCGAGGCGGCGGTTCGTGGCAATGCACGCAGTTTGTGACATCCTACGATCGGCAATCCAGCCCTGTCTTGCATCTCTGGGACTTTAGAAGACCATATATGCCGTGGAGAGAAATTTGCTATTGGTCGACAGCTCCCACTGACATGCTTTGGCACAATCAAAGATTGCTGTGGTCCGTTGGGCGAGAAGGCACATTTCAACAAATCGATGTACAATACGAGCCCAAGGTAATTGATCGACGCCCGATGCAAGCCTTTGCCATCTCTCCAACGGGGGAAGTCTGTGTCTTCACACAGAAGAGGCCACGTAGGCGAGCATCGGACGTCGAATTCGCCCCGCCGAGCTTCAATGGAGAAGGAGAATCTGGCGACGTTTTCTCGGACAAGGGAGAACTCAGCAAAAGCCTTGCAGATGATACACTGGACGAAAGCTTTTTGAGCTCGTCGCATAAGTTGAGTTACGGCAGACCCATGAGTAATCGATCGGAAAAGTCTGCCGCAAGCACTCCTCCGTCGTACCCAGATGGTGAGCTACGTAAGGTTGTTGAGCTTAGTGTAACACTTTCTAAAAAGCGTGAACAAAGTGGACCTATAGCTCAGATTGCATATCGTGGTTTCTTAGATGGGACGTTGAACTCACCCACATTTACCTATCTTGCACAAAAGTATAAGACGGTTAGCGTACCAAGGACACCGACAGTAAACTGGTACTTAAGCTATGGCATGGTCTTTGACCAAAATGCCAAATATGCTGAGCGAACTGGAGCATATCGTGTGGCACAAACCTGGAGGCTCTTCAACGCTGCCATTCAGCATGAAGTACAGCATCGTGCTTCGAGAAACCGCCAAAAGCGTCTTCTGTCTGATACTCGGTCCAATGGCAAGACCAAAGGGAAATGGCCCAAAAGCGAGGAAGCACTCGGATTCAATCTGTATCAACCTACCCCAATACTCAAGAATCCCCTACGTCGCTCTAGTCCCGAAGGTTCCAATATGGCATTGCTAATAGGCCACGAAAGTTCATCGAATCTGCCAACACCACTTGCAGAACCACATCGTACTTTGCAGCTAGATAGCTCAACTGGCAGCCTGCCTAACTTGAATCAAGACAACATAGCTCTACCTCAGCCCATAATTCGTGGGGCGCCAACATCGGCTCTCAACTTGCGAGATGGAACATCCCATCCTAGCTCAAGTTCTTCCGATGTGCTCGACTTCCAAGACACTCAATGGTCTCAGACAGCCAAGGAGATGAATGCTAGAAAGGCCCAATCACAGAACTGGAAGGCTGTTCCTAGGCAACCATTGGAGTTTGAGATGCCGGGTCCGTCGCCAGGTACTACAGGTCCTCCTCGTTTCGAGCGACACAATTCAGATGAAAGCTTCGGAATGCTTTCTGCGTCATCAGGATCCCAACAGATGGGGACATCAATGAGATCCTACAGTGCAAGGTCGCATCGCCCAAGCATGAGTCGAATTCTCGAGTCTGGTGATCTTTCCTCCCCTTTAGATTCAAACTTCTTCATGCCTGCCAAAGGCTTACATAAATCGGAATCGCAGTTGACGTTTTCGAAGGTAATGAATTGAATCCTTCCCTTACGCCATAACTAATGCCAACTAGACGCAGTCATCATGGCTTACATCTTCTTCTTCCATGGACTTTGGCAAAAGAGACCTTTCTGGCGGTGGTTACACTGATTCAGCTGGACAACCTGGATCCGGTGTACTCTCTGCTAACGGCAAGAATCGAGAAAAAGGTCTCCACAACTCGCAATCAACTGACAATCAAACTCAGGAGAGTTACATACTATCAGACTTTACCGGAAAGGGCCAATCATCCCCTTTGGACCCGATGTCAGTACAGGCTATGCTGAAGGAGTTGTATGCCTACTACTCAGACAAAAACCCGAATGTGCAGATATTATATATTCTGGCTGTTGCTCTGCAGCCATACATTACTTCATTAGAGGGCGTCAGCTCTGTCGAATCACTGGAACATGACAACGCACTCTTTCGTTCTACATATGGTCTCAATCGCTCACAGCATGAAGCCGTTCTTTCTTCATATCATGACCAACTACTGAGTCTGCAGATCCTTCCTCCAAGCGTCGAGTTGGCACGCAAGGCGTATGCAGACCACGAACATCTCTTCAATACAGAGAACTCGCAAATCGCTTTCATCTGTCTTTCCTGCTCCAAACCCCTCAATAATCCGGTGTCTAAATTCCACTGCGAAACTTGTGGCAAACGCCAAAATCCATGCCCCATCTGCTGGCAGAAATATCCGGCCTTTGAAGGCACCAAGAAAACCCGCAAACAGGCCCTTAAAGCATCACTCTTTGCTCGCGAATACAAGCTAAGTGGCAGTACTTCACACACTCGGTCTGGACAGGTCGCCATCTCTCCTGAGCTCCAGCAGACCCAGACTACACCCTCCACCGCCACCAAGGCAGCCTTCGTCGCAGACGAACCACTCTTCACCTCAGTAGAGAGCATTGAGCCACAGCCCGCCCAGTCTAATCATCCAATTCTGTGGCAAGCATGTCTGGTGTGTGGTCACGGTGCACATGCTGCATGTCTGCAACATATCCAGAACGATCCTGCAATTGGTGGCACCTGTCCGACGGAAGGCTGTCTATGCGACTGCATTCCAGGGCCCTATCGGACACAGCTCAACCGCGAGGCGGAGCTTGCGAGGCTGAAGACGGGCCACGGCTTAGTCCGCGGTGATTCACGAAGTATTCCAGAGAGCAAGGCAGTGAGGGGAGTAAAGCACTTGCTGGGCGAGGAGCGGAGAGTCCGGCTGGTGGAGCCTTCGATTACTATGAAGAGATCTTAGAAGGATCTCTTTGAATTGCTCCTGGGCGCGGTTCCTGAACAATAGTTGGTTTAGAGCACTAATGTTATGTAGTAGCGTTTTTGAGATACCCCCGGATATAATTACATGTAACGCATTGGCTTGACATAGTTCTTGTTCGTTAATGAAGTCACTGCTTTTGAATATGAAATGTCTCGCCCGTATCTGTGCTTTGACGCGTATCTTGAACGTCACAGCTCTACGGTAGGCGATTTCTGTTCTGCGGCGTTACATCTTTTCGTTTTTGATCCATTGCATGCACAATTCGTCAAACCTGATAGACTTCCTCAAAACGGAGGTACTACAAGAGGAAGTCCTTTCGTCGCCGTGCACTTATCACATTTCACGCATATCAAAGTCCTGCAAATGTGGTATTCAGAGCCCTTGCCAGGCCAATTCATTGTTGACTCGTCTGGTTTGTCAATTCATAAAGTTGACTATACCGACGCCGTATCCCACATGCAACACATCATCCGCTCCATGCCCATATTTACCGGCTTGCGCTCCATACATTTTTGAGAAATCCGTCGCGTTGCGCCAATCGGTTCATGGCATCGTCGCTCTCGCCCATGGCACGCACGAATCCGCAGAGCGCATAGGTGGTGTTTTCGCCGGTGTAGCGGCCGTTTTCGTCGACTTTGGCGATGCTGAGTTGCACGCTGGCGTGGTCTTTGGCTTTGATGATGCGGTTGGTTGCGCTGCATTTGCGGGGGACGTAGCTACAGAGATGGAAGCGTTAGCGAAGGGGCTCGTGGTGGTGGGTGGGACGGTTTGGAGGCAGTGAAGGACGTACAGATCTACGAGTTCGCCGCGTTCGTTTTCCATGTTGACGGTGGAGGTGTGGAGGTGTGGAGAGGAGGTGGGTGGGTTTGTTTCGTAGTGGTTATTGGATTTGCAAGGCGGTCGTGATGGGTTGATGTTGGCGATGGACTTGGTGGGAGGAATTTGGTGTGGGAAAATTAGGGTGCTTAGTAAGTGAGATCTGTGCGTGGTGCAGGGGTTTGATAAGGCTGAAGACAAGGCTGAGAAATATTACCCTAGCGTTCAGCTACAGCTCTATCACCAAGGCGACAATCAGAGCTAGCCCGAAGTTATTCTATTGCATTATCCTGATTTGTTTGCTATTCTGTTCTTTCCGAATATTATGGTTGTCTTGGAAAAGTTGTCATTATACAAGCACAGCTGCCAGTTATTGGAAAGCCTTTGCGAGCTCGCACTGTTATTTGTTCAAGAATTGTCCCACTTGAATACTAATATGCAGCGTCCTAGGAGCCAAACAGCACCCACAGATTATGCTTCTTGATGTGACAATAATGTCAAATATATTCCCATTTCAAAGAACTTACCATATTGCTGAAATTGTAATCATCAAGATTCACAATTAGAATTGCAGTAATGGCCAAGCCCCGTCCTAAACAACTCGGATCTCTGTACAAGCTTGTTAGCCATGTTTCCTCGCGCGAGGTCTGCTTAAGGTAGGGTATTAGAACTTACGACCATATTGTCCAGTTGACACCTGGATTGAATGTTTCAACCGAGGACACACGATCATCATAGTCGGGCCGGATTGCGTCTGGAGTCTTCATCAGCTTGATTCCCATCAATCACCGAGAATCGAGAAACGCTTACGGCATCCTGGAGAGTATTCAACATCCAAACAATCGCCCTGGATATCTCGGCCTACACATGCTCTAAGTCGAAGATACTCCGCAGGCGATGGCTCCTTTGGATGTGCTGCAGTTGCAGAGATACAGCCAACTAATAGCAACAGTATACTGAGGACTTTCATTTTCTCCGTGCAGATAATTCAATGGAGGAAGATGCGAAAATCTGTTTGATTGTATTTCATCTGCTTTCTTCAGCAAAAAGGGTAAGACCGAGCTTTTATAGCCTGCTATGGCATCTGAACTATAAAACTACAACAGTGTACATTTCTTTGGTCAGATGATCATATAATTGATGTCCACATCACACCAACGCTTCAGACGTGGGCCATATTGAAAATGCGCAACCTTCTACAACAGTAGTGCCAAATTTAAAGGTACATCCCAAGTGATGCTCCAACGAAATAGCAGGATAAGTTTCCAAGGTTCTTACTTCGCGTTCCCGTTACTAGAGGTCGAGTGCTATCAGCCTTTATACTAAAACAGTTAAAGCATGGTTACCTACGCCTTTTGCATTAGATTCCTCTCAAGAGTAGCACGCAAAGACAATGTCTTTAATTGTAAGGTCTTATCTTTCCATGAAGGTACATACCGAAAGCCTTGTACTACTGCATACATTCGTTCATGGCTCTTCTTCAGAGCTACAGCTTGCTTTGCTCTCTTACTACTTATCACTTAAGCCAAATCCCACTGCAAAGAACTCATCCGATCATTCATGCCAACATCCTCAAGATTACCCACTCCAGATCCAATATACGTTACACTTCCTCCTGCACAATCTGCGTCCCTTTGCAATTTCAGCTTCCTTTACTCATATTATCCCCAATGCTATCTCGAACTTACACCCACAGTGTCCATTTGATACCTTCATTGTATGCTTGGATCGAGGACACGCGATCGTTGAGATCTGGTTCAATATTCTCTCGAATTATGATTAGCCGCAACATTGTTTTTTTGGAGGGAGAAGTTCTTACGACATCCCCAAGGGTAGTAGTTCGACAAGCACTGGCCTTGAAGATCTCGATCGACGCAGGTTTTGAAGAGGAAAGCGCCAATTTGTGGCCGTGGACTTTCTAGGTTTTTCGCAAGGGCCGATGCGGGAATCGTTAGAAGAGAGAAAAGGCTAGGGAGCAAGACTGGATTGAGTTTGAGCTGCATCATGACTTGATAGACACGCTCGAGTTCTTATAGTGTACTGCTGGATCTGAGGATAATCGCTAAAGGTTAAATCGACTGCGACATGAGTCTGACACCACGGCTGGAATGTGCATTCTAGTCAGATGGATATAGATGTTGAGTAGGTACTTATATTACACAAAGATTAAAGGTCATGCCATCATGCCATGATGAATATTTGCTATGATCATGATCGGACATGATTGGCAGGGTAGAGTGCATTTTTCTGTGGATAGTCATGCGGAAAGTTTCTGTGTTCAACACTCCTGGTTTCTGTGGTACAGAAGATCGAAGATCGAAGTGTTACCAAGCGCTTACTACCATTGCAACAAAAGGAGGGTTGTGATGATAGCTTTGGTCATGACGGTGCTGTAGTTATGAGATGCAGCATGTTTTTGTGGTAAGAGAAACTTGTGAACCTGTCTCTTGTACAATACAACGATTTTCATGCATGCATACATACCAATACTTATTAAACTACACTTGTATATTTTATGGACCGGCCAAGACTTCTAGAGGTTTGCCTTTTTGTTCATGATATCCGCAACCTCATTTCTTGACTTAACCTCCACATTACTCGGATTTCCATCCTTCCCCCGACCAAGCAACACCACATAATCTTTGACTCCTCTCCGGCCCAAATGCTCCACCTCCTTACCGGGCTTCTCCAACGAAAGCAGCGCCCTGCCATCCTTCGTTGCTCCTCCTATAGTCACTGGACTAATACAAGCCTCCGTCCACGGCGGATCGCCCCCTTTTAGGAAAAACTCCAGCAGTCTCCTCTGTCTCTTCATTTCTATCGTCGAGTACGCATCCCAAGTCGGCTTAAGATATTTGCTTATCATCGTAAGCAGGAAATACTGCGGCGGATACAGTATAACCTTTCCCTCATTCGCCATCTCCAACCAAGCGCTCGGCGCAGCAAACCGTGCCGCCGTATGTTCGACTCCACCATCATGCGTCGGCGTCGGGATCACAGCCTCGCCATCAATTGGTAGCGTGGTGATGTCCGTAGTGCTCTCCTTATAGTTCGTCGGTACGCTCATCGGCAGAAAATACACATACATCTGCGTCGTATACCGCTTCGGCACCTGCGGCGGCGTAATCCACCTTGTAAACGGTATCAACGAACCTACTTCATCAGCATCCCCCATACACCAAGCTTGTACATATATCTTACCAGTATCCGGCACACCGCCCTGCTTCTTCAACCACTCCGGAAATGTAACCTTCCCACTATGAATCTCCTTTCTTCCCGCCTCCCTCTCCTTCTCACCCACACCCAGCAACTTTCCCTCCTTATCATGTGCCAGTAGGATCCCACTCTCCTCAAACGTCTCCCGTATCGCCGCCATCCGATAGACTTCACTGTCTACATGTCTCTCCTTATGATCAGGCTCCGGGACCCGCCCATCATGGGCCTCGGACACATTGCCGCCCGGAAAGACATGGGCGGACGCGAAAGATGTGGATGTGCGGACGCGGTGCAGGAGGAGGATTTGGTTTGTTGGGGAGATTAGGAGGACGCTGGCGGAGGGGCGGGGTTGGGCTGGGGTGCGTTTTTTGGGCGCTGTGTAGATTGACATGGTGCGGGATGTCGTCGTGCGTCTTGGTGGGATGTGTGGTGTTGTAGTCGGGGCTGGGGAGCCGATTGTGATATACCTGGTGGACGAGATAAAGGAATGTAGGTTGTATGGTGGTGGGTTCGTGAGTCGTAGGCTGGAAGGTTTTGGGAGGATTGCAGGGCGCAATGGCATGACACGTTGGCGGGTTGTTGGTGATGGGAGCTCGGTATATTGGAGAAGCGTTTGTATATTGATTGTATGTATTAGCTGTGACATAGGGGCGGGGGTAAGAAGGGGACAAGGTGGGTTGGTGGTGTTTGTTGCCGAGGTCTGGTTGGAGATGAAGTTGGAGGTTTAGTATGCGGAAGTGCTAGCCGACCATGTTTATGGGGCTTCAAAGGTCGTATGGACAATCGGGGCTGTACACTTCACATGAACAGACTCCAGAGATGCCTAGAAAAGTGCTACAAGTAGTAAGTGTGGGAGGAGTGTATCAAATGTGATTGGTATCTTGTTGATGGATACGATAAACGATGCGAGATACGTGGTAATGGTATGATTATTGAGGTCAGTTGGACACGGATAAGTACACAGCCGCGATTCACGAGAGAAGCCGCGTAGATATGTAGATCAATTGTCAAGGGAATTGGTTGATTTCATTGGTATTGGTTCATACATGATCGAGTAGAGGTGGGCACCATGGGTAAAATATGGTAAAATATGGTTGATTAAAAAATTGCGATGTTATGAGGCAAAAGAAAAGAATATCATCACCGTCCATCAATTCTTGTTCCGCACTCGAGTCTATAGAAGTTCAATTGGCCAATCAACGAGCCAGAAATCCGGCGGTGAAGGGTGTTGAAACTTGAGAAGGAGCGATCAAATCAAAGAAGGGGCAGCCGACGCCACTGCCATGCCAAGCCCTGCACCTTCCGCGTTTTTGGTTGCTCTTGAGTCTGCTGTTGCTAATCCCTGTCCACGTCGCTGCTGGCCTTCTACCGCGACTGCCATTTTCACCAATCGGGCAACGGCTGCTTTTCAACACCATCATTTCAAGTCTGCTACTTCCTACCTACTCTACTCTACTCTACTAACTCTTTGCCAAATCAAGACTTTGATCTGCTCTCCCCTCTCCCTAATCCTCTGGAAATGGCTCCTCCTTGACGCTTTCACTACCAACAACAATACTAAGATATTGCCTCCACAATCGCTGTTTCTCTTTGTCCTTCCTCCTATCCAAGCGAAACACAAAGCTTCCATATCGCCCGGGGGCCTCTCTAGGCGCCAATTCACCTCCGAATTCGCCTATATTCCTCCTACTTAGACTCGAAGACAATTAGACACAGCCATGCTCTTTTCATACTTGCTGCCAGAGTCTTGGACGAGCAATCCCAATTCCCACCAACCTGCTGGCCCTCTTCGTCGCAATGTTAGCTCCCTGGTCCAGACCTGTTCAAAACGAGCTTGTATCCATCCAATCTACACCATAGTTTCAGTCGCAATTCTCGCCAGCACGACATATCTCGGTCTTCTAGAAAGTAGCCTTTTCGATAGCAGGATTCCTATAAATAGTGCTATCGGTCGCATAGATTTTAATAACATTCTTTCTGGCAGCAAGAAGCTATACGCTGGTCCAGATACAAACTGGAAATGGGCCACTGACAAGGCCGGAATTGTCCAACCAGCAGATCAGGTCAGTACTAATGCACTTACATTTGTGCGACATAATACTCACACCGCGTTCTAGTCGTTTGCCCTGGTTACTCTCGTATTCCCAGACTCTGCATCGGGTTCATATAAAGCTGTTCCTCAGCCACGCACCGTAAACATTCCATCGAATTATTCCGCCGCACCCTTGCCTATCTCAGCGAACCGACTATCTCCCATATCCTCAGACTATACATTGGCATTTTCTATGCCATTTGAAGAGACTCCTGCTTTCTTAAGTTCAATTAAAGAACTGCCAGTATCTAAAGATGCATCAGAGAAACGTTATCTCGAAGAACAGGGCGTGTCGGAAGAAAAGCAATGGATCATGAGAGCTGTGAAAAGTCCAGGCTTCACAGGCGTTCGAAAATGGGCCTATGAAAGATTCTCGGACTTTTTGGATCTACTCAAAGTTGGTATATCTGCTTCCCATTCGTGTTATCTGCTAATTTCGAAAAGAATGCAGAAGCTTTGGATATCGTTATTATGATTCTCGGTTACCTAGCCATGCACTTGACTTTCATCTCGTTATTTTCGTCCATGAGACGCTTGGGTTCCAACTTTTGGCTTGGATTTACGGTTTTGATTTCTGGGGCATTCGCGTTATTATTCGGTTTGATCGTGACCACAAAACTGGGAGTGTCACTCAATATGGTTCTCCTATCTGAAGGCTTGCCATTTCTCGTCATCACTGTTGGGTTTGAGAAACCAATTCTTCTCACCAAGGCTGTGCTCGCTGCATCAGTGGACAAGAGGCGTCGACCAGTGGCAAATGGACACCAAAATGGACACGACAACGCAGCGAACCTACCTAGCATCCAGGAAGCTGTTCAGATTGCTGTCAAGGAACATGGTTTTACCATAGTACGGGATTACGTTTTCGAAATGGCAATACTAGTTGCTGGAGCTGCTTCTGGAGTTCAAGGTGGACTACGACAGTTCTGTTTCCTTGCTGTTTGGATCTTGTTCTTCGACTGCATTCTCTTGTTCACTTTCTACACAGCTATACTCACTGTCAAGCTGGAAATCAATCGCATTAAACGCCATGTTGCCTTGAGAAAGGCTCTAGAAGATGATGGCGTGAATCATCGGGTCGCGGAAAACGTTGCAGCGGCCAATGACTGGCCGAGAAACGAGAATGGCGATGATGTTGCTGGAAACGAAGCTCCCATTTTCGGCAACAAAGTTGGCGATCGTGCAATCCCAAAGTTCAAAGTCTTAATGGTTGGTGGATTCGTTGCTCTTAATCTTTTCAATCTAGCCGCCATTCCATTCCGAGGATATGGAAAGATTGACATCTCTGCGCTGTCTAGTCTTGTGGCTCAACCGCCAATGGATCCATTTAAAGTTGCCGCCAATGGTCTGGACTCGATATTGTCCTCCGCAAGACAACATGATCGATCAACAATTGTCACTGTTCTTGCTCCTATAAAATACGAGCTAGAGTACCCATCGATTCATTATGCACCCCTTCCAGATTTCAACGATTCTTCGGATGGCAGCTCGATGTATGATGGCATGGGAGGCAAGGTTGTCGGAGGCGTGCTGAAGAGCTTTGAGGATCCCATTTTAAGCAAGTGGATTGTTGCTGCACTCATTTTGAGTCTGGCGCTGAACGGATATCTGTTTAATGCCGCACGATGGACCATCAAAGAGCCAGTGAAACCTGACGCGCCAGCCACAGATATTGAGGTTCAAGATACGCCCCAAGGTCGCCAAATTCCTGGTCAGGTCCAGCATCAGAATCCGCCGCCCGAGATCCGCGAGCCGGCCCAGATAGTGGAACCAATCGCTGAAAGGCTCCCATCTGATGATTCCGGTATCATGAGGTCTCGAGAAGAGTGTGAAGCGATTCTTAAGGAGAAGAAAGCTCCTAAGCTTACAGACGAAGAGTTGATTGATTTGTCAATACGAGGGAAAATTCCAGGCTATGCATTGGAGAAGACGCTAGGTGATTTGACACGAGCAGTCAAGATCCGGAGATCTGTAGTCTCACGTACTCATGCGACACGGGACAGTTCAACGTATTTGGAGCACTCCAACCTCCCATACGAGCACTTTGACTACGCAAGAGTGCTTGGAGCTTGTTGTGAGAACGTTATTGGTTATCTACCTCTTCCAGTTGGAGTTGCTGGCCCTCTAAACGTTGATGGCCAAAACTTCTTCCTACCAATGGCTACTACAGAAGGTGTATTGGTTGCAAGCACAAGTAGAGGCTGCAAAGCTATCAACTCTGGAGGCGGAGCAGTGACGGTTCTTACAGCAGATGGAATGACTCGGGGTCCTTGTGTTACCTTCGATACTTTGAGACGAGCTGGTGAAGCAAAGCTTTGGCTGGATTCTGAAGAGGGTACCAAGGTCATGAAAGATGCATTCAACTCCACTTCTCGGTTTGCCCGACTACAGACGATGAAGACTGCTCTTGCGGGTACAAATCTTTATATTCGGTTCAAGACCACAACAGGTGACGCCATGGGCATGAACATGATATCAAAGGGTGTAGAGCATGCTCTCAATGTCATGTCCACGGAAGCTGGATTCGATGACATGACAATTGTCACAATTTCTGGCAATTACTGCATAGACAAGAAGGCCTCGGCTATTAACTGGATTGACGGACGCGGCAAGAGTGTTGTAGCGGAGGCAATCATCCCAGCTGATGTGGTTAAGAGCGTTCTCAAGTGCGATGTTGATACTATGGTGGAACTCAACATTAGCAAGAATTTGATTGGGTCTGCAATGGCAGGAAGTATCGGCGGTTTCAACGCACATGCGGCCAATATTGTTGCTGCCATCTTCCTAGCCACTGGTCAAGATCCAGCTCAAGTTGTTGAGAGCGCCAACTGCATCACCATTATGAAGAAGTAAGTCTCTTTGCTCTAGTTCTCCGTCAAATCGACACTAACATACTTTCTAGCTACAACGGAAATCTGCAAATCTCCGTATCCATGCCCTCAATCGAAGTCGGCACCATTGGCGGCGGCACCATTCTCGAGCCTCAATCCGCCATGCTCGACCTACTTGGTGTCCGCGGCGCACATCTCACTTCCCCTGGCGACAACGCCAGAAGACTAGCCCGCATTATCGCCGCTGCGGTACTGGCTGGCGAACTCTCACTTTGCGCCGCCCTTGCAGCAGGCCATCTAGTTCGCGCGCACATGGCACATAATCGTAGTGCACAACCCAGCCGGAGCGCGACTCCAGCTCCATCAACGCCGACCGGCGAGCGACCAGTCGGCACGCCAGCAACGCTGGCCATGACAAATATGCGCCAGCGTCAAGGACAATAGGGATTCAGATGATGTAATTTTCAGCAGCGTGCGGTTTATCAAAAGCCTACAACATGTACATATAATATACCGAAACAGCAAGGCGTTCGTTTTTTCTTGTTTGGATTTGTTGCTGCTTCTACCTGTTTTGCGTGGTTTTTGCATGAGACTTTGAGCTGTAGGACAACGGCTAGAATTAGAGTCTGCGAAAGACTTATTCCATCTTTTTAGAAATAGTCTCCCGTATGAATGGAAAGACTTGTAGAAGTTATCTCCGTGCATTTGCCAGCCTTGTCAGTGCTGGATCATCACGAGAAACAAGCAATTGTGCCCCTGCCAAGTCCAAAGCTTATATCCATGCCCGCATCAACGCGTTTACGCCCTGTTTTCCCACGTCCTCCTTTCTTTAATTGTGCATAAATGAACTACTTTGTGGCTGCTATCAAAAATAAGATAAATCCCGTACTATCGCAAACGCGTGGTCACATGATTCTCTCTTCGAATTGATCCAATTTCAATTGCTGCGACGTCAATGTAGCCCATGCATATCAATCTTTTGCTGCGGCTGTCCAGCTGGCTCTTCGTGCTGGGGGCCGATATTAAAGTTCCAAGGTTTCTGGACTTGCGACGTAGATTGCAAACAAGCAAGACAAGTTTCATGTGTTCTTTTCTTGCCAGTGCGATTATCGACGTGGCCATTCTATTCTCCTGATTTTTGAGCTACATTTCTTTCTAATGCTAATACTCTGTTACTTCACGTCTTGGCAACTTCTACCATCGTGATAGTTGCCCATTGTCAGCTGCATATTACGGCTGAAAGCTGGATACCTGGCCTGCATTAGCCCTGGGAATAAGATAGAGTACAGCAAAAAGTTGGCACACACCACGTAGAGCCGCATGCTCTAGCTCTACACGTACACTCTCTCCATCAGCGCATCCCAATTGCCTCAACAGCACTACGATATCTATAATGAACCGACTCAGTATGGATCCCTCCGAAAAGAGCACCCCAGACCAACCACCGGCCGTCGCGACGAACTCCACAGGTCTACAAGACGCAATCTACCTGCGCAACCCATTCACCAACACGCGCGCACCTGGCACAGAGCGCTACCTCGTATTCCTCATCACTGGAAATCCAGGCCTAGTCGAGTACTACCGCTCCTTTCTCAACATCCTGTACGGCGGACTGAGCAAGAAATACGGTCCCGGCGCGGATGTGAGGAATGTGGTTTTTGAGGTATATGGGCGAAGTATGGCGGGCTTTGAGGTCGGAGCCGCAGACGATGAGTACGTGGATAACAAGAGCAAAGTCCCAAAATGGGCACGGCGGAAAAAATACTATTCTCTGGATGAGCAGATCGACATCGTGGAAAAAAGGCTAGTCGAATGCGTAGAGCAACTCACCCGCGGCGCCGGACGCGCGCCAAAAATCATCCTGGTAGGCCACAGCGTAGGCGCATATATCCTCCTCGAACTCGTGCGTCGACACCGCGAACGTCTTGAGCGCAAAAAGCGCGGCAAGGGCGTGAAATGGGAAGACCAGCAAACTACCAGCGACGACTCCTCATCATCACGAGATATCCCGCTCCGCCGCGCAGCGAGTAAAGCGAGCAAGGCCACACGGGGAGGTGGGGGTCGCCCAGAGCCAGATATCGTCGCGGGAATCTGTCTTTTCCCAACAGTCGTTAATATCCACGAATCCCGCTCCGGTCGGCTGTTCAGCAGCCTTGCGCGCGTCCCCTTCTTTCCTACCCTCACCTCCTCTCTAGTGCACACACTCCGCCTCACCCTCCCACGACCCGTTTTCGTCAAACTCACACATCTCATCTCACGGATGCAAGCGCACAACCTGTCCGTCACCGTCGCTTGGCTACGAAGTCCACGCGGTGTGCATCAAACGCTCGCGATGGCGGCAGATGAGATGCGTACGATTGGCCGAGATCGCTGGGACGCAGAGGTTTGGGGCGCAGTACATCCGAGTCCAAGTAATGTCGCGAGGCCAAAGTTGTATTTTTATTTTGGCGAGCGGGATCATTGGGTGGCGGATGAGACGAGGGATGATTTGATGAGGTTGAGGGGACGCGGGGAGGAGGGGGATGAGTGGAGGCCGTGGATGGAGATTGATCGGTTGGAGGTTCCGCATGGCTTTTCGATTAGTAAGTCCACACACAAGCAGGGCGATACGTGATGCGATGGCTGACTGGTGATATAGAGCATAGTGCGGTGGTAGCGGATAAGGTGTTGGAGTATGTGGATAGTATTGTGCGGTTGACGAGTCCGGCGAGGAAGTCGATGAGTTCGGATGAGTTTAGTCTGGCGAGGAATCGGTTGAGTGTGGCGACGAGTGGGTCGCAGAGGAATTCGTTGGTTAGTATGGATCGGGCGACGTTGGCTAGTCCGGTCGAGTGAGCTGGGCTGGTATTGATTTCGCTGGTTGGTATCGGTTTGACAGACTGGTATCGGTTTGGTGAAATGGTTTTGGTTGGATATGAATGAAATGGGACATGCCAGATTGTATAAGGAAGAGGATGTTGTCAGCATAAAGGGGTTTGCTATTTAGCGGATGGTTGTTTATATTCACGCTTAGATTATATAATGTTGATATGGGATCATGATGCTGAGATATGACATGTAGTGCTAAAGATTCTATATGAAGAAAGAAATGCATACAAAGATCGAATTAACCTATGAGGTAGGTTGTATTCTGCTTTTCAATCGATTTTCAATAGGGGTTTTGGTTTGCCTTGAATGAAGGCTCCTGATGGCGATAATGAATGCTGATGGGGTCATTCTCGATTCATAAATCAATGAGTTATGGTGTGATCTCATAAAAACGGTTTGAAAGGATGGTAAGAAGTGTAATAGTTTCTAGCCTCATCTGAGAAATAGAAGCATGGGTATAAGGGCAACCGGAAATCTATCAATTATCCAAGGCTTGAGCCTGACACTAATATCGATTAGCATGAATGAGGTTTAGACGTGAATATGGATAGATCTCTTACCATATCGTAGTAAACTCCCCTCTGGATTAGTAACTGTTCATGACTACCAGATTCCAAAACTCGTCCTGATCCAAGGACAAAGATGACATCCGCTCTTCGAATTGTAGCAAGACGATGTGCAATGGCGATGATCGTTTGCGAGCCTGCGGCTTCTTCAATGGCTTTTTGGACCAGCTTTTCTGATTCCGAGTCTAGATTCGAGGTTGCTTCGTCCAGTAATAGAAGTTGTGGACGACGTAAAAGAGCGCGTGCCAATGCGAGACGTTGACGCTGCCCTCCACTCAGCGCGACACCCCTGGACCCGATCTCAGTGTAGTATCCTTCGGGGAGCGAGCTGATAAAGTCGTGGATTTGAGCGGCTTTGGCGGCTACTTGAATGGCTGATTCGGTGGCGAGCTCGTCTTCCACTGAAAGAGAGATGTTGTCTCGTATGCTGCCTTCGTACAGGGTGGACTCCTGGGCTACGAGAGAAAGGTTTGCTCGGTATGATCTGGGGTCTACTGAGCCGATGTCTACACCATCGAAATAGAGTTTTCCTGCGCCAGGCTCGTAGAAGCGTTCTATCAGGCTGATCATCGTAGATTTTCCCGACCCCGATGCTCCGACGAAGGCGACAAATTGCCCAGCCTCGATTTTGAGACTTATGCCACTTAAAGCAGGGGTGTCTCGCTCCGGATAAGTAAATGTGACATTGTCGAACTCCAGTGTGGCGGGCTGGTTCCCAATTGGCATTTCAGGGGCCGTCTTCCTGGATATACTGGGTCGAGCTTTTATTATGCCATTAGCGGCAGCTGTAGCTTTAGCAATGTTTGGAGATAGAGTAAACCACATTCCCAGAGATAAGCTGCTCTGGATCACTGCCATGTATACGACAAAGAATTGTTTCACGTCGTACTCTTTTGTCGATAGAAGCTGTCCGCCATACCTGGAAAAGTCAGATCTTCAGTATGAGAGACTCAGTGATCAGGAGTACTTACCAGAAGAACAGTGCCTGAAGGAACATATCAGCACTTTCAGAGAACGCTAGACTCACGGTCGAGAACCTCGCCGTCTTTATGGACTTTTTTATGTGCCTTTGCATATGACTGCCAAATCTTTTGACAATGGTCTTCTCCATTCCCAGTGCAGTGACTGTTCTGAAGCCAGCGATCGCTTCCGACCCATACTGTGCTGTTTCTGCGAACAGGCCAGCATTGCGACGCTCTACGTCTCTCTCTTGTCGGACACGATAGTAGCCTGCTATGAGTACGACAGGCATTATTCCGAGTACGCCGACCAGGGACAGTTTCCATCCGTGGTAGAATGCCACTATTATGCTGCCTATCACTCCTAGAATTCCCACCATCTGGATGGCAATTTCACCTCCGAGGAGCTGTTGCAATTGGAGAGAGTCGGTGGATATTTGAGAGGTGAGTGTTCCAGGAGAGTTGTTCTGTTGATCAAAGAACGGTATTTGTTTCCTGGCAATGTTCTCGAAGAACTCTTGTCGATAGTGGCATCCAAGGTTCTAGAGACAAATTAGAGGGGCAAGACCAAATAGTTTCTTTTCTAACTTACAACACCGGTGATAGCTGCGGACCACCCGATTACGAAAAATGACACGCCTGAGGAAACAGCGAGTGCGCAAAACATTAAGGCCCAAAACTCTCCTTTGTGTATCATCACATCTTTTGTGTATGTAAACACCTCGATCACCTGAGAGAAAAGCCATGCTTGAAGAGGATATGCTCCAGCTGCACATACCGAAGCGAGCAATGTCAAGGAAAAGAGCTTCCACATGGATGGATGCTCAATGATCAAGTGGCCTAGCGCTCTTACAAACCCCTTCTCTCTGTAAGCTTTTGGGCTTGTCGCAGCTTCATCGTTTATCGAGCCACAGAGAGTTGAGCTTCTCTGAGAGGAGGCTTGCTCAGCCTCTGATCTGTCTTCGGCTTCCGCCAAAGTGTGAGTATCATCCTGGCCTACAAGCTCAATCTCTTGTGCTCGCACTAATCTTGAATAACTTCCGTCAAGTCGTAACAGCTCCTCGTGTGTCCCTTCCTCTGGAGCGGATCCTGCTTTCAGCACCACGATCTTGTCCGCATGTTTGATTGTTGATAAGCGATGGGCGATGACGATTGTGGTTCTGGACTCTGATGCTCTATCGAGTGCCTTTTGAACGATTCTTTCTGATCTTACGTCAATTGCCGATGTTGCTTCATCTAATATTAGTATAGCCGGATTTTTTATGATGGCGCGAGCGATGGCCAGTCGCTGGCGTTGGCCTCCACTCAGTCGCAAGCCGCCTTCTCCAACCACGGTCTCATATTCCTCTGGCAAACGGATGATGAATTCTTCCGCAAGAGCTTCTTGACACGCCTTCCGCACCATGGCTAAGATAACGTCTTTATGCGAGTTCTCGTGCGGAGTTCCAGCCAATCCATTTGCCACATTTTGGTAGATCGTGTCGTTGAAGAGAAATGGTTCCTGCTGAACAAGACCAATATTCGATCTCCAGTAGGTCGCATCTACGAAACTAAGGTTCATCTCTCCCACGTAAACACCGCTCTTTCTCTTCTTTGCCAAGTAGATTTCTTTTTCTGCCGTGTCCTCGACACTTGAAAGCACCGAAAAGTTCAGTGATTCCACGCTGTCATGCTGTGGCCGAATCTGCGGCTCGTACCAACGCTCAAGCAGGCCCACAATCGTACTTTTGCCTGATCCAGAGGGACCAACGATTGCTGTAGTTTTGCCTTTCTCGAATACGACGTTTAGCCGGTCCAAGACAATGGTATCGGGGCGACTTGGATAAGCGAAAGTCACGTCGCGAAATGTGAGGTCGCTATTTGACGCATTTATGTCATCTTTGGCCAATCCAGATGTGTCAGGTACATGTGCGTCGATAACTTCGAATACTTCGGATGAAGTGGCTGCAGCTCTTGTGATCCAGATCATTGGATTATAAAGGTGGTATATCGACATCACTGCCCACATGACTGAAAAGAGGACGCTATTTTTGAGATCAGCAATGTTACTCGAGATGTGCATACGCTTCAGAGGTGATATTGCTTACACTAAAGTTGATGTTAGCTTCTCATAGATGGCAACAGTGACAAAACTTACCGATAATGGTTCCAACTCCTGCAATCTTTCCTTCGCTGTACCTCTTGATACCATACCAAAGCGTAAGAGCAAATATTGCATAAACTGTGAAAAACATAGGAGCCATAAGCGACCCCATTACTGGTCCTAGTTTGTGGTCGACCAATCTCGCCCTGTCCAATATTTGGTGGTGAACTTTTCCCAAGCGCTTCTCTGCGCCAAACGCTGTGACAAGTCTAATGGATGAGAAGACCTCAAACGCCATCGTCGAAGCTTGCTCTCGGATGGCCGCCGATTCGTGTGATATTTTATACATTAGTGGAAGGGCGATGGCGAATGCGATTACGACCACTGGTACTGAAGCCGTGGCGACTAGGGTTAAAGGAACGCTTTTTATGAAAGAAACAACAAATAGGCCGATGGTAAATGCGATGGCCTGAATGGCTAGTGCTAAATGCTGAGAGATGCCGGATTCGATGGTGTTGGAGTTTGTGGTTAGCCGAGTGGCTATTGCGCCAGGCGACTCTTTGTCGATGACACTGACTGGCTGATTGAATAAGGCTGTGATATACGCCAATCGTAATCTAGAAGATATTCGTAGCCCGCTGGTACGAATTGAAAGCTAGGATATTTTAGCCAACCACAATGTTGCCTCCAGAGAGTTGGGGAGTCATAACTCACGATCGACACATAGGATAGAACGAGTTTCGCAGAGGCGAGATACACCATGTACAGTCTGATGGAATTAGTAAGATCTCGGTCTAGTAGTGGGTAAAACATAGAAGCGCGACTGTAAGCATTCGCTGCAGAAAGATGCAGTGATGATATACGCGGGTGCTCTCAACAATTGAACTTACGTGTTCCGATGTATGGCCAACAAGAATTCTTTCTGCGTTATTGTCGAAAACGGTATGAAGTATCCAACAAAGTCTGTCACAACGTTTCCGAATATATAAAACATCAGAGGCATGGCTACACCACTGCCGATCGCGCAAGCTGTGCATATTCCGATCAGGGTAAAGTCGAGCTTGTCTCCATAACTAAGAATACGCTGAAGAAGATTAGCAATATTCACAAACATCGAAGCCAAATACTAACCAGGAAGTTTGATAGCTTCGCCTCCGGTCTTTGGTACTCCTGCTCCTTCTTTTTCCTTTGCTGCTCGCCACCGTCTTGCTTGGGCGGCATACTGCCATCTCCAACTAAGACTGATTCGCATGACTGATGCTGGGCATCTGTACTCATGATTCCTCAGAGCTGGGATATGTAAATTCGCAGAATGGCAGAGTCCCTGAAGCTAAAAAGAGATATCAAAGGGTCTTCGTTCCTGAATGAAGATTTGTATATTATGATAACAAGCCAGCAATATATCCAGTCAATCACCCGTCGCCGCAATTGCGGAGTAGCCCTAGCATTATCCTTACAACAAGCTCTCCTTTCCGGTCCTATTAGTTGAGCCTGGTTGTGATTCCAGTTCTCGACATGTAAGCCATCCAATATCATCAACGATGTGCCTTCCAACATGATTCACAACAGGTCGATCAATCCGAGGGGGTAAGCAGAGCCTTCGGGTGAACCATCAACTTTTTACCTCGCATTCGTTAATCCAGGTAATACCATACCTTATTGGGCAATGGAGTAGCTAGATCTCAGGCTGGGGTTTGTTCATCGGCGGTGCTTGGTGGAGGACAACCCTACAGTTCACATGTGGAAAGTGCTCGCACGACCTTTGTATCGCCGTTATTGACGGGCACTTGCTAGGATAGCTAGACATAAAAAAGAAACAAGCATAATCTTTTTATCCTGTTTAAACCCTTCAAGTGGTCAACTTGTGGGGTGCATAAGCTTCAGTAAGTGGCAGTGTTTGAGGAGATTAGTGGATCTATCATCTCCAGTATTACGACGAGAGAATCATGTCACAAGATGTATGTGTAGCAATTTGCTATAACGGTGCAATCCCCGGCTAAACCTATATTCGTTGTAACTTGCGACATGGAGAGCAAGAAATCACAAAACTCATTTGTCCATGGAACAGTCGAAAACAGTCTCGGAGATTATGATATCAAGCAGTACAGTCACGTACTTAGGTGAAAGATATGCTCTGATTCAACACTGAGGGTATGTCAATCTACGACAACATGCAAGCCTGACGATGTACACCAGGATTGACTCTCGTTGCGTGAAATCGTGGCTGAAAGGAACCGAGCGCGTCTCCAAACTTTTGGCAAGACTAGGATTCTACTGATCATGTTATTGCCTGATTTTCCAGACCCACGCGGCTTAACTATATGTTGGCGCCGCGTCTGCTTTAATCTCCGTTAATGGAGAGGGATTTGACGGTAGTGAATACGAATTTAACAAAAGCTCAAAACACACCATGGAAGCTGCAATCGCTACCCGCAATCTGCCCCCAAATCAATATGTATATTCTACGACGACGTGCGGTATTTTGTATCTCGAACCCAGGCCAGAGAGGCAAAGAAATTAGTGATAGACATTTGGTTTTAACTCGAACTAACACGGTTTAGACTTTTCCGCTGCTAAGAACTTCCAATTTCAGAAACGCCGAACCGTTTTGGCAGGACATGGGAGCATGGTAGACCTGTCTTCGGACAGCAGACTCGTGGTACCCCTATCAGTGCCATGTGCCTTATTCAGCTACTGAGGGCTTTCGGCAGAATTCAGGTTTCGAACCGGACCAGGTTGGCTTAACTTTCAATCCTCTGGTCCGGGATAACCAGGACAAGCTTTGACGACTGGGTCGGATAGGTCAAGGAGGGATCCCTGGAACGTGGGCTTGGGATACTATGCCCCAGTCAGACATGGAGAAGTTCCAACTTCAAGGGTAGAAAGTCTATCTCTGCAGATTTCACATGATACCGACCGGTTCAACGTCAGAACGGAACGAGCAGGTCAGTTTGATCTTTCTCACCGCGATTTTGCCTTTATATTTGCAAGATTTACGAGATATGTGATCCTCAAGAAGAAGGTCTTCTTATTCTATAAAGATTTTTATCCTTGTAGGGCACACGTGCCTTTGCCACGAATCTCTTGCGTCACATAATTAACCTTAGTTTAACTGTACAATATATACGTCCCGGTGGTCTGTCGCGAATTTCCCCCATCGAGGTCAAGTTTCCATGGCAATTTGACTTAAGATAGACGTGAGAGCAAGACGAGATAAGATACTCGTAAGTAATACCTAGAGCAAGAGCTAAAAGCATAGAAGAGGTATCGTCGGTATGGGGAGATTAAGTATGTTACAAAGAATCGCAAGTTTGATAATAAAGAAGAAGTTCTTTTATATGAACTGCTTTTCAAGAAGGGAGTACACGCCGTGATACACCGCCAGCCATCAGTATATAGACGCTTCCAGTGCTACCTTCTCATGAGTTGGGACGGTAACTCTAACAGCAGAGAAGGAGTTCCTTCATATTTCATGTTATAGCAGATCCACCTCTGGAAAAGACCCCATAGCTTCGGCACAGCATATCTCAGGACTGACAAAACTCCGACATTCCATCCTATTTTGACAGCAGGATCCAACGTTTCGATCCAGCAGTGCATATGTACCTAACTTAACGACAAGTGCAATTTGCACTTTCAATAGCCCCATACATCTCTACGGACCTTGCGAGATTTTGCCTTTCCTCGCTCTTTCGCTAGTCGAGTCGCCTTCTCCTCTAGGGTCTCCGTGGGTTCGACTTTCTTTACTTTTTTGGGTGGAAATTTCTCCCCAACTTTGAGACCGGCGCAAACTCGCCAGGAATTCTTCGGATTTTCAGAGTCCAGATTAACGAAGCGTGTATGGTGCTTCCACTTTTCCAGTCGAGGTTTCACTCCCTTTGCTTTGCGTTTCTCGAGGCTCAACAGCAACTCCCATGCCTGCTTGCAAGCTCCGAGATGTATCATGATATCTGCGGCATTTCCAGGTGAACAGTCAGAATCGTAGCGATTTCTGTAGCATGCGTGACAAATAAATCGTTCGGTGCTCATGGAAGTCACTCCGGCGGACAACTTTGTAAGGTGTGCAAATGTGAGGTCCGGAAGTGCGACCAGTACTTGTCCTGCCTCGCAGGTGGTTTTGGGATTAGACCGAATAGGCCCTTTGAGTTTCCAGAAAGTGCCGCCATTCTCGCCCTTTGTTCGCCAGATAAAGCTGTGTGTAGGGGATAATTGGTTGAACATGATGCCATACCGTCCATCCTGCCAATCGTCCCGGTCGCGGCCAAAATTAGCTAGACCGGGCAACGCAAATATGGTTGGATATTTTTTGCCATTAGCTGCGTTTGATGAATGCTTAGCGCCCTAAGTAATGTTAATCTAGAGTAGCATGCTAAATATTGATATATAAGAAAAACAAACCTTTTTCCACTTGAGCTTCTTCACTTCTTCTGGAACAGCAGCAAGAATCGTTTTGTCCATAACATGCCCGCAGACTGGCTCTATGAAAATATTAGTGAGGGTTCTCATGGGACAATGAGCATCAGTCAGAGAAGCGAGGCTTAATGCGCGTTGTGGTCAGCGTGTCCAAGTACAGACGTTCAGCGCCTCTCTTCTTTGGGTGTGATACTGGAAGATCACTTACGCATAGTTGGCAAATAGAGAAACTCGGCAGCAGAGCCCCAATCTACTCGTGGATTGAAGGTGTGATAGCCATAGACAGGGCGAGACTGTTGAGAAGTATGACCGCAACCTTCCATCATGCATTTTTTGTTCCGTAAGATCTCTACAAGATCGCTGGGGGTCACCTCACGTCCGGCTCCTGAGCGAAGCACAGCACATAGCAAGGGTAAAGCGTGGGTACGCAGAAGCTCCAATGAGTCCTTTTGTTTCGATGCAGCCAAAACAGCTCGAGCGTCGTTACATGTCAGACTGAAAGATAGAAGAGACTTGATGTCCAATCCATCGATTATCATTTCGAGAAGCTCCGCAGGGAAACGGTTCAGGTTACCGAAACTGCTTCTAGCTCGATAGCCAGGATGACCAACGGGTCGGGCAAAGGGCTCGAATAAGGTGCTTGCCACAACAGCGAGCTCCTCAGGATGATAGCTAATGCCGGAGTATGTTGGATGTCTCAATTGGATGGCAAGGTCTTTCATATGGTTCTTTTGCTGGTCGGTAGTCATTTTTAGGCTTGGGCCATTAGGAGTATCATCGAATTCATAACCTCGATCACGAAGCTCTTGAACGACCTTAGTAAGGCGCGTTTGCTCGCGGCGACTCAAGCTTGATGACATGGCTTTTTTCTGTTGAGTTGATGATAATAGGATTCGAAGATCGATTTCGTTGATGATGGCGAGAGACGGGGTATGAATCGAAATTGGGGGAGGAAGATGCAAGTCGATGGTCGATTTCGTTGATGATGGCGAGAGATGGGGTATCGAGTCGAAATCGGGGGAGGAAGATGCAAGTCGAAGGGAAAATGGAGAGATGAAGACATGGCAGGAGATTTAAATAGGTCAATTTCCAAGGCCTTTCTACATCTGGTAAAGCGGTACTCAAGTGACGGACAATAGGTCAGTGAAGGTCCAGTTTTTGCACCTCATGAAAGCAGATCTGGAGCCAAGTTGGGTGGAAGCACCTACACCTGCTTAACGAAGAAGTCACTATCAAGGCGAGAAATGTGTACACCAGGACTTCGCCAAAAGGAATACTAGAAACAGCTGGTATGGTCACTATTCCGTTACAGCGGTCGTTAGCAGCGATCAGAACTACTTATAACGAAGCACAATCTGCCATTTTGTGAGAAGCACAGCATAAAATATCTTGAGATGTCTTGTTTACCATGGTCATGCTCACTTAAGAAGGATATCAAATTTGGGCAAGCGGAATTTACTATAATCTATAATATGGCTTAAAGAATTGCATGTAGAGCAAGCCCGAAGACACGTTCATAGAGTAAGAATATTGAATAGAAAAGTGCGAAGAACTATCATTTTCGAGAAGATCCTTACTCGCTCAATGATTCGTACTGGCCCCATAACATCTCCACATCCTCATCCAGATCTTCTTCATCTTCCTCCTCATTATCATCATTATCATCATTGACATTGCCGAGTCCAAGATTGGTCCACCAAGTAACCTGGGCTGTTTCTTGACCTTCCTCAGAAATATCCGAGTCCTCCTCGAATGCGTCTTCATCAATCCCAACGACACTGGACTCTCCCGAGCCGTAAGACACAGGCTCGCTCAAGTCGTTGGAGTCGGGAGTTAGAGCTTCGTGACTGCTGGATTCCGTTGCTTCGCCAGGACTCCAATCCGTCATTTCGTGGTCGCCGAAATATGTAGACTCCTGAACATTAGACTCGGCCAAGCCTCGCACACTGGACGCAGGGGATGATCCTCGAGACCATCTAGTAATGTCTGGTGCAAACTCACCCACGTATAATTCTGGTCTATCCTCCCTCCGAGTATCAATTTCATAGAACGGCTGGTTCTCGATCCATTTTTCGAGCTTATCCAACTGGCTTGCTAGAGTAGGAGATTCAGGTCGACCATAATACCGACTGTCTCGGAGATCGCGAAGATTGAATCCGTGATAGGTTTCTGAGTGGTCACATAGGCGCTCGATGCTAAATGGCGATCTTGGCGGCGTCTTCGGCTCATGTGCAGATGGCCACTCCGGCGCCAACCAAACTTCGCGCGGACGACCCAGATGGTCGAAAATTGTATATGTAGGTTGATCGTCCAATTCAATACCAGAGTCAATATCCAAGTCAGTCGTAGTCTCTGCACTTGGGTTAGTCTGGCTACTTGGGATACTGCGCAAAGGACTCTCTGACTGCCAATTGTTCCAATCTGGGGTCTTGGTACCCAGGTCGATAGCATTGGCTGTGATAGCGTTTGGCGACGATGGAACTGAAGGGGGAGGAGTGGCTTGCTGTGAAGCAGGGGATGGTGATGAGCTCGAGTATTCATCATCCGCGTCTCCGTTGAGATAGAGGCTGAAATTGGCTTGGAAACGATCCTCACGCAGCCGAGTCAGCGCCGCTCGAAAGTTGCCCTTCTTTGCTGGTCGCATGGCTTTGATAGTTCTATCTGGAGAGAATGAAGTCTGACTGGATTCTTGATAGCGGCGAGCGACCATGTTGTTCAGGTGAAAAAATTGAAAGCGAGCTTCGTCTGGTTATGGGACTGGTGGGTTCGTTGGTAGGAAGGAGAGTAAGTTTCCGGAGGAAGCAAATTGCCTCTTAAGGCACAGCCTCGCGAAGTCCCAAAAGCACACCTCGTGTTTTTCCGAGATAGACCTCAAGGAGTGAAAATAGACATAAAATAGACAAAGACATTGTGTAGTTACAATCCATGAACAAAGCCATCATAAAAGGATAAAGTCGACTTCGAGGCGTTGGTCCTTATATACGGCGCTCACATCTAAAGTGCAAGTACAGCGCATAATTGACCCAGAAAGAGCAGATTGTGTCTGTTCATGGGCCGTTGGCAGTACGATCGTGAAGGAGGGCCGCAAGTATTTGTAAATTGGCTTCTGTTAAGCATTGGGGTTTGTCGACTGGTCAGGGAATGCTGAAGAAGGGCGTCATTGAACTTGAATTCTGCGTAATGCTTAGCGTATTGTGGTAATAATGTACTACTAAGATCAGGACAGTTGCATTCGTCCTAGGTAATGGTTTGGCTGGCCCGGTCATGGATGGCAAAGAACTGAAATAACTGATGTACAACCACGTCGTAACTATATATCTATGAATGAAGTTAGCTAATGAAACGCGGATAGGGAGCGGACTGACCTACTTCAACGACACCATGTTGGTGCTCCAGTGTTGAGCAGCATACCATACTGCGGTATCGACAACACAGCAGAGCAATCAAACCCGACATTACAAAAATAGGAGTAAACCCCCAACAAACCAAGCATCCAATGTGCGCCTCGCAGCCTGTAAGTTAGTCTCCAGATCTCTCAACATCACTCCCAAAGAAACAAAAATTTGCAGTATCGTGTTGCATTCGTCGACTTGCATCTATCATTTCATCCCGACATAAACAGGGGACGCTGGAGACCAAAACCATTCGCCCACAGCAGCAGCAGCGGCCAAAAACCTCAAGCTGCACAAGAAAAAAACTTCAACGGACATGAGCCATCGACACACAACCCAGCGCCATTTTCATACCTCCCAGGTCTTGTTTTGGTATACTCGCTTTCGACTGCGCAGAAATGAATTGTAGTCGATCAGGTATCCCCGAATGATCTCTTCCCCTCACGGCGGTCTCCTCCGCTCAGCACATTTCCACCGAATCAATTGTGCCTTCTATCCCAAAACACAAAATGTGTAACGAATACGGCTGCCGTCGGAATTGATCAAAAACCCGACCAAGAACCGTATCCCACCGCCCATTCTTACATATTGACCAACCAGTATCCACCGCATCGCAAGTCATCGCTCTCATCACGCACTCATCACGCATAAAAAAAGAACTCACCTCTCACTAATGGCCCCCCTTATTCTTAAACTGCAACAACCGAGCCAAGCTCTCCTTCGGACAACCGCCCTTGAGGAAATCATGTTCAATGAGCTCATTCGCGGTCGCTCTGCTCTTAACATCAACACACAAGCAGACGCTCAAGAACGCTTTAAGTTCTTTAGACAGCTTTTCTGGATGCTTTAGGCGTGGAGTGCCATGGGTGGCAATAAGGTAGAGGGCTTTGAGAGGTTCTTCGTTGAGATATGGTGGTTCCGACTCGATCATTTCGATTGCCATGATGCCCAGGGACCAGATGTCGACTTTGCTGCCGTATTCTTTTTGCTTGACGACTTCGGGGGCCATCCAGTAGGGTGTGCCGACCATGGTGGCGCGCTTGTTGCGGTCTTGAGTGAGTTTGGCACAGAAACCGAAATCGGCTGTGACGGGGTTAGTCATTCATAGTAAACGCAGAATTGCAGCGAAACTTACTGATTTTGACATTTCCACGAGCGTCTAGTAGGACGTTGTCGGATTTGATATCACGATGGATGATGTTTTGAGAGTGAAGATGGGCAAGACCCTTGCAAGTCTGCGTTTGAAATTAGCATCGTCCTCTCTAGTGGATCAAGCATATAACATACCTCTAAACAAACGGTGGCAATTTGATCTTCTGTAATATTAGGACTGTTGTCAATGACATCCGTAAGAGCGCCGCCCTCCATAAACTCCATCACGACCCAGAGTTCAGACTGCTCCTCCTGCAAGAATGCATCAAGAAAATTGACAATGTTTTCGTGTTTGCTGTCCTTCATGACGATGATTTCGTTGACAATCAGTTCCTTTCGAGGCTGATTGCGTAGATCCATTTGCTTAATGGCGACTTGAGCTTTTGGTCCATTTTCTCGTAGGATCCTGCGAGCTGTGGGGGAAGTAGCGTTCTCTCGGATGCGTGCAACATAGACTGAACCAGAGGCACCTTGACCAATCTTCTTCTGTTTGTTATACGAATCGAGTGGTCGTTCCTTGGAAACTACTTCGCGCAGCTTGGCCATAACCTCCGCCTCGCTCATGCTTGACATGCGAACTTCCTTACGTCCACTACCGCCTTCTTCTTTGCGGGTCAAAGCTTGCTCGGCTTTCTTGACAGCATCAGTTTGTCCTGAGGGCTTTGCTTGCACATTGAGCGGCTTGGGAGGTTGAACACCAGGCATACGCTGCTGCTGTGGTTGCTGTTGCGATCCGTTGGCAGCTCGGGGTTGTGAAGGCCCATTGGGCGTTTGGTACTTGCTGGGTTGAGCAGGACGTTGGCCATTGGACTGTGTTGGTTTCGGTATCGAGCTGCCGCTGTACCCTGACTGACCGTTCTTAGCTGGCGCAGGTGGCGCGGTACGTTGTGCTTGAAGGTTTGGACGTGATTGTTGTTGCTGCTGGGGTTGCTGTCGGCTTTGTTGCGACATGGGAGCTGAAGGTGCAGCACGGGAGGGGTTGTATCGAGGGTTTGACGGGGAATCGCGAGGATCTCCATATCCACCACCAACCTCTTGCTGAGCCATTGGAGGACGGGATTTTGGAAGCGATGCATTGTATGCCGCTTGTTCTTCTCGCTCCCGTCTTTCCTGTTCTCTACGCTCTTGTTCCCGTTTGCGACGGAGTTCATCATCCATTCTTCGCTGCCTATCATCCTCCATACGCTGCTGTTCCTGTTCGTTACGCATGCTGTAAGAAGATTTTTCGGTCACTGGCGAATAAAGATCGGATCGGCTCGACTCATAGGTATTTTGGCGTTGCATGGGTGGTTGCGGTCGAGGTGGCGCAATTGAACTTCCACCGCCATATCCAAGTTGGCGATTTTGCGACTCGACAGGCGGTGTTGGGGTCAAACTTGGGTACATTAGAGGGTCTTCGGAGCGCTTCATCACTTTTTCGGTGAAGAAGTTAAGTACTTCAACAACAGCTTCCGGGTTCTTCTGATAATCTTCTTTAGTGATAGCAGAGGCAGTGAGCAATCTCTCCCATTCTGTTGGGAGACCAACAAAAGCACCACTGACTGGATCAAATCCCACATGTACTCGATGTGTAAAGTTGGTGGGATTGCTCACGCCGCCCATACTAGGACATCGTGTATAAATCGCATCAATCCATGAATAAACATCATCGTCTGTCTCTACTTTGCATATGGTCTGTTTTGTAGGACCATCTCTTGGAGGTGAGACGGTTGAGTTGGATGAGACTAGGCGGGTAATTTCAAATGAGTAAGGATGTACTTCGGATCGCGTAATATTTGTGACATCTCGAAGATTAATTGCAGCTGCAATTTTGTTGTTGTTTGCACTTTTCAAGAATTCAAGCTGATAGTCGCGCAAAACCAAGAATCGATCGTTCCATACCAGACTCTTGAATATGCCACCCTCTTCTTTTACTTTGGCTGGGCCTTCTTTTATCAAAGATTGGTTACCACCCAAGTTCTCAGTTTTCGATCGTTGGACGAGTGAAGTTGTAGAGCCATGATTGGAGGATTGAAGACTCAGAGTTGAGACACTGGCTGGGAGTGTAGAGACGGAGGGAGTAAGTGCTAAGCGAGGTCGGTCTGTTGGCGGACGTGGTGCTGGGCCTGGGTTCATGAATTGGCCAGGAGCGTAAAGCCTAAGTATGGTTAGTATGTAGTTTTATACGGAAATTCGAGCAAGAAGTCTGATCAATCAATAACCCAACGTCTATCAAGATCGGGACCCTTCGCCGTGAAAGACTAAAAATTGAAATAACGAGGATGGTGGGGGAGCACATACGATCCATTTGTGCCCGACATATCGTCCAAACGTCGAGAGACGACCTATCGCGTTTTGGAGACCTTAATGACGGAGGAAAATACCGGACGTTGTAAGATGGAATGCCAGGATTACAGCGATGGTGGATTGCCAACCGCGAAGAAATGGTAGAGTAGCGGTTCCGACAGTTTGGTGGGGCCTACCAGATCCAGGTATGAGCGTTCCTTGAACAATAACAACGCGACCAAGGCAAACGACAGAAGTTGTGACAGTCGCAATCGATGTTGTATCGACGGATAATCTATTGCGGTGAAAGCAGTAGAGGAGAACCAGTAGGCTGCACCTGGCAAGCAGCTGTAGGCAAGAGGGGGGAATCGATCAGACTCGAGCTGGTCAGTCGACTGGAGCACTGGACGACAGAGTGATTGGCACCATGAAGGTGTAAGGGGTATGCGCGATGGAAGATCGGTGGGTAGGCAAGATGGAGGTTGTAGAGCGTTGTATGTATTGCTTGGGTTGGGTTGAGATTTGGACTTGTTGGTGTTGGTAAGGAGAAGTTGCGGGTGATGGATGTTCCAAGGTTGGCAGTGGCAGACAGGCAGACAGGCCTACTGGCAGAGAATGACAGTGTCAGCGAGTGAACTCCAGGAGTTGGGCCAGGGCCCAGGGCAAAAGCGTCAAACTTTTGTCGGCGCCCCAAACTCCATCTCCTCTTGGCCAAATCATACTGTGAATATACTGCTTACTCATATTTTGCATAAAAGCGCCGCATGGACAAGCCAGTTAGCATCTACATATTGACGCCAATCGTCCACCAAGCGCTCAGTGCCCAGCCCAAGGCTTCAAACAGAACATTCTTTACCACTTCAAACTGCTTGTAATTTTGGCGGAAGATTCCACTGCTTGGACCCCACTTTTACTACTAATTTAACTCCCTCTCCAGTTGCACATTCACACTTCTCCAACCGTCGTGATTACTTCTCATTTTATTTGGCCTTATACAAGACCCGCCCAGCAGAGAACTTGTAGTAAGTTACGCCAGACTGCCACCACAAGGCTCCACGCGTTTGAGTCCAACAGCCATCATCAACAGAAACTGGTGGATTTTTTCACGAGTCTTTGCAAGTTCCTGACAGGATCTTCTCAAGCCAGTCAGCCAAGCAGCATCGCCATTATTAAACCTGCAGTTGAGCGAACCTGTGGCTGTTTCAGCCTTGCTATCCAATTGATCCCTGTGAATCCTATCGGCATCCACACTATCCGGTCAATCCAAGATTCCAAAGCAAGCACATCTTTCACGTACGGAAGAAATTCAGACACGACAAACAATACAAAATGGACCCCTCTGAATGCTATTAACATAACAATACTACTTGCAAGACAGGCAGTACATATATGAGTACTGTGCATGCATTGTTAGCTTGGGTTTCGTCTCTGCTATTACCTATTTCTACTCCAATAATAATTTCATTACTCATGATAGTGGTTGTCAAAATCGACGCGAGTTATTCTTCATACACACTGGCTAAGCTGGTGGCTGATACCCCATCTGAGTGGTATTTCGTTCTTACTCTTAAAGCTACTATCCTCAATATCCAGATCAAATCGGCTCATTTCTTCGAAAAGAAGTGGTTGGGACAACAAAGAAATTGGGAGTCGCATAATTTGTACATATCGCTTTGTTCTCACATCTGCTTCGTAGGAAAGGGATGCCCGCTGATTTGCTACTTCTGAATCAATCTTGGACCCCGATTCTACCGGCTAAGTCAGGTTCAAGCAGTGTTTAAGCTAGAGTATTGCTAAGTTCAAGGATCAACGTTGGCTCAGACTTTGATACTCAAGTTTGGAGTGCTCACCCTCAACCAAGGTGATGAATATCCCAGTTTGTGTTGAAGAATTCACTTGGTCTGATTATGGGCATTGTTTGTCTACTCCGTATTGTAAGGTGGCAGGAATGGAATGTACCAGAACTCAAAGCTCAGTATGTAGCTTGTTTGCAATAGGACGGGACCAATTCGTTGTTTGCGCTATGGATTGAAAGCACAGAACCGTACTGAACCGGTGAGTTGAACAAAGAAGCGCGGTTGCTGGTTTGGGAGACTAGTCACTAAACAGCCGTGACAGCTCCTTCCGCAGGCAGCGACAAAGACGGCGGACGCTAAGCCTGTCAAAGAAAGGCAGCCACCACTGACCAGGGTTGAGTCAACTTCGCCTCCTCCCACAGTCTGCTCTTGCCTTAAAACCTCGTTGAAGCCTACAACTACAACGCCGCACTTGCCCTTTCTTGCTGTCTCCAAACTTCAACCAAAGTTCACTCGTCCATATCACCACCTCCACCAAACCGCAATTAGGCAATTACCAGCCTCTAGTAAGTGAACCGCGTCCAGTGAAGGTGAGCAATCGGGCCCAAGCTTCATTCCCTACCCCTCCCAGCACGTATAAAGTCAAATCAACTTGTCCTTCAACATCTTCCTCCATCGCTCTTCAACCAACATTACTGACATTCCAAAGCCACCAACTAAACTTCTTCACACCGCGCTATACGCATCCTTATACCAACACATCTACCACAAAACTCTACCCACAATCAAAATGGCCGAAACTCAATACCTCTACATCATGCCCGATGAGAACGACGCAAAGCCTCTGCGTGTCGAGCGTCCTGCTGCTGAGCGTTCAGTTCTTCTCAAGAACTTGCTCGGCGATCTTGGTGCCGAGAGCGGAAACTCCGAGATCTCGCCCATTCCTATCAAGGGCGTAAGTCAACTCTTCCTATCGCTCTATAGTTGAAGCTAGCTGCTAACATTTCATCTCTAGATCAACACCACCATCCTCACCAAGGTCATGGAATGGTGCCAGCACCACTCAGCTGATCCTCCAGCATCCAACGATGACGATGCCGACTCCCGCAAGAAGACAACCGAGATTGACGAGTGGGACCAGAAGTTCATGAACGTTGACCAAGAGATGCTCTTCGAGATCATTCTCGTAAGTTCTCCATTTCCAGAACTTTGATCAAGAACAAAACTAACTTTCTTCCCAGGCAGCCAACTATCTCGACATCAAGCCTCTCCTCGACGTCGGCTGCAAGACCGTCGCCAACATGATTAAGGGCAAATCCCCCGACGAGATCCGTAAGACGTTCAACATCCAGAACGATTTCACCCCCGAGGAGGAGGACCAAATCCGACGGGAGAACGAGTGGGCTGAGGACCGCTAGATTGACCTGCTGTCGGTTTGGGAGTTGAGGGATTTGTGCCTCTTGGCAGGGCTTCTCGCTGGTTTTCGCTGGCTTTTATGTGTTTGGCCTTGACCTTGAAGGATTGATGGGCTTATGCAATGATTGCTTGGCTCTTTTTATGTATTCTAATGAACGGTTTGGACCAGCATGATATTGGTTTGTCCTATTTTAGGCGTAATAGACCATCGTTCTGATCACCATATTCTTTCTTGGTACTGTGTGCTTGTCGTGAACCAAACTTTCTTTTATTTGTCATCGGTACGCCTGAGTCATCGTTCTCGTTGACCGCTGTAATTGTTTTTTTATTAACTAGGTGTGCGAGTTATCTATTCAGTGGGTTTAAGATACCATTTTCTGCCAGGCTCTTCTCCGCCAGGTTTCCATAGGTCCGTAGGTCATAAAGTCGTGGCAGTGCCCAACACTGCAAAGCGTTATCTTACTAGCAATCCATCAGGCTCTTTGTCTAGTGTCCAATCGGATAGTAGTTGATAGTTCTATAAATGCGCATAGAGGAATATAAGGGGATCAGGCCAGTATCAAGCTGGACGAGTGATTTCTTGAACTAGCCTTGTAACTCGCCAACCTCAAACACTGGCCAGCACATCATTTGACGCTTTCTTTCGAAGCTGGTTCGCAGGTATGAAGTTTGAGATTAGACATTTTGTTGTTTCTATCATGTTTGTGTCCTAGGATCGTGGTGTTGTTTCTACCAAGTTTGCTCTTCGTGGCCGTGGCCTGCTTACAGAATAGATGTTTCGACGTCCTGCCGGTGACTGCAGCGCCATCCACCACCACATTTGTATTTTGGTTTTTGCGAGATCAATGGGTTTATTTGATGCGCAAGGGTACGTGGTGATGTATTTTTGAATTGCCTTGTGTCTGCGTTGGCGCTCTGGTGGTCCAGTGACTGTGGTCGAGTTTTAGGCGACTCAGTACAAATGGCCTTCGACTGCTTCGAAAGCAAAGTGCGTATCGGCGCTGGAGGGATATAAAGACACCTTATATGGAGACGACTTTGGAAGATTGCACATATTACTCGCCAGGTGGTTTTACATTGCCACCTTGGCACAGTCTACTTTCGCCGATACGCACCTCAAAATGCGACGTCTAGCTTGCCCAACCTATCGTTTTTGTATACCGCCCGGCTAGCACCTCATGCTGAAAACAAGAAGGTGCGATTATTTACGTCAAAGCTCTCTGTCGCCGGATCACAGGCGAGGAACTCGCTATATAAACTACCCAGGTTTTCCAACTCTTGAGCCTCGCCATCAGCTTTTACCTTCCTTCAACTCTTTTTGCATCCAAATTCCTCGCAACACTATTATACCGTAATCGAGTCGCAAATTTCTTCATTTCTCGCAATCAGCACACTCAATTGCTCTTCAACACGGCGTCTCGACTTTGCCACGCATCTCGCAATCGCTACATTCAATTTCCTTGCTCAATCGAGGACCAGAGACTATCATCATGTCGGCATTTGATGCTGCGCTGATCGCAGAGCTGAAACAACACGGCTTCGAGTTCTGGGATTACGACAACAGTATGAAACGAAGCTTCGATCAGGAAGCAATTCTGCAAGTCTTCATCGCCGCACAACTGGTGTGGCCGATGCAATCTATAGATTCCCATGGTATCGGATTTCATCCCACAGAACTCGATACTATCAAAGACACTCTCTTCAAGCCTTTTGCCCGTCCCCAACTAGCAGCACCTGATGGTTCTAATAATCCTTCTTACACAATGTGCGGTCTACCAGCGGAGCTCCAGTTCATGATATACGAACAGATGGATATAAACGCACTTCTGTCATTTTCGCATACTTGCAACGCAGCCCGCGTGATGCTCGAAAACTCCGATACAGGAAAAGAACTCAAGGTAAGACTTCTCATTTGTGTAATTTTCCTTTGCCAGAGGGCCCGCTGGACACTGGACTTTTCTTTCATTAAAGTTCACTAACAACTTTAGATTCTCCGAGTACATGCCCTTTCGGTGTTGGGTGCCGTGTTTCGCTCAGGTCGTGGTCATACTACCCTTCCGAGTAACCTGTTATCGCTCTTTCAAGACACTAAGTGCACCCACGAGGGTTGTAAGACTAATCTTATTAGGCCAGAACACCACGGCTCATACTTACACTTGCCCACCATGGGTAAGTCCGTCCCTTTTGTACTGGAACGTATTTTATTGACTAAATAATAGAACGATATTGTGTTTCGAGCGCAACGGTACATTATGACAGACCGTTGGAGCGTGTATTCCTCGTCAATCCAGCCGTCTTCAAGTACTCGCTATTGAAGAAGAAAGATCAAAAGTCTGGCATCTCAAAGTTTCGACACATTCCGCCCATAAAGTGCAGCGCCATTCAAAGCAGTGGCTCAGATATCATGATGAGTCCGCATATCGCCGGTATTCCTATACCTGAGAGTGCCATCACTCCATCCACAGTCCCAGCTTCCTGGTATACTGCTATCCCGGATCGCAGTGGTCTCCTTCCGTACGCTCGAGATGAAGTCTGGCGAAACCCTCCACCCTATACTCACATTGGTCCCCGAGGCTCTCAAAGATTGTACATGCATCCGCACATCGGCCAATTTGTGGAGAGACCGTGTCTGGACGTCGAAATGCCCCGGCTACATTTCCGCAATTCAAAACGTCCAAAAGACGGTGTCTGCTTCTCGGACTTCAGCGACTATATCTGTCGATGCTGGTCATTGGATTCGGCCAGCTCTCTTTCGCCGTTGGCGGGCATGTCTCGATCGTCGTACATGAGACATCTTCTCTCTTGTCCTACAGTTTGGAAGCTATACCTGGCTCTCAAGCGGGGGGAGACAATACCTGAAGTACAGATCCCAGAGGCCTTTCAAAAATGGAAATCGGGCGTGGATGAGCGATATCCTCAAGACCAGTGGCGAGTCTCACCTGGGTGTAAGGTACGTGGAAGTAAGGTACCGGTCAAAGAAGCTTGGTATGGAGGAAGATATCGCCGTAAACCTCGAAGATAGACGACAGCAAGAAAAGAATTCGGGGACTTGGATTGGAAGGAGGCTGAGGATTTGTTTTAAACTCACTTCTTCGCTATGGAAACCAGAGCTATCTTGTGCTATGGACTCAGCGTTTGCTTTTCGATATCAATTCAATTCTCAACGACAATGACTTTTATATCAATCTCTTCAGAACTCAACGTTGTCTTTTATTTCAGCACGATGAATCAGTTCGTGTGCCATATTCACCAGAAGACTTCTCCTACCTCAACTTGTAGGCTTACTGGTCCTTCTGACCTGAGCTCACCTCAATTGAAAGCATCCGCCTTTGAATCGCCAGATCACCTCAATGTGTGCCGACGGTCACATGCCTATGCCCCATTGTGCTTTCCTAAGACGTCGTTACAGTTTTCACATCCCGCCTCTTTAACATTGCGCACTATTTCACAACCTCTTCCATCTTCTTCTTCCACAAAAATATTCGCAAACCTGGGTCTTCTTTTGCGCATCTATTAACAGCCCAAGTGCCAGATTCTCATCCCCTCTTTTTACTCGTCTCGATATCTGCTGTTGGACAGAAACTTGCAAGTGAGCAGCCGCCATGCCACCCGCCAATCATTTCAAGGCAGAGCTCATGAAGTTTGGGATCGAATTCGATGAGAAGAACAACATGCAGCCAATTTCAACAGATATCCAAGACAAGCTGCTAGATTTCTTCGTCCAGTCGGAGTTGGCCTGGCATATAGAGGTCCCACCAGTCAAGAACAGCATCGGGTTTCATCCCAATGAGCTCCGCGCCATAGAGCACACGATTTTCCAGTCCTTTCCTCGGCAAGAGACTGAGCAGCCTTGTCCACCTTTCTCCAAGTTCGAAGCATTGCCGGGCGAGCTTCATGATATGATCATGGGATATTTGGACGTCGCTTCTCTGCTCGCCCTGTCGCACACAAGCAATGCTGCTCGCAGAATGATTGAGGACTCTGAGACTGGAAATGAACTACAGATCATTCGCAAGTCATCACTTTCCATTATTGGCGCGGTATTCCATACCGCTATGGCAGCTTCCCTCCATCCCGGCGAGTTGGTTCAAGCTTTACGCTGCAGCAAATGTACCTTCCCCTGTTGTGGAGTCAAAGGTGAACACAAAGGCCAATACCTCTTCCTTCCGACCATGGGTGCGTATATATCAAGAGCCTGAACTATAAAATACTAACATAGCCCAGATCGATGCTGCGAGAGAAACCTCACCATTCAGCTGGCCCTCATCCGCCCTGACGCCTTGAATGACCCTCTCTGCCCAGCCAGAGAGAAACTCAATAACGAGTTTGCTTTCAACGGACGCCTTCTAACAGCACCACCCATGTACAACACCCACTCGCACCAAACCGCTCGAGGAGTCGCCATGATCGTACCCGACCAGAGCCAAATATATACTCTAGCCACGCACTACCGTCCTTGGTTGCCCAAGTCCTGGCTGGGCCTTCGGCAGCGAAGAGAGCTTACTGGTGATGTTGGCGACTTACACGCCGGGATTGTCAAAGAAATAGGCACATATGTCTATCTGCGTCGCATGTGTGTTGAGCTGCCCGACGTACAGTTTAATCATCCCACGAACAATCTCATGGGTGCTCAGATGCCGGAGATAGGCTTGTACACTTGTCGTGGCTGCGCGTATGGAAGAGAGACGGTGTTGCAGCTGAAGCGTTCGGATTTCCTTAAGCATATACGGCGTTGTTACTCAGTCTGGCTTCTTTATGTGGACCTTAAGCAGGGGAAACGCCTCTCGCATGTCGTTAAGCCGACGCAGTATTACGAACCGATGGATCTGCTGAACGATACGTATCCCAAGTGGATGCGGCGGGTGAGTCCAGGGTGCAAGATTGATCCGAAGGCTTAGTTGGGCATGAATAGTTGGGTTAGGGAGATTGTAAAACGGATCAAAAAGGTTATGAGGGATGACAGGAACTCTAGTGAGTTCAACCACAGAAAAGGAACTGCTATGTCAGCTTAAACGCTCATGAGATGGCAGTGTTGTAGCTGGTTGAGAATTTATGCTACATTTCAAGTAGTGAAGTAAATCGTACTCGTCATGAACTCTAATCATAATCAAATCTTGATCAAGTACTGCTCTCTATCGCTTCTTATTACTCGTTGCTCGGTCATAGCGTGAAGTCGATATGTCTGGGTAAGAACTGTCTGAATATGCTCGTTTGGTAGTTCTCCATGCTGGCGAGAGACTTCCACTTCAAACGCTGGTGCCTAGAAAACTGAATTGCTTCGCCGAGCTCAACACCCGGATTCAAACATGTCATTTATGCTAATCGTTCATTTCCTTCAGCTATTGAAGCCTCAAGGTCTCTGCACCTTGTTCACGGGAATCCTTTCGACCACAAATATGACAAACATCAAATGGCGATACACCATCATGTTCCCATATTTCAACCAATGAGTGGTGGCTCTTTCCATCCGAGTCACTCTTGATAGCCCTTACGTGGGAACTTTGGGGTCCTCTTTCCCCCAGGAGCTCCTGCCAACGCTCAATTTGGCAGTGTTTGTTTACCTCCTCAGGAGCTCATAGCAACCGGGAGAGCCAGCAGGCTACCACCCACCAGCAAACAAAAACTTTATCCTCAAAGCCTTTACCTCAACTTTCCTTCGAACTTGCTTGACATCAAACCTTCTCTCTTTCTGCACAACTCAACCTTCGCTGATAGTGAGCCAACGCGGGAAATAACGGCATCATGTATGCGCCAGTCGCGCTCGACGCTGCAGCGCTCTTCTCTCCTCTCGCTAAAACTCCTGCCACAAACTTGACCCGAGACTTACCCATTGAAGAGTCTGTGGATATTCTGCTGCTCGGTTGTAGCGATGTTTGCAACATATTGTTCACACTTTATGCTGACCAACGACCTGGTTTGTTTTACCTTACAGAATTGATGACTTTCGATACTGACCCTAAAAATATAGATCGAAAGTGTGACTTCACCTGCTCCAATACGCAGCCTGCGATAATTGGTACACAAGTTCCACTGGAATATCTGAAACCTATAGCTAACATCCACAACAGCACGTAATATCTTGTTGTTTACTCTGCTGCTTGACACCACGGACAATGGCAATGATGACCATATTTGGTCGATCTACTACGAGCTCCGAATCAAGAATGCCGCTCTGGATTTGCTACGCAAACAAGCTAAAAAGCTGGCGACGTTGGCAGGGTCTATTCATAAATGGCATGCGAGTCAATATGGCAAAATGCTGAGATTCTGCGATGATTCAACGCTTGACAGCGTAAAGAACGTCTGGTTCTCCTACTACCGCGTGCTCTTATTGCCTGAGCCGGAGCGACAGTCGCTTCTGAAGTCGTTGGAGGACGAAGCCCAAAAGCATTTTCGTGTTCATGCGTTAAGATCCAACTCCAAAGACTTAGAGCGCAGAGCTGCCATTCTCTCAGGTAGCGGGCGCTCCGCGGCTCAAATGGGTATTGCTTCTCTCAAGGACATAACCCTGTATCATCCATACTATTGGAACTACGGCCATCTCGACTCCGATTTCAAAGACGAATCAGTCTTGAAACATCGCAAATGGGATCTCGCGGCTCTGGATCCTGCGCGGCGAAGTACGACCGGCCTAAGAAATGCCAACCCGATGTTTGTTACCGGTGGTACTGACGTGCTTGATTGGAGTACTGATCCACTGACCGGATTTCATCTATCCATACCTTATGCTCTGCTGGCCAAAGGTTCTCCGCTGGGCTCAAATCCACTCACAGGATCTTCATCGACTTTCAATCTCATCAAAGCCGTGCGAGCAGAGTTCCGAGCTTGGTCAAAAGCATTGAGAAAACGCAATTCCAAAAACTTGACGATACGATTTTTCTGCGGAGATGCCATTGCCTTGTCCTACGCTTTGCAGCGGAAAGATAACAACGCCGTTTTTCGAGATCCTTATCGTCTAACTCCTATTGCTTTCAACGCCAAAGACTACGGCGTCAAAGGCGACGCGCCAACATCGTTCAATGTCATTGACACTGCTCAACTTTGCGACACGATTGGAACTCTTAACATTTTGGTTGCTGTGCTTCCATTGCTGCGTAACGAAGTCTCTGCTAGCATCTTTACCCACAAACTGATGAAACACCACGACAACCACAAGGAGTACATGGAAAATGTTCTCTGTGGACACTTGCCGACGGTTTCCACCTTACTCGGCCTTTTTCCAGTAGAATATTGGACCAATGCTTCAGTCATTTCTACTTCAGCAGAACAGCTTGTCAATGACAAAAACAAAACGCTTATGAAGGCGTTCGCAATGGCTGGACAGCTCGATCAAAGCCAATTAGCTAACCAGATGCCCGTTAGATTGACTTGGAAGCATCAAACAGTGGCGTGGGATCCAAAAATGCTAGAAGTGATGCCAACCATGTCTGTCCAAGCAGGTGGGTGTGCTCTATTACTCTTCCATATCTATTTGCACATGCTTGGGCTTGAAGGGAAGAACCAGGCATCTTCGTATGCCGATGCGATCGACTTCAAAGAACTAGCTGGCCCATTGTACCTTCACCGTAGCTTTGCTCTGCTGTTGAGTCTTGTTCGTCGCACAGTCACGGTGAATTGGGATGATATGATGGCTGATCTCATCAGCCTGATTGAAAAGGATGATCGTCTTGTCCTTAGAAAAAGCTACAAGGAGGAGCTTTACGTGCAGCTCCACGTCATGGAAGTCTTCTCAGCAGCTAATTTGCTAAGTCCATCTGTTTCTTCCAAGTTGCCAGGAATCGGCCTTGCATTCTGGAAAGACATACCCGCAGTGGTTTGCGTCACAGTGAGAGTACCCTGCTCAAAGCTCGATTGGTTGAAAGTATTGAGAGAAGAACGTCCAATTGCTCTCGGTACACCGCCACTACATTGCACTTTGAGGTCGCCGATGTCAGATGGAGACGGCAAAGCCTGGACCCACAACTTCTCAAGCATCCAATTATGTTTTGGGCGTATTACCACTCAGGGATCCAGAAAGACTGAAGAGTTCCGAGTTGGTGTCCAGGAGGATCTGCTTGGATGGAAAGGCAGTTCTGATCTTACTGTATCGTTTCAAGTGCCTTCAGACACGTTACTTCTTGAGACTCAAACTACCAAAGTAGCCTTCGGATTTCAGAAAACCCCTCACAGTACCTCAATCTTCAGCAGTATTCTCGGAGAAGATTTGAGCATCTTCGATGCAGCTCTTGGAGATGAAGAAAATGTCTTCATATCAAAGGACTTCCCAAGCGAATACATGGATACTCCAGCTTGCCGCCCGCCAGCCGGAGACTTGGCTGTTATTTCAACCGTCAAAGCCCAGACGGTCCTTTCGGCTTCCATCAATTCCTTCACAGGCAGAATATCAACAATCACTCGTCGTCTGAATATTGTGTCTTCCGAGGTCAAAGCGGCTCTGGTACGCGGAGCTGAAATTAAAGTGAGTCAAATAAGTGCTTGCAACTTTGAAATCAGTGTCAACAACAACGTTGAAGAACAGTCATTCTCTTTTCTTCTTGGCTTCCCTATGCCAGTCTTGGGTTCGAAAATGCGAACGAGAATCGCCCGCAAATCATCCTACGTGGAACTCGAAGCACCTCTCGCCGATGAGGCGGCATTTAAGTCCTTTCCACATTTCATTCACCCGACCTTCCTAGTCTCCGGAAAGCCCGTCCTGTGGAACCTACCTTCACTGAAAATCGATTGTTTGCCAATCATCGATATTTCCAAGGCTAGTGAGCTAGACTGGCTCGCTGACCGTTCATACGAGGCATTCTCTAAAGCAGAACATGCAGAGAGATCTAGAGCACTACCACTCAAGGCTCCTTTAAGCATTCGAACAGGATTCAAAGATACGATATTCTCTATGTATCAATACTTTTGCGGCTTATTCAGATACCCTCAGAAGTCGGCATTTGTCTTGGGAGAGTCGGCAAGTCTTGACTTCGCACTCTTGGTGTTTGTGTCCAGCGTTCGACTGGATATCTCAAATGGCACCACAGTCCTTGATGCTGCTATTCTGCCAATGACTCCAGAGCTCATCCAACGATTGAAACGACAACCAGACTGCTTCCAGCTGGATTCATGTTCCCTTACAATGGAGGAGGAGGAACTAAAGTTTTGGAAATGTGCTCTGCCAGGCATGATAGAGCGTTGTCGCGCCGAACCACATAGAGACGGCTGTGAGTATGCTGCGACCTCTCGAATTCCGCTGTCTACCAAGTCTGATGAGATGGCACTATGTTCCTGTGGAAAGGGAAACTTCCCTCCTGACTTCAAACCGGATGTGCCGCGCTGGTCTGGCATCTCTAAAGAGTGTTTCCGAGCAGCCATCCCCTTATTTTACCCTGCGCCCTTTGCTGAGCCACTCCTGGATTGGAGTGCGGTCAATTCGCCCAATGGTGTCATCAACGTGGGATGCTCGCGATGCCAACGTCATACGTCTGCTGATGGTAAAGAATTGCAAAAGTGTTCTCAATGCAAATATGCTCTGTACTGCTCCAAGGATTGCCAGCAAGCGGATTGGAAAACGCACAAGATGCACTGCAAGGTGCAGAAGCTCATGTTCATTGTTTGAAGAGGTAGTTAGTTGCTTATGCAAGCCTTATTAGCTCAGAATGGTCAGGAATGGGTACGGTGTCGTCAACAGTCGTATAATTAACAAGCTCCGAAATAAAAGAATTGTATAATAGCAAATGCAGCCGCCTTTCAAATTGACTCCAGTACACCTATTTCCTAGCTAACCTATTTGTTATATTTCGTCCACTTGCGTCTTCCAAATTATATTACTTCGCGAATTTCCGTCTACTATACAGTATGACTTACAGCCAGCCGATTCGCTTCACCACAAAGCTCAGTCCACCCAGCAATGCAGAAACTCCCGTGAAGGCGATCAATGGTCCATAGCCACTCCCAAATCCTCCTGCGGCCTGTCCTTTCCATACATGTCCTCCACTACCGCCAATGAGCACGACACTCAATGGTCCACTCAACACATTTCCAACGCCTCTTCCAAAAGCCAGAAACGCGAACACTAAGCCGGCGTCCGCTTTGCCGTCGGTCCTGATCTGAACATCTCGGATGACACCGCTCCAAGTAGCGCAGAAACTTCCGGCAAAGAGACCATATGTGATGGCAAATACATACAGTAATGGGAGATCGGTAGCAAGACCCCACAGAAGGAAGACGCAGATAGTCGATCCCATGGTAGAGACGAAGATGCAGGTGGTGACATGGAATTTATCAATTAGAGTGCCCATGACAATTGTACCAACAACTGTAGCGCCGTTGATAGCGGTTACAGTGAATGCACTGGCCAAATTGCTGGAGTGCAGAGCGTCTCGCGCATATGTGGGTAAGTAAAGAGAGGGTAAGAAATAGCCTGAGGACTCAATGATGTTACAAGCTTGAAGAATGAGGAAATAAGGCATAGTAAGGAAGGAAAGATCAAACAACTGGCGGAATGAAGAGCTATGTGCGCGATGGTGGGTAGTGGAAAGGGGAAGACGAGGCTTTGCGAAAGATAGCAGGGGCAGTGCAATGACTGCCACCACGATGGCCCAGATTCGAAGCGCTGTTCGAAAGCCATATCGGGAGAGGAGGGAAGTCATGATGATAGGAAGGAGAACTCCAGCCACAGATGTACCCGCCTATAAAAAGTCAATATCAATTCGTATTTCAGGAACGCTATATTTTAGACTTACCCACATGATGCCGAATGCAAGACCCTTCTTTCGCACGAACCACTCATGCACAAAGAGTATCATAGGGGAGTAGGCAATACCACCTCCTATGGAGTAAAGCACGCCTTGAGTTACGGTCAAGTGCCATACCTCTGTTGCAAAAGAGCTCAATACGAGTGCGGAGCACATGATAATGATTCCAACATAAGTGCATGCTCGGCGAGCTTGTGGCCAACGAGTGAGACCAGCGAAGAGGAAGGGCGCACCGAGATAGAGGACACCCTGGGATAGAAAGAAATTGATCAACGATTGCCTCAGATGCGCAATACACCCAAGAGTTTGACTGAATCAAACAGCATTGGAGTCTTTCGAAAATATGTCTAGGCTAAAGGGAACGTCTGTGGTTCCCATCCTATGTGCCGAAAGCTTTTGGACTCACCATCGAGCATGTTCCTATGAGAGCAATGCTTGTCTGTCCTTGGAATGATGGTTCTTTGGCGTAGTAGTCCTGGAAAATTCCGTACGTAAATGGAAACCCCCATATCAGGGCTTCGAGAGCAAAACATGCTGCTAAGAATAGCCAAGCATCTTTTCCGCCATCAGTACGGGGAAGTCTAGATGTTGAATCAGTGTTCTGAGCTGGCTCGAAGTTGGAGGCATCAAATGATCGTGACTCATGATCATGGATGTTGGCTTCGATAGCTGGAAGAGAGACAAGATCAATTTGAGATTCGTTCATAGTATGTCTAGCAAGAAGTGTTTGAAAGTATGTATTGAAGTAACCTGATGGTGAGTAGAATAAAAGATGTTAGCAAGTCAAAAGAAGAAGTGGCCATACTTCAACTCTTTTGTAGCCCTGGGGTACTGGGTAAGACGGTCAAACATTCAAGTGCTTGTTCCATAAATTGAAGGCCAGTTCGTCTTTGGGTCACGAAAGCGGTGAAACTGATGGTCAAAAGCGAATCGCGCTTCGATAACCGGGTTCCGTCTGCAATTCATTGCGGCATTTAGTCATAAGATGATTTCAAAGCTGCATTAGTTTATAAAACCCTTTTCGAAAGATGTCAATTGGTTGCGTAGAGAGAAAAGAGGGAAAGATAAGAAGGTAACATCCATCCAATTCGGAAGTTCGAGTCGCATCAAGCATTGATATGCAGGTCTCACGATACTTTCGAACCTAGATTCTTCAAAGAATGAGAATTGGCCAAGGTCTCCCCACAAATATCACTACTCTTGACACGTGTCGCCGTTATCATGGGAAAACATCCCGACAGGAAATTTTCAAAGGGCGAACACTAAGAGATTCATCCTGTAAGATGCTTGATTCGCGTGCAATTCGAGACATTCTAATGGCTGAATGCTCAACTCTGGTGGATCCTTCGAATACGAAGCTGTGCTATCATTGGAAAAGTAGTGAATTAACCAACATGGTTGTTTTCGCCCAATCAATTCACTTGATATAAGCTTGATCATAACTGCCCCTCCACACTTTTTCAAAAAGTTGGTGGCGAGAAGATTCTGCGCATGCCATTACTCATATGCAAGTCCAAACTGATGAGAATGAGAAGTGCGCCAACAGGACAGCAAGGACATGGAATAATACTTTCTCGATACCATCACCAGCTCTAGTATTGAACTTCAAGTCAACTAAGGTGGAAACGATGCGGCAGTCCCTTGGTGATTGCCACATCATCTTATGATTAAACCATATCGTCACTGCGACTTTATAGCGAACCTGGAGCATGAACCGGTGGGATTTTTAGACAAACTTTTGAAGGTCTGGTAAAAGCATTGACTCGTGCAAATATTTTCAAGATAGTTGTGATTATTGGAATTGTTTGCCCAACTTGACCCGGTTTATGGAAGTGAAAGGAGGGTAACCGATATCGGTTTGGAAAAACTTCTTATCAAGGTGAATTGATCCAAATAAAGCGAGCAGGGCCAGTTTGTATGTATTATTCTGAGCCTCCATTGACTGAGCGATCAAGGTATCAGTATATAAGAAAGATTGCATCAACGTCAACAGCAGACCTTCACTGTCATCTGCTTTTGCCGACGATGAAGCCGTTTGCGTTTAGCGGGGGAATTCCGCCCAAAAAAATATGGATTTATCAGAAAAATGTGGCAACGCTACCACTCAATTGTTCTAGCTCTAGGCGTAATTCGAAGAGATTATTCGTCAATGTTACAAGTTCAGCCGCATGGGTTGCTTTTCCCCACAATAATCCTGTCGTTGAAATGCATCGTGAACATTTAAACTTTGTCTGTTATTCTTATCCCTCAGGTACTTCTACAAACGCCCAATTAGTAATCTGCTTCACTTCATTGTGTTTGCCACTTTATCTCCTTCTTCTCTGCTTTCGAAAGATATTTGAATTCATAGCATAGTCTCATCAGAATGGCCTTAGAGAAAAGCAAAGACGTTGGAGTAGTTCCAACTTCTCCAACAGACCTTGAAGATAACCATTCAATTACATCTATTCCCAAATATGGACGACCAGAATGCTTCACGTCAACGAGTCAAGAGATATTCGTCGTTCTCACCGCAACCATGGCCGTAGGCTTAAATTCCATGACCGCCGGAATAGTCACTGTCAACTCTTCCTTCATTGGAAGAGATCTTGGAATGACTACTGCTGAAATCACCTGGCTCTCCGCTGCATCATCTCTCGCATCAGGTTCGTTCTTGCTATTATTCGCCCGAATCGCAGACCTTTTCGGCAGACGGTATTTATTCATTGGGAGTCTACTCATTTTCTCAATATTCTCGTTAGGCGCTGGATTTGCCAAACAAGGAGTAACTCTCGACATTCTTACCGGCTTCATGGGATTGATGTCTGCTGCTGCTGTGCCGCCGGCACAAGGAATGCTGGCAGTCATATATGATTCTCCATCCAAAAGGAAGAATGCGGTATTTGCTTGCTTCAGTGCTGGAAATCCACTTGGCTTTGTCTTCGGGCTTATATCAGGCGGTATTGTGACCAATATATTCAACTGGAGGGCGGCATTTTGGTGGCTGGCCATAATTTATTTCTTGTTTACTGTCATTTCGGTATTTGTTATTCCCAAAGATACTGAGGAGAGAGTCAAGCTGGATAAAGGCACATTCAAAAGACTTGATGCGCTTGGTAGTTTGCTGGTTATCATTGGTACTGGTCTCTTCAGTGCTGCTTTGAGGTAAGAAATGTCGATTTTAAAGTTATGAGGCTAACACTTTTCTAGCATGGGAAGTGATGCTGGTTGGGGAACCGGATATGTTATCGTCCTCTTGGTACTCGGTTTATTCTTCATGACAATCTTTGTGTTTTGGGAACTCTATGTTGAATATCCTTTGATACCAATGGGAATTTTCAAGAACCGAGATCTAAGTTTGGTAAGCTAACAACATTCGCGTGCCACTATAAAACTATAAAACTAACTTCAACAGTTACTCGTAATGACCGTCCTGGGTTTCATGGGTTTTGCAGTGTCTCCATTTTGGATATCACTGTATATCCAAAGAATCTGGCAAGCATCCGCCTTGAAAACAGCGGTTTATATGCTACCTATGGCAATAGGAGGCATTATAGTCAATGTAAGTGTTGTCAAAGAAACTACACGACACGATACTCATGCTTCCTAGATCATAGCCGCTGTAATTCTCCATCGCATCTCCAACAAACTCATCATGTGCGTTGGGATTTTGAGCTACACCTTGTCATTTCTTCTTCTCGCTTTGACAAAAACAAGCTACGGATATTGGCCCATGATCTTCCCTGCACTATGCTTAGCCGTTGTTGGAGCCGACTTTCAATTCAATGTCACCAACGTACGTCAATCTTCCTATCTGAAGTTCCAAGAACTATGCTAAATTGCTTTAGATGTACGTCATGTCTTCAATGCCAAAAGCACAGCAAAGCATCGCTAGTGGGCTATTTCAAACTCTTTGCAGACTAGGTTTAACTGTCGGCATGGGAATCTCCACTGCAATCTACGACAGCTCAGTTAAGTCCCCTCGTGCGGGATTCCACGCGGGCGATCCAATTCAACCTTACTCTCACGTTTTTTGGTTTGCTACTGCAGCAGCAGCTATAACGTTACCGTTGATACCGATCTTGAAAGTCAAGACACAGGGAAACAGAACGAAAGCAAAAAGTTCAGCGGCGCCTATAGTTGAGCAAGCCACTGTCGCTGCACCCCCCATGAACGAGAGCTTAAAAGAGGTTTTATAGATAGATCAGCTACTTTCAATTATATTATTATCAGTAACAATTAAAGTGATCTCCTAGCGTTTTGATGACCAAGTCGTGTGCATTCAAACATTTTTCTGTAGTTAATGGTTTTGTCTCACAGGAGCAGAAGCATGAAAACCATGATTGCTCCTAGTGCCCAGACATTGACCCGCCTCATATCGACGCCATTTGACGACGGCGTAGTGCTAGATGTTGATGAAGGAGTAGAGCCGCCCGTATGGGTTGCCGTAGAACTACCACTGCTGGTACTCGAAGCATTCGTACTCGACGAGTTGCTAATACCAAGCAACTGGTTGACAATAGGCTCCAAAACCAGGCACTTGGAGTAGTCGACTGTTCCCACCGTGGTTTGGTTGCCGAAAACCAACCCCAAACTGTCACTCGTGTTCCAACGTGGCCACTGTCCGTCTACTCCGCCTTTTCCACCCGCCGGGTATTGCTGGGACGCCATATTCGTCCATGAGTTGATGAAGACTTGACTTATCGACTTCTCGGCCGACGTAAAGGAGCAAGTGCCGTTGGGATACAAGCTCTCGTGATCAACGTCGCCCCATACAAATGGGATCTCGGATGTGTGATATGCGCGAAAGTATTGCCCATCCTGTGCGTCGGTGAGTCCTGGATAGCGTACGCCGGCTGCGGGAATGCAAGATGGTATGGTGTTGAAGCGGTATGAGTATGCTGGGATACCTTTGGAGTCAGCTAAAGCAAGGGCACCGTAGGTGGGACATTTGAAGACGACGTCGGTGTAGAGTTGGGAGAGCGCTTCGAATGCCGGATTGGGAGCGTAAGTGAAAGCCGATAGTGGGTATGCAGACAGAATTGAAGCAGCGTCGGTCTTGAATAGAGAGGAGACGACGGCGCTGTAACTTGCATTGGCGAATGTAGTTGGGTTAACGATAGGTGATATGAAAAAGGTTCCTTCGTCAGCGTCTAGGCACTGAATTTAGCAATAATTAGAAATAATTGGTTTCAGTATGACTTACTGGTGCCGTAGATCACGGGAACTTTCGCTGCGACGTCTATGAGATAAGTTAGTCCAATTGCTTGCAGTCTTAAAATACCTCTACTAAAAGAAGCAAGGCTATGTTCAGTTGGCCGAATGAACCGCCTACTCTGTACCTGCAGGTGGCAGATGAAGCGACGAAGTCATAGTAAAAATCGACTTACTTGAAGGGTTCTCAGGGATAACATTTCCATCAACATAAGGACCAAACGTATTCAGCAAGTTCGCAAGACTCAAGCCTGAAGACGCTGGAAGAGAACTGAGTAGATCAGAGTATTGCTTTGATTTAATACAAGCACCCTTCGTACTGTTAGTGCTAAGTCTGATTCAAAAGGAGAGAAACATACGTCTGAGGCGCTGCAGTTGAGATTTTGCACAATCTGAGCCCCTAATTGAGTCCCAGCAGACTGAGTAAGTGTGGGAATACCAGCACCCGACTCACAAATCGCAGAGCTCATCCATTTCGTCGCATCAGGTAGACCAGCTAAGATCCAAGTCGAGATAGCGCCCGCAGATTCACCAAACAGCAATACCTTTTTCTACTCATTTGTTAGTATGCTACATCTCGAACTCTAATCTCTATAGCTTACCGGATCGCCGCCAAATGCTGCGATGTTGTCCTGCACCCATTCAAGGCCCAATATTTGATCTGATATCCCCATGTTGCCTGGTATTCCAGCACTCGGGGCAGCTAGGAAACCCAAGGGGCCGACTCTGTAGTTGACACTGACGACTATCGCATCTGAAGCAATATTACAACCATCGAGAAGCGGATCCGCTATACTGCCGTCTAGGAAACTGCCACCGTATATATAAAATCTACAATCTGTCAGAAAATGGAAAGTATGTCTCAAAAGAAAAGAGTGAGTGCAAGACTCGATGATGACTACATGACATGACGGAAATTGCCATCCATAGACAAACGCTGATCCAAAGCAGTTTGAATCTTTAAGCAAGCTCTTAATCGAAAGTGAAATAGTAGTCAATCTCGCAATTGAGAATGATATACATAGAATGTACTTACTTAACAGGCAACTTCGAATCTGGACCAGCGCCAGCTGGCGTAAACACATTCAGCACAAGACTAATGCCATTAGCTTCCGTAGCAGCAAAGATATAACTAAGCTCACCAGTCCTCAGATGTAGGCGAAGGGTTGATATAGCCCTGGCTGAACGGCAAGCAAGTTGCCGGCGTCTTCGTGGCATTGAAGGTCCCGCCTGGGTATGTTCCGTTGTATGGCTGAGGAGCTGCAAACCGCAAGCTACCAACTGGCGGTTGGGCATACGGAATGCCTAGATATCGTGAAGAATTCGTAGAAGGACATTGCTCTCCGTTGATACTTCCAATGTTGATAGTAACGTTAGGCTGAGCCGAGACAAGTGCAGCGAATATTATGGGGATGCTGTAGGTGGCTGGAAGACGCATCGTGACGACCAACAGATCCCAAAGCTGCAAATTAGTGAATTATAGAATGAAAGCAATGTATTACTCTTTCAAATGGAGAAAGAAGAAACGACGAGAGCGCTGCTGAAGTTCTATTGTTTTTTAAAAAATGAAATCCGGCGAGAGACATGATGTGGAACACATCATCTTGCAGAAAGGCGTCGTGCAAGCTTCATGACCATTATGCAGGTCGGCTGGGGATAATTGTGGATGATCTTCAGCCGCTTGCAAAGGAACCAATGCCTGGTGGTGGATTTATGCAGGCTTACCTGAATCATGATCGGATGAAGGGGGCAGCTCGCAATCTTGGTACCTTCCGCAAGAACGATGCTTGCAAGTGGGTCGCACACATCACGAGAATAGTCTTCTTTTCGTTTTTGTTTTCTGTTGTTCTCTCGAAATAATCATACCTTAGAACGATCATAGATCTTGATCGAATCATCAAAGTCAGATCTACTCCCTGATTGACGCAGGGATGATTGCTTACGAGTGCATGAAACAGTATTCTTGTACAGTTGCTGCTCAAGGTAGACTATATGTTGTAACATTGTCCGATTCAACCTTCTGCGTGATCATAACTGTAGTTGAATTTGGTAGGTTGTACCCATCCGAGGGTGCTCTCGACTGAGGCATGGTGCACTACTCCAGGATTCTTAGTCTCGGCTCATAGTCAGATCAACATCCTTTAGAGTCTAGATACAATCTAGAATTAGCATTTAACCTCTAGGCCATTCACAGCTGCTGAAGACAGAAACGCCCATTGCTCCAAGCACCTGGAAAGAAAAAAGCTGTACAGAAAAGCTTGATCCATACAGGACTCAATCCCAGCCCGCCAAAAGGATATCCACGAAGACAGATTGACAGGAAGCACGATATCAATCATCCTATTTTGTACCGAGAGCTCCCTTGACAGCATCTTTAGCTTCGGCAGCCACGTCCTTCACTTCTGTCACAGCTTTCGTTGACTTATTCGATCGATCATATTGAATGATTCGGGCTACTTGATATCCATTGGCGAGAAAGAGGAAAAAGTTGACCGAGGCAAGCCTGTAACACTATTGTTAGCTTTGATTTCTGGAAATAAGAATGGAATGATCGTACAGATAGTTCTTGGGTTTGATAATGAGACACCATCGTGTCCAGATAGCACCCGTTGCCGTGAGCGCGCCATTCTGTGTCAGCGAAAGCTGATCTGCCGGCCGCGTAAAGTCTGCAATGCTGACACCCACCAAGATCCACTGCAGAGTATTAGCATCTAGTTCAACTCGACTGATATTCGTGAATGTGTTTTCGAGGAGGAGTCATACCTTCATGACGGGAGCCCTGCACGATAAGTCAGTAAATGTTCCACCAGCCGAACAATGAGTTTCCAACATACCAGAAATGCACCGTCTTGGGTCCCACAGGACTATTCCACGATAACGGATTCAGGTTCTCCTTTGGGGGTGGAGGAGGTGGTGCCTCCGCAGTCGTCTGCCATCGCCGGCCAACTGTTTGACGATTTGCAGTGCGGAAGTTCTGGAAAGCCGCCCGAAAACTACGAAGACCAGGACGGAAGGACATTATGGCGACAATTGAGCGCAGAACGTAGGAGAAGAGAGGAGATTTGTCGTCGGAAATGCTGATGGAAGCTTTGGGGAAGAAGATGCGGTTCGGGGATAGCTAACGGGTGGGAAAGTCCGGCTGGTCCAAGCTTCAAGCAGGAACCACTTCTAAACTTGACGTCCTATCTCAATTCTTTCTTCTGTATCCAGGCCAATTATTGCCACGAATTCGAGAGTCATGGCGTCGAAATATGCATTCAATTCGGCGCTGCGGGAGCTGAGATTTCATCTTTGTCAGACTGCAGATCATAGTGCAGCTGCGCGGTGAGTTTGAAGCATGGACAAGTGTGGACTTGAGAGGGATGAGAATGCTGATATTTCTTTTATGAGTAGATCCTTCCTTATGAAATCATATCCGACGATGAAGAAGCACAACCCGAGCACACCAATACTTATTCGAGAGGCATCCGGCACCGAGCCAAAGGTCTGGGCGAGATTTGGTGCGTTTGGCCCGGGCCATTCTAGGAGACAGCAAGCTGATACATAACAGAATTTGGCAAGGAGAAGATGCTACCATTAAATGGTAAGTTTTGAACTCGGCTATAATATTTTGCTCTAACGTATCTCAAAGGTCTAGACGAAAAGGCGATCGAAAGCCAAGTTACCGAGCTTGTACAAACCAGCATATAATACCAATACACACAATTTCCTCACCGAACTGATGACCCAGCAGCGCAGCGAAAGCACAATGTGAACTCAGTGAATTCAATCGATCAACTTGGCAATCGTTACTGGACCAGACGAAAAGCTATCAAGAGATACTCATCTAGCTAGAAAGATGTGCTTTCTTTCCGCGAGTCCTTTGTCGCAGGTTAGAACGACACAGCGAATATATGGAGCGTCTCGGTTTCCGACGCTCTATTGTCTCCACTGAGTGCTATTCGAGCTCCCGGAGGTGATGCATACCGTACAGAGCAGACTGAAAAGCGGTAGTGAAAAGCACGGCAGCGTTGGAAGCAAGAGCTAGGGCACGAGTAGCAACGTACGAGTCTCGGCAATAAGGTTGTTCGAGGCTTGGAACTTGGGAAATCTCTGCACTTGCAGCGAAATGCCTAACAATCTTCAGCATCAGATATTGGATCTACGTTGCCATTGCACGGGCATCGCCACAATTAGCCTCGACAAATTGATATGGAGACCATTAACGCATGAAGAAATGCTGGATTAACTATTATTCGAAGAATGCTACAATACTTTGAGTGAGTGCCTACAAATCAGGGCTCTAACAGTGCAGAAAAAACATCTTGGACTACCCTGAATGAATGAATGGCTTCTACATTACACTAACCGCCAACTCTCATCCCTATGCCATGTACATGGCAAACGCGAGACCAGCAACAATAGATCCGACGGTAGCTTGCACCTGGCTACCCGCACCAGTCGCGCTTCCACTGCTAGCAGAACCAGATCCAGTGGTCGTTCCATTGCTCTGGTTAGTAGGGCTAGTCGCATTACCATTGGGATTTCCACCCGCCGCATCATAAACCGTGCCGTTCACAAACATTGGTGCCGTCACTGGGCTGTACGCTGGGCAAGTGCTGTTGTCTGCCAATGGGCAGCTGGCATCTATGCACATGCTTTGGAGCTCTGGCTGCGCAGTTGGTGGGATGGCGGCAGCGGGACTGCATCGGTAGCCGAATGCCTTGTTGAGGGAGGCTCCGACGAGTTCGACATCGGCTTTGGCGACTCCGAAAGAGGCAGCTGCGGTGCCGATTTGGGTGATGAAGTAGCCGAGTTCATAGGGGTTCAGGTCCATGAACTTGTGCACGGCGTACATGTTGGTGGAGCCGGTGTAGGCTGGGAAGGCGGTGGAGTTCATCATTGAGCAGCCGAGAAGGCTGCCAAAGTATCCGTATAGATGAGTGAGCAACAAGCTAATCAGGTGGTTAGTTTCATGGTTCTTGGAGAATTTGTTGGAATAATATCTTACTATTGGTTGGAGGTGGTGTTGCCGTTAGATGGCATGTTGTTCATCAATGGTGCGGCTCCGCCATCGTCGAGGAAGTTTACGGATGTTCCGTTCATTCCACCACGGTTGCTGGACTTGAGGTTGCCATTGAAGTATGGCAGAAGGTTGACCTTGGTGTTGTTGAATGTGCCTGGGGCAAGGATACCAGCTACACTGATGTTGGCGTTGGGCTGCGTGTAGTTGCCAATAACAACAGTGTTGACAAGCAATGTCAAGACAGTCTTCTGGTTCGCAGCAGTGTTCTCCTTGAGCAGAGCAGGCGTGTAGTAATCACAGATGGATGTGTTTGTAGGGCGCTGTGCTGTGGCCAGCGAGGCCAAAGCAGCAATGGTGAATGTTGAAGAACGCATATTGTTTACTGCTGTTTTGTTGTTTGTAGAATAAAGAGAGTAAATTTGATTGTATATGGGGAAGTTATTCTCACCTGATAACTTTACACGGCGGGTCCAGAGGCTATGCGGGTTTCTTTATGGGAAATGTGTTTTCGGACGGGTACCCCTAAAGGCGCTTCCATTCCACAGAATTGGCTTTTGATCAATCAAAACAAGGTCATTTCGAATCACAATGCTGCTAGCAGCACAGTAGCTTGTGAGAAAGATCGTTGCATTCCTGGCAACCATACGCCCATTTTTGGCCCATGACTTCATACTCCGTTCCATATTCAACTAGTTTGTCCAAATTTCTTTTCAGCATCGTTACTATTGGAACACAAAAGGTAGTCGACTGTCGGGAGGACGTGTTCGCGCCTGCTGCGCGTTGACTCGCCCCGTCTCGCCTCTCCTTTATCCGGGTTGTTATGAAGCCGTGCAAAAATCATGTACTTTTTGTGCAGTTTGGTGCAGTTGGGTGTAGACCCGGCAGCCTCGCATTCCGGGGCTAGAGCTTTGCCAACCAGAGGGAACCAGCAACTCCAAGAAGCTTTGACAAGGCTGAACGGCTGAGTGCAACACAACTCGTTGAGATCTAGCGCGCAGTCGATCAACCAGTCAGATAAGAGGTGTTGGAAATAGGCTAATAGCTAGATGATGGACGATCACATCTGGGCATATTCTGGGGTACATATCGGCACGCTTGTCAGAATACGGTGCACCATATTTCAAAGGGGCTCTTTTGACGAATCAGTCGGTTGGAGGTTTGAGCCATGGGAGGCTTGTTGTTGATCACGTTCTTACTCATTTTGAGAAGTGATGACGGCAAGACTCGATTTATATTACCGTAGGAAAACAGTGAATTGAGCAGATAGTCCTCCAATCGAGCCCTGTAATTTCTAGTGGCGTCAAGGTTGTTAAGCCATAAACTGGATATCAACCTTTTGAAATAGCAAAAACAATCAATCTTTAAGCTTCTTTGACGAGCAAAAGAGTCAAGTCTTATAAGCTTACTATTAGGCTTATATCCTATACATTGTAAGCGTTTTCGTAAGTAAACGGTGACGAGAATGGTAGAAATAATGAAGTGTAGAAAACGCCACCAAAACGCCCTAGGAGCATCTGCTCAATTCACTGTTTTTCTACGGTACTGTTGGTTTCCAGACTTTGCTGACTTGTGGGACATTGATTGGTTGTTATTCGATGGATTTCAGTTTGCTATCTACTAGTAAGCTTAATACTGCTACATAAAAGGGGTATTATTTCCCAGGTTTTGCCGTGTTTGAGTCCAGTGAACCCAAGCTCAAGTTACCTCCTGCATCAAGAAATTATACCGCTTGATTATTCCCGCGGCAGATCCCGCTCAGTGATCTTCAGCATCAAAGATAGAAACCAGATTCGATCCATCTCAAGAAGTAATATCAAAGGCCAACGAAATGGGTATCTGGGGCCTTTCAAAGCCACTAGACCAGAACCGAAAACTCCAAAACAATGCTGATGCTAAATATTCCAAGCTCTTGAACTCTCAAGTACCATGCAACCCAACACAGCCTAGATGCCAATAATCCCAAACCTCCAAGCTCCCAAAGCTTAAAATAATAGTAATGCACCCATGACAAGACCAAAGTCCAGAAGCTTTACCAAGCTCAACTGACACATACCATTACGCACACACACCATTAATACCGCCCAGGATTCGCACCCAAAGCGCGTTTCACCATATCCTTCTGCCACTCTTCCAACTCTCTCGATGGCACCTGCACCTTAACTTCCACCCACAAGTCGCCTCTGTCGCCGCCCACCATCCGGTTCTCACGATCGTATTTTGGCATGCCCAAGCCGGCAAAGCATTCTTTCCAACCGTTAGGTGTCACGCCTTTGTGTCGTACAGTCACATCTTTGCCACAGACGCTTTTGACTGTGCGCTTCCAGCCACATAATGCGTCTGCTAGTGGTATGCTAAGTGTGCAGTATAGATCACGGTCACGGCGCTCATAGGTAGGGTGTGGTTGTTCGTCAAGGCTGAACCAGACTTCGCCAAGTCGTCCGGTGGCGGGATCATAGTCGCCTTCATGCGCGTGCTTGATGCGTGAGCCGGGTTTGAGGCCAGGGTAGATTTGTACTGTGAGAATGCGAACGTCATCAATCAGGCGTACGCCCATAGCATCGGGGACGCGGCGCTTGAAGCGGACCTTTTTGGAGGCTCCGAGACACATATCTTCCAGTGTGACGGGCAGCTTCTTCTGCGTGACACCTGCTGGTAGGTCATCACTGTCTGGTCGTGGGGTTCGTGGTTTGGGTGAGGTAGGTGTTTCCGCAAATAGAGGAGGGTCAGGGCCGTAGTTGGAGAACTGCTGCGGGTCGTAGTTATCGGGTGGACCAGCCCAAGAGGCTCGCTTGTTCTGATTTGCGTCGACCCCCAGGCCAACCGGTCGGGGACCTGATTCTAGGAAGGTAGGCAAGGACGTGTTAGGCCCAGGACCGTACATGGGCTCCGACTTCAGGTGAGTAGGTTTTGGACGACGTGCCTCTCGGTCGCTGTAGCGGGGAGAAGGTGGTGATATTGGTGAGTATCGAGGAGAGACGTGTGGTGGACGGCCATAGCGTGAAGAATCTTCTGTCTCGGGCATTCGCATGGTAGGCCGTGTTTCGGCACCAGTAGATGTGTAGGCACGAGTTCGACCAGTGGTCTTGGGTGGTTCCATATATGTTTTTCTAGGTGGTTCCTCAATTGTTCTGGTAGGTGGTGTAGAGTAGACACTTTGCGTTGAGCCTTTTGAACTCGATGACTTGCCTTTGGAAGCTTTGAGCTTTTCTATTTCCTCGTGAAGACGGGATATCTCATCTTCGATTGACTCGCGAGTGCTAGGTCTCGAAGACGCAGTTACACTGTGAAATGAAGAATCCATGTCCGCGTTCTTTGGCGATGCCCGAACAGGGTTGCCCATATTCCTCCATGCTTCAGCAACGCCAGTTGGCTGGGCTGCGCCCTCATCATCATCAAAGTGCAAGGAGTGAACTTGCGACTCCAATGTCTTTGGATCAGTTGCAGTGCGAAGCACTACTCTCGGTGGTGACGGAGTAGTTCGCTCAGGCGCCCGCGCAAGGTTGTATGTGGCTGAGGCTCCAGCCTTGGACTGGGGGAACAAGGGTGGATCGACATGGTATTCCTGAACCCCATGAGTCTCCTCATCCTCCCCACCGTCCGGGATCTCTTCTACGGTGGGTTGATACGGGCTCGTAGGAGCAGATCTGCTGCCGGCAGACAGAGACGAGCTGTCAAATGAAACCGACTTTGTATTTGGAGACAATGATCCCTTTTGATTCTTGGTAGACTCAGAAGGTACCTTGACAGACAGCTTAGACCAGTCTTCTCGGCCTTTTGTCTTATCCAAGAGCTTCGCAAAAGTTTTGGTATGTTTATAAACTTGGTAGCTCAAATCTTTGATCCGGGAATAGTCGTCTGGATGACCAGATATATTGTATTGAATGTCCGTACTCAGCAGGGCGATATCTTGGTGAGCATCGTGCGCCGCTCCTTCGATTTGGGTAGTGAGATGGTCGACATCGGTACGCGAGTTATATTCCTGGCCGAACAGAACGATCGATATATCGACTATCGCATTGTAGAAATCACCAACTGTTGATTGTTAGCTATAAATAGAATGTGGCTTGTGGGCAAGGCGGGGATAAGGAGGCAAGATAAAAGAGTCTGACCAGTGATGGTGCGTGTAAAGTCAGGAAGGAGATGAGAAGAGCGTAGAATGGGCGACTATAACAATAGATTTTGTATGCGACTGGTGTGGAGGCCGGCGCATAGCTTGCTATCGGGGGAGTAATGTATGTATAGGGAGTTTGTGTGACTGAACTGAGTTGCAATGGGAGTCTTACGATCAGAGAGCAGGGTCGGACATTCTGGTAGAGGATGTGATCGACCTAGAACGAACAAGTTAGCAAGCTGAACAGCTCAATGGCTCTAGAAAGATAGCATACACAGAGTTGAGAGGGACTTGGAAGCGTCCTTGAGGGTGAGGAGCTTGGAGCAAGTCAAGTCGAGCTGGGCCATGTAAATACTAGTAGCGAGGGCAAGGTAGAAACGATATAAAAGCAGTAGATAATTGAGGAGAGCTAAGGCATAGCAAAAGAATGAAGTCAAAAGAAAAGACAGGCAGGCAGAAGGAGGGGAGGAGGAGGTTTTTAAGGCTGTAGAAACCGGTGACTATTAATAAGTTGTTGGATGTTGGTGTCGTGGACCGTGGTGTGAAGGGAGGGCGGCGAGAACATGGGAGAACTAGGGCGATATTGCAGGGACGGTATAACCGCTCCCTTAACATGCATTTCCGCAGCTTGTCTTTTCGGTAAGCCTCTATTATCTTTGCCTGTTGCTATTCTGAGTGTGATATCTTGTAATATCTTGTAAAGCAATACATTTTAAGTTCACTCTGTTCTGCCTTTGCATATATTTCTTGGAAATCTTGTTAGACATTCTAGTAGTTATTAGGAGACTCAGGCGCGTCGTGTTCACAGACGACCCTGATCTCAGGGGCACGGGTATCATGCATGTGGCGTGGTTCGGAGGCCAACCTTGCGCCCTCTTTCTTTCTCACTTCTCACTGAAAATAGGCAAGGATTCAGCCTAATTTAGTGAATTTTACTCCCTGTTACCTCTGTTCTTGGCCAATCGCCCACCTAATTTTGCTCGCAATTGATACATTTGTGGCAGGCTGGCAGCAACTTGCAAGAGCCTCAACTTCTCTGCATTCAATGTTGTTGGTGGCGCCTCTAGACCCTTGATGCCAGTGGAAGTCAAGACAGTCAACTACTCTAGAGTACATGCCAACTTGACACCTCTCCAAGACTCCAACGCACATCTATCCTCCATCACGCCCTCATTTCTAAAACTATCATATCCCGAAGGAGCGGGCAAGCAATTCGTCTTACCACTAGCTTTGTCTTTGACTCCCTTCAAGCAAACATTGAACCAATTCACCAAGCGTGACGCATCTCCATTCCTAGGCAACACTCCCCTTTAGGCTCTCAGTTCTCACCACCATACCAAGACATCACGCCCTCTTACTCATACTCGCAGCACCCGACGTCATGGATATCTCTCAGGCCCTTGCTGGCTACATCACAAAAATGGTCTCCGTTGGGGACAGCCCCTCGGCTGGTCAATCGGCAAAAATGAAGATCCTCTTGCTAGATCGTGAGACTGTATATTTGCTCTTTGCTATTCCCAAACTTCATCACTGATTGGTCAAAGGTCTCTATCATATCAACTGCCACTACTCAATCCGCTCTATTAAATCATGATGTCTATCTTACCGAGTTTGTCTCCTTATGCTGGTCTTAATGCATCACAACTAATGCCAAGCATAGTCGTCTTGAAAATGCCACCCGTGAAAAGATGCGTCACCTGAGATGCTTGTGTTTCATTCGACCATCTCCAGAGTCCATCCAACTCTTAATAGACGAACTAAGAGAGCCAAAATATGGCGAATACTACATATGTAGGTATTCCTTGTCATGCTCGGTTCCTCACTAATCATGTCCAGATTTTAGCAATGTAGTACTCAAATCATCACTGGAACGACTGGCAGAAGCAGATGATCACGAAGTAGTACGAAGTGTTCAAGAATATTTCGGCGATTACATGGTCATAAACCCGGACTTTATGAGTCTTGAGCTAACCTATCCTACTCACCGCATCTGGGGATCCAGTCCAGAACTCTGGAACCCTGAGGCTCTTCAGCGATCAACCGAAGGACTCTTAGCTTTGATATTATCCTTGAAAAAGAAACCTCTGATTCGATATGCAAGAAACAGTCTGCTCGCCAAGAAACTGGCCACTGAAGTACGATACCGCATGACTCAGGAAGAACAACTGTTCGACTTTCGAAAACCGGACACGCCTCCAATTCTACTGATAGTAGATCGAAGAGATGATCCAGTGACGCCTCTACTTACACAATGGACATATCAAGCAATGGTTCATGAACTTTTAGGAGTAAAGAATGGCCGGGTAGACCTCAGCGATGTTCCAGACATAAGGCCTGAGATGAAGGTATTATTCCTATTCTCTGTCCATCTCCTCTATCCACTAATGCTTTCCAGGAAATTGTACTTCAACAGGATACAGATCCATTCTTTGCCAAAAACATGTTCCTAAATTTTGGCGATCTAGGCCAAAACGCCAAAGAATATGTCGAACAGTACGCCTCAAAGCGCCAAGGAACCCAGGAAATGAACTCGATAGGCGACATGAAGCGCTTTGTCGAAGAATATCCCGAGTTCCGTAAACTCTCCTCCAACGTCACCAAACACATCACCCTCGTCGGCGAACTCAGCCGCCGCGTCGGCCAAGAAGACCTCCTCGACGTCTCTGAACTCGAACAAAGTCTCGCCTGCAACGACAACCACAACCAAGATCTCAAAGTACATCCCCCCTTGCTCCCATTCCTCTGATCATCCTGGCTAATATGTTTCCAGAAACTCCAAATGCTCCTAACAGCCACCCACATCCCACCAACAAACAAACTCCGCCTCGTAGCAATCTACGCCCTCCGCTACTCCAAACTCCCCACCTCCGCCCTCCCCTCCCTCCTCGACACCCTCCGCACCCACACAACCCTCTCCCCTGCCTCCCTAGCACTAATCCCCCACCTCCTAACCTTCCACGCCACCCTCTCCACCATCCCCTCCGCAAACACCCTCGTCCCACCCCTCTTCCAATCCTCCTCCTTCCTCGCCGACGCACGCTCCCGTCTCCAACGCGGTCTCAAGGGCGTCGCCAACGTCTACACGCAACATACGCCACGTCTCGAAGCAACGATCCAGGATTTGGTGCGCGGCAAGCTAAGGGACAGCGTGTATCCGTTTGTCGAGGGAGGTGGGTTGACGAGGGATAAAGCGCAGGATGTGTTGGTGTTCGTGGTCGGGGGCGCGACGTATGAGGAGGCGAGGATGGTGGCGGGGGTAAATGCGAGTACGCCGGGCGTGCGGATTGTGCTGGGTGGGACGGGCACGGTGAATAGCGAGGCGTTTTTGGGGGATGTTGAGATGGCGGTGAGGGGATGGGGACTTGAGGGCGATGGTGGTGCTGAGGGACGGTTGAGGAGTGCTGTTGGGAGATAGACAATGGAAGTTTCGGTCTGCGGTTGAATCCATGGTAGTCCATGCAGTCTAGAGTGTGTTTTCCAATCGCCGATGTCGATTACTACAGATTACTCCTACGGTACCACAAGTCTCCATAGGCATCAAGCCAGGACTGAATACTTCCGTTCATGACTCTCAGCGGCGCATAATGTTCTGCAAGTTGTATAATGATAGCGGATTGTAATATCTCGTTACTCTATATTGATGTGTTCCTTCGCCCAAACCCAGCGATTGTATGGCAGAACTCTCTTTCTCGTCTATTCGTCGTCGATTAATATATGGCGGTCACTTATGTTTTCACGCCATGTCATACTACTACTATCTTCTACGATGATCAACATCTGTCCATTTGATTCAATAGTCTAGCGGCAGAAAGTATAACTAACACCCCTTGGTTGCCGTCAGAGCTGCCATTATCCGAAGTCCATACCGCATTATTGCACGCTGCAAGCTTCCCTCCCTAGCAAGGTCTAAGACTAACAGGTAGTTGCTCGCCGTAGACAGAGCACAATCTCTTTATCTCATACCTTCTTCATTTAAAATATGGCTGCCTACCTGTCTCGTACATGGTTCACTGATTTATACTCTATCCCAAGCCAGCCTGATAGCACCACCTTCCCTTCGTTAACAACCATAACGAGATGCAAAAAATCGGATTTCATACCAGTAGTCCATTGAGAGGTTTTGTGAGCAAAAATAAGACTTCACGGTAGCAAAAGAAATGTGCCTCCGATCGGAATTGAACCGATGATCTTCGCATTAAAATAGTAAAAGATACGAGTGCGACGCTTTACCACTAAGCCACAAAGGCGTTTCTAAGCAACTTTACGTTTTGTTTTTTTTGAATATAATGTCCGTTGAGATTGCTAGTTCAGCAGCAGAGCGCATGGGGGATTAAGCCACTAAAATGCTTCCTGAAGGAGTGCCCGCTCATAAATAGAATTAGTACAGCGCCAAAAGACGAAATTGAAGAAGTTGCGTCATTGTTGAGAAATATAGTAAGCCATCGCAGCATGTCAATTAGTAATGAGAATGTGGAACAATCAACCACAATGCGGATACTACTCATTATATAATACACCTCTTACATGTATTTCAATCTTCAGAACCAGAAAATGCACCACCAAGTACGTGTACGATATGCAAGCTGACAAGCCACCAAGTCCAAGTCTTCGCTGACACTTTAGGCAGCAGCAGCTTACTTCCTGTATTGCTCTTGAGAACCTTGGAACACAGTCGCGGAACTCTCAAATAGTCTTTGAATCGTCGTTGATGAGATTTAAGCCTCGAAGAGTTCGCACAGTACTTTCCACCAGATCTCTTTGTCGAAGACCAGACTTTATGATGGAGTCAGCCAAAGGTCCAATACAGATACAGTTCGACACTCCTTTAAGGCTCAATAACCAAGAGGATGGCTTGGCGTATTTCATCTTCAATGCAGAGGGAACCGAGTCAATATTACTCCTTCACGGAGGAATGACTGGTGCCCCTGAATGGGATCTTGTCATACCTCACTTCTCAACGCAATATCATCTTATCGTCCCGGATCTTCCACTCCATAACAACTCCAAAAACATGAAACTGGAAAATGCCAGTCTAGAAACTGGAATGCTTTTGCGAGACTTGATCAAGGAAGCCGCAAAAGGTGGCCAAGCGCATGTAGTTGGTATGAGCATGGGAGCCCAGATTGGACGAAGACTGGCAGTACAATTCCCAGATGTTGTCAAGACCTGCTTCTTATCTGGATTCAAACGATACGATACACTACCACTTCAAAACTATATTCCATATATAGTAGCAGCTATAGAGACCGTTGGATCGAAGATACCCAAGAGCTGGATGGATGAGATTGAGCATAATAACAGTACCACGACACCGCGTGACTTTGCGCATTTCAAAAAGGTCTGGAACTTGATTATGGATGATGGAGCTGTAAAAGATCAACCTTTCGCGGCTCGAACATTGGTGGTTGCGGCAAGCAAAGGACCTTTTACAAACGATTCCACTGCGGATGCGAAGTGGCTGGCTTTGCTAGCACAGCGAGAAAATTCTCGGAGCATGGCTGTTCAACATAAACGGATGCGTCATGCTTGGGTCAGACAAGATCCGAAATTGGTGGCGGAGGCTGTGATATGTTGGATTGAAAGCAAACCTCTGCCGGATGGCTTTCAGCCTTTATGATCAGTCAATCGAAAAGAATGGTGCTCAATCTTATCTTCCAGCTGAAATCAGTTGCAAAGTCCATCAACCGGCATCTTGGCAGTCAATGAGTATTATCAACGCAGTCAATGCTTTGCATTTAGTCTCGAGAGAGTTACTTGCAAAGATGCCGTCCAGCAATCACGTTTTCATTGTGAGCAACAGTCTAAAGTCGGTCATGAAGCTTTCACTATCTTTTCTCCATTCGTGCAACTACGAGCGGCCGTTTGATATCCCACTCGTCCCATACCATAGAGAATATGGCAGTATGTCGACCCGACGCCTCCCCTTTTGTGCCATTCCTCTTTTCTAGTGCATCAACTGGAAGCGCAACTCCCTTTGCACAAACCCGCTCCCACCGCGCAATACCTTCAAACTCAAATCCCATTCTTGTCGCTATCCGTCTTGACGCATTATTCCCTGCATGTGTTGTCCACGCCACACGCCGCAGTCCCAATCCACCAGCGGATGGAGGGTCCAGAGTCCACAAGAGCATGAGTCCAATGGCATTCGAAGCGACGTGTGTGCGCTGAAAGTCTGGAGAAACAATGATTCCTAGTTCGGTTGTGGCGTTCTTTGGATTTGTAGCTGACAGAGAGGCTACTCCAGCATAGCCTGGTGCAGTATCTTCTGTTCCAGTGTCTTTGGTTTTGTCGAGTATGGCATAGAAGCATTCGTCCGGCGAATTGGCGATACCATCGTAGAAGCTGGTCTTAAAATCTTCTTCGGTTTCTATATTCGGAAAGGATATATATTTGAATACATCAGGATTTGTTTTGATGATCGATAGGAATTGCGACGTGTGGATGTCTGGCTGACGTATAAAAGATCAGTGATGGTTGGAGTAATGTACAGTAACGAAAAGGCTTGATCCATTGTCCTCTATCATCTATGGCCATGGCTGCTAACGGCTGTCGCTAGACAGAGATTTCCGAGTCTCTTCTTGCATATCAAATCATGCAAATTAGATACAATGCCTAAGCATGACGCCTAACAGTTGGCAGGTATGGTGGTGGATATGACAACATCGACCAACGAATTTGCCCTCTATGCAAAAGACGATTCCCTTTTGGAAAAATGAAACTCACATTAAAAGGCTCAAGAATAACGAGGTCATTTTGTAGTTTCCTCTGCTCGTAATGGAATACATTTGACATTGCACCACCAAGAACCACGAGGATGAACCAGATTCAGCGATATGTATTGACCAAGTACTTTCCTGCTTGTAGTCGTTAGGAGTTGAGTTCTATGTTTTGTGACAACAGCTTTCAGATATGTTCATGAAGATCATCCCGGATGTTCCGACGTCGGCGCTTTAGTAATTGCGAGTGATAGGCATGGAGACCTATCCCAGACTTATCATTGCCATACTGGCCACTAACGAGTTTCTGTAAGCTTCACGATGGCTGGTGTGCTGGAAAAACACCGAGCGCGCTCCCCCGAAATGCGATAATTACCATTTGTTTACTTTTCACCACTGAATGCTTCATCCGTATTAAGATGGTAGCATGCCATTCATTATGTCGATTGGTGCCGGCGCGTGTCTTAATGAGAAATGAATTTATTTGCCTGCATCGTCGGATACACTCCGAATATAGAACTCTCAATGGGGTCAACTGTCAATCGTGCACCACTCCAAATGCTTTGTGCGCCATTCCGTGCCAGCACCGCTCGACCCGCGTCTTGTATTGTCCTGAACCGAACGAAGCAGTACAATCCACGTCTTTGAGATTGACGAGGTTGTGAACCTTTGATGGCGTATCGAAACAAGCAATCGGAAATGGCCTCCAGATTGCATCCACAGAAGAACAACCTTAGACCAGCATCCACGAATTGTCTGGGCACGTAGGTTGGTAGGTCGCCAACTAAGACACATCTATCTCTATCATCTATTTCGGGTCTTTCAAATCCTAAGCAATGTTTGGCCCACTTGTTGTTCTTTTCCTTCTTGGGATGCTTGGACGGTAGAATATCATCCTCGCTTGCTTCTACTCTGTCAGCAAAATATACTGTCTTGCCCGTAGCACAACTTACTGAAGTGACCGTCTTCAGAAAACTAGACCTTGAGCCAGTCATTCTCAGTCCGCCTATTATCGAGGCTATTCGCAGTGTCTTCCACCTGGAAAACCATAGGTCTTCCAACTAGGACGTAGCCATGGAGGGAATTCATGGCTCGCTCGGCTTCCGTGGAATATTTAAACTCAACTATAGCATGACAGAAGTTGTTGAGGGTGAGGTTGATGTACATATCCACGCTGTTGATTTTGAATCCGCTTTCAATGAAGAAGTGTCCAAGTGTAGCTGGTCGCACAATTGCTGCTAAATTTCCGACACAAAGGCGAGCGGGGAGATCATGGCTGTCTTGTAGAGCTGATGGGATCGTTATGAAGTCGTCATTATCTTGTCGAGGTACGGATTTATTACCATAGCATTGACTTTTTATTTTCTTGGAGCCATGCAGTTGCAAGAAGCAGGGGTCTTCAACGGTCTCTTGGACACCTTCCAGCTCGTCCAAAGCTATAGTTGATGGGGAGTTTGAAGGAGAAGCAGCTGTTAGACGCGGACGCTCGGGTTTAGCCATGATTGTCGAGATCCTATCTCATCAAAGTGAATGTACTACTGGGGTACCATGAAAGATGAAAATGAATAAGACTGGTTAAAAGGTAATAAGTGGATGTATCATGTCATGCATAAGAGTTGGAGATAGATGTATAGTTGAAAAAGGGCTCGAACAGTGACAGCAGTTGCAGTGAGCCGTATTATGGGAAGTTACATCCCATCCTGGCTCTGTACATGTGTAAGGAGCACGTATCGTGGGCATTGCGAAATCCGATGGTTGCTTCCAGATTCAATGGGTGGAAAGATTGACTGGCTCCCTACTATTATCAAGCGTCCAAACATTAGGTAGGTAGTTTTGATTTTTCGACCTCCGAGCTGATAGGATTGGAGATTTAATATCTCTTCTGGATAGCATCTTTGTGAGCCATCGTTCTGGGTGGAAGCGTATCAATTATTTCTCCTGTTCGTTGGCTTCTTTACTGGAGAGAATCATAATTTAACGTTCAGACAAAATGTTTCTTCAGACGCATACCGTAGAAGTGTAGAAGGCTGATGGCCTTGCGAGGACCTTGGACTTGAATTGCTTTGAGGAATAGAGTTGCATTTGACATCTTTCGAGTGACTGTACTGTGGATCGACTGTGACAAGGGATAGTCTTTCAGCCTCATGGCAAGATGATCTTGCATCCCATATCTACTCTACCTTGATCGTTGATCCTCGATATAGCTCAACGGTAAACGTTTCTCATATCGAAGAGAAACGATCGGAAGAACAGTTGGTCGTAGTTTTTACGAGTCTACGGAGTATATAGCAGCGAATTCACGGCTCATCTCTTCATTCTCTGTCCTGCCAGTGTTTATGAAGTAAAATTAAGAGTTCTCTTGGGCTCTTAGAGTCTTGGAGGCACGCGACCTGCGCCAGAATAAAAAACAATAATCCGGGGTCACAGTGCTTATTGGTCAAGGAGATCAGTTTCCAACCACCGAGGTGAAAAGGCTGAGAACGCTTTCCGAGACATCCCACACAAAATTAAGCTTATGCAAGAAGATGCAGTTTCTCCCACCAGCACCCATGCCATTTCAAGCCATTCATGGCATTTTTACGTAGCATTAGTGGGAGCATTCGCGCGCCCCGCTGGGTCTAGGTCCCATCGATAACGAAGCTGGCGTTCCAGGCTTTCATGCTGCAGCCTTATTTGGTACAAACCTTCAATACTTGCTTTTTAGTCAAGATAGCACCATCTCAAGCGTCGAAAACGCCATACCATTCGGGGCAGCACTTTCAACTAAAAATTAATTTAGTCATTGTTGTTACAATTGCCTGAACCTTTTCTCATAGTATAAGTACTACTGCCTTGTACCTGGTTCGCATCGATCGACACTGTCAGCAATCTGAAGCCCTGTCTGTTTCTACTATTCCCGGCGACTGGTTGAGTGTTCTTACCCAATCTGACCTCCAACCAAAGGTACAACCCTGAAAACCGCGATCAGACCTTCTTTTGCGAACGAACTTCATACCGGTCGCAACAACTAGACGTTGTAGGCAACGCAATGGCTTCTCCTCCTACGTATCCGGACGAGAAGAAGCTCGAGCTTGGAACGACTGCCTTGGACTCTGATAGCGAGTACAATAGCTTTTCAGCTCTTATCGCTGAAGGTGAGACGCAGTTCTATTCGCATTGTCGGATCATGCTGACTGACTTGCGCTTTTAGATGAATCCCACGAGATTCAACTCAGAACTATGACATGGCAAAAGGCCGCTTGGTTGCTCTGTGGAGATCAAGTCTGTTTAGCTATCATGGCCCAAACATGGTCACTCAGTGTTTTGGGATGGGTGCCCGGCATCCTGACCATGCTTGGAGCTGGTATTCTCTTCTGGATAACTTCAATGACCATGTGGAGATATATCATGAAAAATCCTCACATCAAAGACATTTGTCAGTCCTTCACGCTGGTAAAACCTCCAAAAACTGACCAAAATAATAGGCGACTTCGGATACTCCATTTTTGGCAAGAACCGATTAGCTTATGAGTTTTCCGGATTCATGTTGCTCGCCAACAACATTATGCTTATTGGATTTCACGTCTTGACTGGCGCAAAAGTCCTCAACACACTCTCGGATCACTCGCTATGCACCGTCGTATTCTCGGTCATTGTAACGATTATGGGCATAGTCATGTCGCTTCCACGAACACTAAACCATGTCTCTTTCATGTCTATGTTTTCTTGTCAGTATTCCGTAAATGGTTGCGAATTTTACTAACCGCGAACAGCTGTGTGCATGGGAATTGCCATTCTCCTATTCCTCATCTTCGCCGGCATCGAGAACGCACCAGGGACGGGATACGATGGTGTCTACCCAGCCGATGGACCAGTCAAGACATACGCCTTCCCTCTACCAGGCACCACATGGGTCGCATGTATGAACGCTGTTCTCAACATCACATTTCTCTGGGTTCCGCAAATTCTCTTCCCAACCTTTATCGCCGAGATGAAGAAGCCTGAAGACTTCCCAAAGGCTCTCGCCGTCCTCACCGGAATCTCCGCCTTCCTCTTCGTCGTCCCGCCAGCAATCGGCTTCCGATATCTAGGACAATATTCCACAGCTCCAGCTTTCGGTTCTCTCGGAGTTGTTGCTTACAAGAAGGCTTCATTTGCTTTCGTCATTGTCCCAACACTCATCATTGGTGTTATTTACGCCAATGTATCCGCCAAGTACGTTTATGGCCGAGTTCTCGGTAAGAGCAGACACGCACATAGCAACACTGTTCTTGGATGGGGCGTATGGGCCGCGATTATGGTTGGCATCTGGATCATCGGCTTCATCTTCGCCGAAGTCATTCCCAGCATGGGTAAGTTTGCCTATCTTTCCGCACTTTTTTAGCGCATGCTAATACCATAAACAGGCGATTTCCTATCTCTTCTCGGCGCTGCGTTTGATTCGTTCTTCGGCTTTATCTACTTTGCCGTCGCATACTGGCATCTACACCGAGGAAATCTCTTCAATGGCGCTGCACGATCGATCATGAGTGTCGTTCACATGTTCGTGTTGGCCGTTGGACTGTTCCTTCTCGGTCCTGGGCTATATGCCGCCGTTGAAGCGATTATTGCTGATTATGCTGGGTCCACAAGACCTGCTTTCAGTTGTGCCAATTTGGCCATCTAGATTTTTAGACTCTAGAGATTCGTTCTGAGCGATTGAAGATGCTGAAAGCATCCATACATATACCTCCTAGTACCACGAACACGATATTATAATAATAATAAGAGGAAGCTCATAGAAGAGCAATGATACCATTTTAGCTCCGTAGATTTTGTAGCTTTCCGTTACCAGTGCTCTCAAGATAAAAAGGTGTGTATAAGATCAGAATTGTAGACAGAGGAGAAAATATTGCGCTAGTCTCCACAGAGAAAGTTCAACCCCAAATTCTATCTTACTAAGCATATATCTCCATACTCCAACTTCTTCAACACCTTAACCATCACCATCATTGACTCTCAAAACCAACCACCAGCCACCATGGCGACCCCAAAATCCCGCATCCTAGACCTCCTCCGCGTAAGCCCACCACTCCCCATCCCCATCCCCTATCAAATCACCAGCTAACCACCACCAACCAGCTCCGCAGCCAAATCTTCAAGTACGCATCTCCACCACCCAAACCTCCTCTACCCATTCCCCGTCCTAACGACCCTCTAGCACAAACTTCAACCCCCTGCACGAACGTCTAGGCAACAAAATCCTGCGCCAGCGCCTCAAGGGCCCTGCCCTAGCAGAATACTATCCGCCGCGCGTACATCCGTCTGTTGAGTTGAGGAAGGCGTTCCCGAACTGGAAGGTTGGAGATGAGCATGAAGATCAACGGTTGGCGAATATTGAGAATCGGAAGAGACGGGGCAAGGGGACGCCGAAGAAGAGGACTGCGGCTGAGAGTAAGAAGTTGACGAAACGGAGACGCTAAGCACAGAGATACTATGGGCCACAGGCAGAGTCAGTAATTCGAATGCTATGGATGATTGGCATGGAAGAGCGGTGTGCTCGGGAGGTGTATGATAAGGTGTTGGATGACTGTTATACATTTTCATGAAGACATTTACTACTACTACTACAACTACAAGAAGATACCCAAACAATCAAGAATTTTTGTTTTCACCATGCCTGAATTCAGAAGAAGATGAAGAATTAACGCCTCTCATGCTGCCTACGCCGAATGTGATTGATATGCTGGATTTGGGTTTATTGTGCCTTTACGCGCTTGCCGACGGTTTCTGTGCCGGCGGGTTTCTTCAACGCGCCAAATGCAAGACCGCATACGACGAGCATACCGCTACCACCTAATGTATAGGCAGCTTGTCGGCCAGCCCACCAGTACAGCGTGCAGAAGATCAATGGACCTAGAGCGCGTCCGATTTGACCTAAGGAATGATTAGCCATACTCCAAAAAGGATAAAGGGAAAGGAAGAACGTACCCCAGCTACGATGGTTACCCAAAATACTTCCGCGCTCATTGTTGGCTGCCTCAAAACTGGATAAACTGTTAAGGCCCGTGACAACAGATCCACTGGTGATAGCAAGAAGTGTGGCCGCGCCATAGAGTGCGCGCGTGGATTGGAGGCTGCCGAGCATGAAGAATGCGCCAGCGGCGGAAACAACACCCATTTGGACGACGCGTAGTGGATGCATGCGGCGCACGACACCTCCTTGAAGAAGAGAGGCGATCAGGCCCATGAAACCTAGGAGGCGGCCGGACTGTGCGGATGTGTATTTGAAGAGATCGTAGGTCATGAATGGTAGACTGAACTCCATGCCGGAGAAGCAGAGGATAAAGGCGAAGTGGGTCATGTTCAGGAGCCAGCGGGGATTTGTGCGCTGGTTGGGCTTGTTGAGTGGTGCTTTGGTGTTGGCTTTTTGGCCGTTGGGCGCGCCATTTGCGTGTCCGTTGGCATGTCCATTGGCATGGCCATTTGCGCTACCATTCTCGGTGGCTGTCCGGCTGGCGGGCAATGTTTCGGGGAGGCAGAGGTAAAGATATAGTGTTTCCGTAACGATCAGAGCCAGACTGACTCCAGCGGCTGTCGCGAAAGGATTGCTCTTGACACTTGTGATGCTGGCCAACCATGCGCCTAGTGCTGGGCCAACTGTGAATGCAATGCTGAAGCATGCGCCGACCAAAGCCATCGTTGCGCCTCGAGTTTCCTCGCTGCTAACATCCGTCGCAATTGCAGTCGCCAATTGTACATTACCCTCACTCAAGCCGCCCACAATGCGACTTGCGATGAAGGTCCGAAAGTCAACTGCCGCTACCCACAGTCCAACAGAGGCAATGTTGCCAACCATGCTGCATAGCAGCGCACGACGACGGCCATATTTGTCGGACAGACGGCCAATGATGGGTGAGGCAATTGCCTGGCAGAGACTGAAGAGCGAGCCGAGTGCTCCACCGAGAAGAACTATGTCATAGCGCGAGTTGATGGGTTTGGCAAAGGAGTTTTTGTAGGCATTGAGGGTGGCGAGTGTTTTGGCGAGGAGTGTGTTATGGGAATTTGATGAAGAGGCTTCTAGATCGCGGTAGAATACGATGAGTTGTGGAAAGAGAGGTAGGATGAAAGTGAAAGAAATCTGGTATGCAGTTAGTTGGGAAGGAAGGGGGGATTGCTGATGGTGGCGCTTACCAAGTCGAGAAGGAGAGAGATGACAAGAACGCGAAGAACGCGTTTGCGAGTTGCGGCTGGAACTGGTTCAGCGGCCATTTTGGATGAAAGTCCTTAGTTCGAACTGGGGATTGAAGGGAGGGAGTTGGCTTTAAGTGGAGTGCCAATGGTAGTCTTCGTTGAATGCTGAATGCTGAATGCTCGGGCAGTTGACACTTGACACACAGGCGAGGGCAAAGCGCGGAAACTTTAGACAACTCCAATTCGCTAGCTTGAAAACGGCAGAGTACCGGAAAAGTAAGATCGCGGAACTAGAAGTTACCAGCTGTCAGCCAGACGGTTGATGGTTTATGTACCGGTATTCCAATAGAAGATCAGCTGCTCCTGGATTGGTACAGAGGACGATGATACAGCGGATCCACTTGTACAGAAGGTTGAATTCAAATATGTTTCATTCCACACGACTCGCAACATGAGGCTGAATCGACAGCATTTATTCACAGAATCACAGACAGATCAAGTCTGAGCAACCCATGGCAAGTGCACAGCCAGAAAATCATAAAAGACACCGTGGAGGAATAATAGCACGGCCAATACCATCATACATTCAATAAATAAAAAGCCCATGTCGGGAGGCCGTACATCCGACCCGTCTAGCGTCTTTCCCCGGATATCTCAACTTTTGACTTGTCTTCCTCCGCTGATGATGATGACGACAAGCCTACCAATCAATAGTTCAAACATCTTTGTGTTTCAATCCTCAACGCTTCTAAGCAAAACGAAACATTGTCTGCTTGTGCATGTGGGGGAAACGCATAGCTTGCTTGACAAAAGCATTTAATTCCCGCGCCAATTTGTACAGGACAATGGCCAGCAGTAAGCCGGATTCTCGGGCAAGAGCCTTGTTAGCCGTGCAAGACATCTTTGACAGGCAAGCTTATTGTTTAAGCCACATTATCATGCATTAATTGTTCTGTTAATAGATACAAAATACTCGTTAACCAAAGACCACATGGTCGAAAGGTACTTTCCAATGACCCCAGTTAGGTCAGTCTCAGTAAATTCTGACTTATCTGGTAGTACTTTGATGAAGATCTCATGAAAGAAGTCAAACTTCTAGATGCAGGACCAGAAGGCACTGTACTATTTGAACTGCTGATGGACTCCAAGTATTCTAATCTTAATGGTAAGTTGATTTTATTAGAGTTTTCCAAAGATCATATATCAACTGCTTTGTCGCAGATGTAATGCACGGTGGTGCTTTTGGTGTGGTCTTTGATATGTTGACGACCACAGCATTGGGCCCATTGGCCAAGCCTGACTTCTACTTGTAAGTTGTGCGTCGCTTCATCAGGTCACTTACTGAGATAAAGAAGCTTCATGGGTGGTGTTACACGAACACTGAACATCTCCTACCTTCGAGCAATCCCAATCGGCACAACAATTCGAGTACGAAGCTGGGTTGTCTCCGCAGGACGAACCATGGCTCTCATCCGCTCTGAGATGACGAGCGTAGATGGCAAGTTGGTATACGCCACTTGCGAACACCATAAGGTCAATGTCGAAGCGAAGAAAGAACATCTTGCAGTTAGGACTCCTTGGGACGAAGAAATTCAAAGGCCGCAGGATGCGAAAGCTGGTGCCCTAAATAAAAGACAAGAAAAGCTATAATTCCACAGAACGCCTTGCCGACCGCAGCTTTTCGTCACTTCGGAAGTCCAGGGAAGATGGCTGATGGCGCGGGTAGCACAAGGACTTTGATAGAGCACTACATGCTTCGTCCTAGGCTCTTTCAAATGTATGTCGAGTCAATATCCATTGAATGGGAACGGAAAGGTCTTTGGACATTAGTGGAGCAAATGTGATGATGGCGGAGGATATGAGCAATTGGTGTCAAGAAAGAGTATTGAAAAGTCAAATCAAGCAGTTCAGTCGAAAAACTTGAAGGTCAAGAAGATGAGGACACGCGAAAGTTAGATGTTTTGGATGCAGGGGTAAGAGATGGAAGAAGATGCGTGGCCCTGGCGCCTTACCGCTTTAGGCAAGGTGAAACGCTTGGGCCATTGTTTACCAACATCGACAACTTTCCTGACCTTCAAGCTCCGCTCCTCAACCTTTTACATTTCACACCACGCTTTGCTCCCACAATCTCGCAACTCGATTCGGACTAACCCACAGCTCATGAAGAAACGATCCTGAAACTTTGATCTCCGATTTTCCCACTTGCTTACGCCGTTTCCTGCCACAGCCATGGTCGCCGACGGCGCTTCATCAATCACCGTAGCTGTCAGAGTGCGACCCTTTACCATTCGAGAAGCCGCACAGCTAGTCAAAACTGAAGATGGTCATACATTCCTCGGAGACGGCTCTCTCGCTGCTGCTCCACCGAAGCTCTCCTCAAAAGGCCTACGGTCAATAATCAAGGTAGTGGACGATAAATGCCTGTACGCGCAACCTCCAAAATAGATTGAGAATAGTCACTTACATGCTATCAGAGTTTTCGATCCTCCAGAAGACAACCCAGTTCAGAATTTCTCCCGATCCGTATTACCGCAAGGAAAGCGAGTCAAAGATCAGACGTTTATGTTTGATCGCGTCTTTGACGAAAACACAAACCAAAGCGACGTCTACGAAGCCACAACTCGAAATCTACTCGATAGCGTACTTGACGGATACAATGCGACTGTTTTTGCCTATGGCGCAACAGGTTGCGGAAAAACACATACCATCACGTAGGTCTTTTCAAACCTGTACTGGGAACTTGGAAGCTAACCTATGTAGGGGTACTGCCCAAGCACCGGGCATCATTTTTCTCACTATGCAAGAGCTGTTTGAACGTATCAATGAGCTTCAAGAAGAAAAGGTTGTCGAGCTATCTTTATCCTACCTTGAGATTTATAACGAGACAATCCGTGATCTCCTTTCGCCAGGTGGTAGCAAACAAGGTCTGATGCTTCGAGAGGATTCCAATCAGGCCGTCTCTGTTTCTGGACTCTCGAGTCATCACCCAAAAAGCGTAAGAACACATTGCAATCAACATTTATCTGACTAATAGAATATAGGTTGAGGAAGTCATGGATATCATCGTGCGCGGAAACGATCTCCGTACAATGTCTCCAACTGAAGCCAATGCAACCTCTTCACGATCCCACGCTGTGCTTCAAATTAATGTCGCACAAAAAGACCGAAACGCAGACATGAACGAACCTCACACAATGGCTACATTGAGCATCATAGACTTGGCAGGAAGTGAGCGCGCAAGTGTCACAAAAAACCGAGGAGATCGTTTACTTGAAGGCGCCAACATCAACAAATCGCTTCTAGCGCTCGGAAGTTGTATCAACGCGCTATGCGATATGCGAAAACACAATCACATTCCATACCGAAACTCAAAACTGACTCGTTTACTGAAGTTCTCACTTGGTGGAAACTGCAAGACGGTTATGATAGTATGTGTCAGTCCATCTAGCGCACATTTCGATGAAACTCAAAATACTCTCCGATACGCCAATCGAGCCAAGAATATTCAAACCAAGGTTACACGGAATGTGTACAATGTCAACCGTCACGTCAAAGACTACCTTAAGAAGATTGACGAGCAGATGGCCCTCATTACTGAGCTCAAGCAGCAGCAAAAGGATCATGAAGCCAGCTCGTTTGTCAAATTCAAAAAACAAGCAGAAAAACGAGATGTTATTGCTCGCGAAGGCATCACACGGATACGCACTGCTTATGATAATTCTGCCCCAGAACGAAATGAGCGAACGAGTATGATGAAGAAATGTCGTCAAATCGAACGTCGCATATCACTCATTTCAACTTGGGTAGCTGGATTTGATACCATTTGCGACACTCGAGAAGAAGAAGAGCCAGCGAAGAATCTTGTGGCCATGCGGAAAACTGCTCAGGGTATACTAGCTGAATTGGAAAGCAGTCGTCAACATTACCACCAGCGATTATCGAAAAGCACCTGGGATAGAGCATTGGAAACCGCTTTACAGACTGGCATTCGACAACTCAAAGAAGCTGATGGTAGTAACGACGCAGTTGAGATCTCTACAATTGTCCGTGAAGCCGAATTACTTCGATCCATGGCAGATCGGGAGACTTACATGTCAATGCTTGAGCAAGAAAAGGGTGGAGATGCTGCGTTGGTACAAGTCCTTCTTCAGGCTCATTTTGAGACTATTGCAATCCTTGGTCAAATAATGCAAATGTCTGAAGAGGAGGCGGTTCAAGCTGCTCGACGATTACTGGGCCAGATAATCACAGCATGCTCGACAGCAACTTCACAAGTCATCAAACCAGAGGGTGGTCTACCTGTCACAGAAGCATTTCCTCCGACTCGAATGGGCACTCCAAAGCATCGTCGCATAGCAGCAAATATCCTTGGGCCATCTCCATTAGCAGCTCCAGTTTTCGGCGCATCCCAAGATCCCATCAAGCCATCTCCAGTGTCGCTCATAGCTCGAGCTTCACCAATGAAGAACTCACCACGTCGCCGCAAGCTAGGTGGAGCACGAAAAGGAGTAGTGATAACCACACCAGGCCGCAAATCACCCATCAAAGTAAAACGCGGCGTGCGCTGGAAAGACGACACCGACGATGGCACTCTCGTAGAATTCCAACCAACTCCCCAACCAATCTACTCATCCCCGGAGATCTCTTCTGAAGACCCACCACCACAACCCATCTTCACTCTCCCTCAACCACCCACACACTCATACTACGAAGAGTCGCCGCCCATTTCCAGTCCAGAGCTTTCTCAAGACTCAAAACCACGTCTTGCCCGCTTCCAAGCCGGCTTCCTAACCAAGAAGTCCGATGGCTCACCCCTCGGCCCACCACCAACATCCACCATCCTTTCTGAGCCATGGAGCAGCGATTCATCAACAAATACCTCGCCGCTTCGTGAAATTGAGCCCAACAAAATGCCCCACTCCTCGTCTCTACATCTCGTCACCAATGCCTCGCCTACCGGCTCGGACTCCTCAGATCCTGAGCGACCATCCACAGCCACCACAGCTGGAAGCAAACCAGCCTACTCCATCTCCTCGACCGACGCAAAAGCCGTCCGCTCTGCCATCAAACGCTCCTCATCCATCGGCAACTCATCGCAATCAAGAACTCAGCGTCGACGCAGCCCAACTGCGTCCGGCAGTCCACCGTCTCCACCAACCTTCAGCGCTGCTCTCGCACGTCGAATTGGCGCTGCGGCAGATGGACGGGGTTCGTTGGCCGGCGTGCTGTCTCCTCGTACTACAGGTACGCTCGTGAGCAAAGGAGGTCCCGCGCGCCGAACGACAGTCGCAGAGGAAGTTATGCGAACTGCGGCGGCCGCACGTCAAGGTCCAGTGCGGATGAGTACAGCGGCTGCAGTGGGTGGAGCGAGTGGTGCAGTGAGAGGGAGCTTTGCGCCTGGGAAGGGGGCATGGCGGTGAGAATGTCTCTTCGAATGAGTAGGGAGAAGTGTATAGATATGCTTATGTGTGTGTGAAGCGTTCGATACTCTATGGAAAGGCGGTCGTTCATTGTATTCTGTATATTAGTTTCATGGTCTGCGCGGTTCTTAGCATCAGTATAGCGGCTGCAGAATTGGCGTTTGGGGGTTCTTTTAGATTGCTTGAAATGCGAGGCTTGGAGAAATCCGAGGATGATTGAAGTGAGCTCTGTTGTTTTGTTTGTGATGGTTTTCAGTTTTCAGTCGTCAATATCAAAGTTGTTGTTCATTTGATACCTAATCAGGTGTACTGTATTGAATATAGTATTGAGATCAAAGAGTCAAATCAGTGAAACAAAAACATGATGAGTACTGTATCGGCATTGCCATCAGCCATATTCTTCATTGGAGCTTGCTGCAAAATAGTATCGTTATTTGCATATTTATCTGGTCTTGATTGCAAAGTTTTTCCTGCAATTTAGCTCCATACATATTTCAATATTTATCTAGTCTTTCTTGCAAGACATGCAAGGTACCTAAAGCAGTGGAATCTGTAAGGTACCACCGCGTTGCTGGGTCCACACCAACCTTCGCGATCTTCATCGAAGCTAACCGCCACTTCCATCATAGGCCTGACAGTATCAAAGCTGTTTCAAGGACTTAATTCTCCAGTCCCAAAGCCCCTGATAGCACCTTCTAGATACTCTCCACGCCCTGTATCAAAGTATCCAAAGCTTGAAAGTTCCTCAAAAGCTGCTCACCCATCAAAAATCAAGCTCAAACTCAACTTCCAATAACTCAATTCCTCATCATACACATCAATCATGTCTTCCGAAGCTCGGCCAAACTGGGCACCAGACCCAGCAACCACCAACCGCCGCGACTACACCGCCGCCGTCTGCTCCCAACAACTCGCAGCCAATGCAAACCAAGACTTTATTAAAGAGATGACTCTCCATCGCCGCCTTGCAAACGCGCTCGCACGACATGACGCCATGGCACCAAACTTGACTCAAAACTTCAACGTGCCAGCAAACAAAAAAAGCCGTGTCTACTTCATGTGGGACTTTGTCATTCGCACTATCGGCTTTCTTAACATTCTTGGCGCGCAAGACGTTGGTCTTCCAGCTGACATGCGTACGGAGATGCAGGAGGATATCCTTTCACGCCATCAGATGGTGGTGTCGCTGGTTTTGGATGACTCGGGCAAGGCGAATGCTATGTTCCAGGGGGATACTACGCCTTGGGGTGATGAGGTTGTTGGTATTGTGAGGGAGATGGAACAGGATTGAATGACTTGTTAGAATGGGATAGGTCAGGGAAAGGGACAAACGTCCAATTTTACTATTACTGATAGCAGGCAAATGCTTGAATAGACAAGAATTGTCAAAGTTCGCCTTGCGCTAATGATCAAGTTAAAGGTGGATCGAGTCGTGATGCATATTATACTTTCCATGGTTGCTGTTATACTTGCGCCATCAGTCGTTACTTCGCCTGATATTTTGTAATCGTTTACTGAGTATGGTTAAGATGATGTGAGAAGTCAGGTCCTTTTGTTAGAATAAGGAGCATCACAATTGTCCCAAACTTGTTAAGTGACTGACCATGCTGGTAAGGTTGTCGATATTGAACAGAGAGACAACAGACAAGTATTTTCTCCGCAGCTTCCGACCCGGTGGATCAACTTTCTATAAACCAATTTTGTCAATGCTTCCATCTTGTGACTATATTAAGATAGTAGATAAGGTTCTGATCTCGATACTATACACTTTTCGTTTGTTTGTTCGGGTTTAAGTTCAATATCAACCGCTTCAACTCAAACACTAGTTCTTACTACGCGTACCACGTACAGAAAGAACTACATATTATGTGCGATCAAGTCTGATTACTTAGTACGCTAGTCTTTTGAAAGTTAATCTAGACTAGGAGCGGCTTATACAATATCCAACTCCCGCGCTAAACGCCGGAACGGAAACTTTGATTAATTGTTATCTCTCTTTCTTCCGATAAAAGGGTCGTCCAAGAGCATAGTACAAGCATCCCAAGCCAAATATAACAAGCACAAAGTCGGATATTTCGCATTACCTGGGCTCAGATCACTTCAGCACCTGACCCGGTCGGCAAGCATTGGCAGACTTGTTTACCGAAATTGTTGTGGATCATTGAAAGGATTACCAAGACCTGTTGAAAATAGCCTATATCACTCCTACTAAGGTCCACACAAACCCTACCGCAGTTTTCTGGCGGTTATTCGCAGCGAAACAAACCTAGCAGCCCTCAATCGATCCATCCAACTCTACCGTTGACCCGACTATCAGGTATTTGAGAGCTTTCCCCGCGAATTTAAAATAGGCAATGGCTTTCTTGTGAGGAGAACTAAGTTACGCGCGGAGCAAGCGAATTTGGAAGGAATGGCACTAGGAGGGAAGGCACTTATAGTTCAACGGCAATATATCACCCGATTTGTACTTGCCCATATGAGGCTTGAATGCTTGGATTGACGATTTGCTTCCTATAGAGATCTACTAACAGCTGACCAAGGCGCCAGTGCAATCGTAGTTTCCGGAAATCCTCATTGTTCTGGGTAGTGTGGGTTACTCAAAGCGCCAACGTTGTTGATGCTTTAGCGACCTTTGGCTTGTTCACTAGTATTTAGTATTTAAACCTTTCGCCTTACTTTTGCGACCGCTAACCCCGCGTCCTTGTTATACTTTCAATTCTTCAAGACCTTAACTTTGCCCTTATACGGGGGGTTATCTATCAAAAGCCTTTACTTGTATCCCAGGACCCCAGTGTCTACCCCACAACATTTCCCCAGACTTCATCTACTCTCCCTGGTTGGGGTTTCGAAGCAATGGCCGCTGGTGAGTACACGCTCAGTGTCAATGCCTAATTGACAATACTCATTCTCGTAGGAAACCTCTTGGTCGATAACGATGCGATTCTAGAATCCAGCAAACTCACAACTAAGCATCGAAAAGCACTTGAACATGTCAAGTGTCGGGAAGCAGAGGCGCAAAAACAAGTCGAGCGCATTCGCAAACTCTATGCGACCGGAAAACCCATGTACCCTCGAAGTGCGATGCTAGATGCGGCGCGACAGATCAAATTAGGATCTCCCAAAATCACAATTCGAGGATGGGACGACGATGTCCAAGAGTACGAATACCTCATGCCACATGAGAGGAAAGACTCGAGACAGTAAGTCGCCCAGTTTCATCAACACTGCCAAACAACTGACCCCACAGACGCTGGCGCCCGATATTATACTGGGAACCATTTCAGAACATGGTCAAGGAGTGCTTATTGATGGGACACACACCTCGACCACTCAAAATCTGTTATCATTCAGATTCGCCGCATGGTACTCCTGAGCCAACAGCCACAATCGAAGAGCTCAAAGAAACCTTCAAGATGAGAGCGAGCGCTTGGCGCGAAACGGCCATGGCCCACAAACTCAGATCTCAGCTACAAGCGATGTCCACTCTGCCAACCAAAATCGTGGGATTCGGACTTGGATCGCCAAGTCATTCGATGCTCTACGATGATGGAACAAAAGATGATGCACCAGTCTGTGGTATTTTCGCTCAGCACGCAGCTGTCGTGATGATAGCAGAGATTTTGAAGCAGAAAAATGGGAAAGCTCCAGTCGTGCTTTGCCAAGATCCAGCGTACACTGAAAATGACAAAGAGCTGCTGGAGTCAAATGGTATCATGACGATCGAATCCCCTATGGGTTTTCTCGAGGTAGACCAGTCTTCAGTCGTGGTAATTACTCACTCTCACACGCCCCTTCCACCACAATCTTCAGTTAGGAGGACGCACACTATGACTGGCGTATTGCCATCAGAGCCCTGACGCCCATTCCATAGGCTCCCTAAGCACCATCGCTTATGTTGGGCCTGTCGGCAATGCCTCAGTCATGTTTGCTTTTCCAGGCGCTTTGTGCTACGGAATCGTCCCGTGTGGCTGCTCAACTTCATGGAAAGACGCATTGACGAAGGAAATAATCGATATCGACACAAGACTAACGAATTTTCAGATCACCGTAAGCCCCAACGTTCCAGTGAAACAAATCATCGCAGACGATAGAGATTTCTGGCCAGCCGCATTGATCTGCAATAAGATCTATTCAGCAGAGCATGAAGCGAAGATGTACAAGCGACGAGATGCCTAGTATGTACCCTTCCTCAACTTTAAAAGCAATAACTTATGCGAACGATAGCTTCACGGATCCCAACGGTGACCGTGTTCGAAACATGGTCCAAGAGGCCTATTCCCACTGTCTCTTACCATCAAGTAACGAGTTCGGCGGACTTCCAATCGAGGTTTATACCCGCAAAGTTAATGCACTGATATAACAGATGTCAATAGACTCTGTTCGAGGCGTTTATGATTAGAGGATGCAATACAAAATACCCCAGCATTTGCATGGTCGGCAATAATGTTCTTTCGTTTATTTTTGGGTGCTGGTACTTAAGGGAGATAATTAATAGTGCTTAATTTGAAGCATAACATTTAAAGAGTACTGATGATCTACCGTGAAACATTACTTGCATAGCTCTCTTCGATTATATCGCACTATTAAACGCTATTTGCGGAATCTTTCTTTTCACAGATTAGGAGCTATGAGGTGCTTCTCTGATGGGATGTTTCAAAGCCAGTTTTCTGTCAAAACGAACTATAATTATATGGCCTGAAGTGATGTGTTCAGCTAATCATATTCACTATTCTGGAAGCGAGATCTCACCGCTGCCGTTAGCGAAACATATGCTGCATGAGTGGCGTCGATCTCTGCGTTGGAATTGCTAAAACAAAATATTCCCAAATAAGATGTTTCCGAGCTTACTAGAGATGATATGCATAAGTGCTATAGATGTGGCTACTAAGTGACTAGATTGGCCTTATAGTCGCACATATCGATTGCGAGTGAAGCAAATCTTGTAGTCTCCGGGCAATTTTACATTTCCGTCCAGTCTCTTCACCGCATAAGCCAAGAAGATCCGAATTTGCATCTCAGTATGCAATTATAGCTAATAATACAGTTTATATCAACAAGGACCCACCGCATTACTGAGAACGTTCGAAAGTTGCACCATCATCACCAAAAGTCCCACATCATCACTTCGCCTTCATCGGCCAAGTACCCCATTACAGCGCTCCCCCGAGTACTCGCACCAACCACATCGCCAATCGAACCTTAATCCCCACTGCCCTCTCCGGTCGTTCAAACTCCTCACTCCCTACTGCCTTTGCATCCTCCTGCAGCCACGCCTCCTCGGCCGCTAGCTTACGCATGAGCGCCGCATCGCGCGTCACTACTAGCACGTTCGCTTCTAGGTCTAGCTCATAGCTGCGCCGCGTGTAGTTTGAGCTGCCTACTAGACTGACGCTCGGTGCGTCTTCGCCTGCCAGCGTTACCCAGAGGCCTTTGGCGTGGTAGCTCCAGCCACCAGGTGCGTTGACTGTGCCGCGTCGCCACTCTTTGAGAGTGATGCGGGATGCGAGGTTTGCGCGGCGGACGGCGGCTACGAAGCGGGCGGATAGGAGGGTGTAGGCGTCAGGGAGCATGCCGGATACTCCGCGAGACTGGTAGAAGCCGTTGGCAAATGGGCTGGCGGCGATCACGGTGCCGTGGGATGGGTTGGTGGCGAGGAGAAGACGACGGATGGGTGGTGTCATGTTGAAGTAGCCGGCTGTGAAGGTCCAGGAGGCGCCGGCGAGTTGAGATGTAGCGAGGGATTGAAGAATTGCTGTGAGCGCTGGGAGTTCGGTGGAAGAGTCGGGGGTCAAAAGGGGTGTGAATTGGAGAAGTGGATATATGGCCGTTGAGGAGGCGGCTAGTGGCGATGGAGTAGACTTTGGGTTGAGCAGCGGGGATAGGAGAGTTGTTGATGCTTTGCGAAATTCACGCGGGCTTTCTAGTGGAGATGGAGCTGGATTGGTAGATGGCCAGGTCATGGAATACTGTTGGTCGTCTTTGGTGGGTAATATGTTAAAACTGAGAGAACATATCGCTCCATGTATATTGGAGAAGTAGTCTGTGATAGCAGACGACTTGAAGATATGATATCGATCTTGTCGATTCGTAAAATAGTCTTCCGATAAATTAGCACTACATGGGTTAGCTGCGGACTTTACTAAGGCCTTCGAATACCTACCCGGATAGAATAACTTCATCATCTATTCCGTAGAGCTTCATATGTTGAAGGCCCCATCCTTCATTGATTCTCTTTGGTACAGCAGCTTTTCGAAGGCCTGTGAGGTTTGGAGTGTGAAACATGCGTATCTCTACACGATCAGATCCAAACTCGGCGATCAAAGGAGCTAATAGAGAAGCACACGATGGATTTGGTGTTTCCCTAGTACCTCGTAGCGCATCTGTCAGAATCGAGAGTTTTAGTTCAGAATTCGATCTCAATGCTTTGATGATAGTTTCGATCTGGACTGCATTAGGTTCTTCTCTAAAAGTCTGATTCGGGTTGCTCACTAGCTCATGTTCTGTTTTACCAATGTATAGGGTAGAAAGATATATCCGTCTTTTCGCTGTAGAAATTTTGGCCTACAAATCATTAACTCTACTCGGACCATATCGTATGACAGAACTAACCTTGAGTACCTCGTAGAACTCCACGGGTCCTCGAATTATCTCTATTTGATTTGGTTTGACTTCGAATCGAGGCGATAGATGATCAAGTTCTGATATCAATCCACCCAACGCGGACCAGCCCGTTTGCCCCTGACTGGATGAGCTCGAAGATGCGCTTTGTGACCCAAACGACCCAAAACGACGATATCCCCTAGCTCTTGGAATCTTCCACCTTGTACAAGGCCTTAGCCTGGGTTTAACGCAAAACATAACAGATAAATGGAATAAGTCAAAGAGCTGGAAGTCCTGGAGCCCAGAATAGTCAAGAGTTTGTCAGCCCCTCGTTCACTGTAGCTAGCCCCATCGCATCTCCAACTCCATGCCTCAATAATTTTATTTCGAATCCCAAAACCCCCATTTTCTTAACATGCAAATCCTTAGATAACCAGCTCGAGATCTCCCCAGCATCATGTCTACGCTTTACAATCTCGAGCCAAATCCGACCGGGAAGGTGTTGCTCCAAACCACTTTTGGAGGTGAGTTCACTTCTTTCACGTAAAGCTCGTAGATGCTAACCTGATAGATATCGAGCTTGAACTGTTCGCAAAGCAGACTCCCCTCGCCAGCCGTTCCTTTCTACAACACTGCCTCGATGGCTACTACAACAATACCATTTTCCACAGAGTGGTTCCTACTTTCATCATTCAAGGAGGCGACCCAACAGGCACAGGCCATGGCGGTGCATCTGCGATTGATGGCCAGCCCTTTCAAGACGAATTCAATTCCAGATTGAAGTTCAACCGCCGAGGGTTGCTGGGCATGGCGAATAATGCGCCGAATGACAACGGATCGCAGTTCTTTATCACCCTGGGGCCGACGCCAGAGCTGACAGGAAAGAATACTTTATTCGGCCGGGTCGTTGGCGATACGATATACAATGTTGTTAAGATGGGAGATGCAGAACTTGCCGAGGGGACTGAACGCCCACTATACCCAGCCAAAGTGACAGGCGCGGAGATTCTGGTCAATCCATTTGAGGATATGGTCAAGCGGGATGTGATGAGGGCGACTGCCCCAGCGGAGAAGAAGGTGGTGAAGAAAGCTAAAAGAAAGGCGGGAAAGAATTTGTTAAGTTTTGGGGATGATGCTGAGGAGACTGGGCCGGTGATTAAGAAAGCCAAATACAACACAAAATTTCTGGCTGATGCAGATGTAACGCTGCCGGAGAAGACGTCCAAGCCAAAGGAGAAGAAGATGTCAAAACCGAAGAGAGAGCCTACACCTGAGCCTGCCAAGGAGAGATCGCCAAGTCCCAAAGCACAGAAGAAGTCTCGTCGACTGCCTTCCTTACCGTCGGAAGAAGAGAGATCTCCACCACCACTAAAGCGAGACACGGAATTAGAAAAGAACCAGGCGGAAATCGCTGCTCTAAAAGCATCACTACGAAGAGATGGACCAGAAAAGAAATCACAAAAGGAGAAGCCAAAATCGGCACTGGAGGCAATGATACCAGAGACATCGACGCGAGGTCGAAAACGAGGAGCTGCACCAGTCGATGAATCGAGCATTCTAGCCATGTTCAATGCTTTCAAAAACAAACTGGACGACGTTGATGACGAAGATGCTCCCATGGCCCAAGAAGACGTCGAGGGGAACGGGAAAGCTAGGGCAATCACTAAGACTACGGATTCCGGTGAAGACGACGACGAAGCAGAGTTGTGCGACTTGCATTTTGTTGCAGATTGTCAATCATGTACTGACTGGACAGCCCAAGAGGAAGACGACGATACTGGTGATGGCTGGCTTGGTCACAAACTTAGTTTCGCGAAAGACCGACTTGGCAAAGACTTGGAATGGAAGCGAAAGAACGAAGAAGAACTCATGGTAGTGGATCCCAGAGAAAAAGCCGCGCAGCTGGGCATTAAGAAGGGATATGATCAAGGTCGTGGAAATCAGGAATGGGATCGGAAGAGAGATTCTGGAAAGTCAAAGGCTTAAAACTCAATCAATCGGTTATCCTTGTCACCAAGACATACTTCCAACGACACTAATAGTGTAATTCCTGTATTATCGTATACTTAATATCGTGGTCTAGCCATTTCTCGAAGGGCCTGGATGCGCAATTCTTGTCAGGTTGAGCAATATTTCTCCAATCACCAAAGCATGCGTTTCTACGCATATGAAGGTCGCTTTCGGGCCAGGTCGATTTGGTCTTGGGTTTTGTTGATTGCGGCTTCCACTTCTGCGCAAATGATCACCCATCCCTTGGCCCACAAACTTGTGCTGTCAGATTGGCAGCAAAATTCAAGGACTAGTTGAAGCAGGAGAAACGAACCTACTTGCGTTATCATTACCGTTTCTGGCAAGGCTTTATGACAATGGGGAAGCAATATGCGAAGCGAGGCGAAGGAGATATTGAGAGCTCTCAGGTCTAACACAACGAAAAGATAAGAGCACCCAGCCGCTTCTGCCAGTCTTGTCATTTGCCTGGTAACTTCACCTCCGCGACGTGTCAGGCTTCGCCTCAATCCATATTTCTATGATCAGTCTGTCAACATGTCTTGGATAAATAAAGAACGAAGCATTCTTGAGTTGAGGACGTCGGCGAGTCGATGGAACCTTCAATTGTCAAAAGCTCAGAATTTGTATCTACACGGTAGTCAATATGCCGCACTGGAACAAAGCCAGTCAACCACGCAACCACTGATTGTTTTATTCTAACGTTTGACAGTACGCGCCAACTTGATGGAGCCGTCGCTAGGTCTGTGGTGGCTCGGCGTAAACCTAATCCTCGGCGTAGACTGTAAGCTCACTTAGGATGAGGAGTGCGAGTCCTGGTTTCAAGAGGCTCAGTCTACCGTGTCTCAATACGCCGCGTATATCCAGAAAAATATGCCGCCGCGAGATGGCAAGTAATCACCACTGTAACTGCGAAGTCTTACTGACAGCCGCAACAGACGAAGTGGATCCTTTTGTAGCCCGTCTTGAGAAAACCCTAGGCTGGCTGTCTGAGATGCGAGACGAGGTGTATGAAGGTGGAGATGATTCGCATGATTCGGATTCCGCGGGTGCGTCATCTGACACAGTGAACGAGCTTCCTGGAGAGGACACGGAGATGGCTGAAAAGGAGGATGGGATGGACGTGGACTTGGAGGCATACATGAATCTGGAATACCTGGCAGAGGTTGAAGCAGAGCCGGAGAAGAAGAAGCAAGACTCAGTCGCCATGTCGCCATCAGAGAGTCCAAAAGGTCAAACCTTGGAGACATTCACCCAGCTTCCTACCGGAAACCGTTACATCGAGGACGCGAACAATACTGAAGCTGAGACACCATTTCTTACAGAGAGCATGACCTTCAAACCTTCTAATACTCCATCGCGAGTCGCAAGCCCTCCATCACCAGAACAAGCTCAACTTGATCCTGCCAAGGCTTCGAAGCAGAAGCACTCAAATCGTGCACGTGCAGTCAAGCGTTCTGTGATGAACCGAAGCCAGAATGGCAATAGAGGAGCCGGGGACTCCTAGCAGAAGACCTACTATGAGCGAGCTTAAACTTCGATTCAAGATATCGGACCAAGGTGCCTGCAAAGGGCGATGGCGAAGGCGATGCCAAAAGCAAGACTCCATGGCGAGAGGATTGGATACTTGTTGAAATGTTGGATGGGCTGAGGCGCGAGATAGATCAATCATTAACCTCATCACTATTGTACAGAATCCCAGCCAGAGAGTTTCCTATTGTTTGTATCATGACTCAATGAATTGAAATGTTTTGATACCACCGAATTCTCTCGCTGCAAACGCGACGTGATCAGCCATTCCTTCTGGGCCAGCTGACATATCAGACATAGGAGAGGTCGGTCAGCCTCGACTGTGGTCCACTGCCAATATCCAGATAGGAGCGCACTCTACGGCATACAGGGTCCCGAAGGTTGTAAATGAGTTGACTGCGTCAAAATTTGCGGAGGAAGCTGAAATGAGTCTCGACTCGGAAAATGTCGAAATCGACGAGAGAGCTTGCTTACATAATTTGTAGTTCATCCAATAAGCGTACAGACGCTTGGACCAGCGCTTTGCGTTCAACATCTTCAAATCTGAAGCTTCCACTATCGACCAACACCACTTCAAGGTATTCGGCCTCAATACTCCCACAACTCACACAATGGCTGCTCAGGTGAGTTAATCATCATCCTATCGTACCAATTGATTCAATACCGGCCTAGAGAAGGCCCCGCTGATAAGCGCTGCCAACCTATCGTGCCAATTGATTCATTACCGGCTCAATGAAGATTTTCGCTGACCAGCACAGCGATCTACCAACAGTGCACTCAAGCTGGACTGGACTCGTTTGGGGACGCAGCTAGGCCTCAAGGGAAACACTGCGAACTCGTTGAGTGCCTTCAAGAAGCGACATGATGATGCGCTAAGAAAGGGTGAGTTCTGGTCTCAAAACATTCGCACCACCGATACCTTGATTCGCTAACGAGAGCATAAGTCCGGCATCTAAAGGAGCAACCCCAGAACGTCGACTTCGCACAATACCGAGGGCTCCTCAAGAACTCCGCCGTCATCAACGAGATCGAGCAGCAATTCAAGAACTTCAAGCCCGCTACGTACGATGTCGGTCGACAAATCAAGGCCATTGAGGCCTTCGAAGCACAAGCCGTGAAGAGCGCCGAGGAGACAAAGGTCGTTGTGGATCAGGAGCTCAAGGATCTCGACAAAACTCTGAAAAATATCGAGGAGGCCAGACCATTCGATCAGCTCACCGTGGTATGTTCTGGGACACGCGCCAATTGACTACTCATGCTAATTCGCAATTTTCAAAGGACGATGTAGCAGAGGCACAACCAGAGATCGACCAACGTACAGAACAACTTGTCTCAAAAGGTCGTTTCGAAGTGCCAAAATACGACGTAAGTGAGAAAAGTCCGATTCTGATGCAATTGCTAACTCCTGAACAGGAGAAGTTTGGCAACCTGTCCGTTCTATAGATGCGTTCCTTCTATCATACAATTGTTTCCTACAAAATATCTGTGGTTACAGTACCCGGGCCTTGTGAAATAGAGCATCCATCGAATATTAACTGTTACAACTAGCTGCGTGGATGTTGATTTCCGAATCTAATATGTCAGAATTGGAGCTTCTTCCTTGTTCACGTCTACCAATGATTTCCATGACATACATCATCATCTTGTTTGTTTTGATATATCTAACATTTTCGATATTATTCTAGGAGCTACTGAGATCCCAATACACTAAGTTTCAACGTGAACCTCCAATCAAACCGAACAACTAGAGAGATGCAAGCCCCTCAATTCTAGATCCGAATTCATCCACTCATACATTAAGCTATCCACCCATGGACTAGGAAATGCAACAGACCCTGCCCTACCCGGCTAAACACCAATGAACGATCAAAACTATTCGTGAATAGCTTGTGGAACGAAACAAAGCTGAACTCTTCTTGGCTCGAAAGCAGTGTATAAGACTCTAAGCTCTCATGGTGGATTGATACGAATTGCGCAATTTCGTTCTTACCATTAGCCGTATACCTTTCCTGCATAGTTGAGGGCCAAACTGCCATTCACGACAATGCCTCCAGCAACGACCTTCGCTTCTTCGCCAACCGGTCTGCACAATTTGTTCCTTACTCACGAGCACACGGTACCCTCTTCATATGAAGCCCGTTTGCGAGCCGACGCCGCCGTTCCTCTGTCACTCGACTCGACATTGTCAACGGATGGGCCCTTCTATGACAAAATCGATCGAGACGAAGACACCGTATGGCCTGGTCCGGACATTCAATGGATGCCATCGCATGAGACGTACGTCGCGCGCGCCAAAGCACTCGCCAAGCTCGCCATTCATCGCCCTACTCGTGTCCCCGCAGGCTTCCCTGATGTCGTGATCGAGCCATGGGCATGGACTGGTAATGATACTCGCGAAGAAGACTACGTGCTCCGACTAAGTGACGCTGAGGTGACTGAAGTCGACGCCGCGCTGGCGCATTACAAGACCTTAGGACTACCATCGACCGAGCTCGATACGGTGCAGCCATCAACTTTTCCGTTGCCATTGTTGGAGCCGCGATTACGAGATGTGGCTGGTCAGGTACATGAAGGCCTAGGATTTCAGATCATTCGTGGGCTGGAGCCGCGGCGGTATACGGCGTGGGAGAATATTGTGATATATCTAGGAATCACCAGCTATGTGGCTGACAAAAGAGCAGTGCAAGATTCGAGTGGAAACATGCTCAGTGAGTTTTCCCGCGAAGAAGCCGCAGTGGAGCTGATGATTTGTAGTCCATATCAAGGACCTTGGCTACAAAATTGCGAACAGCGATATGCGCCAGTCCCCATACGCAAGCAATGCTCAGGTAATAGTGATATCGAGGTCAGTAAAATTTGACTGACATGTGAAGCCATTTCATAATGATGTTTGTGACGTACTTGCAATGTATGTACAAGAAGAGGCAGCAGAAGGTGGAGAGAGCCATCTAGCAAGTTCTGCGAAAGTATACAACGAGATTGCCGCCAACCGCCCCGACGCGATTCATACACTCTCCCAACCAAACTGGATATTCGATAAGTATGTGGTCGACTGTGAGGTATGATAGAAAATCAGGCTGACCAACACAGACATCGGGTACCAGCCTTCTATAACACTCGCGCCCTTCTGTTCAACTTCGGAGCCAGAGGTCCTGCCTTTTGCTTTTCTAGAAGACCAATTACCGGCTCTCCAACCTCCCCGAGGAGCCCAGGAGTCCCGCCCATGAGCGAAGTGCAAGCCGAAGCCATCGATATGGTGCACTTCACAGCTTGGAAGAACAAGGTGACAATAAAGTTACGAAGAGGCGACATCCAGCTCATCAACAATCTAGCATGCCAACATGCGAGGGAAAACTTTGTCGATAAACCGCTACAAAGACGGCAAATTATCCGCCTATGGTTACGAAATGAGGACATGGCCTGGGAGACACCCGAGGGCCTGAAGAAGACGTGGTTCGAAAAGTATGGTGACTCCGAAAGGCGGAAGATTGCTACTTGGAATATTTTGCCTGGAGCACTAAGAGAACGTGTGCTGTTTCGAAGTGACAGTTGCAGCTAGTTCGAACTATATTGAAAATGGGCAATTGAATGGTTCATTTGGCATGTGGATTGTAGACGCTCCAAGAGCTTTCTCTGTCCATTAGGAAGCGTTCCATTGGTGTCTGACGTGGGAGAAAGTCCTGCTTTTCTTTCGTCCTTGGTTCCATATCGACGGCGCATCTGGTATCGTGACTCGTGATATTGATGGACCACATTCCAAGTCCAAGGAGGTCTTGGCTTTCATTAGTAGGCGTTGCGTCCTGGGTTTGACCAGCGCCATTCTGGTGTTCAACGCGATCGCGTTGTGGACAATCATGCAATGGAATTGAATACGAAGCCGCAGCCGCAGCAATGGAGCTAAAGTAGGATGTTAGCCCGAATAAAATAAATCTAAATTATGACATACCTAGTCAAAGTGGGATCTGGAGCGTGGTATTGTTGTGCGAGTCGTCCGGACGTATGCATCAACCCAGGCAAAGAGGATATCAACCAACGTGCTCGCGGGTGGGAAAAGAGAAAAGACAGGTCAGCTTCAGTGCAAGCTCTAGTGCTCCTACACATGCTGATAGAACGTGAAGTGTGATAGGTTTTATAATGTAAAGAGGTTGAGCCAGTGTCCTACACTGGAGATGATGAATCCTGGACTGGAAATCGGTCCTTGATTCGGAAAACAGCGACGATTTTATATATCATCTTTGATCAAGCTCAAACCATCAAGCAACAAGAGTGAGCGGCAGTTCCTCGCATGTTACCTTCACCGTCGCCAGCGATCACACCCCCAAATACTTCCCCGAACTCTTATTTAGGCAAAGGATCGTCGACATCTACTGACACTTTTTTGTTGTCTGGCCATATTGGCATGAAGCCACTCATGTTATTCAAGCCCTATTTCACTCATCAAATTGCCTTTATATCGAATGCTGCCTTACAGCTCAAAAAACGCGGCCATTCACAAGGCAGTTCTGGGAGGTTGCCGACACACGTCTTCCGTATTTCCACTTCGCTGCTCTCATTAAGGATTATTGGCACTCTGCACATCAATCGCTTGGACATCTGAACCCTCGCAGTTCCATCGTTGACGACAGACTCAAACGTTGTAAATAAGGCCAGAATATTGCTCAATTACCCGATTGAAATTCAGATAGCTTTCAAAAAGCATTCAGCCAATCTGGAGAGAGGTGTTTGAATATTGCTTCCCTTCATCATAATATGTCAGAGGTAGCCTATGATACAATTCCACGACCTATAACAGAGCATGATAGATGTATCTGTAGTGTAGCATTTGGCAGGGTAGCATTACAGCTCAATCAACGACCCAGTTGTAGGCATTGCATTTTGCCAAATAACTTCATTGGCATTAGCATAGAGCCTCATCAGAAATCCCAGGAGCTAGAACGTATTATATTACCGGAACATCCGAACCAACATATCTCTTGTCGCATCACATACTTTTGAATCCAGCTTTGACGAGCCAACCTAATCTGGCTGGCCTTTGGCACGTCGAGAAAGCGATGAGACTTCTCAAGCAGTGGCGGCGTTGATAACTATCGCACTCGATGGTAAACAACGCACTTAATAGTTTGTAGAGTATGTTGTAGACTTCCGCCTTCGTAGGGCGAAATCCGTCGAACACGACGCCGTTATTTGATGTCAGAGAGCTGGTGTTGGTGACTGTGGCGCAGCACGACGATGGACACTGATGATAAGCCAGCCAACAGGCCTCCAAATGTTTCTGCTTTTGACGTCATCTTCAGATGATTCAATGCTGCTGCGTAGGAAGAGACATGTTTTCTCTCGTGGTTTGAGCGCTAATCCTGGATCTGGAGTCATAAGCCATCGCAATGAGCTGGATTGCTTCATCGTTTGACGCCTGGACTTCCACGGTGGAGATAGCTTCGAAACCCAAGGTGGGATAAAACAGTCGACCTTGTGGGCTGGCAAAGAGTGCAATGGACATGTTCTTAAGCTTGGCCATTTTGATACCCCAATTGCACAATAATGTTGCAACCCCTTGACGGAAGAACTGTGGATCTACGGCCAATATTTGCAAACTAAAGTATCTGTTGCCGAAGGCTTCATCGAACAATTCTCTTCTCGCTTTGCTGGTTGTTTCGGCCCAGGCTGCAAGTCGCTGTGGATGCCCATCTTTTTCGTGATGAGGTGAAGTTGGGGGTTTGGCGGTGGAATCTAGAACCAGATCTGGCGACCGGCGAGCAGTTTGTCGATCTTGTCGATCTGTTTTCAATGCCGCCGTACGACTCTGCATATTGGAGACATCCCAGACAGCAAATCCAACAGTTTTTGACGGTGTGGCACCAGTCGCTGTCTCCTGTGCAATGAAGACTCGCCATTTCGAGTTTTTATCGGCAATGAAGTTGTGGAATTTCTGCCTCGTCAGGAGTCGGTGCTCTGAAGGATGAATCAATCGATTCGGAAATCGCCAATCCCATGCTGGGTCAAATACGGCTAAAGAAGAGAGCGCAATGTCCGTTACAACATCCAATTGACTCAGCAATGCTTCTGTCACCACAAAACGCGAACGCGGTATAGTGGAATGATCCATAGCCGAAAAGTGTCAATTGAAGCACTGAGTTATGACGTCTGAGGCCGCAATGGCTACAAGAAGAAGTCGGAGAGATCTAGATGTCTGACCGGTAACAACATCTGCTTGATATGTGCTGCGCCTGCATCGCCTTCCTTGATAATCGTGGCGCCCACGATGTATGACGTCACAAAACGTGGCTCCAGATCTTCGCAACCAATCAGCGCACATTCCATTATCTGTTTGGACCCTGAGCCTCTGACGTGCCTTCCACAACGGGATCTAGACCAACCTCAACTCTAGGCAAATTATCTCCATTGCCCAATTGACAAGCGCACTGAGCCTCTCCGACCGCTCTAGATTTCGTGTCAGGTGGCCTCGTGTTGCGATGGGTTCGGACCATGTAGATATCTATCGTGACTGACATCATCGCCCTCCAGGTTCAGCCTTATTGGCAAAGATGTAGTTGGTGTTGATAAATATGCAGAGTGACCACGATAGTCTTGTTCATGTTTAACCCAAATTTCCGGCAACATTTACTACCATTATTCAAACATGGCCACTCCACTCGTGTCTCCACTGTTGAGTTCCTATTTTCAACAACCCAAGTTCTCAAGGCCATGCTCGCCTCGCTTTGCTTCCTCGCCATCGATTCCAACGATCTCGAACATGTTCGCGTGCTCATCCAATTACAACACCTTTGTTGACGACTGGGGAATAATTCCTGCTGAGCCCGACTTCAATCTGATCAGTCCAGAGAAAACACCTTTCCCAGATGAGCAGGATGAGCTCCTTGCCTACACGCTAGCATCTGCGCAAAATGTATCGATTCCAGCAGCAAATCCCGGAGTTTGGGATACCTTTAGCGCACAGCAAATCGAGGGACTTTCTACGGATGATATCTTTGCGAATTATGTTCATGATACCGCATTTGGTGAGCACAATGCGCAATGTATCGATTCTCAAAACGAGGCTACTACCATGACTTTTGACGAATTTATGGCACTATCCCAACCAGCTCCTTCTGAGATTTCCCTGGTCTCTCCTTCATGGAAGTTGCAGCAAAATGCGCTTGCTTTGCTCCAGCAGACACATCTTGACCCAAACGAAGCGATCAATGCGACCAATGCTGTAGTGGAGCCACCTCTCCACAAGCCTGCGAACCGAAAACGAAAGGCCTCAACATCTGACTGGACAGCTCAAAGAGCACAGGGCCGATATATCACAAAGGAAGAAGATGGCATGTTTCAGGTGTTCAAGCTCAATAACAAGTACAGCAAAGCCAAAGATCCTGCAGCAAGAGAAAAAACCGCTCTCAACAGAAAACTGGGAGCATGTTTGTATCACCAGAAGTGCAAGAAACCATGTGATCCAACGTATTGGCCGTACATTCGGTGCATGACATCAAAACTACCCACTTTTGGTCCAAAGGTCGAGTCGATCCGACTATTTCGTCAAAGACCACACTCTGGCCACGCACTTGAGAGTAACAGAAAAGAATTATATCAACTCCGTGAAATTGTTGGCGTCAGACCTGGCTATGTTCAAGTACAAATCAGCCAATCAATAGGCTCAACACTTGATCTCTTGGCCGCTCCGTTCCAACCTGGCCCTGGGGATAAACTTCATCATGTATGGTACCGAAATGGAGAACAGATGTTGATCGAAATGCCATCATACTGTCTTGCTTCGCTGGTCGAGGCACGCCAAAGCATATGTGATTACATCTCTCGATCACAATTGCAATATCTGGAACACGTCGTTAATCAATCTGGCAATATTACACAGCAGGTTCTTCGCTATGCTTTACAATTTGCATCCGAGTCTCCTTCATCTTTGATTATGAATGCTCTTCAACTGCTTGCAATAAATCGAATGATAGAGCGCGATTGGCACATGACCGGTACTCAAACACTTGGCATCGATAAAAGTTATCAATTTGACAGTCCATTTTTCAACATGCGACCAATTACACCAACAATGGACCAACAGCTTGATCAAATCGTGATTGGAGATTTCTTAGAACCACTACGCCGTCGTCTTCTGAGCGAGCTTCAGGAGAAAATGTCCGGCCAGAACAAGGAGCACTCTTTTGAGATCTTCCTGACAGTTTACGTTCTGAACACCAATTTAGAGTGGTGCCTGAGACATTCAAGACGAAACGCGATTCGTTATGATTCCAAAGAACGGTACGGCTCGACTGGGCTTGCTCAGGAGTACATTGAAGGCCACAACATCCTAATGTCACATTTTCTTTGGCGGCATAAAGGCTCTCCACTCGACCCCTCATTCAAAAGTACTTCAAAATTGAAAAGAAAGGACATTGGCCTGTCAGATAGTCAAGTGGTGTTTCTCCGCGAAATAAGGGCTCTCTTTAGCTCACAGGATGAGTATCTAAGAGCCCTGCACGAAGACCAAATCTATGAGCAGGAACTGTACTGGAGTTCTCGACTGTTCATCCCTGGCTGGATGCCTCATAGTGGCGATATAATACCAGAGACTCAATCTTACAGGAGGCTTATTATACGCTATTGTGATAAAATGCCACGCGACACTGTACCATAATGTATGACTAGAATGTACTCCTAGATAGATCCTAGCACGAATCAACTCTTACCCCACAAAAGTCCATTTGCTTAATTCTTAAAAACTAGATATCCAGAAGCTAGAGGCTAATATCTCTACTATACACCTAGGTGGGAATTTTCGAGGTCCATAAACATAATGATTATGGATACTTTCAAATATACCAATGGGTATGACAGCTTTGTTTGCCGATCAAGATGAGATCTGTGAGTCGATTGACATGTGTCGTGGGATATCTCCTACAAAGCACCACTGGAGAATGAATATCAAATGTTCTAGGGAGTCCCTGTATGCAGTAAACAAGCAAGGTTCATTCAATGCTGAATCTTGTCGAGATGAAAGTATGTTATCAACCAAAATCCGGGCTACCTTTGAATGCTCTGAGGTAATTCAAGCTTGTTCATTTGACCTTTTAAGAGTGTGTATCAACTTTGCAATTGGACACAGCTGTCTTTCGTAGCCACTTAGTGATGAAGCTAGCTTAGGTTAATCGAACAATGGCTTGCTGTGTCTAGGGCAGCACGGTGAAGGTGCAAGTCGAAGATAGAGACTTGACGAGGGCAACTATTACTGAGTCAGGGCCATGTTGAGTCATGTTATTTCAGTCGAGTTGTAACAATCAGGAACTGAACAGACTAATCGACGTAGTTTGGCTCAGTCGGCACATACCGAACTGAATCCTAGCTCAAGATTCAATCAACAGTGTTCAATTGGACTGACTGTTCTACCAAGGAATAGCCAAACGTGAACCTGCTTGCGTTATTCTTTAGGGCCAACCCACTTGTTTGTGAGGTTCAACGCTACTTCTTTTGGTCTAGTTAGACTATCGTTTCGAATAGAATCAATGCTTCGAGTTTGACCGTACACTTTATCTCTAATAGACAAGAAGTTCGAATGGGCTAGGTCTACTACTTGCCTGTTCTTATATTGTGTTCTCAACCATTGACACAAAAGGCTAGACAAGTACACAACCGCGACTCTAATACCTGGCTTCGTATAGCCATGTCGACAACATCATCTCGCACTCGAAATCCGAGCGAGGAACGTCAAAAAAGAGGCCCCATCAGAAAACGAGCCAGCAAACCAAAGTCACGAGCCGGTTGTGCTGCTTGCAAGTAGGTGGTCTTGGCTTGTTCATGGGAACATTTCCTTGACCAAGCAGTTTTTCTAACAAATGATAGAGCAAAACATGTAAAGTGTGATGAAGTGAGGCCGTCATGTCTCAGGTAGTCGTATCTTGCCACCGCTGGAGTTCATCACTAACTAAAGTCCAGGTGCATGGCATCGGAAATCCAATGTCCAGGTTATCAAACAACAAATCGGCGCAATCGTCTCCAAATCAGCGCTGGTGAGTCCAACGACAATTCACCAATGGAAGCACAGGTGGGCTCGCCACTTGAATTGAGCCTTTTTGACATAGGAGGCCAAAAGAACAATCGCGCTCTGGAATTCTTTCATGTTCAGGCAGCTCCGATATTCTCCGGGTATTTCTATGGCAAATTCTGGAAGCAGGCAATCTTTCACTTTGGTATCAATGACCCTGCACTTCGGACTGCAATGATCACGCTGTCCTCCATTTTCGAAAATGAGTGCATCATAGCAAAGGCCGACTCTGGTCGCGAACTGGATCGATCATTTGCACTAGAGTCGCATAACCAAGCCATCCGACATCTCATGGCATATCTCGAAGACCCAGAGACAAATGTTCTCGTAGCACTCATGACATGCATCTTGTTTGTCTGCATAGACTTCGTCCGACACGATGTAATGGCCGCGCGCAAAAATATCCGCGGCGGTCTCCAACTTCTCGACGCAATTCGCAAAAACCCCAAACTCTTCCCATCCTCCGAACTGGAGCTACTGGAAGATGTCATAGTACCGACCATCACTTGGCTCAATATGGGCTTCTCCATCTTTGGCACCGAAGTCTTCAGTGTCAGCCACCTCTCAACCATCCCCGATAATCTCAAGCCCGCGCGCCAACCAGCCGTAAACATGGAGCAAAGTATATCCCAATTCGTCGAAATCGCAGGCATCTACATAACCTTCTCTCGCACTCACATCCACACGCGCTACCTCCCTGAACGCCCGCAAGAATGTCTTGTCGAACAGCTCCGTATCATCGTAGACCTAGACCAATGGCGCCTCGAATACGACGCCCTCGTCGCTTCAACCAACTCCTCGCTCGCAAATTTCCCCGGCGGCTGTAGCCCAATAGGCGTCGGTCTCGTGCACGCAGCCTGGTACGCCCTACGAATCTGGACAGAAGTGTCCATCATGCCATCCGAACTTCTCTGGGACACCTACCGCTCTGATTTCGCGCACATGCTAGATCTAGTCGCCAACACAATAAGCGACCGCCAACGCTTCCCCGACGCCGCCAGCAAAAGTTTCGCCTTCGAAATGCCCATCATCCCAATCCTCCACATGGTCGCGCTGAAATGCCGCTGGCCTTTGCTAAGGCGACGCGCAATTGACCTCCTCTGCACCTGTCCCGAGCGCGAAGCAATGTTCCAAGCGCGCTATAGCAGAATTTTGTGCCAGCATATTATGAAGATCGAAGAAGAGAATCTTCCTAAAGGACCGGATGGTGATCCAAACGAGAATACCGTGCCGCTGGAGAAAGATCGCGTGTGGAGGATGGATGTGCCGCCGCTCGCGAGCACAAGACACGGACGGGCGGTGAACTTTATGCAGAAACCGGAGGGCGTTATGGGGAGATGGCAGATAAGGACGGAGTATATAAATGTGAATAATCTGGAGATGATTCAGTGGGGATGGGAGAAGGTTGTGCCGGAGGAGCAGTTTGAGCAGCAGTTTGATCAGATGTTGCCGCAAGGATTGCAGGTGGCTTGATGGGTCGAAACGAGGGTCTTGGGCGCGAAGTTTACGGCGGGATTTTGGAATGGGATGGAGCTGGATTACATTTTGAGGGTTATAATCATAACATTGGTGGTAATAGACTAGCATATAGATCAAGGTGTTCTAGACAACGCGAGTTGATGCAAACAAGAACATTCATTCCCTTCTCATCTTTTGCTTCAAGATTGGATATCAAAGATAAGTGCTTGGACGTAACAAAGTATACGGCGGAGCACTCAATATGGGCGTTGAAGAAGACGGCAAAAAGAGGATGGCCACATTTGATTCCGCGAGTACTCTACGATTGGGAAGAGAAAACGCAGAATCACTCAAAATGATGGTCTCTATCTCTATTTATTCGCGAAGCACTGGTAGAATTGGGTGATTGCGGCTGGATAGCCACAACCAATTACTTCTTGTATTCAAGCAAAGGCATCTATCTGTCATGGTTTCAGATAACCGTATTATAGAATAGTGGGTCCAGTAACAGCACGGTTCATGACTGTACCTAGGCTATAACAGGGCAAATAAGTATCAAAGTATCTTCCCCACATTCGATTGCTGTCAATAATTATAAAAGAAACCGTTTACGACAGTGTAGACGAATTGACTTGTGGCAGATGCAGCAATTGTTGGCTCGAGAATATTAGCACTGGGCCATCGCTCGATTTTATACATCTATCATGACATCTGTGTAATGCACCCAACCAATCGTCTTTGATTCCACAAGCCCAAATCTTAAGTACCTCATCGAAGTTAGGAGCATAATATCACCAGTATTCTGTTGAAGAACTAGCACGAGTGTCCAAATATCCAAATTCACTGTCTATGCCCAATGGTCGCCGCGGGTATGAAGAACAAGGCTGATGCCGAGGCTGAAGATAGCCTGGAGCTATATGATTGGTTACGAGCAGCCCAAGCAAGCCTCCTATGTCATGTATGGATTGACTCTGTTCCCGAAGCCACAGCCGTTGTGAAGGTGTTCAACGGAGCAGAGGATTTTGATGGATATTGGATTGCTAAAAGATGTTGTCGAAGCTACGGAGGATCCGTCACCAACTGGTGTTAAATAGCACCTGTTTATTACTGAAACAGCCCCTTTCGTCGCCCTTGCCATCAACCATCCCAAAGACAATTAAGATCAAGCTTGCCCTTGATCTTTCATGATAAAATTCGCTTGTTGTCCGTCGCTTCAACGACAGCCAGTCGTCGCCTCTCTTCGTTTGTCAAAAACACATGAAGCCGCCAGGTTCACTCAGACTTGTTGATCTTTCCGTTGCCAACAAGAATAGTCCTTCCCCGTCAAAAACGTCTTCTCGTAATCGCTGCTTTCCAATCAACGGTCGCAACAGCCGCCAGCATGATCTCATCGTTGTCATCCGTGTGTTCGCCGCCATGTATTTGTAGCCAATCCGTCGTGCTCAATCGTCTCTCAGAAAGCCAAAAATTGGCTGAAATTGCTTCGTGAAATGGTCTCCGTAGGTTCAACGACATGGTTATGAGTTTATTTGATGGCAGCGTAATGTAGCCTCGTAGTTGTTGATAATTCGTTGAGAATGGTAAAGCAAACGAAAGGTCTAGTTCTCGTCGTCGTCCGTCTATTCAACAACATGGCTCGTTTTGATAAGAATTTGAGGAAAAGGAATCATGCTCCGGCCTCACGCTGGGCGCCAAATTGTGAAGGTGTTCAACGGAGCAGAGGATTTTGATGGATATTGGATTGCTAAAAGATGTTGTCGAAGCTACGGAGGATCCGTCACCAACTGGTGTTAAATAGCACCTGTTTATTACTGAAACAGCCCCTTTCGTCGCCCTTGCCATCACCGTTGTCAATCCCACAAGAGAAAAGCCACAATAAAATCTCTATTCTTCTTCCAACCTCCCTTGCCTTCATATCGCTGGATGTCAAGCGATCCGATCGGATCTCGCATCTAGAAGAATCAAACGGGACATATTATGCCCCGGTTACTCTTATTTAACCAGATTCACCGCAATAAGAAGTAACCAGGTTTTCGGCAGCCCGCCACAGGGATTCTTTCGTTGAACCGATCTTTGGACGATGTCGAGGCTGGGACAGGATTGGATGACGAATTGAACGAAGTGTGCATGTTGCAGGCCTCGGATGCATGCATGAAGCTTTCCTGCACTCGAATGAAGAATTGGTGGGGATAATTGGCTGGCTGGCTGGTTAGTGTTGATAGCTAAGCATTCCTTGTTCAACTACGACTCGGATATTGCTTGGACTGTGGTACAGAGTCAACACAACAGTTTCTGAGGATGAGGTAAAAACGACGAGACACAAATAACTCATGGCTCTAGGCAATGAGTTGTAACGGTTATAATGCTTCTGGTAGGAGTGTGGATACCAGGAAAGTGTTGTCTAAGATATGCAGCAAGCTGCAAGCCACGAGTTCCAAACAAATCGGTGTTTGCAAGAGACTAGAGTGCATTTTACATGCACAAAGAGACGGCAAACTATTGACATTTGGGCAACGTCTGTGTTGCTCAAAGAGCCAAATTACAAGTCAATTCCTGTCTAGGCGAAGCTCGGCATTATTATTTTAGCTGTTTGGGTCGCTTTCGCCCCAGTCATGCTGCAAGGCAAGGCCAACTTGGCTCCACGATACGGTAGCGAGACGATAACTGACAACAATTCCCACGCTAATCAGATCTAAGATCACTTTGACTTTGCCAACTTTTTGCTGGCAAAGTGTTGCTGTCGTTGATTTCTATTACTCCACACTTTATCGAAAGCAGGTGGGCATATTTCTAACCTGCATATTCTCTCGCGTGTGCGCTTTCCCAATTAATACAAACCTTCCTCCCTCGTTCCTTCCCTCAGTCTGGTCGTGACTGCCATCCATCCTAGCGACACATCCCGGTGCTTCCGTCAATTCACCAACCACCAACCACCAAACAACTTCACTCTACTACCCACCATTCACTCAATCCTGCTTCAATTTCCCTGTCAAATGGCCCTGAGCTATGAAGCCCGCTCTCTTCGATTTACTGGCCCACTGATGTCGATCTAAACACAATCTGCGCCCATCATTCGTTCCGCCATGGCGCGTTTCTGGACTGCCCTGGCAATCGCCCTCATATCTTTGATAACACTACCCATCTTTGCCAAAACTGAAGATACCGCCGGACTCATTCCATACACTACCAACGACAATGAACTTATCTATCTGGAAAATAATCGAAAGCCCGCGCTCTATACTGGCGACTTTGGCGACTGTTTGGGCACCCAGAAGAGCTCTCTCAACCTCGACAGGTTCGATGCTGCTCTCTACATTGATAACATGACCATCACTTTCCATATCTCTGGAGACAGCAATCTGACTTCCGAGGCGGTTATGCGTACGTAACACCTCAATATGCCCGAAAGTTGCTAACTTTTTGCAGTCTATCTCGGGGTTTACGCGTATGGAGAAAGCCGGTTTGACATTGCATGGAATCCGTGCGGTACCGACCAAACCAGGTAATTGCTACACCAAACATTGATTGTTGACAACACATACTGACCTAGTGCTCCAGTCTGTGTCCGGTGAAATCAACGGTTCCTATTGAAATTAGCGCGCAAATTCCACTGGGTCCAGCAGACGTCGTTGGAATTCCAAGTAACTACCTCTTCGACAAGAGTATATAGCGAGACTAATATTTTCAGATATTGCATACAGCATACCCGATTTTGAAGGACAGGCAATTCTGCGTATATTTGCAAATTCAACCCAGAGCCAAATAGCTTGCTACAGTGCCGTGGTTACCAATGGAGCGACATTCAGGCAACCAGAGTCAGTAGGCTCAATTCTCGGGATATTTGCACTTATTGCCATTGTCGCCTCCATTGCAACATCAGTATATGGCCAGAATGTCCCCGAAATGCGTACCCACTACGCTCATTCACTTTCCGTGTTGGTCGTATTTGCCGTATACCACCACATCTACTTCACTGGAGCCCTTTCCATGAACTGGCCTAGCGTCTTGGTCGCATTCTGGTCCAATTATGCTTGGAGTGCTGGAATGATATATACCTCAGGTATGCAAGACTCACTGAGCAAGTTCATGGGAAAATACAGCGGCGATACTCTAGCTGTCGGAGCAGCAGCTACTGGAGCTTATGCACCGAATGTGGGAGGCGGCTATGACATTCACAAGATTTATAAGCGAGCCATGAACGCCACGTTGATGAAGCGAGAGCTTGCTCCTGTTCAATTGAAATCTGGATTAAATCTTGTCAAACGGTCGCTGATCAACTCAACAAGTGGATACAAATATTACGGAAGCAAGGCTCGAACAGGATTACCTCTTCCTGGAAACTTCTCTGGATTCGCTGGGACATTGTCTCAGCAGGATATTCCAGCAGCCAATGCTCTACTCACCGGACTTATATGGCTTTTGATCTGCATTTTGATCGTAGCTGGATCGATAACCATTTTCAAATTCGTGGTAGACGGGCTCAGTCGGTTCAAGGTCCTGAAAACAGAACGATTGAACTTCTTCCGAGCACACTGGATGAGATATGTTACTGCAGCAGTGCTTCGAATCTGCTACATTGCTTTTTTCATGATGACCTTCCTAACAATCTTTCAATTCACCTATGATGGAGCTCCAGGCGCAATTGCCATCGGAGCCATTATATTTGTCCTCTTTCTCCTTGGAATCTTTGGAATTGTTGGCTACGCTTGCTACTATCGCATGCGAAAAGGCACTTGGGTATCTGAAAAAGATGTCATCTTTGCCGAGCGATCAAAGAGCCTGAAATATATCCCATGGTACCATTTCTATCGCGGAAGCAAAGTCCAAGACTCGGACAAGGTCTTTTCTCAACAATTTCCATCCTGGAGAATTAGTCGAAATCCCGAAGAAAGCGAAACGCCAGTCCATGATGACGAAGATTACATTCTCAAGTTTGGCTGGCTGGCATCAAGATTTCGTCGTTCGAGATGGTGGTTCTTTGCACTATGGGCAGTTTACGAATTTGTTCGAGCTTGTTTCTTAGGCGGAGCCTCTGGGCATGCACTTGTACAAGTCTTCTGCCTTCTAATCATCGAATTCGTGGCTTTCATGGTTATTGTTAAGCTCAAGCCATACGAAGGACAACGTCTCAACATAGTCATGGTCTACCTACTTGGATTCAGCAAAGTTACCACTGTCGCCCTTTCCGCAGCATTTGATATCGATTTCAACATTGCTCGGATTCCAGCAACTGCCATTGGAATCATTATAATTGTCATACAAGGTCTATTAACCATTGCCTTGCTTATATGCATTGTATTGAGCGCCATCTCGAGTTACTTCTCTATTACAAGAAATCGGGAGCAAATCAGACCCCGTCGCTGGATGCCATATCGAGAACGGTATTTTGCTCATATCCAGCAAGCAGCTACAGACAGACCAAAGACTCCGCCTCCACTCGAGCCTGTCATGGAGTTACCTCAGATTCCCAAGGAGCCTTACTTCTCGGTGAACTCGGTCAAACGTATGGCCAAGATTGAGGATGAAGACGCGGAGTTTCAGAAAGACATTCTGAATGATCCTCGGAATGAAGCCTCCGATATTGACTTGCTGGAAGGTTCTGTCTTGCCAGCAGGTCCTAGCACGGGACTCAAACGGACTGGGTCAATTGCAAATAGTATGCGATCGAACATGTCTCGCATGTCAGGGTCTAGTCTACCTTACGGCGCAGTCGTGCATCGCGGCAGTTGGTCCACTCGCGATTTCCAACAGTATCAAAACGAGTCTTCGACTGATGTTCGGTATGAGCGTTATTCGCGTGGTGGATATGCTCCTGGCTTGGAAACGGCATATGTCAAGAGTCCTTCCGTTCCAATAAGTCGTCATTCTTCGCGGGAGAGTATACGGGCTCGCTCTCTGAAAGACAACTCACTCATTGACATTCCACCGACGGGCTCTCGAACTTCTGCGCCATCGTCACCAGTCCATGGGTCATTCCCACATAACAGCCTTCCCAACTCCAAGCCGTCTTCTCCATTGGCCACCTCCTTTCCAGCATCAGCGCTGGCCGGCCCTCCGCCATCTGCGGACTATGCACCGGCAGAATTCTCCACGAGTGCGGTAGCAACACCCGACTCAAATGTGTCTACTCCTCCCCTAGACACTACCAACCTTCTACCGCGACCCCAGACACCCGTTGGCCGGATCAAGTCGCCATTAGCGAACATGAGCACCCGAAGTAGCCCTTCCACACCACCACACTCCCCGTCGAGCCCGTCTCGTCGTTTCCGCTCGACGTCATCCAGACAAGGAAAACGCGGGGAAAGCATTGATGAAGATCGTGCGCACTAACTTAATGAGCACAGCATGAGATACGAATTTGCATAAGAATGAATGATAACCCGTAGTAGTCCATTCCATTGACATGATGGAGGGTCTACTTTACTTGGCGTGGACATGGTGTTCTGGGCCACCTTCATTGCAAGGCTGTTTTTCTTTTCTCTTGCATTGCATTTGCATAGCGTCTTGTGACGGGTTATTATATTGGTAATTAGATCTAATTAATGCATGTCCATAATGACCAGAACCAGTCTTCTTCGTAAATCATTCGTGATGCGTCTATATATGCCAGGAGATGTGTTGTTGGCTCCGTTTATACTCTTCTCTGGTCTTCAAATATACAGGTATATGTACAAGTCGGTCTTCTCCCCAGACTATGCAGTCGCGCTACTCGAAATGTCCCGGCATCCGCAAATTATCTGTACTCTCCACAGTCTTCGCCTGCGGTCGTCGCCGTGCCGTCGCCATCGCGCTCGCACTCGTCGAATGCGCACTTCCCACCTCACCCGCCACATTCGTCTGTCCACGCATCCGCGCTTCCGCCTGTCTCAGTTTCCGTCCCTCCTCTGCCATCCGCTGCTCCAATTCACTCCCAGTCACAGGCCGCTCTCGCTGAGCACCTGCACTCGTCTGCTTTCCTTCCTGTCGGCCATCCTCCCGCTCTGTGTCCTCTCCACCAGTCTCACTAGCACCCTCCTCATCTTCATCGTCTCCGCCGCGCGTGTTCTGCTTGCGCGGCCACAGACTTGGCAGGACGATTTGTTGGAACCGCGGCTCCACGCAGCGCTCGTGCAGCCACGCGTGGATACGCGATTCGACTAGTTGGGCTAGTTTGGGCACGTCTTGGAGACGGGCGCGGGAGCCGAGGAGGGAGCGGACGGAGAGGTCTAGACGGTAGTCGGGCAGGAAGGAGAAAGCGAGGGTTGTTTTTGGGGCGGCGGGCGTTGGGTTTGCGGTGGGGATAAAGGAGAGGGATAGCTACGTTGCATAAGCAGGGGAATCGAGTGTATGGTACGGAATATAGTGAGGCTTACTGTGGCAGAGAATCGGACGACACTGACGGCGAGTGCGACGGGGAGGACGGCGGCGAGGGCGAGAGGGTAGTTGAGTAGCATTTTTGTTTCGATGCCTAGTGTGAGCGCGTCGGAGAGATCGACGTCTAGACGCGCGAGAAGTCGCGTACCGTCTCCGACGCGCTGGACTTGGGCGCCGGCGTCGTCGACGGGGATTATTCGGCAGTTTGAGAAGATGGGGAATTCATCGCCGAGGGAGAGTTCGGTGACGTTGATGGCGCCGAGGAAATCTGGCTTAGTTGGGCCGTTGAGAACTGCGCTCAGCGAGTTCAGCATCGCGTCATCGTGGAGGGCGTCGGCGCGTAGTTGGGCGAGCGTTTGGGCGACGAGTACGTTGAACCAGTCGAGTGACTCGGGTTGGTGGCCAGATACATTGTAGAAAGTTTTGCTGAGGATGGTGCTTGGGGGGAGGTGGAGAGCGGCGGCATTGGAGCGCAGGATTGCGGAGCGTTTGTTTCGTAGGGAGCGCGGCGGGCGGAGGAGGGTGTGAGAATGACGGCGTGGTCGTGGTGATGTTGGAGGGTCGCCGAAGATGAAGAACTTGATGAAGGCGAAGATTAGGATGGCGAGGGAGAGTTGGCCAAGGAAGAAAGCGGTTAGAGCGTTCATTTTTGGTGTATATAGGGACCTTGAGAATTATTATCGGTGGGGTTTAATTTGAACCATTGTAAAGACGGTGGAAGTTGCAGAACAGATTGTTGTGTTGCTGCAAGTGGTGATGTAGCTTTGGTGTTGAGGTTTTGACCCTTTGAGGTGGTGTTGAGGTCACCTCTAAACTTTGGCGGCGTTTCGGACCTTCTCCGCATTTACCAACCACATCTCTTTTCATCTTAACTGGTGTAGTAAGGACATAGGTAGATATGCCGGAATCATCCTCAGGAATAGAGGGTTCGCCCAACACTTCTGCAACGCAGCCATTCAACATAAAGCTGCCTGCAACATGCCATCCACCAAGTGACTCCAATCCTGCAAGAGAAGCTGTTTGGCTTGTATGATTCCCAGTCTCATAGGAGCCCACATACTGACTCTCGTAGATCTTTGGAGCCACCGGTCATCTAGGAAGATCTCTAGTACGAGCTGCAACCTCGCATGGAGACAAAGTCACCGCAGTAGGTTGGACGCAAGAAGATGACTTTCAGGAGCTTCAAAGCTGGCAAGGTCCCAACTCCATTGGCATGCTATGTGATGTCAGGATACGTGAGACGGTAGACAGAGTCACCAAGAAGTCTATTGAGCATTGGGGAAGAGTTGATGTCATAGCAAGGTACTTGATCTGATTCTAATGTTCCCCAAGACTGTTCATTGACTAACAGCCATTCAACAGTTGTGTCGGCTTTGGTAAGAGTTGCAATTTCAACCTTGTCATTATCTAACTCTCTGCAGGCGTTATTGGTGCTTGCGAAGACCAGGACGAACAAGAGCTTCGTTCTCAATTCGATACCAACTTCTTCGGCACGCTGAATGTCTTGGCCGTTTCATTGCCACATTTCCGCGCCCAACAAGCCGGCCGCTATCTGATATTCTCATCTACCGCCGGTGCTCTTGGTGTGCCAGGCCTCGGCCCATACTGTGCTGCCAAATTTGCGGTTGAGGGCCTGCTCGAAAGTATGCTTTATGAAGTAGACGTGTTCAACATTAAAGCAACACTGGTCGAGCCTGGCCACATGCGCCTCGACGAGCCTGATACAGCGTCGATGGGCATCAAAAACTACAGTGCATTCAAAGTTAAAGCACCAAGTGAGCCATATGCCCATGCAAATGCACCAGCAGGACATGCTCAACGAATGGTTCGATGGTTGGTAGATCGCCAGCCAGTAAGCACAGTAAGAAGTGCTGAGCTGGTATGGCAATTAGCGCATTGTAGTTATCCACCGCTAAGGCTGTTGCTGGGTGCTTATGCTGTGGAGAGCATACGCGATCGCTTAAGGTGCATCATTGAAGAAGTAAGACTGTTCAAGCTCTTATTTTTGGTTACTGACTCTGGATAGATCGAAGACTGGAAACACTTGAACTTTCCTGTCAGTGAAGATGCGTCTGGAGCCCCAGAGACTAGTCTTCACTCCGAAGATGCAATGGACATGTAAGTAATTGGTATGATAATTGTTCCTCTCCACAACCGAAGTTTAGTTCTCCAAGTCTCTGGAAATCAGAAACGACCCGCACATTTTTTATATCTGCGCGAGGTCTTATTTTCGATCGGAGATCACCGTATATCGTATGGCATTTCAATCTACCATGTTACTTTTGCATATGCATTACACAATTGCAGTATTGTGCTAGCAAGCACCCTTGAGCAGTGATCGCCGATTGATTCCATGAGACAAGTGTAGAAAACAATAACATCATCACCACATCGACAAAATACTTGTTTTATCTTGATATGGTTCTCACGAAGCTGGGAAAATTCTCCCCTGGTACCACTGCAATTAGGTAAAGAACTGGGGAAAATTCTCAAACTGGGGAAAATTTTCCCCTGCAAGCGCGAGTTCTCGTGAGATACAGCTTCGCAGAGTAGTGGAGCTGATGACTCCTGACCTCAAGCAACTCCAGAGCTCTGCCTATAAGTATAGGCCACTGGCCCCTCATAAATCAGCACACGACTTTAACTTTGCATAGTACTCTTAACATTTGGCCTGCAACTGGAATACTGTATCGAGCGAGCTACAAGATGTCCACAACTACACTCGAGCTTCAACGTCTCACACGCACACCACAAACCAACTCCTCCGAACAAGAATGGGATGGCATCAGTACCCAGAGAGCAAGAGACAACGAAGCTTCTCCTCCAGCTGAAGCCGTCAGTTCCATACCCGATGGTGGGCTTTCAGCTTGGAACACGCTCATCGCTAGCTCCATATTCACCTTCTGGTTCAACGGCATTAACAACTCATGGGGTGTGATGCAGGCCGCTCTTCTCAATGAAGGCCTGACTTCAACATCAACACTTTCTTTCGTTGGCTCCCTAGCTATGGCATGCACTGTCATCTTCAGCTTGCTCGCAGTACGTTTCATGCGCTTTGCCGGTGCTCGAAACGCAGCACTACTCGGCATCACTATGCTTGGTGTTGGCCAGTTAACAGCTGGGTATACAACCAATAACATCGCCGGTCTCTTTGGAACGGCAGGTCTTCTTTACGGCACTGGAAGTAGCTTGTGTTTCATGGTAGCGAGCATACTTCCTTCACAGTTCTTCAGCAGTAAACTTGGCCTTGCAAACGGACTGATCAAATTCGCCGGTGGTATCGGTGGATTTGTCTTGAGCATTGCTCTGAACAAGTCCATTATCAACGTTGGAACAGCGTGGACCTTTCGCATCCTTGGAATATCATGCCTCGTAACAGGCATCCCGGTGGCTTTCTTAGTAAAAGAACTCAACCCTCCACGAGGAAACGCTTCCTTCTTCGACTTTTCCCTCTTTCGAAACTGGGAGTTTATCTTCATCTTGTAAGTATCTTCCTGAGCAAAATCATTCAACGTATTCTAGCAAGATGGTGCTCCACTGGAATATTACAATGATGGAATTCTGCAATGTAGCATTCCAAGGGTGTACCTGGAGTGCCAAGTCTTGTGTTGATCTTTGATATTATTTCTAATTGAACAACCAGTCTGGCGGCATCAATAGGTGTTTTCGCGCTATATGTGCCACCATACTTCCTACCATTGTTTGCACAATCACTTCGACTCTCTTCAACAACTGGGGCATATCTCGCGGCAGGCTTCAACCTATGTGCAGCCTTCGGCCGACTAGGAAGCGGGATCCTATGTGACCGAATTGGTGCAGTCAACACCTTTCTGCTCGCATCATTTTTGAATGCGCTCAGTATGTTCGCCATATGGCCATTCAGCAATATGCTCCCGACGCTATCGATATTTGCCGTCATCAATGGCATAGCGAACGGTGCCTTTTTCGTTACATTACCTACTGTTGTCACGCAAATCTACGGACCGGCTAGGACTGGAGTGGCCATGGGGATGACGATTACTGGATGGAGCTTTGGGTACTTCTTGGGGGCGCCTATAGCCAGCTATCTGCTCCAGGCGGCTGGCGGCGTCACTGAGGGCAGTATTAGCTCCTATCGCCCGGCCATCTTTTATGCTGGTGGCGTGGCGCTCTTGTCGACGGCTTTTGTGCTTATTGCGAGGTTGAGACTCAACCCGAAACTACTGAAAAGAGTCTGATGGCATGAGCAATAGAAATATACCTAATAATTCCATATGGTTAACGTTTGTTTCGATGTCCTCCTACTAGTCGTTACAGTGCGTGGAGCCTCGCGGATCCTTCTCAGTCCTGACTCCTCTAATATCATTCTTAGATACAAAGAGCGTCAGAAAATTATAGCTGCTTACCCTGTCACCAAAACATCGACCAACGGGGATGTATAGAAAGGAAATACCACCAATATCGCCACAAAACGAGCCAGACAAGCGTGGCAAAGCTGGCAACTCTGCCAAGACCAGAAACCCGGGCTTGACTGATGAAGCAATTGCTATTCTCACAAGGTATCTACAATCCTCTAGTCATACCGATTCACACTAACAAATTCAGCTCGGCGACCGCCGCCCAAAACAGGTGGCGGAAAAAACGATGAAAGGGTACAAGAGAGATGAGCAAGTCAGCTTGAGCAAGTTAGTTTAGGTATTAGATAGAGCATTGCAGATTCAGATGCCTCCGATACTTGATAGCTCATCGTCAGTGCTTTTCATCCCTTCCGCCGCCTTAGCCGCACTGAAAATTTCGCGAATTTGGACTTCATATCTCTCGCGATCCTTGTTCTTCCTGGCTATGAAATCCATTAGATCTTCGCCTTCATCCCAACGCTCCGCCCATTGCAGGCCATCCATATCAAAATCGAACTTCTCAAAGTACCTCGATTGAAGATGCTCTTCAAATATGGCTGGAAACGCGTTGATGCTACGCAAAGCCAGGTTGAAAAAGAACTGTCCACTAGCCCAGCTCTCACGTAAACCTTGACTGTACGAGTTGCTCATCTGACCGGCTTCTTCTTCCTGCTCAACGATGTCGGCGAACTCGTCATACAGTACTTTGTACTCGTCTCGATTGGATCCTTCTAGTTGATCAACGCCCATAGAGCTGAGCCAAGGCTGGAATTGATAAGTGTAAGATTGAGATCAAAGTTAACACGCTCTGAAAAGGCCACTTGATCTGTTCAGGATCAAACCATCAAGCATCATCTCCCATCGCATCATATGGCATCATAGCACTCGATAAGAGACGCATCTTATGGTAACCATCGAGCGCGATGGGAAATCCAATGCTTTTGCTTTCATCGGTTGCGGTCAGGGAATGTGATTTGACACGGGGAAATCTCACCGGAATACCGACCATTTCAATGGGACAGACTGGCGCAAACTCGAAGTCGATCAGGCGGGTAATATTCCAGTTTTCGTCGACGAATATGTTACTTTGGTGCATGTCCACTAAGTTGAGAACAAATGTCCCACTTGAGCTGCCATAAAACAGTGAAAGTAGATCACGCAGGCCCACTAACGCTGCGAGTTGGTAGATGCCGTCTTTCTCGGACAGAATGGAGTTGGGCTGATGGCGCATTCGATTGTCTTGGTAGCGTAGCACATCATGAACGAAGGCCTTAGCTGACGTGTAAGTTCTTTCTCTTGGCACTATAGCTGGGATCTTGTGTTGATTCCACAGGGCGGTGAGATCGAAGAAAGGTCGATTCGTGAGTCTAATGGTAGCATCATGTCCTAAGATCCATGAGCCTATTCGAGGAAGCGGTACTTTTCCGAGACTGAGCATGATTTTGGCAAGCCCCTGGACTTGTTAGTGTAACCTTACGATCGAGAATTGTTTCACAGGCGAAAATCTTACGTGATAGAGGTTCGCTCGTCGAATTGGGTCTTGGCAATGCTGTTTCCAGCTGCATGACAGCATTTTCCCTTCCTCCACGTATTCGATGAGTAGATAGCCGACATCGTGTAGGCTGTGTCTATGGTGAATGGAGAATGGAGCAAGAGTATCCTGCAATGGCTTGGAATCAGAAAACAAACAGAGCCAGTAAACTTTGGAAACGGTCATGAGGTTCTTTCGTGGTAAAAGTCGTAATACACCCACCGCACTCGATGGACCCCGTAGCACTTGTGCAGCAACGCATACTATGGAAGGCATCGCACTGCGATGGGAGATATGATGGGTTGAGTTTGATCAGATATGATCTAGAATAGTGAGTTGGCATGGAATCTTACCGCTCTTCCCCATAGCCTGCAATCGGTTAGTTCAGGATCCCACACGCCGAAAGCATCATTTGAACTGTCTTTGTAAAACCCATAACACACTCGGCAAGCCATCGAATGCTATGGGAGCTACCTGGTGCGCTGGGCGTCATCAGATGTTTTAGAAGAGCTTTGTCAGTGTGGGAAAGGAACTTACCACGCCCAGCCGTGTCGTAGCTGCCATACTAGTCGGTTCCACAAGGTTTCATTTGTGATAGCCGAGAAGGAATGAGTACCCGGGAATCCTATGCCAAGAAGGCGAGGAATTGGAATAGCAGGGCAGTGACGAGACAGCCAGATATATGTTGCTGCCTCGCAACGGAGTTTTTCTTCGCAACTACCAAGACTGAAGGTCTCACCCGCATTAAAGGGCAGCGGGATTCGAAGTATGGCTCGTCCGGGAAGGTTCGGGCCCTTGATTGAGTGTATGAAAATACATAAGTTGAAGCTTCCGGTGAGCCACTCATCGGGTGAGGTCAGCTCAAATCCGGAAGTAGGTATTCCGAGATGGCGAGACACGACTTCCTCAATTTGTGACCGGCGGTCCCATAGTTCGTTCTCGAATTGAGTGGTATGCTGAAGGACTGAGAGCGCCGGAATCATGTTGCGATCATCGTCCAGCGCCTCTTCGACCGTAATGCCCGGCCGGCATTTCCGTTTTGCGATCCTGAAGTCAGCCATTGAGGGTGTAGTGGCGAGTAGAAAATAGGCAGTTCATCTTCACACATGGCAGAGATATAGGCATAAAGTGTACAATCAGGCGCGTTCGTCCTGTCGTTTGAGATCCATTTTCAAACCCACGCTACTTCGACTACAAACTGTCAACGGTTTTGCTTCAAACAGTGTGATGACAAGCATCGTGTTTGATGGGAGAACCACTGTATCGTCTCGCTGGTCTCGAGTTCCGAAAGAAAAAATGCTTCCGACATTTTGATGTCGTTCTACTTGGTCCAGTAGGTTGTTGGAAAGAAGGCGATAAGCGCGACGCGAGCTTTCGCGCTAAACTCCACACTAAGCGCGCTATATATAGAATTGACATGTGCAAGTCACAGTCCATCAACTCAATTGAGTTATGGAATTGATTTTTCTACATCAATATATTCAATCCCAGAGTTTGGCAAGATTTACTATTTAGTGACTAGAACCCTACGGTATCCAAATCATTTTTTGTGGGCTCTCGAGGCCTCATGCCATCATCCAGTATCTTCTTGTCAAGGACCACTCAAAAGTCCGAAAGCTGGTCCCAAGGAGAAGGGTATCACGAGAACATAAACATCAAGCTTATGGTTTTTCTCGTAATCATTCGTCAATAACCGAAATTTGGTATGGATGGTGGCGTTGGGAGTCGTGTTTGATGCAGCGTTGGCAAATATGCCGTTGGAGAAAAATGGTGCGCAATTACTACGACTACGCTCCTGGGTGCGTTGGTTTGTACATTATCGTGGTCTCAAACTGTTCTTGATTAGCTATGTAACGTCAAACGATTCGTTTCACTTACCTTTCGGCCATATCGAGTGGTCATGCTGGTGGCAATTACTCCACCTTTAATCGAGCTGGTAGCCAAATGATTGAGCACTGTATGATTTGGGTTGACAAGCACACTGGCATCGTCCTTCATCGGAGTTGCCATGTTAAGGATACTCTTTGATAAGAATGATGGCAATGATGGTGGTGTAGGTAGAACATTACTCAGCTCTATTACCCTTGAATATTCCTCACTGGATTCGTCTGCATCGGTGTCAATGAAGAATTGAGGGATTTTCTTGCTGTATCGTGTCGATGGGAATTGAAGTCCTGATAGGATGCCTTGTTGATCTGCACTAGAACCTGGCTCAGGAGGAACCGACGAAGGCCCAGTCGTAGGTCCGAGTTCTGGTGTTGGGGGAAGAGTTTGAGGAGGATGGACTGGGTCTGCTTCTTCGACTGGAACACCAATATTTATTGGCTGACTAGCATCGTTTTGTAATTGCAGGTTTTCTAGAGCTGCAGTAGGTGTAGTATCTTGTGATACAACTTCGATGTAGTTGACAAGAGAATTTGTAAAGTCCACGGCCGTTGGCAAATGTTTCGAAAGCAGCATTTCGCCCTCCACAATGAATCTCAGATGGTAAGTCCCAGGTTGCAAATGGATGGTTGTTGATAGCACTCCTGGTCCTGCAGGGCCCCTACATGTTGTTAGTATTTGATCCTCAGACGTGCTAAGTCCAAGTGAGATGGGTATGAAGGCCCATTGTTTTCCTGACAAAGGAACAGATCAAACCCAACGAGTCAATTATGTCTGATTGAGCCCGCGAGCTTGACCCTGATCCAAGAGCTGTATCACCAACCAATGTAATGGTGGACTTACTCTCTTGATAGGCGATATTTCCGATCCCAGTCGGCAAAAGTACCAGTCACGTATACTTTATTACCTCCTTCTCTCCATTCTACCACGGTAGGCACAGAGGGTAGAACACCCCCTCGAACAGTATCCACATTATCTCCAACATCTTCTTCATCAAGCGTTGTGTTACTCAATACTGAAGTTGTACTCAATAAAGCCGCTTCTTGTGTACTTGCATCGATTGGATCGTCCGCCACGTCAGTTGGTGATATTATTGGAGAGCCTGGCGATCTGACTTCATCCTGAATAGGCAGAGGCAATCGTGGCGGGCGACTCAGATCTGATGCCGTGGCAAAGTAGGAGTCGTTATCTAATATTGGATCGCTCGGTTTGGAATGTATATTGGAGACAGCAGGTGCGGCTATGGGTTTTGCGGCAGGAGGACTGAATCGGTTGGCATCGTGGCCTTTCTTGCTCTTGGACTCGGCATTACCCATGGCCAAGGTAGACGTCGAGGAGAGCCGCGAAGAGTTCGTACCAGAATCTATATGTCTGAGGGTCGGAGCGCTAGTGGGGTTGTGACCGTGACCAGCAGTTTGGCTCCTAAGGATGGCGCTTGCTGAGCGTTCGCGATAATTAGAGACAGATTGACCTTCAGCGATTTCGAAGCTCTCAGATGGCTGAGCAGCAGATGAGGAAACGACAGAGCTTAGAGATGTAGAGGTTGTAGGTTGTGATGCTGAATGAGTGTGGTGGATGTGGTGAGCTGAAGGTGGCGGGTTCGCACTACCCGTTGAAGGCCTTGGGCTAGGCTGCCCGCCTGCCTTTGCCTGAGTACTGGGCGAATTGCCCATCTTGCGATATTGAAGCCACTCGATTGGGATATAAAGAACCAAAACTCCTTTTTCTATGTATTTCAGGAAAGAAGGATGGAAGAGGAGCTGGGAATAATTTAGAGATGAAGAGGGCGGCGCAGATAGCCAACAACCCAAAGCAACAGGCAATTACAGGCAAGATATGCAATCATTACAAAGGTATGCTTGCTATTCTTTCTTTATGCCTGTAAAAGAGCTATTAATGCTTGCAAATGCTTGCTATATAAACTCCAGCTGCTTGGTTCCAAGACCATTCGTATTCCTTGCGGACTCCGCAATTCAAGATTCTTAGAGCCGTGTCTAATTGGGCTTGTTCATCACCACCACACCATCTTTTGAATCCATAAGATCCTTCTCAATCCTCCCATCTCCATCACTTTCTATACCAATTCATCTGATTATGTATTCGCTGTTAACCTCGACGTTGTCCGAAGCAGAAAAACTCTGCATCCCATCACTGTGGCACCGCTTATCATTGGTCATGGATAGGTAGATAAGCTCATGTATCATGTATCCAGACAAGCCTACCTGCACCGATTGCCCCAACAGACCCAATTCCATCATGCCATCTTACATTGAATTAATTCAATTGCCCTCTCCACCTTTCCAAAGGTTCCGCCGGCTCGGTATCGTGCCTCCCGGGCTCGCGTGTTCTAAAACCCGTCGTCATACTCGACCATCAATCAACTTATCCCCTCCTCAACTCTGCCCACCATGCCAATCATACAAGCAAGAGAGCAGGGGAGCCCAACAGGAATCCACTGCAATGGGCCCACCCGTCGATTTGCACATGCCCAAAGCTCCATATGAACCAATTGGTAGCTCATGAGCAGCAATCTTTCCTCTGGTTCTTGCGCGGAAGCAGCGTGTTTTAAATGAAGTGAAGTTGGGCATTGGGCGAACAATATACCGCCCCATGAGATCGACCCTAGGTCTCCGATGCTATTATCGTCTATCATTCTTGTCGGGCGACATGCAGGTACGCGAGTAACCTGATTTACTTTTTAGCCTTATCGAACATTGGGTCTCTATTCAGGCCGTCCCAAGTTATTATCTGGGTTTGGATTTCAATCAAACCTCCCTATATAACGGTAGTCATTGCTAGGTTTCAACACACTTTGGTAAGATACCTGCTAACATTGATGTATACCGTTAGTGCTGACTTTAGATTGATCAATCTTTGAAGGAACAACGCAGATAATCCTTACAGTAGAACTTTTATATTGCTAAACTTGTTCACAAAGCTTCTTACAGTAGTATTTTCTGATGCTGTATCGCAGGAATTCATTATCTCCGCCAGGAATTAATCTCGAAGTCTAGTAACTGGAATAGATTTTTTATTCGCTTTTGGCTGAAAGGTTGACAGCATGCAATCCATTAGATTCTGATATCCATAGGACAACAATATCATTTACCACATCATTATCACGACTATCACACCTTTTCTCTCTCGAAGAAGAGCATATACACTTATCTCTAGATACGCCGAGGCACAGATGTTCTACCAAAGCGAACTGGTCGCTTTAGAGGTGCTATCATCCTTTACCGCTACAAAAATTATGCCTCATAGCAGTGCTCAACACCAGTGAATCGGGTCCAGTAATAGCCACGCAAGCGCCGGATGAAGTTCGATGGCCTAGTTGGACAAGTAGTCCATGACTTCATGTTTACTGTCCAGCTGAATAAGGCCCCTACAAGATCGTGCTAGGCTGTTGTTTCTTACAGTCACGGTGAGCTGATGGGACAAAAAGGGGCTAAACATCCATGAAAATCAGCCAGAACTTGCCGACTGGAAATACAATTGCTGACCAGCAGGCTCAGAGATCCTAAGCGACGTCTTCTGATATAACTACTACGTATAAAGAAATTCCCATTGAGTATCAGCCTTAACTCCACCAACGCGGTAAGCACAAGGTCTTAACCACCATGATGTCCCGTAATCGGAGTTGCTAACATAACCATAGTGAGCCACCAAATTGTATATTGACCTGCTTGTTGATTGTGCACAAACATGGATCTTACCAGGGCAAAGGCCGCCATTAGAGCCAGCAGCGTAGCATCCAGCCTTTCGCAGTCCAGTTCGAAAGGACTTTGAGGCAAACCGGCGGCAAGAGAGTTAGAGAGCAGAGGAACGAGCTGATAAGGGGCCTAGCTTTGAGACCACAAAGTACAGCAACAACGACTTGGAAGACTCCCATCCTCACTACAGCCTCTCTTGCGATTGCGCTGATTAAACAGCCAAAGTCTGCGTCCACAAAGCCGAGCCCACGTCTGTCAAAGACAGTGTCGGGGTGAATGTACGGCATGAAATGGGCGATAGCTCTTACGATGTTCTTTGGCACAGGCTGGCTCTAGAGTCTACATTCCTCGATGTACGATGCTTTGAAATCTGCAACTGCAACCTATCTCGGCGCTTTTATATATGTACCCTCGAAATTAACCGCACTGATGTTCACTGCGTGTCAAGAAAGAAGGTTGCAACTCTCTCCGGTTGATCAATAGTATGGTAGAACGACTTCCTCTGTTGTTGCCATGGCGCGGTCAAGTCACTGCACAAGTCTGCGAGAAGTCCACCTCTGCAACATCTGCCTGTTGTCGCGACAACATGAAGTCACTGTATCTTGCACTCGGTGCCGTCCATATCTGTTGATGACAATCTTTGCTGCTCCTCAGTCTCCTCTTCTTCCTCTCACCATTTCCCTCTCTTACCACCCTTCAGATTTCAAAACTCCAATTTTACAAGTCTCTCCTATCATATCAAACTCCTTATCACAAGCCCCTTATCACATTCCTCTCAACAAAACCAACGGTCAGTATCCTCAGCTTCGCGCCCACCATCTTGTCTTGAAACGCCGAGTCGTCTTGCGTCAGCGAGTCCCATAGCAAAGTGGCAGACAGTCACTGAAGCTTGACGACGCCACAATCGCGAAAAAGCAGACGGTTCTTTTCAGGTTAGTACCATTCTCCTCTTCGCCTTCACTTACTTCCTCCAACTTGTCTTGACCTCCAACTTGTCCTGACCTCCAACTCTTCCTAACCTTCAACTCTTCCCAACCATCATCCCGTCCACTCAACCATCACTGACACTTTCTACTCCCAGAGCATCCTGCTTTCGTTCCATATCATTCTCAAAGCACTTTGACACCACGAATCATCTGCATCTACGCTCTCAACACCCTTCTCATCGCCGTGTCTTTGTGTTGTTCAGGTCAGATCATCTGACTTCACCAAGAACGACCAACACACAAACACAAACAACTTGCCTAAGAGCAACCTCCACGAGACACCCATAGCAACCCATTCACTGTCACCAAGTAAGTAAACAAAACCATCTCCTTCCCACCTGTTCAAGACTCCAGTTGGAGATCTTCCTCTTTCTATATAACATCACTCTTCTCCATTGATCTTTCAAGATCATTATTAAGATTACTCTTGAAAGCAGTCTTTTACTATCACTGTTCTAACTCAAACTTTCTTACAGTTCCTTAACAAAAGTCTTTCAATATGTTTGGATTCTTTGGATTTCCAGGCATGACATATGTTCCCCCTTCTGCTCCAGTCTGGGTAAGTCATCTCTGCAACACCTTGGAAGTAAACAATTCTAACTCCCTTCAGAGCCAAAAAAAGGCGCAAAAGTTCGAAGATCTTCGGGCAGAAACAAGAAAGATTCGAAGACGCGCGAATGAGCGCAATCTTGAGACCACAAAGGTGGTCGATGCCAAGCCAAAGAAAGCGAGTCTTATTGATAGACTCGGCAAACGAATCTCGTCTGGTGTGCGCAAGGTCTCTCGCAAAGAGTCCCAACCCAAGCAAGAGGCCAAGGTGGAGCCAGAGGCACCCGCAGCCCGAGCACCAATATTCTCCCAGCTCACTCGCCAGAGAATAAGAAATCTTGGCCAGCTCCCAGAGACTGCTGTCGCTCATCAATTGAGCCCTGTAAAAGAAGCCCGGGAGCCCGCCTCTCCATACGACCTCGTTCTAAGATTCGCAAAGCGACATAGAACCGTCCGCGCCGTCGACCACTCGCCAATAGTTGCTCCCATCGGCCGCTCTCCTCGAAAGCGACAGCCACTGCGGCAGCTTCGACGCGTACCGAATGGTCTTGTCAATGGCCATCTTGTTACAAGTACGGCACCAGAGGATCCTTTCGGCGTGCCGCAAAATAAACAGAAGCCATCGCTGGGAACGAGCTATCGTTTCCCTCGAACTGAGGTTGCGACGCCTTCGCCCGGTGGCAATTGGGAGATTCTGGGTAGAACACCAAAGACGCCACGAGAAGTCAAGTCTGTGGACCTTTTGAATCCCCCACCGCGGATATCATTTGTGCCGAAAGGAAAGAAGTCCGCGGATCTGCCCGACATGCCTGTTCGCATATCGCTCGATCTAGAGAAGCGAAACGCGAGTCGGCAGCATAGCCGAGAAGATTCGGGTACGGAAGTCGAACAAGCACGATCTGCGACGCAAGATCTGGAGGACTTTTCCCTTATCGACACTTCAGATCTCCTAAATGAGCGATTCTCGTCGGCCGAAGTGGGCAGTTCGCCTTACCAGGTCAATGTGGCTTCTCCAGATGAGAGCGAAACCTCCTTCAGCGCCATCGATGAGTCACAGCTTGGTCATTTGGTCCGCGCGTCCGAGATACGACTCCAGCAGCCGCGATCAACTACGTTGGTCGAGACCCTTCCGGAAGAAGTCCCATCCTCTCCTCCTGCAGCTCCCGATATGGGTTCTTCCGATACCGATATTTCTTTCAGCTCCGTTGGGGAAGAATTTCTCCGCCAGATTCGTGAAGGACGTCGGCGAGATCTCGAACTGTCCCTGTCGGAAGCGACAGGAGAGTTGCCATCTCCTGCTGACTCAAGAGTCGTCGAATTGGCCTACACAGATGTCTCGTTCAGCCCGATTCCCGACGAGGAACTAGATCGCCTCCTTCGGAAGCCTGTGGTTGAAGCTGAGGATCTCGAAGAGGCCGCTGTCGACGAGAGCCTCCTGACAGAAGTGGAAATGGCTACCGTGCCGGAAGAGAATGAGCCTGATGAAGTCGTGGACTCGAGTCAGGCTGATTTCAGCTTCGAGCCACTGACACAGGAGGAGCTACGAGCTATTCAGCAGCGCGTTGCCAATTTCACCGATAAGGAGTTGCAACAGCGAATTGAGGCAGACCGAGCTGCTGACTATCGGACTCGTGCTTCTTATATCTTGGCTTCAGCACGTACTGCAGTTCACTAGGAACGACCTGCAGACGTGACTGAGCAATTTCCTGCTCAGGAAACGCCAGCTGAAGAAGATGTCAACGCCACTGAGGAAGTCGCTACTGAAGAAAGCAGTTCCGACGAAGAATTTTTCACTCCGATCTACGGCAATAGCCCGGCGAAAGTTCGTCAGGCTCCCTACAGCGAAAGCCCAAGCAATGAAGCGGATCTCACTGATTGGATAGAATCCCTCAATGAACATGATCCTGCAGTCTCTGCGACGGCAGAGGGCTCAAATCGTCCCCGAGCTATGTCACCAGACTCCATGATTGCCCAGGCTGAGAAGTCGCGACAAGAGGCTGTGACGGACTTCCTTCGAGTCAACAATGAGCGACGGAAGCTGAAGGAACGACTCGATCAAGCCACTGATGCAGAGATCGATAATCTCGGTGAGGATTTTGATGTCCATCTTGATGCTCAGATCGAGGCGGTCCAAAATATTCGCGCGGCATTGGCTCGGAAGCGTGAAGGAGTGGAAGCGGTTGAGCCTGAGAAGCTCAAAGATCATCAGCGCAACTTTCGAAGCTGATTGGCGTGTCGGCGAGAAGAGGAGGATCGTGCTATGAATTCGAAAGATGATGGAGACAAGAAGGATGAAAAGCTTGTGGAGGAGGACAACAAGGGGAATCGTTGGACTTGGAGTGATGGAAATTTTGAAGGGCTTGAGCCTCGATTTTGAGAAGCAAGTACTTATTATTACATGATCTTGAAAGTTATGACTTTAGCCTATACGCGTCTGAGCGACGCATTAATATTTAATGTCATCAGAATGAACAACATTCTTCTTTTTCACACTGCAGTGCCTTCTTCCCTTGAAGCCATATAAAGGGGCAATGTTTATTTCTACTAATCAGCATCCCTATATGCAGATATCCAACTATCCCCTGATCTAATTATACTATAAACGCCGCTGAAACGCCCAATTCTACAATTTACCCATCGCTATGCAAATGCCAGATCTAAACGCTAAAACAAATGCAACATAACCATATTATCACTAAGACCAAAAGTCATTACCACTTCTTTCCTCCATCAACACAATCGTAGTTTCCAGCGACAATACGCTCCCAAGTTGTGGCAACGCGCTTGATATCTCCAGCAGTATAGAATACACGACAATCCGCCTTCTTGACGTTCTGGAATTGCAGTGGCTAGGTTAGAAGTCAGTAGGGTGTTGGGAGGAAGGGTTCAGGTGGTATGACTTACAGTATCAGTTCCATTGCCGCCAAAGAAGCTGTCTCTGAAGTTGATGGCACTGGCTGATACGTCAAAGTTGATCGGTGGATCGGCGACCATCTTTTGGAACACGTTGGTGACAGACTTGAGCAGGGCAGAATCCTTGAAGACGGCAGCACCGTGTTTGGCCAGCAGTTCGAGGCCATTTGCAGCTTTGCTCTGGATGACGTCCCAATGTAGGACTTGAGCACCTTGGGTGCCGCCTATAGCGACCATTTGGTTCTTGCTTGGTCTTCCACCCATCACGAGTGTCTTGACCTGAGCATTCTTGATCATGAGATTGCTGAAGAGGCCACATGTAGAAGCGCAGGCGGCGTCAGTGATCTAAATTACAAATTAGTATTGATTTCGTGAATATTCAGTCGGAATTACTGGCTTACCAGGAGGATGTTCTCGGTCTTGAAGATTTGATCCTTGAAATTAGGCAAATCTCCAGTACCACTAATTTGCAGTCCACCAGCCTCGGCCTGAGCTACATTATTGAAGTCGAAAGCCAGAGTTTGCGTAAAGTTGTCGCCTCCTGCCATAACGGGGCCATAGAGATCTTTCCAAGAACTGAAGTTTCCTCCCGACGGTTTGATATAAGAATGGAAATTGAAGGCATCCGCTTTAGCCAAAGTGATTGCTTTAGTGTCATTGTCTTTGGAATCTAGGTCTATGTCTTGTTGAGTCAGACCGGGGAACTGGGAGAACAGAGTGCCAAGATAGTCGGCAGTTTGGTGGGAACGAAATCGGGTACTGGCTTCGAGCTTGAGGCTGGGGAATAGTTGTCTAAACAAATCATAGCCAGTAAAAACTGCACCTCCACCGTTGCCACGTACGTCAACTATCAGCTTTGTCTTTCCAGCGGCCTTGGACTTGTTGAGAAAGCTGGTGACAGTCTGCTGAAAATCGACGGCCGTGTCGTAGTCCTTAGGAGCTCCTGGCGGGTTTGCGACCGACCCTGTGAATGCTCGGACGTTGAGAACAGCAACGCTCGGGTCGCTCTGCAGGAAGTAACCGCCAACGGAATTATCGAAAGCCACTGCGACTGGCGTAGGAAAGCCAAGCTTAACATACGCTTCGATATTCGAAGCGACTGGGTCTGAGGGTTTGCTGGGTGCTGTAGAACTAGAAGATGACGAGGACGGTGTTTGCTCCTCTTCTTCGTCGTCGGTACTCGGAACTAAGAAGTTCTCATAGATGTCTTTGCCGCTCTTGATCCCTTCTAGGGAGAGTTTAGTCGACGCAATATTTGAAAGAGTCGCCGAGGTTCCATTTCTGAATTTGTAGGTATGGGAGTCCTCAGAGAAGATGAAAGAGGAGCCCGCATATGAACTACCAACTTGATTATTGGATGGGTTATAGAGCGCCGAGTTGTAAAGAGCACTAATAATCGTCAGTTTGATGTCTTTCTTTAGAGGGTACGAGTAGTTTGCTTACTCTAGATCTTGATTTGAACTAGCCCTGCTAAGAAGTCGTTCTGTGACATCAACTCCATCAATGCTGATAATATCTGACGGTGCGTATGTAGCATTGGCAAGTAAGATGTCCTGCAAAAAGTATACACCAGGTAGTGAGTTCCCGTCACCTGAAATCGATACAAGTAAGACGTTAGTGAGGAAATTAAAGTTCGAAACCAAGAATTGATTGACTGCCGTATGCCCATCATACGTGGCAATCGCATATTTGACAATGTCAATCTCAAAGTCGAATTGGTTCTTGTACCCGCCGGATTTCGTCTTGCTAGCAATCTTGTCTAATCCTCCAAGGATGTCGGTTGGTGGGTAAGGGTAAGACTTGGGAGGATTCTTCAGATAGGCCAAGGTGGACTGGAACTGCATGTATTGCTTGATGTAATCAACCTGAGCGGCAGCGGCGGTTGAGTTGATAGGAACATCCCGAAGACACGCGAGAACGTCAGTCACTTTGTACGTCGTTTGCGTGAGTTCCCCTGGATGGATTTAGTGAAAATCCCAACATGTTTAAATTTAGCATTACCTTTGGCAGCGGCCGCTTGCTTGGAGTATGAAGAAGATAGCCTCGCGCATGGATTCGTTGAATTTGAGACTGGAGCTGGAGTTGACGATGGTTTGACTGAACTAGAAACTCTGGATGTTGTGGTAACTGCTTTTAATGTAGAGCTAACAAAAGTAGTCGAGGCCTTCGCTGTGGCCGTTGTTGTCGCTGGTGCTGCTTGGGCAGATAAGGATGCAAGGGAACAAATCAGGATTGATTTATACATCGTGCCTGAGCAGATAGAAGACACTAGAAATGGTGAGGAGTTTATGAGACGAGTTGATAGACAGAAACATGACACCTTCAATGTCCTTTCTTATGTACCTAGCTATGTGTATAATGCCATATGCACAACTTCATAATGCACAGCCAGCCGGTGTTTGACGGGCTTCGAAGTCTTGGTGTTTGTGGCGCGTTGACAAGCGAAATAGACCATTATGCAAATCCTCTCATTTCTGAGGCGGAATAGCGTGTCTAGCTGAAGAATCTTACAAAGTGCTTGGGTCTGTTCCTATGAATTAGAGATGCAGTGATCCAATTGGTGCTGACTGGACTCCGCAGTGAGCAGTGAGGCTGTACAAGGCCCCTCAGTATCCATCCATACTTGAGGTGTTTACTGCAACGTTGCCAGGCTCGCTTGAGCCGCAAGATTCTAGATTCCAGATTCCAGATCATGGATAAGATTAGAGACCGGATTACTGACTACGTCTGAAGCTGGCTACTAGCGAAGTGACAGAGATTTTGTGAGCCAATACACTGGGTATCTCACGCAGTGAAAATCTGACACGGTGTTTGGATTGTGACAGCTCATAAGATCCGCGGCTGGCACTTCTTTTCCCGTGCCCGCTGACTTGCTGGTGGCCATGGGCCCATGGCAGACTTTAGAACCTCCAAAGAGGGCCCTGTACTAGCTGGGTACGTTCGAGATGAGGAAGAGACTATGTCAACCCAGTGGCCAAGATCTGATGCCGAGCAAATGTCGGAGAGAAAGCGCGACCGAGAGACAACTGCGGTTGGGTCTAACTAATGCAGGCAAATTAGTCAACATATACTATTTTTAATCTCAAGCTCGAGCCAAGGGAGCGTGATTGGATCTATATCTGTGGCTAATTTAGGGCGAAGGAATCTTGTGGCTGGCTTTTTCAGGGGCCAATTTCTTTGGCAAAGACACACATTGACTTTTGCACTTCTTCATCCACAGGTCATATCCTCACCCATCTTCGAAAAGAACTCCATTCTGTTATCAAGTAACGCTATCTCAAGATTGATTAGACCTCGCTTTCATCTTGAGGGAAATGAAGGGCGACGGCGTCATTTCGCACTGCTCTGCAGCTATCGCGTCTTACAATTAGATCTGGAGCTCAGGGAGGTTCACAACTTCACAAGACTGACTATTTTAAGATCGATATGGTATGCAAGATTTTTGACATTGGACCAGACTACTTATTCCGTGTGTATCTGTGTTAGAAGATCTATTTGCTCGTTACTAAACTTGACAATGCATCACTACAGCAGCTTTCTCGCTATTAGTACGATCTGTCTCCGAACTATCAGTATTTTTGTCGGAGTCTGAACAATCTTCGTCACTTTGCATAGGTTGATCATGCATTGCCAAATCCAGTCCTATCTCTGGGATATTGCCAGTGTCATCAACCGGTCTTTCTCAGCTTGCATGCATTACCCGACATAGAGCGTATTTGGCCCCGATGCTCAGGTCCAGACTTCGATAACGTCCGAAAGAAAACTAGCCGGCGGCAATGCCTCAAAGACTCGACATTCCAATGTCCATCCCTTTCGAGGACTGTTCAAGGCTGCCGTTGAGTGCAGATGGTTCCGCGTCGACTTCGTGCAGGACTTCTGATCTCACCACTGTCTCGGATATAGAGGCTGCGATGCTATCTTCAGCTTCGACGACTTCAGTTTTGGCCTTTTTGATCATGCTCGTGATTAGGCTTTGGCCCTTGAGCATCTCGGGTTCTTTCCTACGATTGAGAAGGTGCTCAATGGGGCAAACACAGGCTTTCCATGCCGGTGAGCCTATCTTCGTGTCCGCAGCGCATCGATAGCACTCTTGGCCATGGAAGTAGAACAGCTGATGCAGACGGTACCTCAGATGCTCCGGAATTTTCGTGTGACAGTGCCACATGGTTTTGTCTGAATGCTGTTAGCTTACTTAATGCCCGGAACTGACTGTCATACCGGGACTTATGAAAAGTTCGGCTGGGAAAAATCTTACCTGCGTCCTTGGGCTTGTCAGGCGGCGTCCAGCCAAGCCAGTGACTTAGACGAGCCACATGTGTGTCCACTGGAAATAGTGCTCTCTGGAAACAGAACATGAGAACGCATGCCGCAGTCTTGGAACCAATGCCGTGGTATCTGACTAATTCTGCGAAAGCTTCGGGAGTCATCAATTGCTTCAGGTGCTGTAGAGAAAGAGGATCATGGTCCTATAATAAGTGAGTTTGGGAAGTTGATGAGACGATGGCATAACTTACGTCCTCATCTAGTTCTTTGCCTTCCGATAGCAGCTTCGCGTATCGTTCCTTATTCTCACTCACGACGCAGCTCAAGATATTCTTGATGCACGCCGCCTTGATCTTGTAGATGCCACCTTGATTGATCGCATCCTCCAACTTCTCCACGGAGCCATCATGAACGGCTTGCCAATTGAGACTGTGTTTTCCACACCCAGTCTCTGCCACGCCATATATCTTGACCATCTTTTTGACTGCCTTGGCCGCGTTTCCTTCTGAAGTGTTGGCACTTAGTAGAGTCCTGAGTAGAGCATCATGAACAGCGTGGTTTTCGCCACATCCTGCTCTGTCCTATGAGATGTCAGTATATCGCTTGAATTTCCTTCGATTGGATTCGAAGGCAAGAGTAGATGTATCAGGACAGGAATTTACCATCTCCGGTGGTGGCATCGCTTTTGGTGGTGGTTTATCGCCATGGAGTGCTGCCAGCAAATGCACCACTTCCCCACATTGAGCGGCCGAAGGGGACTCGTGGTCAGGCCAAGGACTTGTGGTGTGCCACTTTGGTCTCTTTTTGGTAGCAGTAAGCCCAGGGTGCAGTATCTCCTCTTCAACCTTGACTCTGATCTTCCTTTCCTTTTTAATCTTCCCAGCTTTGCTCCTTGGGGTAGCCGTCTCTTCCATTTCAATTTCGACGGATAGATCCACCTGGGTCGCGGGGGCGTTTGCAGAGGGTACGGTGGCACTACTCGTGGGCTTGATATCTTCGTCATCCGAGACTGGTTTTACTCCCGTGCCGGCGATTAGATCTGTACTCCGAACGACTTTAAAGTCCAAGGTGCTGCTTTGAGTGCTTGCGATAATGCGAGCACTTCTTCTCGCAGGCGCTGTAGTTTTTGCCCTTTTGGTCGCTGGACTTGTGTCAATCGCAGTCCGTCTCTTCGGCGCCATATTTGGGATCGTTTGATACAGTCCAGGAAAGTGTGCGATATGTTCTACGCAAGCTGTCTCTGAAGCTTGAACTTCGTCGACAAGTATATTCGATTGGAGTGTTTATATAAGGACTCGTTGTGTATATGTCAATGAGGTGAAAGTGTATGGTTAAAGGAGACCCTTATTGACTTGTATTGTGGGCGTCTCATCGATCCTCACATGACAAAAGCTCAGAGGCAATACATCGTCATACTGTCAACAACAGCACGCGCTAATGATAAGGAAGGCGCAACTGCCGCTATAAGGCTGAAACAGCAGATTCAAGGCCATTCATTGGTTAGAGCAAAAGTTTCAACCCAAAAGTCACGTGCATCCTTGGTGACTTTGGATATTGACCGGCCCTGAGATATCCAAAGCTGTTACATTCATCGCAATTCTCAAGTGTTCATGTGAAGTATTTTAACCGAATGCCTTTGATTGTTCGACTTTGACTTCTAAGACAATATCATCTCACAAACAAGGTGGCGTTCAAACTTCGGGTATGATCCTGGGAATGGTAGCAACCACTAATCTGCAACTGCTGACCTTTATATGTAGAGCTTTGCAGCTTTCTTCGCTCGTCAATTTTCATCTTTCAGAATGGCACCCGCTATTATCATTCCAGCGTCGGGAAATCATACCGCTACTCTCATCGTCGCGCATGGCTTGGGAGATAGTGGTGCTGGCTGGGCATTCCTGGCCCAACAGCTCAATGCTAAAAAGTTCAGTCATGTCAAATTCATATTTCCAAATGCTCCTCAAATTCCGATTACACTGGTTAGTCTTGGTGGTCATCAAAATTGGCTGCGCAAACTAAAACTGACGTGTAGAACGGGGGCATGTCTATGCCTGGATGGTATGACATTGTAAGCCTCAACCTACCTATATCATGTGAACTCTTTTGCTAAACAATTCAGAAATCACTAAGTGGAATCAACGCCGAACAAGACAAAGACAACATTGTCAAATCTCAACAAGTTTTCCACAAAATGATTGACGCCGAAGTCGACGCCGGAATCCCAGCAGATCGTATTGCTATCGGCGGCTTTTCACAAGGCGGCGCCATGTCGCTATTCTCCGGTCTGACGTATCCAAAGAAGCTCGCAGGAATCTTTGGTCTCTCTTGCTATCTCTTACTCCAGAAAGAGTTCCAACAATTCGTCGCGGAAGGAGGCGACGCAAACAAAGAGACCGAAATCTTCATGGCCCATGGCTCAGATGATCCAGTTGTGATGTTTGAATATGGCAAATTGAGCGCTGAAGTACTGAAAAAGTCGGGATATAATGTCGATTTCAAGGTTTACCAGTAAGTCTCAAAAGATCCGCGCTCAGTCAGTTCGATGTTAACAAGTTTAAGGGGCATGGGTCACAGTGCATGTCCGGAAGAGCTAGAAGAGTTGGAGACATATTTAGGAACGGTGATACCAGCTACTACTACAACTGCCCCATCTCAAGGAAATCTATGACTTCATGAGAGCAGCTCTTTTTTGCTTATGATACTCGTATCTCTCCTGACTTTCGTACTCATGCTTCGGTTGCTCAAGAGCAGGCGCTCAAAGATAAATACTTAGATCCCTTAGTGGGCAGATTTACCTGTTCTCTTGCAATATAAGCTGCTCTTTATTTGATAGACCTGAGATGAATCAGAATATGGATGGCCAGAAAATATTTTCATATCTGACGTCTTCTACGGGAAGTTCATGCTGAAGAGCTGCTTTTCCGCTCCACAAACAGCCTAACTGAGTTGACAAAACCTACCTAAGTATTGTCATGTTGTAACGTTGCCACCGCAGCAATTGCCAAATGGCAATTCGAAAATCTGCAAAACCTCCCGTGTGACTCCTCATCGGAACACAAATTGTGGAAATACCGTCGGACAAGTATGAAACTGGCTGGCAAACAGCCACTGAGGCGGGGACGAGTCAAGAAAGTTCACGAAGCGGGCCAAAATTCGTCCATCATCAAAATATTCATTCATGCCGTGCTTGGCGAACATGATCTCCCAAAAAACCACAATAATCAATAAGAACCTAGATTACTGAGTCTAACGGGTCTGTAATATTGTCCAAGAATCTACATTGGTCCAGCTCAGTAAATCACCGCTGAAATTCACAACCACCCTCAAAATGGCACTCACCACTGAATCCGCAATCCAGGAATATCTCAAAACCACAAAGTCCCTAGCATTAGACCCAGAGGAAACGTACGCCACCGCCGAACTCTCTGGCGGCACTGCAAACTTTGTCTACCGCCTCACAGACACGCAAGGCTCTACGTCCATCATCAAGCATGCAGAACCATATGTGCGCACCCACCCAGACATACAATTCCCCGTCGTTCGCATGGATTTTGAAGCAAACGTCCTTCGCGCCCTCCCAGACGTCTTACCATCGAGCGAGGTTATTCAGCCAGTGGGTGTGCTCGCCTACGATTCAGAAGCGCATGTCTTGCGCCTGAGCGACGGCGGTAGCACCACCTTGAAAGATGTATATTCCACTCTCAGCGAAGCAGAAGTACAAGAAGCAGGTGGGCGGCTAGGTCGTTGGCTAGCGCGCTTCCATCTAGCAACAAAAGCAATGGACATTGGGGATAATCAGGTAGCAAAGAACATATATCGGCATAGCTACAAGTGGTTAGCCAGTCGACTTGAGAAGTACGGACAGGACAAGAGCATTGGCGAGCGAAATAATGAAATGTTCGGCTCGTTGTTGGCGACGGACGATGGAATGGTGTGTCATGGCGATTTCTGGCCGGGCAACGTGCTTGTACAGAAAGATTCGCTAAAGATGACGATTGTGGACTGGGAGATGACAAGACGAGGCAATGGCGCGACGGATGTTGGGCAGTTCGCGGCCGAGTCGTGGTTGCTGGATCGATTTCGTGGAGGGAAAGGGATGCTGAAGGCGTTTTTGGAAGCGTATCGGAAGGAGAGAGGAGATCATTGGACCTTGAGCGATAAGAGGAGGATGGCGATCCATATGGGGACGCATATCGCTTTTTGGCCTACAGGTGTGCCTTGGGGAAATGAAGAGGAGACTCTTGAATGTGTTAAGACAGGAGTGGAGATAATACAGCATGCGACTGACGAGCATTATGAATGGCTCCAAAAGAGTGTTTTGGAACCTATATTCGCGTAAAGAATTGATGGTCCATAATACATCTACTCTACATAGACTTATTCAACAAGCTCCCATCGTGCTAGTCTGCCAAGTGTCTCTCCTACATCTCGAATGATACATAGGCGATAGTAATTTGTGGTGGCAGTCGGATGCTCCTTTAATGGATTTGCAATTGGGGCGAAGTCAATTCTGACATTCCAGATTGACCCGAGCGCAGTACCTCTTCCTTCTGCCAGATTAAAGTTGCCGGTGGTAACAAACCCCAAAAGATCCGAATCTTGCGGAGTGCCAGGATAGAGATGATCTCCGGGTTTTGGCAAACTTCTTTGGTTTTTCTTGGGTCCTTGGTGATCAAGGAATGACAGCCACAAAGACCGATCTTTCGGATTTGAATTAGGAAGTCGATAGATACGTGCTCGTGCCTGAGGAGCTCCTTTGGTAATCATTGTGATCTTAACATTATAAAGGGCACTGCTTGGTTGAAACGTAGGATCATTGTTGTCCTTTAGCAACGCTTGCGCTCTCAGAAAAGAAGCTTGGTGAAACGGTTTGCTCTTTTGAAGAGCATCCCAGTCACAACTCCATCCAAGTCCAATTTCCCCCCTTTTCTCATGACCAAGATTGAGAGAGTCAAACTCCGTTCGACGTCCTTTCGGTTTTCTGTCCCAAGCCGCCTTGACATCTTCTCGCTCGCGCAGTTCCCACTCCATCCCAGCTTTGGTACCAGGATAGTCTGCAGGGAACCACGGGCGACCTGATTCGTATGCGATCTGTCGTTGCTCGTTGATGCCTCCGAAGCGAATGGTACCGCCAGTAGACACTGGATGGTGCATAAGCGTATACCATACAGGTAATACACATTTCCAAGGCATCATAAGAGTCCAAGCACCTTGATTACCAGTCCCCGAGTTTGTCGTAAACAATAAGATGGGAATCTTGGCATCTCCTTTCTGAGGAAGTGGATTTTCGCCTGGTTTAGCTTGTGCTTTTCGGCGATTGATGGATTTCTGCGTTTGTAGTGATTTGGTTGCAAGAGTTCGGGTATTCTTGTCGAATAAGACGATTGGAGAAGCGTTTTTGTCGAGAGGCCATTGATGACATACTTGTAAAAGCTCTTCTTGTTTGGACTGGACATGTCCTTCCGGTGCGTGTTTCAATGGAGAATGGAGCCTTGGATCAGATATCTTCATGCTAAGGACCACATTCTTTGGTAACATGTTTGGATTCGTCAGAATCTTGAGCTTCTGAAGCAGTCCAATAGTGCTTTCGTTTTCCTCGTTGTTAATTGGGTGAAGAATCGAGACCAAAGCTTCCGTCGAACTTGGTCCAGTGATTTCAATGCTTCCCAGTTCGAATCGTAGATCTTCAACCTTTACTGCTGGCTTCTGGACTTTTGCAAGATTTGTGACTTCTGTCCAAAGTTCTAGAAAAGCACTTGGATGGCATCGAACCATCAGTTCTCTCAATTTCGGTGCTCGATCTGGTCCATCTGACTGCTTGGACTCCTGGTTTTTCGATGCTTCCGAATTCCATATGATGGTCACTGGGCATATTGGGTGTTCAGTATCGGAATCGCGCTTAAAAACCCATCCGCTCCAACTTCGAAGGCCTCGCTTCCATTTGGCCCCTTTTGGTGTCCACAAGACTGCTGGTTTATCTCCTGACCCGACACCGATTGCCTTCAACAAGCCCTCCAAGCTCTTATCCACACCATGAAGCCTTATAGTTGACATATAACTTGTATCCCAAGCAATGGCGTTACGCAAAGAGCTTGCTCTGTGAGTCTTACGATAACTCTTCTCTGAGGGAGTCAAAGGAAGAGCAAATCGCCAAAGCGGTTGTTTTGGAGGAGTCATACGTGCTCGTTTATTGTGATACAAGTGGCTAGGGAGCCATGTCTTTTCTAATTGTCGCTTCCGGAATTTTGCCCTTGGAGTAGGAGGTGATCTTAGCACGCTGGTTTTGACCTTGGGCTTCCGGACTTTGACAAGCGCTGCCGAAGCCCCATTTTCTTCATTGTCTTCGGTGATCGTAACTTCGTTTTCCAAGCTCGCAATTCTCTTCGCCTTCTTTTCCGCCTTTTTCGTCTGCAAGCGCTTCTTCACAGATTCCATCCGTCTCACAGTCTCAATCCGAAGTCTCTGTTGCGGCAATATCCTCTTCTTTTTCCGCACCGGCGTATTATCTTGGATCATTTCTCTCTTTGCGCGTGCTTGGAGACGCTTAGGAACGCGCTTCACATTATGACTCGCAGTTCTACGTCTCAATTCTCTAGGCACTTCTTGAAAGGCGCGAGAAGCAAGGCCTTTAGCAGCCTGCTTGATTCCATCTTCCAACGCTCGGATCTCAAATTCCCTAGCTTTTACAAATTTGGCAACGTCAAGTTGGCCATTGGAAAATGCTTCATCTGAGCTCTGCACTGGCAAGTTACGTCCAGGCGCGCTAAACATCTTGCGACGCTTTGGGTCCCTGGCGCGTTGAGATGGTGGATCCTTTCTTTTGGCCGGGTTGGATTTTGACGAGCTGGATTGCTTCGACGCCATGATATGAAAATTGCTTTGGTGACATTGTGGAGTAAAGTTGTTGGATGACTTTTGGTTGAGCCGCATCCAAGTTACCAGAGAAAATGGGCGCTAAGCCTTTTTGGGGCGTGAGGTTTTCAGATTCCAATCTTTAATTATTTTGGAGATCAACATTCTTCAAGGTGTCTAATGTTTGAGTCTGAAAGGGTTCAAAAACAAGCTATACGTTTTCATGATTAATGCCTGCGGAAAACTCTGGTCGAACCTTATTAATCCGTAGCATGATCTCTCGGAAGGCGATTGAGAGACGAGAATTCCTTGTTCCATAGGACCGCGTGCCCCAGCGACTGCCATCGCTCCCACGAACGTTATTAAATAGAAGGTGCTATAACTTCCATTGCATCGTTTAAAGTGTGCCAGTCTAAACGCCCTTGATGGTAATGAACGCACTCGATCCCAGAGCGTGTTGTGACTTGTGAGGGAGCCATCAAAGTCGGTAGGGGCACGCTAGTTAGTCTGTCCATCGGTTGACATGCAACTTTCTTATATTTCTAATTGAAAACGATGCCGCCGTCTACTACAATCGTCTGCCCAGTGACAAAATCGCTGCTTTTGTTACACAGGAATCCAACGACTGTTTTTGACACGTCCTCCGGCACAGAAACTCTACCCATAGCAGTAAGTTCAGTGCTATACTTCTTCACAGTCTCTCCTGGAGGTCTTCCCTCAATCTGACCCAGTTTCTCATCAATGAGATCCCACATAGCTGTGCCAACGATTCCAGGCGCGTAACAGTTAACATTGATCTTATGACGAGCCATCTCGATAGCAAAAGTCTGTGAGAACGCCCTCACTGCAGCCTTCGTCGCGCAGTAATGACCCAATGTTGGGAATGGCTTGAATGATGCGATCGATGCGGCAGCCAAGATTCTGTAACCAAGAGTCCCTTCAGGTACTGGGCCTTGTGCGATCATTTGGCGAGCAGCAGCAGTGTAACAATTGAAGACGCCGTTGAAGTTGACATTGAATACGTTCTTGACATCCTCAACGGTGAGTTCTAGAGAGCCCGCGATATGTGCGATTCCAGCATTTGCGATCATGACCGTCAATGGGCCTATTGCTTTCACGGATTGGTCGATCATTTGCTTGACTTCGTCTGGCAATGTAACGTCTGCGACTACCCCAATGGCGGTGTTCTTGCCATGGCTAGAATTCAATTCGTTTACTAGCTTGTCGATCAGAGATTTGTTGGCGCTGATGTCGTTGATGCAGACTGCGAAGCCAGCATCTACCAGATAACGGACTATTGATTCACCACTGTATTCATTAGAAAAATACAAGAAATTAGGAGTGTTTCTGTGGTTTGCTTACATTCCTCTGGCTGAGCCTGTGACGATAGCTGTTGGCTTGACACTCATGTTGACTGCAGTGATCGTTAAATGTCAGTAGATTCAATGTTTGCTTCAAGTTTCTTCTGTGTCAAAAGACTTGATGGTCCAATTTATACTGGTACTGTTTCCTACCTATACGAGCGATGCCGGACAGATGGCTTCAGAGTTGCCGGACAAATGGCATGACCTGCAAATGGGGCAGATCACTGCTGAAGGTATCCAGAACAATAATGGAGCATAAAAGAGTATATATCCACTTGCTAAAGTTTAGCTGGGGCTCAAATATCGTGATCCCTCTTCAATTGGACCCCGTGTCGACAGGGCTCGGGGCACCTGTCCGCTGTGGGGATCTTGAGCTCAACATCATTGATACATCTTACGATTTCTTGAAGAGGGGAAGCCTGTAAGTTTCCTCTTGACTTTATATAACTTCCGTACAAGGCCGGCAACTGACATTCAGCTCTCAGTGTCAAGGCTAATGCAGCTCGCAACGATAAGCTCTTTGCCAAACCGGTCAGTCGTAGCTCACTGATTTGAGGCCATCTGATGGCATCGCCGAGACCTTTGTTGAGCTTCGATATGCTTGGGCATATTGACTGGTTGAAAGAAGACTTAAGGTGGACATTGGATGCTTTCAGGAGGTTGTTGACGATGTTGGAAACATTCGCAAGAATGAAATTGACAGTAACCGGGCCGAGAACAGGGACTCGGCATCTCGCACGTGCGACCAGGGTTATCAGGGTGGACCAGCCTCATGGGTCCAGGGTCACGATGCTTCAGTTACATCACTCGAAAAAACACGCCGCGGGTCAATTGGCTGTGATTTGCTTTCTTTCCAAGTTACACAACTACCAATTTACGCCTGGATGGAGCGAGTATAACAGTACTTGATTCATTGTGAAGGCGGTTGGCCTCAGCAATGGGCCCCTCTCTACCACCAAGAACCACCGTCATGTTCACTTTGTTGTTGCTGTCACCGCCTTGTCTCTACGTTGCCTGGAGGTTGCTGCGACCTTCCAGAAAGAACAAAGTAAGGCTCAAGGCGGCCTCTGGATCCTATGGTATGTTCAGGCTTACATTGGACTACACAAGTGCTTATAGGTCGTAGAACCCGACGAAAGTGATCCGACCCTCCTTCAAAAACACTCACATACCGAAAAGGTCGTCGTTGCGGCCACTGGATTCACCTATCCCAAAGTTCGCGTCTTCCACTGTCCCCACCCGCAGGCTTCGAAGCTTCCCCAGCTGCCTCTATTGGTCTTCATACACGGCCTTGGAGGATCGGTCGCGCAATTCCACCCTCTGCTCTCGTCGCTGGTCAATCTTGCGCCATGTCTGGCCATCGACTTGCCGGGATGCGGGCTTTCGCAGTTTGCCCCCAGCTACTGGGACGCATATAATACAAACAGTATGGTGGAGTTCCTGATCACTTTGATCGAAGAGTATGCGGAAGAAAATCAGGAAGTGGTTCTTGTCTGTCATAGTATGGGTTGTTCGCTTGGGGCATTGCTTGCCTCTTCAACTTCGCCATATGCTTCAGCGCTTTCGAGTCGCATCAAGGGAATAGTTGCGTTGTGTCCACCAGCCAAACCCATGCCCCAGAATCAGGTTGTGCTGGTCAAGCGACTTCTGTCAATTCCAGGATTTATATTCGATGCGTGGCGCACATGGGATAAAAGAGGAGGCACAGAAAGTCCAAGTGTGGCCCGATTCACAGGACCCAATGCAGAAGAACAGTTGAAGCGCCTTCAAGTACGCTTCAATACACAAAGCAGGACACCTGTCTTCCGACGCATGGCCTACGGCGCTCTTCCCAAAGATGGGAAATCAGGGAGAGCAGCCGCCAGTGCCTTTGTTGGCCACGAAATCTGGGAAAACATCCAGGTACCTGTTCTCCTTATCGGCGGAAAAGACGACCCCGTCACCACAGCCGACGAGACTATCCTCGTGGCCTCCTGGCTCGGCCATTCCGGCCACCCAGACGACTACCACGTCGAAGGCACAGTCAAACCTCTTGCTACCGACTTCTTTAGCTCAGAGCGACCCTCAACACCAAACAGTACACACGCGCCCTCCAAACTTGTCATCCTCCCTTCGCCTGCATCTCATGCCCTTCTCTACTCACCTCTCACCGTCCGCCCCGTCTCCAGCCTCATACAAAACTTCCTCGCCACCAACGTTACCGAGCGGCTATCTCTCGGCTGGCAGCTGCAAAAACTCACAACGGAAGGCAAATGGGACGTCAAGAACTTGAAAAAATGGCAGGCTGTTGATCCCGTGTCCACACCCATTGCAGGCCTTTTCCGTGCAATGAAGACTCTGCGTGAAGTGGATGGCAACCACACACCTTTACGGTTCGTGCAGCGCTGGTCCGCCTCATCGGATCCCGGTACAGGCGCAGACGGCCAGGGACCGATCGTTGCGGTAGTCGATATCTCCCACGACTCGCCCGTTTACGATCCCAAGGGTTTGGAGGATGGCGGGATACGATACTCTAAATTTCCAACTGTGTCGAAGTTGCCGCCGTCGCGCGAAGAAGTGAGGGGTTTCCTGGACCTGATTGACCATGTACGCGGTGAACTAGATCTGAAGAGTCCAGAGAGGCCAGTAGATACGGAGGGCGAGGCGCGCGGACCGCGGTATATTGCTGTGCATTGTCACTATGGTTTCAATCGGACGGGATTCTTTCTAATTGCGTACCTTGTGGAGCGGCTGGGTTGGCCACTTCAAGATGCCATTGACGAGTTCGCGGCGAATCGGCAGCCTGGGTAAGTTCTAACTAAAATCTGCGAAGATTTGATACTAACGCTTTTGCAGTGTCCGGCATTCACATTTCGTCGATGAGTTATGGGGTCGATACTGGGACTGGTCAGATGAGCGAGGACAGGGATAGATGTGTATGAATACTAGCTTACGACTCTTTACGACTGGAACTAGAGATATTAGATGTGATCATCATGAATATAGCTTTTGCTTCACGGCATTTTATACAGATAAAAATGGTTATATGACGCCTGCATTGTGGTAGCATGACAGTTTGCTCTTTGCCTGTCTTCAGATCTACGTTTTAGTCCTTTTTGAGACTACGCTATACGAAGGGCATCACACAGCATTCCAAAGCTAATATAGTCAAGCATGCAGTCTTCTACACTTCCTGGCTTGCTTCCTGGCTTTCTTCCTTACTCTCGATCAAGGGCAGTCGTCTCAAAATGGACTCCCAGCTCTCTTTACCATCAGTCAAAAGTTTGATCGCGTCGATAATCTCGTCGACACTTGCGCGCACCTGCTTCGTCGTATCGCGCTCGCGAAGCGTGACAGTGTTGTCCTGGACGGACTGGTAATCGACCGTAATGCCAAATGGTGTACCCAATTCATCATTGCGGCTATATCGTTTGCCGATACTGGCACCGGAGCTATCAACCAGATGGCTGATGTCAATGATATCCAAACGATCGCTAATGTCATTGACGATTGGACGGAATACGTCCATGTTGAAGAGCGGACAGACGAGGACTTTGGTAGGTGCGATGAGGGTCGGCAGTGATATGACACCACGAGCTTCGTCGCCTTCACGAGTCCAGTACGAGTGCTCGAGAAGAGCGTAGAGAATACGGCCAATACCGAAGGACGGTTCGATGACGTTTGGTACATATTCGCGAGTGTGTTGCATTCGTTTACGCTTTTCGATCTTGACAAGGTCTTTTTCGACTTCGGCGGAACCGGCGGCGATTGATGGGACGTCGACCTTTATTTTGCCAGCGCTGCTGAGGTCGAGGGAGAGTTTCTCTCTAAGCTCTTGGGAGAGGGAGTCCAGTGCCGTTTCAATAGCTTTGGCGTCTTTCTTGAACTTGGGGCCAAATTTCTTCTTATCTACGTCCACAACCCACTCCTCAATCTCGAGAGGTTTGGGGAGCTTTTCTTTGACGCAAAGCTCTGTATTAGTGGCTTTGGAGTGGACAGTCAAGTCGTAAGCACTTCGATCTGCGCAGCCAACGCATTCGATCCAGCCGTAGCTGGTTAGAAGCTCGCAATCCCAACAATCAGTAGCGTAATGTGCCATTTCGTTGGCCATGTGTTGTCTGAATCGAATCTTCTTCTGATCGATACCAATCGTTTCCATGAACATTTGAACACGAGCGAGGAAGTAACCGAGGGTCTCATTGTCGACAATGCCCTCCTTGACTGCATCGCCAATGGATTTGCGGTCGATATCAGTTCGGCCTATTTAGCGTTAGTATAACCTTTCCAAATTGTTGGACCTAAACTATATTACCGTCTAATTGAACTTGGCGGTTCAAAAGCTCAAGCTCAATGTGAGCCACCTTTGAGAATTTGGCGTGTTTCTTGCCACCTTCTGGATCTACAAAGTGCTCGATCTCAGCCATGAGAAATTCGCGTACACGAAGTAGACCAGACCGCGGAGAGATTTCGTTTCGGAAAGACTTGCCGATACTGGCGCTGGCGAAAGGCATCTGTTGGTTGTTGTATTCTAGCAATTTATTAAAATTGAGAAATTGACCCTGAGCTGTTTCTGGCCGTAGATAGGCGATTGAGCCTGCGACGGGACCAATCTGAGTCTGGAACATCAGGTTGAATTCCACTGGCGGCTCCAGATCACCACCGGTATCCGGGTTCTTGATCTTGTGATCTACCATGAGTTGACCCAGTTCTGGGCCACCATAATTATCTATTTGAGCCAGAATAGACTTGTACTCATCGCGAACTGCGTCGTCCAGTTTTATCGCAACCTGTTTCGTCTTTAGCTTCTTCTTTCTTTTGCCATCTGCATCTGCCTCTACTGGTGCTGCGGTTTCGCCACGAGCCTCTTCGTCGCCTCTGAGTCTATTTTCAAGTACTTGCTCGACAAGATGGTCTGCTCGAAAGATTTCGCCGGATTTTGGATCTTTGGTGCACCAATCGGCAAACTTGTCGACGTGGCCTACTGTACATCAATAACAGTGATGTCAAACATCAAAATTGAACCTACCGGAAGTCTTCAACACCTTGTAGGGGGAGAGAATGGTTGGATCGACCTCCAGCATCTTTTCTTGATTCACAAAGAATTTGCGCCAGAGGTTGACAAAGTTGGCTTGGATGGCCGTGAGTGGAGGACCATAGTCAAATAGACCTTTGACAGGCTCGTGTATTTCAAATGCGGGGCCAAAGAAGAATCGGCGTTTGAACAGAGACTCGATCTGCTCGCGGTTGAAAGCCTCGCCCGTCTTGGTGGTCATTGGAGGGGCCATTGTGTTCGTATTGGCAAAGCGTTCTGTTCTTGGGCGAGCGTGTACTTGGAAGCGGGAGAGGGGAGCGGTAGTATGAAGCAATCTTCGAAACCGGGTCGAAGGAATGCGCGCAGCGCAGGAGAAGGGAAAAGTCGTGAATCGTTTGAAAGTCGTGGTTGGTATGGAGCTCATACAAATGACAAGCTGCTGTTGACGGAGTCTGATAGGCTTCGAGACAGCCAAGCGACTGAAAGGGTAGTGCAATCTTATATGGGCAGGAGAAGTCGTAGCTCGTCGTAAAAGTTGAAGGACGAAGTCATTACATTGGGAACTTGGGATTTGAAGCTGACGAGGGTGTTAATATACAGTGTAGACTCAAAGATGAGTCAAGACATGAGCAAATGAGGTTGAGGTATGACGGCATTGGCCAATCAGACAGGGCTGTTGGACTTAGCGCATTAAATCTAAAATATCCGAGCTCTAGATTTTTTATCCCACCAAACAACTTTTGAGACCTCATCCTGAACTTCTTGTCAGAACGGTACAATTTCACAACCACTCGCCATATCCTCCACCATGGCACCGCCAAAGCTATCCGCCAAATCTGCACTTGGCTACAAATTCGCGAACAAAGACCGCCGCAAGACTTTTCACATTAATCAGAAAAGAGCACGAGATACCATCAAGCGTGATGCTCGTTTTGCGCGCAAACGAGAAGAAGCCAAGAACCCTGAACTTGGAGAACAACGAAGAGCCAGAAACAAACCATTTACTATCGACTCAAAACGAAAATGGGACGATATAGCCGGCGACGATATGGACCCAGTCCTTGGACAAGCCATTGATTTGGAAGAGTTCAGCAAGCGACGACGATTATCCGAATTCGATACCCTGGAGGATACAAATCATGAAGAGGCAGGAGACACAAGTGGCTGGGAAGGACTCAGTGATGCTGACAGTATGCTGGAGGACTCTGAAGAGGAGGATGGCGAGGAAGGAGAGGAAAGCAAGAAGCAGGCAGAAACTAATGGCGTGGGAAAGAAAACCGCTATGGTGAAGAAAAAGCCACATGCAGTAGAAATCGATACGGAAGAGCAAGATGATGAAGCAGACGATATCAAAGCATTTTCTGACGATGAATTTGTTGAACCAACCCAAGAAGAAGAAGCGAATGCCAATCGCGAACAGAGTCCAACTGGATCAATTGCTCCTTCCCTTGCACAGTCTATTCCCATGTCGACTACCAGCACAAGGCTCGATCTTACACCAGAGAGCTTAATAGCAAAGTTTCCAGCACTCTTCAATCCTACCGCTGACCCGAAGGTCCTCATTACGACATCCCTTAACAGCAATCTACATGATCAAGCACGCATTCTTACCACCATCTTTCCCAACAGGTCAGTTGCTATCGTCTGACATACTTAACATACTTGAAGCTAATGAGATGTAGCTCATATGTTCGGCGTACCGCTCATCGCTTTGGACACAAATACTCGGTTCGAGAAATATCCAAATTCGCTGCTAACAGAGACTTCACAACGCTCATAATTCTCATGGAAGACCAAAAGCGGCCGTGCGGGCTCGATGTTGTGCACCTACCTGCAGGTCCGATGTTCCACTTCAGCATAACAAACTGGGTAGACGGACGCAGAATCCTTGGTCACGGCAATGCGACAGACCACAACCCAGAACTCATAATACACAACTTCAAAACACCACTTGGTGTACTCACCGCCGCTTTATTCCAGTCCATGTTTCCTGCACATCCAGAGCTGCAAGGACGGCAAGTTGTGACCATGCACAACCAGCGCGATTACATCTTTGTTCGCCGGCATCGTTACGTGTTTCGCGACAAACGAGCGACTGAGAAAAGTGTAGTGGATGCAGAGGGAAAACCTATCAAGGGCGTTGAAGATATTCGCGCTGGTTTGCAAGAACTTGGTCCACGGTTTACTCTCAAGCTGCGAAGAGTAGACAAAGCTATCCAGAAAGCTAGTGGTCAGGAATGGACGTGGAAAGGAAAGACTGACAGAATTAGAACAAAGTTCCAGCTTTAGGCGGAGCTCAATATCATCATGCGAATGGACCATCCGCCATTCTCGTCACTCAATTTCTTCATTTCTATTTCTATTTGGTGGTGTCTGGATGTGGTGGCTTTCAAAACTCGCTGATGCCCATGGTGTAGAAGACCAAACTACAACTCTGCCCAGCCCTGTTCAACCTTTCGCTAGTCCTTTCAGTCACGATGGCATCGTAGAGTTACAATCCTACATCATTGGATGATGAGGTATCAAGGAATCTCGCACTTCCCTAGCCAAAAACTATTTATATCCCGAGCTGGAAGATCCCAATTGGTGGCGTTCGGGGAGATTCCCAACCATTCCTTTTTGAGCTAGAAGGCTGACGGCCTTGACCGCCTCCACCAACCGTTTTGCTGCACGATCAGAACCTCAACTGCTTCTGTCCCAAAAGAATCTTCCACGATGCTCCAGCCTGCAGGTTCCAGGTTTCCCTTGCTGATCATCGTATCTGGTAAAGTCACGCAAAAAGAACGCAGAGCTTTCAAGTCCTACGGCACAACGAATACAGCGGATTCTCGTATAATCATCATCATATACCGACTCCTATAGGATGAATAGAGAAAATAACTATAGTTATTCCTAACAATGAATCTTCTGCGCCCCCAGCAAAGCCTCGGCCAGCCAAGCATAGCAATACGCCATCGAAGACGTTGTGAGCTTGGTAAAGCTTGGTACGCCACAAGGCCGGAATGTAACTTCGCGAGTTCGCTCCCAAACTCCGCCTCCTCAGCCTTAAAAAAAAGTTTGAAAATGCATTGTGTTACTTTCCAGGCTAGCGGTCGCCATACAAATATCGATTGATATCCCTGATGAATTGATTGAACTCATCCCATCCCCTCTGAAGTACCATTCGTTCAGTTCATCCTCTTATCTTACTCTATTATACTTTGTCCATTTTGAATACATACATCTTTCACTAACAACAGTTATCCACGATGTGGAAGTCTTCGTTTGTGGCATTTGCTCTTCTGGGCTTGTCTTTCGCTGCGCCAAAAGGTTCATTGGAGAAACGGACTGCTTCTCCTGATGGATCGTGTGGGTGAGTGATCACTTACGCTCTTCTTTAGCAGCTAAGGTACTAACATTACATAGAGGAGCTACTGGATACACATGCTCAGGGAGCTCATTTGGAGCGTGCTGTAGTCAATTCGGCTATTGCGGCAATGGCGATGCTTGGTGCTCAACAGGTTGCCAGTCGAGCTTTGGTACTTGTACTGGCTCAGGGTCTCCTAGCAGCTCATCGATAGTAAAGCGCTCTTCTTCGTCTCCAGCGCCTTCAGCCTCACCACCCCCGTCCACAAAGACCAGCACAGATGGATCTTGTGGAGGGTCGCAAGGAATGACTTGTATAGGCTACAGTCAAGGAAACTGCTGCTCTCAATGGGGCTATTGGTACGGTTATTGATTTGCTGTATTATCAGTTTCTAACTTTTGCAGTGGAAGCACGAGTGACTACTGTGGTACCGGATGTCAGTCGGTATTCGGGAACTGTGGAAGCAATACTGGATCTTCGTCAGCACCCATCTCGTCAAAAGCATCTTCATCCTCCAGCCCATCTTCAACTGCCTCGAGATCTTCGTCACCATCTTCATCTGCGACTCCTCCATCTACTCTGGCGGATTGCCTGGGATCAAAGAACGTCCCGGTTCTGTTCACTTCCGATGCTAACTTCAACCAATATTCTGCCACATACAACCTGCGACTAGAGTACACTCCCTCAGTGATCGTTCTTCCAACTACCCAGCAACATATCCAGGACGCAGTTGTTTGTGCCGGTTCATTCAATGTCAAAGTTCAGGCTAAAAGTGGAGGCCACTCTTATGCCAGCTTCAGTACTGGTGGCGTTAATGGAATCATGATGGTAGATCTTGAAAACTTGCAAAACGTTAGTGTCGATTCCAATGGTGTTGCTACCGTTGGTGCTGGACTTCGATTAGGAAATATGGCCACTGCCATCTACAACCAGGCTCAACGCGCTCTTCCACATGGAACTTGCCCTGGTGTCGGCATTGGTGGACATTTCACCCATGGAGGATTCGGTTTATCTTCTCGCGCTTGGGGTCTTGCTCTTGATACCATTATAGCGCTTGACGTGGTATTGGCTGATGGTAGCTTTGTCCACGCAACTAGCACATCCAACTCGGATATCTACTGGGCGCTACGTGGTGCCGCAGATTCCTTTGGCATCGTCGTCAACTTTTACCTTCAGACAGTCGCAGCACCAGCACAAGTCATCAACTGGGAGTACGACCTACCAATCAGTCTTTCAAATGTTCCCAGTGCCGTCAGTGCATTCCTACACATTCAAGACTGGGCCACCAACGCCACTGTAATCGACTCCAAGCTCGGCATGGGCATTACATTTTCCGATCAAAGCGTCGCAGTCAGCGGTACGTACTTTGGCGACCTCAACACCTTCACAAACAAGATTGCTGCAGAACTGCTTCGTGGGCTTCCTACACCGTCCGGCAGCAACATAAAGCAACTTTCCTGGATCGACTCTCTTACCGCCCTCGGTGGTGAAGGTACGCTCAGTGAGCCTGTCCACGGCTACAACCAGCACGACAATTTCTTCGCCAAATCTGTGACCATCCCTGAAGCCAACCCGCTGACTTCCGCTGGTCTTACGAGCTATTTCAACTATATCGCCAACACTCCCAAAGCCGTATCCTGGTTTGCCATCGCCAATGTCTATGGTGGACCGGGCTCTGCCATCAACACGAAAGACACGACCTTTTCTTCGTACTCTGACCGCAATTCGCTTTGGGTATTCCAGCACTACGGTTTCGTAGACGCAAGTGTCACATATCCGGCCGCAGGCATCAACTACATCGACGGAATGAACACAGCGCTCAGCAGCGTCCAGGCCAATACTGGCGCGTATCTCAACTATGTTGATCCAACTCTCACGGCCCAGCAAGCACACGATTTGTACTACGGTTCTGCAGTGTATTCTCAACTGAAGACACTGAAGACCAAGTACGATCCTAATAACATTTTCGCCAATCCTCAATCAATCTAAGAATAGTGGTTTGGGTTTTCATAAAAGCATTGCGGCGGCGTTTATCTAGAACTGGTTTATACCAGAGGCAGATATATCTCATTTTTATTTTGATGCCATTCAGAGTTCTCGGCATAGCGTTAGTATAGTTATGTTTAATGTTTTAAATAATACAAAATTTCAACATCTTCTAATCCCGAACGATTTATGCTCCAGTGTCCTGCTTATCGAGTCGTCAAATAGCCTACCAACGTCTCTTCACCACACAAAGAGTCATCTAACAATATTAGTCAGAGTCTGATGCCACAGTAATATTTCCGATGACACTTACAACCAGATTTCAATATCGCTCATTTGCCCCAAAACCATGAGACTGTCCATGATTGATTTCTATCCGCGATAGCCTCTTCCGCCAGACTGATTTGCTTTCGATCCATCGAATCCAAATCCTTGTTATGCATTTTGACTTCGTAGTGTTTTTCTTCCATTTCCTTTTGTAAGAGCTTCTTATCCTCTCGCGAGGCTTGAGGATCCTTCCATTTTTCGTGTAGCATGCACACTTGTTTTTGGGAATGTTCTTTGCTTCTTTCGAGACACTGCCTGCCGGCTTCTATTAGTGCTCTTTCAGCATTGAGTATTTGTGCGCCCAGGAATGTTTCTGCCATATTTCGTTCGTTTCGCTGTGGTTGTTTTCTTGTGGGTTATTGAAGAAGGTTGGTTGGAGTTGAACTTATGCAGAGGCGATATTCGACACTGGTGAAGTAGACGTTTGGGAGAGAAATTTTAAGAGTTTTGACAACAATGAAAGGTGGGTGCAGGAGGTGTGAGATATGATATTATACAAGAGAGGAGATTACGGTACAGATATTAAGTATTTACCGCCCACACTTGACTTCAGGCTTCAGTAGTCTTGATTTTCTGGAGCTGTGTAATCAAGTCCACCAAAGTTTTGGGTATGTACAATCCAAGACCCTATTTTCTAGCTCCAGAACCACGATGACCGTGGAGTAGCTATATCGCTTGCAGTGTCTTTTTTCGCCTTTGTCGAGGTCGACTTTTGCTGAACAGCTTCGATCTTTGGTTCGGCTTTTGGTGTAGCAGGTGTCACTGCTGGTGAGAAGCGCAAGTTTTTCGCAAAGTCAGTCAGAGCATCTGAGATGTCCTTCTTGGTAATCGTGTCCTGTGTGGCTTCTTTGGCAGCCTCCTCCTGCTCCCTGTCAGCCTTGTAGTAGTTCCACCACGGGTATTCGTTGTTGCTTCTGTGTCTCTCAGCTTTCACTGCTTGCCGCGTTGCGTCCTCTACGTGTTCGTATTGTTCAACGACCTTCTTCGCCAAAGGCATTTCTTTCTCTATTGCTTTGATCCTGTTAGTTATGGGTCGTATTTGGGCCTCTAGCTCGGCTTTGCTTTCCTCCAAGCGTTTCACTGTGTACTCCGCGGAGCTTCTTTTGCTCGCGACAGCATCTTGTAATTCGGATTCAGACAAATACGCCATGCTTCCCGAGGTTGTTTCGTATCTGCGTCGGTTAGTGTGCTGAATGATCAAGCACGACAAAATGGACATGAGCTGTCCGATATGAGTTTGTGCTTGGTTGTACTTTGCAAGCTGAAAGTAGGTAGGTAGTTGATGAATTCATTTGACTAAATCAGAAAATTAGGCGAAACTATAAGTAACGAAATTCTGTTCTTAGGCAGCAGGATTTTCCACAGGACTGAAGCCAAAGATCTGATTTGGTCCACTTCCTCTCATCGTACCAGTAACTTAGCTTAATTAGCGGTCATTTTCTTGAAGAAGGTCAAGAGGAGTTGCCTAAAACCCATGTATTGTCCTCTTTCTCAGGAATTTCGCGACGAAAAATTACCAGGTATAAAACTTATTGTCTACTGCCGGATATGGAACAGACTTGATAAGTCCCTGACAAGGAGACATACAGTTGAAAGTAGGAAATTGATATTACAATGGCGTGTTAATGTTTTGATATAAAAACATCAAGAGGTCTCTATTATGCTTCCCGTGGTGGGGATTTCTTCTCCGTAAATTCGTCTATCGTTCTCCTTGGAACGACTGGGCTTCCATCCAACTCGACGGGTATCATCCATTCCACGTCTGGACTCATCTCTATCGGACTTTTGATTGCTGATACCTCGACCACGGACTCGCTGTCAATCTCTAGTGGGCCAGCGTCGGTGTCTTCCACCTCATATATTGACGGGCTTTTGCCCTTTGATTTCGGCGATTTCTCGAACTCCGTTGTTGAACCCCCTTCCATTTCAATACCCCGAATAGAGGGAGATTCCATATTTTCGCGAGGCATTCGAGCAGCTGCTTTAGCTTTACGTTGCTTGAGACAATACCAAATCCCAAAAAGCGCAATGAGTGCAAACGCTCCACCACCAAGTCCTACTCCAATTGCAACATTCTGCTTTTCTGATGATTCTTTAGACGCACCCATGATTGGCGGTCCTGCTGGTGGGTTATTGGAGTTTGATGTTATGGGGTTTGAACCGGGAGTATTTGTAGGAGAGGCGAAGGGTTTGATCGAAACTGATAATGATGAGGAAGGGGAAGGTGCATCATCAGGCAAGACTTGGACTTTTTGTGGTGCATCCCTGATTGCTGAGACGACTAGATCGCTGTAGTACGAGCAATATTTTGTTATGGAGTTTTGAAATTCTGGGAGTAAGTTAGAATTGATCCTCTAGTACTGCACTGCCTTCGCCAGCGGCGGAGCTGAAATTTATCAAGCTTTCAGTAATTCAAACCATAGTCCCCGTAGAGGTGTTTGGATAGACTATCGAGGAAGATTGACTTACGGTTTATTTCCTTCATCTTGCATGGTTTATCTGACTTGCCATTATTGCAAGTCATCCAGTCATTGTAAATTTGTGGCTGAGTAGTGATACAATAACAGACTCCTTCTGTTTGATTTGCACAACTCTTTTCGAGGTTTGCCCGACTGGCTTGTAATACGCAAGGCAGCTACCGAGTGTTAGTCGTGATACGATGTGATAGTCGCCAGGTTCTCTTACCACACATTCTGGATAGCCTATACTCAGCAGAAAGCTGGGCTCCTGAGCTACTACAACATCAAAGGCATACAAGAGCGCTGCCAAAAGCAGTGCTTGTTTCATCGTTTTCGCGAGGCCGCCGCAAAGTTGAACATTCCAAGAAGTTGAAAACTGGGATGGAAGTACGTACTCGGCCTCTTTGCGAAAGGGATTCCCATCTTAATTTACATTTTCGTGGGATGTGCAATGGATCGAAGGAATGATTACCCTCCCGCGGAAGGATTCAGGGTTATATTAAATGTCGTATCGCGCTATTCGCCGCATATTGAAGATGCTCTTGAGTCTCCAATCATCGATCTTTGATCCTGGTCAACAGGTCGTTATTGGTATCAGGAAGAAATGTTTCAATTGATTGCCACGAACGAACTAGTCTAGAACTGAAGAGATCTCCTGGTTAAGGTTGGAAAGAAACACTGCAAGAGGGCAAACACAACAGCCAGTTTTGAGCCCTTATCATATCATGAACCTTATGGCTCGGGGTTTTCATCCTGGCAACAGTCAAATATAGAAACATTTGGCTGCTATGAACCACCCAGTCTACAACTTAGGTGCATTTTCAGCTTGGTCGAGCGAATTGTTTCATGTTTGCATTTATTCGGTACACAATTTGGAAGGTGGGAACAGAACCTCGATGATGAATGCTGATATGAAATAAGTTTCTACATACTGACTTCAAAAGGAACGAGAAAACGCAAACCTAAATATAATAGCAGCTAAGGAGAAAACTTGCACTAAATGGAAACAGAAGTTTTTATGGATAATGGAATCACTTGCCACGTCATGTTGCAAAAATCACTGGTCAGAAATCCTATGAACGCCAGATGCAAAATGATATTCTCATCATTCTATGTCTGCAAGAAATGAACGTGGTGATATCTACTTTGACAAGACTATTAAAAGATCTTCTAGTTAGAAAGGGTGTAACGGTAGCAAACCAACGGGTCGAGACCAGCATTGCGTTCCATTAGAATAAGGGCCGATTGCAACAGCACAGATGATAAGATCGTGGAAAAGCCTTTCAGAGTCATGAGTAAGCAAATTATACCTGAAAGCGAACAATCTAATCACTTGAGTGGCCTTCTAAAGGTAAGTACTACTTACCTCCTGCATAGCTACCGACCTGGTTTGTATTTCAAAAGCTCAAATGTAAGATTAATTGGTGCAGCGCTTTCCTCGAAGACCAGTTCAATGATTCTTAACAGTTCCATGGCTTGGAAAGGATTTAGTGAAACGAAAACAAAATTTTCATTGTACGAGACGATATATCTTGCCGGAACTCTTGTCTCTGCAAAAGTTTCAACAATTCGTTTGACTTAATGCGTTCTATTTGAGCCCACTTCGCCCTTGGCATGAGGCGAAGCATTCTCTTCATCGACCCTAAGGAGTTCGCGGTACACCGGATCCCACATTTGTTCTCGGATCCAATCCTTCAGAACGGCATCATCCTCTGGAATGTCTGTCTCTTGCGCCAGCCCTAGTTCAACTGCTTTTTTGATCACTGCCGCTGCGATGTCTACGCTCACATCTCGTACAACACTGACATCAGGAAGTAGTCCGGCTTGAGGATCCTTCAAAACAGGAGCGGCAGCAGCCACTGCTTTTGTCGCTTCTACTAGAAGCTCCGCCGGCATAAGCTTTGTTCGTGACAATATGGCTCCGAGACCGATTCCAGGAAAGCACACGGAATTGTTACACTCAGCTATATCACGAATTAGTTCAGCATTAAAGCATACGTGAAGGAAGAACCTTTACCAATTTCATACTCTTTCCTGTTGTGCTTAACAGGTGGGAAGGGGCTCCCCGTGGCAACTAGTGCCTTGCAATCGGTCCATTTCATCAGATCTTCTGGTTTCGCCTCATGTAATCTTGTAGGATTACTTAGTGGGAAGATTACTGGCCGTTCGACATGTTTCGCCATCTCTTTTACGATTTCCTCAGTAAAGGCGCCAGGCTTTGTTGAAGTGCCGATCAAGACATGAGGTTTCACAGCTTTGATGACTCCCAACAAATCATCGCTATCTCCCTTCCAGTTTTTGTCTTCCTGGGCAAATTTCAGTTGAGCATTTGTGAGTTTATCTTTCTTAGACTCAAGCAGCACCCCAATCTTGTCGACGCACCAGATTTGCTTCGCTGCTTCGGAGGGATCTTTCTTGCTCTCGACTGCGATCGCATCACGCAACTGATCTGCGATACCTGTACCTGCAGTTCCAGCGCCGAACATGACTACCCGAATGTCGGCCATTTTGTTGCCTGTAATGTGATTCGCGGCCATGATACCAGCCAGCGTCACACAACCAGTACCCTGCACGTCATCATTGAAGCAAGCGATTTTGGGCTGATACCTGTCAAGAATGCGGCGAGCATTTTGTAGCCCAAAATCTTCCTAGAGTTCATTAGTAGTCGTGCTGCAACTTAGTTGGAGCGAGGCGTACAAAATGAATGTAAGCTTTCGGATACAGCTTTTTGGCTGCTTGAATGAACGAGTCAACAAAGTTGTCGTACTTCTCTCCTCGAACTCGGGACTTGGGCAATCCCAGATACAGTGGGTCCTTCAACAGGTCTTCGTTCTGAGATGAGTTAGCTACTCAAATTCATAGAAAGTTAATCAATCTCACATTCGTTCCAGCATCCAGGACTACAGGAAGGGTCCTTGCTGGATTGACGCCACTACAGATTGTGTAGAGCATAAGCTTCGCAACTGAGATCAAAATACCCCCAACACCTTGGTCTCCAATACCCAGAATCTGTTTGAAAAGTCAATACTAAGGGAAGTCGAATTTTGTGGAGTTTCCCACCTGCTCCCCATCAGAAACTACAATGAGATCAACCTCTTCGGCCAGTCCAAATTTAGATAGGTCGGTTTCTATTCGGTCTGCATCGTCGATGTTCAAAAAGCAACCCTCTGAATTCTGTTAGTGTATGATTACGGTGCTGTGATATTCTATATCAGAAAATGTCGAAGCCCATTGGTTTCTATGACATGAAAAACATTGAAAACCCTTTGCCCTATTCGTACACATCGCAATGAGGCCGATGAAGGTGCTAAAACTTGAAATATGTCTTACCAGGTCTCCGAAATAGACTGGAATACTTCTCAATTGCTTCGCCCTCAGTCGGTGTGTATATGATTGGAAACATTTCTTTCAAATGATCCAAGATAAGCTATAAACAAATGTCAGCACTAACTTTTGACGTTATCATCTTGCTCTGAAAGTTCCCTTGATCACTTTCTATTCGACGTTGGAGGAAATTCACAGTCAGACATTAATGGAGTATTCACTTACTCTATAGAACAACACTTCATTCTGAACTCTCATACTATTCATGAATGAGTTCTTTGCCAGGTCGTCCTCCTTGCTACGATATTAATCATAAGCTCGATCAACTTGTTCCTGCAGCGTTTGGACATGAGGTGGTAGTAATCCATGAAGCTCAAAGTCCGTTCGTTCTTTTGCCGTGAAAGCGGATCCTTTGTTGAAATATGGGTGACGTAAAACTGCTAGGCCAGATAACGCGCATTCAAGACGTCCACTGGTGGAAAGTTTCAGCTCTCCCCAGAATGGATGCTTCTCCTGCTTGAATCCAGGATCCATTATCAGGTGTTTTATGACAGGTTCAATTATTTGAAGATTGTTGCGCCGCTTGTGCGGCAAGTTGGCGCTTGATAGAGACACTCGTGAAATGAAGGGCATGTGGAGTTGGCAGCGGGGGTGACGTGCAATCTGAGGTACTACCTTCTTTTGGTCAGCGACGTAGTTAGTCTTTCTAACCATCGCAAATATTGAATGGGTTTATTGTTTTCTAGCTTCAAGTACTTCCTAGTCAAGAAGTAGCCTATATCATATACGTGTATCGATCAAGAAGGTAGTAAGCAGATAGTCCTATCCAAACAACGGGCCCATAGCATCACTACCATACCAAGTTCCGTATATTTTGGTTTTAAGCTTTTCTTTCCCTGAATTCGGTTACTTCAAGATCATAATCTTGATATCCATGAACTTACATGTAAGATTCTTTGTAACCTCCGCATTGTCTGCTTGGATCCGTTCAATTGAGGCCGAATGCCAGACCATCACTGACCACGCAAGGACCATTGCATGTATCAATTTGAAATCCTTGCAATTTTTCTTCAATTCAAGTGTAGGAAGAACTGACTCCAAAGCAGTGACAGTCTCCACTGCCAAAAGCTCTTCTGAGCAGACCCAGTCATATACTCTCGCCTGGCGGTCTTTAGGTCTTCTTTCGATGATGACAGCGTCTGATTTGCCATACTTGCAGTACAATCTCCACGCTCCTGTCTTTTTCTGAGCGCCGATATATCTAAAGCGATTGGCCGGGCTAAGATGGCAAGTTTCAAATGAGCCTCGAAGAAAGTGTTCCCGCGAAAAGATGTAGGATATTGGGACTGCATCTTTACGATTCAAGTGTTTCCATGTCGATACCGAGTACAACTCCTTGAATTTTGTGATTTTGTTGCAGAGTGAGGTTTGGTTGTTTTCATAGACGAGAAGGTTGAAGGACAAACTTGTGCCTTCTCCAGCTCGGGGAAAGAGGGAGAGCGAATAGATAATGTCTTCGGTGTTGCGAACTTTGATCTTGTCCCGGTCTAAAACAAGAACTGTGCCTAGAAGGTTTCCGATTGAGGCGAGCGCATCAAGGTCCTTCGAGGCAGCGTAAGTTGGTAGTGGCGGCGACGTCGTCGTCGATAAGCCTGGGGTATAGTCAGGAGGCAGAGTCGCGTTTACAAGCCTAGTTGTCATTTTGGGTAGATCATGGCGGTAACATTTGGGAACTAAGGGTTCCAATGGGAAGAGAGCAGTGGTAAAGAATTTAAGGGACGTCGAACCTGAGTTTCCATATAATGTGGGCGGCGCAGCCAGTTTGAACGGCCCGTGTCAGTGTTAAGCGCCCAAACAAAGACGTATAAGCTGCCAATACCATAAGACAATCTGATTCCCTAAGCATAATATTCCTAGGTAGATAGCCTAGGATTAACCCCTCTGTTTTTTGAGAAAAACTAATTCTTTAAAAATATATGAAGTGTACATACTTGGGATGTATGTAACTTAGCATAGCAAAACACAGTCCGATCTATAACTCTAATAACGATGAAGAAATTAGCAAGCGCTTTTATAATGAAACCTAATAACTGCGTCTTACGTTATCTTTGGCTGTCTCGTGTAATTTGCATTTGAGGCTTCTTGCAAAATAAACTGCCACGCAAGATATCAAAGTGTCTTTGAAATTATCTCCGAGCTTGACGATACCGCCTTTGCGTAGTGCGTCGATGATTAGTTTTTCGGCTTCAAAACCGTCGTCAAGGTGCGGTAATGCCTTTCCATCAAGGCCATCGTCTACCGCATCATCCTGGATAGTACATGTCCACAAGTATAGTATGTTGAGGTTTTCCAGAAGCTCGACAATAGGGCCAGGTGCGTGGTTACTATTAAACCTGTAGGTACGAGAGGTAGACTTGAAGGTTAAACGTCTTCATCCACCTTTTCATCTTCCTTATCCTATGATGGTTCAGCCTCCGCGGAGATTTTGATGTAGTGTTTCAGCGACTTTTGGAACAACGCATTGAGGTCTTGGCGATAGTCCTTGTCGAGTTTGATCGATTTTTTAGAACGTTCAAGGCGATATGTCCGATTGGTATAGGCGCGAAACAAGTTCTTCCAGATTGACTCGAGAGGATGGTGCTCTCACCACCGTACGGTTGAGTGTTTCCAACTCTTCGCGATGGTCTAGCAAGACGCGTACTTGAGCGTGGAGTTGCTCATGGCTAAGTGTCGCTACCGAAATATTCCTTTGAAAAGTGTCAAGCTACCTCCCTCTTGCATTCTGAGTCCTAGGGGTCCAAAAATTTGCTTGCTTTACCTCTCGAGTTTTGATTGGTTGATAATGCTTTTCACGTGACGGCTGCAAGCCAAAAACGCAGGCGACCAATTAAAGGCTACGAGAAGATGTACTTTAACCAATCAGAGTTCGACTTGAAAGAGGGCAATTCTTCGACCCCTAGGACTCAGAATGCAAGAGGGAGGTACCTCTGGTGTGCATTCTGTCCCTTAGGGGCAACCTCCAAAGAAAATTCAATCAACTTTCATTTCAGCCAATTAGGGACCCGCATCAGGAAGATTCACGTGATGGCTGCACGCAAAAGCTAAAAAGCCCTAAGCCAACCAGCCATTTAGCCAATCAGAGCGCAAGCTGAAAGCTCGAAAATAAATTTTGAAAGCTTGCCCCTAAGGGACAGAATGCACACCAGAGGTAGTGTGGTTTTTCTTGCAGGGGGCGTTACTTATTTAGGGGATTCCCGCTATTGCTTAGGGACAAAACGTCGCTAAAAAACCACGCTAGCTTGTCACTTTTCAACGGAATATCTCGGTAACTTGAGGCATGTCCACAAGTATGGTATGTTGAGGTTTTCCAGAAGCTCGACAATAGGGCCAGGTTCGTAGGAAAGTGTTCGAGGTTATGCTTGTAACGATCCTCTCATGTCGATCTACAGTGTAAGGAATTCCATTTAGTCTAGCATGGTCACACGGTATGTTTGCTAAACGCATATATTTCAAGTTCAAATCTCTACTATATTTTACGATCTACCAATTGGAATTTACTACGTAAATTTACGTTACTTTAGAATATAATGTGCACCTGCATTTCAGTAGTCAAGATTTAGAGTAAGCCTATCAGGCTAAACACTTTGCTTTTGCAACACCAGGCCCTTTCAAGCATGTAAGAACCTAAATTAGCTCCAGGCACTCAGCCTACTACAGTAGTTCATAAGCGGAGTAAGCAGATCTGACAACTTTGAGGCGTTGCAAGGCGTTGCTTTGGTACTGGTCCGTGTAAGCTTCCTATACTTCAACTTCAATGCTGTGAACTGCCTCTGAAGTTTTCTTTTGTAAACTTCATATGTTCAAACCATTCTCAGTGACTTTCAAATACCTTGAATATCTTTGATCTGCGCCATGCACTCCCATATCAACGAAAGGTTCGAAGCTTGTATACCCTTTGCCGTGTACATACGGGGAGGTGATCAGAATGCTTCGTCCTTGCCATCCTCGCTTGACCTGTCTCGATTTATGACTTTACCATTCGACATTCAAGAATCGATAATAAAATCGTGTGATGCCCGGACTCTCTGGACTCTCATGCAAGCTTCATCTGCTCTTCGAGCGGAGGCTCAGAGAGCATTCTGGGCGCATCCAGATGTTTGGTACTACACAAGCTCAGAGTGGTTACGTTTGGAGCGCGGCTATTCTGGATCAGAACCTCATTGTCCTGAGTTTGCAAGCTCTGTTCAGCAAATCGAGATTGAATTTACAAAACTCGCAAACACATTTCAAGTCTCGCAACAACCTACACGGGGAAGGATTATGCGATACGCCTTAGCACGGACTAGAGAAAATGGAAGATTGCATTTTAAACCGATAGTCGAACAAGTTCGGGAGTTCTGGGAAAACTTTAATATCAATTTTCCAGCTGTCCAACGGGTCCTCATTTCTGAGCATGGGGACTGGCGTGCGCCGTTGGATCCTTTAGTCGCATTCTCAGATCTGTTCAAAAAACTGGCTGACGCGTGTCCTCAGCATGTCCAAATTTATGCCAGTGCCAGAGAGGTCGAAGATGAAGTTACGGATGAACAACTCAAAGCTGGATATCATAACACGAAGACAAATCTCTACAAGTATCAGCGAAATGACGACAGCTGGGTGATTTTACAAAGGAATTGGACGAGAGATCGAGTGAGACTTGCATTCAAGAAGTTCTCAGGACTTGCTGGAACAATCCAACAACATATGATCAAGACTCGAATGCTTAATCAACACTTCATCGGCATCCGTTCCATCCGCATGCAAACATAGGAACAATACCACCATGGGGGCAAAAACGCTTGTCACTGGCCATGCCTCAATCCAAAATGTAGTGCGATATCCTTCAAAGAAGGAGATTGGACAAAACATGCTCGAGGTACTCAACATGATCTCGTGGTTCTACCTTGGACGAGAGATGGGCCACCGCCGCCTGACCGGCTCTTTCGTCGTAGTGACGCAGTTCCGGATGAGGTAGAATTTTCTTTGCTGGAGAGGGAAACGCAATACCATCAAGCAATCCGATCCCATGAGTTCGCTTGGGTCAAATTTCGGGCGAAGCATGATGTGCACCCGGGGAGCAGTCATCGAGAAAATGTTGAGGAGGAGTTGATTGCTCAATTACTGAACGATCCGCTTTATCAACAGCTCGGTCCTCCGAAGAAGACCGCAATATACATATACTTGGGGAGGTTCTTTGATTTGCGTTTGGGGTAATGTTCAGAACCAAACAAGAATCATGAAGAGTATAAGATCAAGAACAAGGCATTATGAGTTCTGGTACGGAGACGATTCAATTTTATCAATGACGGAGAATGCAATGTCGAAAAGCTTATTTCTGAATGGGGTGACTTTATCCGTTGATGTGGTGATCAAGGCATAGCCGCGCAGGCGGATAGCAAGGAGATTCCAAAAAAATATCTCCGATAGAGTGACTGCTAGTGCTCATGCGGGTAGTAGTAGGCAATGAGCTCATATTTTTCCAACTACTCAACCCACATGTTCATGTCGAGCATGATAGAGCCGGAAAAGGGCACTGAGATTTAACACCGATGGCTCTATCAAAATTCGGCGATAGCCAGGATAGCATACATAACAGCGTGCTTCCAGACCACAATAGCTTTCAAGTATAAAGTAACAGTCCGCAGGTTCCACATATCGGTAATCTGGAGGTTTATCATACACATATCCCATACTTACCTAGTTCAATATAACCACAATGACTTCCTTCGGCTTCGATACCACCGGCGAACAAGTCGTCCAAGCATTTCCCTCTGCCGTCCAAGGCAAAACCAGTCCGTCTCTCCACGCTCTCCATTTCAATCATATCCCAAACTTACCAACAATACAGTAATCATCACCGGCGCCAGCAACAACTCACTAGGCGGCGAAACCGCCCTCGCCCTCGCAACAGCCTCCCCAGCCCATCTAATCCTCCTCGCCCGCACCGCCCCAAAAGTCACCCCCGTAATCGCCAAAATCGCCTCCATAAACCCCAACATCAAAATCACATTCATTCCCGTCGATCTCGCCTCTTTGCCTTCCGTCCGCACCGCCGCAGCCACCATCAATGACCGCGTAGACAAGATCGATATCGTAATCAACAACGCAGCCATAATGGCCGTGCAGGAATACACCACCAACGACGCAGGCATTGAAAGCCAATTCGCAACCAACCACATCGGCCACTTTCTCTTCACCAAGCTTCTCCTCCCCAAGCTAGTAAAGGGAGGACGAGTTGTGAATCAGACGAGTAATGGGTATAAAATTGGCCCAATGCGGTTAGATGACTACAATTTCAGTGATGGAGCGGAGTATGATGGCTGGTCTGCATATGGGCAAAGTAAGACGGCGAATATACTGTTCACCAGAGCGTTGGCGAAACGGGGTGTGTTGAGCTTTGCGACGCATCCAGGCGGTAAGTTTTGATACCATGATTGTTGGGGAGCGGGAAAAGCTGATGTAGTGTGTTATAGCGATATTTACGACGGCGTTGGGGAATCATTTGGATCATGAGACGGCGTTTGATCCAATTGCTGACATTGCGATGCGGAATTCGGGATATAAGTTTGAGATGCCGCCTTCGAAGACGGCTCAGCAGGGCAGTGCGACGGCATTGGCGGCGGCTTTGAATCCGGAGCTGACAGGTTAGTCTTTAATCTACCAGAAGAAAAGGGGAGAAGTGGGTTGCTAATTGTGAAGTAGACAAGTCCGGATCTTATATGGAGGACTGCCAGGTAGAGCCGTTGTTTGAGTATGCCTCGTCGGTTGAGAATGCGGAAAAGTTGTGGACGTTAAGTGAGAAGCTGATTGGGGAGAAATTTACAGTCTGATAGAAGGGAAGAGATGCTGGTAAAGAAAAAGGATGCTTTTTGTCATTCTTGCGTCGTAAAAGTAGGAACAGAACATCTATAGAACAAGTTTAGCCGCACGTAAAATGCTTGGTCGCATCGCTATGCAGTGTAAATGCAATCACTCCAGAAAAGTAAAGAGGTTGGTATGCAGAACATTCAACGCTCTATCCGCATCGCGAGCCCAAATGACACACGAAATATTGATCTCCGAAGCCCCTAGTCGACACCCGTTAGCAGGAAAAGCTGGTCGATAGGGGCTTGACTTACCTTGACTGATCATCTCAATATTGATATGGTTCTCTCCAAGCACTGAAAAGAACCTGCCGCTGATACCAGTCATGTTCTTCAAATCCTTGCCCACCAAACTCACAATCGCCATATCATTACTCAGATCCACATCACCAAGCTCCGCCAAGTCTGTCACTGCACCCTGCAATCTTTCGTCCTGAATTGTCAACTCTTCATAGTCACCATCCTTTTCAGCGCCAGTACCTCCACTAATCATACTGCGCTCAGAATGCAGAGCCATACTAACGTGCACCTCAGAGCTGGCAATCAAATCGACGCTCAAGTGCCATCTGTCCAGAATGCTAAAGATGGACGCTAGAAAACCGTGCGAGCGCGTGCGCTTGTTTGAGTGCACATTGAGCACGACAATGCTGCGTTTGATGGTCACGGCTGTTGGCCGCTTGGGTTTGAGCGCGCGGTCGAGGACACTGGAACTGCGGGTACGGAAAAGTTTTGGATGCAGTGCGTCGGTTGGTGAGCCGCTGGGGCTGGGTGGATCGGGATAGATGACGGTGCCGGCACAGCGAGGGTTCATGACGTTTTTGATGCGAATTGGGATGCGTGCGCGGATAACATGGTCCATGGTGTAGGGATGGATGACTTCGGAGCCGTAAAAGGTCAACTCAGACGCTTCGGCTGGAGTGACGGAGGGGATGAGGCGGGCAGTGGGGACTTTGCGTGGGTCGGCGGAGAAGATGCCGTCAACTTCTTTCCTTTTAAAGTGTTAGTCAGACTGTCAATGGGAGGTACTTCAATGTGAGTACCAGATTTGAAGTTCGGTGGCATTCAAACCGACAGCGACAAGTGCGGCGCAAAGGTCGGTATATCCACGGCCAATGGAGTGTAGAAGGCCTCCTGGGATATGACCTAGTTTTGTATGAGCATAAGCTTACATCAGGAAATACCACTTTAGGCAGTCTTACCAAAGTAGCCAGTGATGATTGGAATCTTGTTGCCACAAGTCCTAATCTCTTTGGCAAACGCAATAGAAAGGCGCTGATAGAAGCCTTCTCTCGCGGTAGAGATATCGTAGTTCTTGATGATATCTGACAAATCGACGTATTGCGCAGGAATGTCTCGATCGTTCAGCAAAGCGGCCATATACATCTATCCCCAAGTCAGAAAAAAACCCCGAGCACATCAATGAGCACTTTGACATACAGAAGCCAATTTTTCACCCTTGCTGATTATTTTATTCTCAGCCTTGAAACTGACTTCCTCAATATGCTGGGCCGACTCAAGCACCTTAACAAGCTCCTGACACTCGCTGGTGACTTGTGCAGCATAGTTATCGAAAATGTCCGGCGATCGGATGGCGTCTTTGGCAGCTCCGATGTGGTCATCTTGAATGGCCTTTACGATTGGCAAATAGCCAGTCGATTTGGGAATCTCCGCTTCCTTTGCAGCGCGTAACAGTCTGTCATCGTATTAGCTTCCGTAGCTTTCTTCTTATGGATTGTAGATCAAATCGTCACCTGCTGGTAGTTCCTTCGATTTTGATGGTTGAGCTTCGCGCAGAACAAACGACAGCAATTCGGTTGTTCTTCAAATACGCCCTAGACCAAAGGTTAGTAATTGCTCTTTTCGTCTCTGCTGATTGGACCGAAGTGTCGCGTGCGCAGGAGACTTGTGTAAAGAAAAACGTACTCGACGATATTGGCGATATTCGAGGCGAATTTACCCACGCTTGTCCCGCCTACGCAATATATTAGCCTGTGAAAGCGCTCTCATGGACAGTTGTAGCAAATACCATATTTCTGCACCACCCAATTTCCTCCATCTGGTAGATCCTTCTCCATTGTGTGGGGTATCGAATTGACAAACAGGGTGCCGTTGGCTGTGGAAGGAGGGGCCATTGCTGACGTTGAGTGTAATGAGATCGACTGGACAGGCTGTAGAGGTTGCACAGGTTGTACGGGTTGTGGTATTTGGTGTATAGTAGGTAATTGTTGCTTTTGTGGTTGTTCCTGGCGGCGAGAAGGGCGGTTGTAGTTTGAAGAATAAAAGTTTTGCAAAGGCAAGGTTGTTGGCTCCGTAGTCGATGTGGTGAAGGGGAGATGGTTGGGTGAGTCAACCGCCATTATTACGCTCCGGCTTAAAGGGCTCTGGACCGCGGGGCTAAATTCGCCATTGCCATTATTTGGATGCGAGCCCGGCATTTTCGATCTGAGAATCTATTTTTGTGGAGTTTCGTTTTCTCACACTCTGTGCTGTTCTCAAAATACGACGAATGTTGTAGAAAGATGAATGCTAGCAGTTGGAAAGCTCGTATGCTTTTTTGATCTTGATGTAAGACAATTCTCTTGATTGATTGATACTTCTTTCCTCGAGTTTTTTGCTTCACGATTTAGATTGGCAATGGCGAGTTATTGGACTGGAAAGAGCTCGCAACAACAAGGCTGAAAGGAAAGGCTGAAAACAAGGCACTATTCTAGGCAAATGCACACCGAAAAAAGCAAGAAATGAGGTTGTTCACTCCAAAGCCAAAAGACTTTAGCAACATGGAATAGATCAATGATGCAGGTCGACGTGTTGAATTTATATACTCTCAGAAGCAAATATTTGGACCATGCAACTCACCCCACAGTCATCAAATCGCCCTGGCCACGCATAACCTGGCTTGCCTGGCATCTCATTACCTCTAGAACCAGACCAACCAGCAACATCTTCCAAGATCGAGTCTTTGAACCGAGGCTGGCTGACGTGTTGACATGCACAATTCGGAGATGAGGTACCAATAGCGAGAAGCCATCTCAATACCAGCATAATACCACATCAAGAGACTAGGGAACTCGAAGCAATACTATCACGAGATATTGATTTCTATGAATACTACTAAATCACAACCCTCGTCTTCCGTGCTACCGGTTAGAAGAGACAATTAATGTGAATTTCCGAGTAGAATCCAACGAAGTCTCATGCCAACGAAGCTTTGCCCGGCATTGCCCGATCCGGAGCAAAAAGTGAGAAAAGAAACCCCATAGACTCGGTCCAGCGGGAATTGTCTGGTTAAGAGGCAAAAAGACTCAATATACCAATGTACACAGCATGATCCAACGCCGTGCTATGCAATAATTCATACAAATAACAAAGAGCCAGGGGAACGAAGTTGTAAGCTCATGGCTTGTGCTTCTTCCGGTCTCCGGATCGCGCTGCCTTCCTGGGTATTTTTGGACAGTACGATTGGACAATGTCCTGAGAGAGGTATTGAAGAACGAGGACAAAGTGGTATTGTTCCTTGCATAGATCCATCAGGTCGGTGATTTACGCTCGGTGCAGATGTTGATCGTATAAAAGGGGAAATGTCCAGGCGCGGTTGGTAGACCGGCGAATTCCGGAACTTTGATATATTGATGGACAACATCTGATGTGTTTGTCGATGTACACTCCTTCTTGGATAGCTCTCCTTTTGCTTAAGTGGCACTATCCGACTCCTCCACGTCGTTTACGTTGTCCTCTGGCTCTGCGCAGATCTGACCTAAATCGAGTGCTCTCAAATCTGCTCTCAGGACTAATAGACTGAGGACTTTTTTGACCACGTCCAGAGTGGGATTTGTTTTCTCAACGGTCCCTACTATAGCGGTTGTTTCCTCGATCACGACTATCCGGACTACCAGATCTAGCACGATCCCGTCGATCTCCTCGATCACGATATCGATCATCTCCAGCTCGAGGTCGGTCGGGATCCCGATATTCGTCGCGTCGTCTATCATCTCTATAACGTCTGTCGTCTCGGCGGTTATCGTCTCGTCGGTTATCATCTCGTCGATTGTCGCGTCGGTCGCCTTCTCTTCGGTCATTATATCGATCTGGAGTTCGAGAGGGTCGATCTTCTCGTCGAGCGTCGTCTCTTCGGCGACCATCATCGTATGCCGGTACATAAGTATCCTTCTTACGGTGCGGATTAAGCGGTAAGGGATGTCGCGAGTTCTCTCCTGGCGGTGGCGGTAAAGTGGATCCTCTAGATGGATCCTCAGCACCGTTTTGAGGTGGTGGTCTGTTTTCTGTTTGCCATGCAGACGGTCGTGCTGCTCCTGGCGGCGGCCGTCTCTGATCTCTATCATGTCCTCTTGATCCATTGCCGTGATGATCTCGCCCATGTGCACCAGCAGGTACTCTACTGCCCTGCCGATTATCTCGATGAGCCCCTGGAGGACCTCGGTCATTTCCCCATTGTTGTTGATGTCCATGGCCCTGAGTGCTATGATCCCCAGGCCAGTCACCATTTGCGCCACCTCCTCCAACAGTGCCCCCCATAGGAGCAGGTGGTAGGGCTGGCTTTTCACCTTTCTTGTTGCGTCTATCCAATTCGTGCGAGTCTTCGAAAGTCGGAATATCTTCTGGTCGACAAGGAAGTGGGTGTGATTTGAAATATGGATGATCCATGGCATCGATCGCATTGATCCGTTTGCGCCAATCCAGTTTGAATAATTCTTTCAGTAGATCAAGGCCGTGTGAATCTACTTCTCTAAAGTATTGATTCATATTCCCGCTCGAAGATACGAAGTTTTTGATAGGCCCTGCACCATGGAGTCGTTCCCAGCCTGGCATGTTTTGTTCATTTGGTGAGCCTACGAGCTCGAAGACTATCTGCGCCTGATGTAGATCGGATTGTCCTTGAAGAATTGGTTTTCGTTTGAACATTTCACCGAAAACACATCTGGTACGGTTAGTCACATCCAATAAGGTCGATAGGTACACATACCCGGCACCCCACATGTCAATAGCAGTCGTATATCGTCGAAGTTGTAGAAGAAGCTCTGGGGGGCGATACCATCGAGTAACCACAAGACTGGTATAGTCTCGGGTAGCCTCCCCACCTCCTTTTCCACGCTTTGGTGTTGGCCCCTCGTAATGTCGCGCAAGGCCAAAATCAGCAATTTTGAGGATTCCGATATTGCTGATCAAAAGGTTTGCGGCTTTCATATCTCGATGCAAAATGTGGTTCTACGAAATGTCAGGTCATTAATCTTGATCGTGTAAACCATCCTACCTGATGTAGGTAATTTAGCCCTTGGAACAACTGGAGCATGTAACATTTCCGCATAGGTTCTGTTACTCTGATGTTAGGATTGTCAAGCAGTCCCGAGAGATCATGTTCCATGTAAGGCGTAACCATGTATAGGATAGCGTGCTTTTTTAACTCGCGCGTGCGTTCGACGGCCATCTCTTCAAGCTTAATGACATTGGAATGTGCTAACGTCTTCAGCAGTTTGAGCTCTCGCAACGCAGTGATTGGAAACTAGAACGACATTAGAGTAGATCCTCCCGAGCGAGTTGTAGGTAGAACGTACGCCTTCACGCTCATTGTGCATAAGGATCTTCTTCAATGCGACTACCTCTCCGGTTTCTTTTCTATGACCCTGGTAAACCTCACTATAATCTTCAGTCAGTACTCGTGCATTTCCATCTGATGAAATGGGCGTACCCAAAGGTTCCTTCGCCCAGCTTTCGAAGTATTGAGTATGCCTTCAAATCAGAGCATCCTGAGTACTTTCTACGCAATGGGACTGCAGTGGAGGAGGAAGAGGCTGTCGCCATGATGGAGGGGTTATTGGAAGAGGGACGGAGGATTGGAGAAGCGAGTTATGGAAATGCGTTAGATCGGAGATAATTCGAGATGGTTATGCGACAAGGCGCGGATGATGGAGAGCGACGAAATGAGGCGACATGAAGGATGTAAACGGTGTAGCAGTGAAATTGGGGAGTTGAGCTGGTGAATCCAGAATCAGCCTAGCCAGGCCTCGCGAGCCAGCTGGCGTTAGGTCTGATGGATAAAAGAGATCTGATGAATAGAATAGGGAGATTATTGTCTGCTGATGATATTAGGCGCAGGGAATGGGCGCGTGGTGGGAGATGACGAGAATTGGTAGTGGTGATACCGAAGGAGAGGGTGAAGCTGGCGCGCGAGTTGGTGTTGGTTTGGCGACTGTGCAGATGCCAAGCTTTCGTGTCTTCCCATGCTCTCGTCAATTCCAACTACAACCAAACACTTGCAACACCTCATTCAACCTCTAACGCCGTCCTTTGTGAGTAATGCCCAGAATCAACATTCGGGTTATCCTCCTCAACCTACTCCGGAGCTAATTGATTGTTAGAAATCACCATGAACCGGCCTCCTTCCCACTTAGGCCATGGTGCGGCTTCTGGAGTCCACCCCGTTGGCCCCCCTCATGTCTCCCGCTTTCACAGATATACAGCAGTTGCACTAGGCGCAAGCATGTGGTTCTGGGTATGATAGATCTAACAATCGTGTCTGGATCTAAACTGAGCTGACAGCATGACAGCTGATGTACCAATTCAAAGCCAACGGCACCGTGATGCTCGGCTTACAACATGCCTGGGAAACACATACATGGACATCATACTTTGCTGAACGGAGGAAACGACTGGAGGAATCCAAGGCAGCTGCATCGAAGACTGAATCATAGAAATCGTGTATTTGGGATATATCCACACAGCGCGACATTGTGGGAAATACCTTACAAATACGAAGTTGCCCATACCAATATCAAAGAACATAAACAACGATTACATGCAGTCGAATCATGCGTTAGCCTTCGCCTTTATAGATGAGCTCAATCTATGCGCTACGAGTAGTCGCGGCATACAGTCTGCCTGGATATGCTAGCTGCAAGATACCTAGGCACCTATTCGTTGGGTCACAACTGTTCAGTTTTCATCAAATGCTTCTTTTCGTATGGCTATGTGAAGGCTATAGTCATGATATCTACAGGAGTGATCTTACACGCCCTTGGATCTCTCAGCCCATGGGCTATTTACTCTTGTCGATTTTCTCAAACAAATAATGTGATACCCCCCACGTATCTCCTCCATCATACGCAAAGAGCTCCGCACAAGCCATATAGAACACCTGCCACCGATAGAACCACTTCGCTGTCCCCTCCGTCCCATAAGTTTCTTCCAAGTGCGGCCAAATTGTCTTCTTTGACCCGTTCATCTTTGTCAACCAATCCTCGCATGTCTTCGCATAATGCTTGCCGTTCACCCACCACTGACTTTGAAGCGTCAAGTCCTTTTGAAAGTAATGCAATAAATCCGCACTCGGCATCGTGCCGCCTGTAAAGAAGTGCTCAGTCATCCAACCCGTCTCAAAATCATATGGCGTATCCCTATGACTGAAGATATGCAGAAACAGCTTTCCGCCCGGTTTCAGCGCCCTTGCCACTTTTGACATAAGCAGCTCATAATTCTTCATATGCTCAAACAGCTCAATGGATACCACACGATCATAAACTTCAGGCTCGAACTCATGCGTGACCACATCGCCCGTGACAACCTCCAGATTCTCCAACCCCTTCTCTTTCGCCACACCCTCAATATACGCCCTCTGACTCCGACTATTACTAAACGCCGTAACTTTCGCATTCGGCAACTTCTCCGCCATCCACAAACTCGCACTGCCCCAGCCACATCCCAAATCCAATATCCTCATCCCATCCTTCAACTCCGCGCGCTCCAAATACAAGCTCAACATCGCCTCCTCCGCCTGCGCAAGACTCTCATTGCCAGTGGGATATAAGCAGCTGCTGTACTTCATGCGCGGGCCCAGACAGGCCTGCAGAACACCCGTGCCAACCTCATAGTGCTGCTCGTTGGCTTTCGCCGTCTCAATGGCAATTGGCCGTTGGCGCAGCGCGGAAACGTAGGCCATTTTGGTGCTGTATGCAGAGTCGAGATCTGTGCTGGCGATGTTGCGTAGGCGGTCGGCGAGTTGGGCGCGGATGCCATACCGGATGAGCGCGTGAGGGAGGTAGCCGGCATCGATTATGCGGTTGATCTGGGTGTCGGAGACGAGATTCATGGTGGGTGGTTTGGGAAGCAGTCGGTGCTTTTCCTAGCTCTTTACTGTGGTGAGAATGACTTTTGGTTGCGTTTGCTGTTGATGTGGGAGATGTGGTAGTTACACGGTGCTTAGTAGGCGGGCGTTTCAAGGCCCACAAGGATCGATGTGGTGAAAGGCGTGGAATGAGTAGAACGATAGATATCCTCCTTACCCGTACGATTAGGACTTTTACATTTAATCAGGGGCTGGATTTTTGTTGCTGCACGAACGCTGCATCTTCGTGCATTTCTGAGAAGTCATGATGTCATGACTCGTGGGCAAGCTTCAATATTTGGCACATGTAAAATCAGAGAAAGCAGTTTGAATCCAAAGTGAAGAGACGATTTCGAAAGATTGATAACAGTTTCAATTGTTGGCCACTGAACTAGAAAGTCATCGTGGCTCTGCACGAAGCTTCGTGACCACTGAAGGGGCTAAAGACGGCTTTGATATCTACCCAAACTCCATTGCTAAAAACCTGGAGCATTCGACATAATACAACAACAGATCTGAGAGAACGCTAAACATCCTTGATACGCGGCCGACTTTTTCTCTTCATCCTCCGCTCCGCGATTCTGGCTTCTGCATCCTGGATTCGCTTTTCTCCAGCTTGCAGCTTTTGTAGACGTGAGGACCCAGGAGGTCGCGCTCTCTGGTGACGTTTGTCCTTTGGAGTTCCAGAAACAGGCGGCGTGGTAGGTTGGGATGCTTGGAGACTCAAAGCTTCCAACGGAGTGGAGCTATCAAGATGGATGAAGCTGGCATGAGAAAAGCCTGATATACTTTCGCGCTCCAGGATACTCTTGGGTTTCAAGAATGTATTGGTAAGAGCCTTGTCAAGCGTAATGGTCGGAGGCTTGATGCTTTTGTTTGGATTCTTCTCCGCGAGCGCAGTGTTCTTGGACTCACGAGTCTTCAGTGGACTTATCTGCGGACTTGGTTGGGAACGTGACAAGAGTCTAGCAGGTTGTAGTTTCTTGACCGAAGCAACCACATCCAGATTCACACAATCCTGGCTGTCAGGCTCGTCAGAGACTGTACGAGTAAACCGCTGGGCTCTCGGCGACCTCCTTAATCGTCGTGTGCGTGGATTCCCTTCTCCGTCGGTGGCTTCATCTAACCAGATGTCTTCCGGCATTGGAACTTTGGCACGTCTGGCGGGCGACTTTTCCACGAAAGGCTTCAGCTTTGCAACTTCTGCTTTTGGTTCGAGTTTGACTGTCTCTGGAGTAGTAGATTGTCCCTCCAGTCGCATTCTCATGGACGTGACCTCTGCGCTCATTCTGGCATTCTCCCCAAGAGCTTCCCGTAATCGTTCTCGAAAGTCTTTCACTTGTATTTCTAGCGCCTTCTCTCGCTTTTGCCGCTTTTTGCGCTCCAGATCCAGCTGAGTTCTGAGCCCTTGTGCTTCCTCGTCCTTCAAGCGCGCGTAGTCTTTAGCTAACTTTTGTTTAGCTATTAGTCGTTTGGTTTCGCCTTCCGATCGCGTAGAATAAGAGTCATATTGATCTTTCCAATAGCGACCAGATGCGGACCGTGGAAGACTGAGATCAAGAGTCAAATCGCCATCATCTTTTGACCGAGGTGGTGATATCACTTGTATTTCGGACTTGGAGGGCTTCGTCGTTTCCAGTATCTCTGTAAATTTGCTCTCCACCTTCTTCTCTGGGACTCGAGTAAACGGAGATTTTGAATTGAACTGAACAGTGGTTACTTTTGCTGTAGTAGTCGTTCGAGGCTGGGCCGGAGTTCCATTCTTTGGTGTCCAAGGACTTGGGAATTTGCCGGGACAATCATCTGGCAGCCCACTCCTACTATAGTTCTTGCGTTTGCCTTCATTATCCACAACTGCCTCGCCAAATTTGACTTGCTTTCTTCTTCCACTCATAGTGCCAGGAGTCAGCAGGATGCCTTTGGCAGGGCATTCCAACAGTGGCCGGGATCCAATGTTTCCAAAGGACGGTTTCGGATTTATAGATTTGAGATCTTTAGATTGTTCTTGAAGGGTCTGTTTCGTAGATGGCTCGAGTCGTCGATCTGGGAGGGAGATGGCTCGAGGAGCAGGTGTCTCGACTTTGGGAGTGCCAAAGATGGCTTGTCGCATTGCACGCATTGCAAATACAGGCGCTGGTGTTTCTGGGGCATCGATTATGGTTTCGTCGTCAATAGGATTTTGACCATTGATGATGGCGGCATCTTGCGCGCCAGTGAGCCACTCAAACATGTCAGATGATTGTAGGAATAACGATAGCCGTTTGAATAGGGTGAAGCGCGGGGGTGGAAGTCCTGATGGAGGACTGCAACTGCCTCCCCCTTGTTTAGGTTTCAGATTATGCCCATACACTCGACTTGTGTAACTTCCAGAGCCAAGTCAAGAAATAGAAAGGGAGTCCTCGATTGTGTTGTTGATTTGCAGCTCCGCAATGTTTTTCGATTGAGCGGTTGAGGTTTGTTTACTATGCTCTTGACAGGTAAACAGAGCACGTTCAAGGCTGCAAGGCGAGTCAATTGTCGAGATGGTGACACGTGAAAGTATTTGCAGATCCAGGAAGGCGATAGGTAGGAGAGGAAGATTACAATGGATCCCAAAGTAAGTTGTGACTGGTATGAGTGGTGGTTAGTGGTGGTTGCAATTGTTTGGTGTCGCGACTTCCCAAAGCAAAATAGGAAACGAAGCGCGCCAACACGTGCTGTATTAGATGCCATATTTGGTTTAGCTCAGTGCTCACTGCAGCCTCGACGCTGTAAGCAGCCGCCAATGGACAACCTCAACAATACCCAATGACTGTGTTCACCGTCTGAAGTGTTCCCAGGCATCAAGTCTGAAATCGTTCAAGCCGCTAACATCGCCTTCCATGAAAAAAGGGGACCTCGATGAGACGTGTAACACGAGGAAGCCTTAACCTTCATCGATGGGAACACCTCGAGTCTTTGGCGTACTGTATAACAGTCACGGCGAACAGGAACTTGAAATTCCACTATCAGGTTTTCAGCAATTTCTCTCGTCCTTGAAACATGGCCAAAAAGAACAAAAAGGCAGTCAATCGTAAAGAAACCGAAGCCGCGTCAGATGCTCCCCTCCATAATGCGACCACAACTGCAGTCAAGAGTAAAACCCGGGTGACCGATTATGCCCAACTTCAGTCCGAAGAACTTGTGGCTCTAGAGGGAATCTACTTCGATCAATTTGAAAGAGTAGAGCAAAAAGGAGCATGGAATTCGAGCCAAGAGCCAACCTTCAAAATCCATTTGAAGTCAGATCCTGATGAGGAAATAAGGCTGGTTCTTTTCGTCAAATTCACACTCACTTATCCAAAATCGCCTCCGATCATCACCATCGAGTCGTCTACTGGGGTTCGGGACAAAACTTTGAAGCTGGTCATGCAAACGATTGCGACAGACGTAGATCTTCGACTTGGCGATGTGATGATATACGAAATTGCTTTCGCCGTGCAAGGAATGCTGGACAATGAAGCACATCACAAGGCCCATGGAGAAACCTTGACCTCGCTGGAAGAGGAACGCGCTGAATACGAGGTAAGATCTTGCCTGCCAGAACGCATCTCAGGATGATGATCAACAATCCCAAAACACTGGGTGGCTGCCACTGCGTTCGATGGCCATTACAGAATGCATTTCTGGTTGAGTGCCGTTGTCCTCTCGAACTTTGTTGGCTTTCCTCAAATGCATTCAGACTTCTGAACGCACCCTGAAGCTTCTTGCATTTCTTCATAATAGCATCTGACGACTACTGGCTCCCACCACTCTCGACGGGCCCCATGGCTTGTTATGAGAATGTTATACTAACACATCTTTAGGCGGCTGCATTTAAAGCTGCGAAAGAACAAGAGCTTAAAGAACAAGAAAAACATGCACAAGCTCAAGCGGAAGAAGATCAGAATGTTCAGCGCATGGTAGCGGAAGAGATGGCACGTCGCAAACAGACGCATGAACCTCGCCGGAGATCGAGGTAAGACTGTGTCAAATTCTACTTTTGATGATGTCCAATAAATTTATAACATCCGATGGTCACCATCGCATTCGATGGCTCCCACTGAATGCGATGGCTGCCATGGCATGCTTTGCGATTTTGCCCAAAGGCTTCAGTTTGATATTTTTCAATGCTTGTTTTGGTTTGGAATTACTAGCTTATACTAATTCTAGTAGGTTTGACCTGATGAGCGACCACACCCAAGCGGCTGGTCGCTTCCTTACGTTTGATCGTATTGTCCATTTGCAGAAAGAAGGGATTGATATTTCCTTCTTCGCGGTCAACGGCTTTGCTCAACTCGCTGATGGGCCTGTCACAAGCATCCAAACAGTCCTTCCAATAGCAGAAGTCCCTACACCTGGCAAGGTAGCATCGCCATGTCAGCTGATATTGAAACAATGCTTTCTTAATCTAGTATCTGCTGAAGAGAAGAAGAAGATCCTGCTTCTGGAGGAATTACTAGAAAGTGTTCGTCGACTTCCAATACACGTAAACTGCATCCGAATGCTAGACTTCAGAATCGATTCTACCGATCTGGGCTGGGACGTTTTGGTTTTGACAGAGCATGCTCGCCAAGACACTCTGTGGGAGAAGCTTCAAGAACAAGATGTGATATACCCGAAACGGGTGAAATCATGGACTATCGACCTTCTTGGCGCTCTAGAGTTTTACCACAAACACGGCATTGTGCATGGAGACCTTCATTCCAAAAACGTTCTCTTCGAACGCGGTGACGGCGGTTCACAAACCCTGAAGCTTGCCGACGCGGGTTTCCAGAAAGCACTGCACGATTTGCGAAACAAGTCCAGTGCTTCTTCAGCGCGAGCCGTTTATTGGCAAGCTCCAGAACTTCAAAATGATGGCAAACCTATCAAGAAGTCGGATATTTGGGATCTCGGTATATTATTCGTCCAAATGCTCTTTGGCTTGGATGTACCTGAGCGGTTTAATGGACCATCAATGCTGAGCTCCCAGTTGAAGCTCTCGGACCCATTGAAAATCATAACCCACGCATTTTTCAAAGTCGATTCAAAAAAGCGGCCGACAGCTTTTGATCTCTCTTCCAACGAGTTTTTGAGAACTGATGTGGCAGTTTACGCTGTAGATGTTCCATCCAAGAGCTCCGGATTTGCTCCAGCGATATTTGACATGCAGCCTCGAAGAAGAAGACTCTCTAGTATTCGAATAGGATCGTCTCGCTTTGAAAGAGAGTTTGATTATCTGGGTAGACTGGGAAAAGGAGGCTTTGGCGAAGTTGTGAAGGCTCGTCACAAGCTTGATGGTCAAACATATGCGATCAAGAAAATCGAGGCTCCCGCTCGCGACGCCTTTACTCAACTACTCTCGGAAGTTAAGCTACTTTCAAGAATTGACCATCAGAATGTGGTGCGCTACTGGACTGCTTGGTTCGATGACTCGTTTGACGAAGATGGAGGCACTAAGAATGCTTCCTCAGAAGATCAGACTTCGCAAGCAATTCTTTCTACTGAGGAAGATAATTTCACTTTCGGCCATAGTACGAGAGGTCTTGATTTTGTTAGCTCGGGTCCTGCAAACATTGCATTTGGATCAGATTCCTCTTCCGACTCTGAAGAGGATGATGAGCAAACAGAACTTGACGACCAGGAAGACGAAAGCGCTGTGATTACTGGAAGCGAAAATGGATCTGAGGATCTTTCTTCAGAAACCTCTTCAACGCGCAGAAAGCTAGCTAAACAGCGAACCATATCGAGCTCCCGTTCCATGCGAGAGCCAATGAAAACAACCTTGTACATCCAGATGGAATATTGCGAGCGACACACTCTCCTTGACTTGATTCGTAAAGGTCTCAACGATGAGCCCGATAACATATGGCGACTATTCCACCAAATTGTGGACGGGCTGGCACACATTCATAGTCTAGGAATCATTCACCGCGATCTCAAGCCCGCCAATATCTTTATTGACCAGTTGAACAACCCCAAAATTGGCGACTTTGGTCTCGCAATCAGCGGACAATTTGATTCGCCCGGAAAAGGTCATACTAACAATGTGGCCGACAACGATATGACTCGAAGCGTTGGAACTGCCTTCTATGTTGCGCCAGAAGTCAAATCCAGCTCCTCTGGCGACTACAGCACAAAAGTCGATATGTATTCTCTTGGAATCATATTCTTTGAGATGTGCTACCCGTTGACTACTGGTATGGAACGAGCAAAGGTCATGGGCGATATTAGAGCCAAGGGGGTCGTATTGCCTGACGACTTTGAAACCCCAGAGAAGTCGGCTATGCGGGATATCCTGGAATCACTTTTGGTTCATCAGCCTAGCAAGCGTCCTTCGAGCTACGAACTCTTGCACAGCGGTAAAATACCTATCAAGGTTAAGGATGAAGCTTTGCAACAAGCCTTGCTAGGCCTCCGCGATCGAGCATCACCCTACTATCATAACATGATAGAATCTGTGTTCTCTGTGGACCAGGCTGACCAAGATGTTCAAGATCTTGCTTGGGACGCGGCATCGCCGAGTCGTACCAAGGATGAGCCTATCCTCATGTTGGTTTCTTCCATGACAAAGGACCGCCTAGCAGAAATTTTCAAAAAGCATTGTGCGATAGAAACCCAGCGTCCAATCCTTTTCCCTCGGTCGCGTTTATATACAACTGAGCAGGCGGTTCACGTTCTAACTTCCACTGGAACTGTTGCCCAGTTGCCCTTCGATTTGACTCTACCAAACGCTCGAAAAGTTGCTCGAACTTTCCCCGGAGCCGAAAAGACATATACCATTGGTACAGTGTTTCGTGACTCTAAAAATGGCGGTGAACCCCTTGCAAAGGGTGAGGTCGATTTTGACTTTGTTTCTACCGATGCTCTTGATCTGGCAATGAGAGAATCAGAAGTCATCAAAGTCCTCGATGAGGTAGTTCACGAACTTCCATGCTTCTCGCCTGGGCAGATGTGTTTACATCTCAATCACTCGGCGCTCTTGGAACTCATTTTGGAACACTGCCGCATCCCAGTACATCAACGAACAAGTGTCAAAGAGGTTTTGAGCAATTTGAACGTCAATGACAATACCTGGCAGCGGCTACGAAATGAACTTCGTGCACCGAGTTTAGGTATCACGTCCACATCTCTCGACGATTTAGCCAAATTCGACTGGCGTGAGACACATGACAAGGCTCTCACCAAGGTCCAGAGCATTATGGGCAGTGCCGATCAACGTGAACGTCTGAAGCCTACTTTTGCTCATCTTCAAGCTGTCGTGAAGTTTATGAAGAATTACGGTGTACAGTCGAAGGTTTATATTTGCCCTTTGAGCTGCTACAAAGAAAAGTTTTACCAGGATGGAATCCTCTTCCAGTGTCTTTACGACTCCAAAAAACGCACTGTTCTTGCTGCTGGTGGCAGATATGATCGTTTGATTGAGGATAATCGACCACGCCATGGCAATGCTGCTTTTACTGGATGTCATGCAGTTGGCTTCAGCCTCAGTTGGGAACGACTAATGTCTTCAATGGTGAAACATCAAAAAGGAGCTACAAAGTCTAGCAAATTCTTAAAAAAGACGAAAACCAACAATGCAGCGAAGGAAATATGGCCCATGAGGCGAGGCTCCGTTCTCGTCGCATCGTTTGATGCCAAAACTCTTCGTTCCGCAGCTATGAGCGTCGTCAAAGACCTTTGGAGTCACGGCATCAGCGCAGAACTGGCGAAGGATGCTGATTCGCTCAAAGAACTTACCACTCGATACCACGATGACCCGTTTTCTTGGATTGTCATGATCAAGCAAGACACTGCCTTTGCCCGCTCTGATCTCAAGGTCAGGTCGTTCATCACTGGCCAAGATGTAGACGTGAGCATCGAAAATCTCATTCCACACCTCCGCACGGAAATTCGCGAGCGTGACCAACGCGAAGGTCAGTCGACACGTGTAGCTCATCGGCCTTTGTCAGCGTTGGCAGGCAATGTTGATTCTGGCTACGCGAGTTCAGACAAGCGTACCAACTTCCAGCTAATATTTGCCCAACACAAAGGCAAAAAGACCAACCGCAACAGCCTGATGGAAGCGGGACTATTACGCTATCAAGAGTTTCTCGCGTCGTATGCCAATCCGCCTTATGTAGGGGTGGAGACCAGCGATGCAATTCTGGAGGCTGTACGTGCTTCGCAGCTGGGTGATCCCGATTCATGGCGCCGAGCGATACAATCGGCGCCCGCAAATGATCGAGATTACATACAACAGATTCGCGCGATGTTAGACAAGTTTCGTGGTGAGTACCTGGAGAATGGTGCATGTCAGAAAGCGGTGATATTCAATTTTCGCACAGGCTGGATCGATCTATACGATCTGGCATTATAAGAAGCATGATTTGACGAAGCATGAAGTAGATACCCAGAGCGCGGCGCGCAGGTTAGGAATTGTATAATGGTAAAAACCGATGAACTAAATCTTCTAAATGTGATTATTGATCTCAATCGATAGAGAAAGAAAAGTAGTGTGCCTCCTTCTGCTTCGTTGGCTCGCGTCTGCTACGCGTTGCTTACGAGTGTCTTATTTCCTAGCGATTACGAAGGAGTTTCGGTGAGTTATCAACCATTACGGGAGGTGGAGTGTGCTCTCTGCTAATCGTATCCTATTCCCATACGCGAAAACTCGAGTTGACATCGATTGTGATGGGAAGTAGAGGCCACACTCTTCATATGATCATGGTAAATATCTTAGTTGATTGGGGGCATGCCAACTGGTCTGTCAAGCAAATGCTTCTCAGCGCATGTGAAGTGTGTGCAAAGGTGAGGTATATACATCTCATATAATACACATAGCAATTCTTCACCCGACACCTATTTCGAACTGGTATTGGGCTTCCTCGCGACCTCAATCGGTTCCCTCCAGAAGCCTTCCATCCATCGCTTCGGCTTCTCGTATGCCTCACTGCCCAGCAGCTCTTCCACCATCTCCGCCGTCTTCACATTCATCCTCATACCAAAATTACCCCACTCTGTCTCAAGTCCAGCGTCTGCCACACCCGCCTCTTCGTCCATCCTCTTGCCTACGCCAAGTCCCTCATTTTCCCACAACAGTGCCTTCATGCCCACGCCATGATACGATCGCTGTCGTAGATATCCCAGCCAGCACTGTACGACTTCCGAGTCGCCATCTTGTATCTGTATCAGCCGCCGCACCGTCACTCGCTCAAAGTTCTCTTGACTCTTCTTGTGCACGAAATTGGACCGCGGGACAGTCCAGCGCTCTGTGATATGTGGTAGTGGGACTGGACCTTTCGCGGGCAGACCAAGGTAGTAGGCGGCGCGCAGGGCAAAGTCGGCTTGGAGTTCGAGATTGCGAACGCTGAAGGAACGAATCTGTAGGTTGCAGACAGGTATGCCATGGGTAGGTTTACGTTTGAGTGGCTTGTTGTACATGGCTTGAAGGGACTTGGGGATGCGGGCGCGGCCGAGGAGATCGCGTTGAGCGGGTGTAAGATTGGGATTGGCGAGGATGCTGGACGGATTAGTATTCGTTAAGAAGAAGTAAGACCTGATGATGACTTACTCGGGGAGGTCGTCGAGTTTTTGTTTGTTGGGGTTGACTTGGTCTGCTTCGGTTATGGTAATGGAGCCAATATCGTCTTCGTAGGTTGTGGTGCCATTGGAAGTTGTGAGGCTGTCTTTGATGTCTGCTAAGCCAGCTGTTTGTATCCTTGGTCGGAGAATGTTGGTGTTTGGGGAGAGCTGTAGAGGTCAGCGATGAAACGCGCGCATAGGATAGGAAGCTATACTTTTATTCGATGCGACGATCTCAACAGAGCCGTCCTTAAGCTTGGTACTGCCATAGCTGATTTGGAATTTCGTGATGAGTTGGCAAATCGAGATGTCATCTCTGGCGTTGACTTTTTTGAAACTCAATTGAAAACGCCACACACGTGAGATTCCACTAGCCACTTATATTGCCAGAGACAGAAATATTGTCCAACTTCATCCTACGCAAACTCTTACAACCAGCTGGAATGGAAACTCGCAACATTGGAAGCTTACAGCAGCGTTGCCATGATGGTCCAAAAATAATGGGAGATGGCAGAACCTCCAAAAGCTGCGACTAAAATGCCTCCGCGGTCACCCAGCCAAGAGCTCCAGGATCTCTCCAACCTCACGTTCCTCCTCTACCGGCGCAACAAAAATCAGCATCGCCGCTCACACTGGTGGAAGCATTTCAACATTTTCCGTCGTCAACTGAGCTCCTTGTGCAGCAAACTGCCGCCTTCTGGCAAATCCCCTGCGGCGACCATTCCCATCAAGTTTGGTAAACAGGGTCGTAGCGTAGTAGACTCCTGGGCGCAACGCTATGTCGCACAATGGTATGCCTCCTTCAGCCAGATTATTTCTGAGAGTCGCTTTGTGGGGGTAGCCCTCACCATTCTAGCCATCTTCGCAAGAGTTTGTACGCTAGTCGGCGTTAGTGAGAAGCTTGCAGATGACGCTTTAGCGATAGCGAGCACGATACCAGTCAATTTAACGGAGCCAAAAGATGGAGATGCGCGAGACGATGGCGATGATCTGGGAATGGTGGTAGAACGGACGGCTGTGTCGCTTCATGGGAAGAATGTTGCCGAAAAGCCAGTATCTGTCGAGGCCTTGGAGGCAAACACAAGAGCAGAAGACAACAAGGACACAAAATCTATCAAGAAGAAGAAGAAAAGGACAAAGAGCGCTATCGATGACTTATTCGATTTTTAGTATGCGTACTTCGAGTTTTGGTATGCCCACCAAGCAAGAAATGGTATGCGAATTGTACGCTCCAGCAACATCGACGCTAGTATAACGTCGGTCTGCTGAAAGTCAGTTGTTAACTACTGGTGTGTACTAAACTTTCACATCAGAGATTCTGCAGCTAGACAAATGTTGAAGATAATGCGTAAAATCTCGGTGCCCGACAATTAGCTTTGGCGAGTTTCCCGATTTCGAACCTGTATCGCTCTTTTCTTATGCCGAATCCTCGCAGGAAATTGCTTTTTGCAGCTACATGCCTGGACACGAGGCGAATTGTAACAAACGCAACGCCGAGAAACTGGATTGTGACACAATCGACACATTCTGGGATCCTCATACTACGCCAGTACTGGAGACCACTTTGACTTTTTTTCCTCGCAGTCATTGTGTTCCAAGAAGGTGAGGCATTCCGTACGGCGTAAATAATAAGCAGCCAGTAATGATCTGCCTATCTAAGTTCATAGTCCTCACTATTATTACTCCATACTGCTGCAAAAGACTGAGGAGCTACCAAGAAAGATGCAATCAAAATGAAGACAACAAGCACTGGCCTTGGGGGCACTCAGAACACAGAAGGACAAATCCTCACCGAAGCTCTGGTCTTTACATCAATGGTCTGCACAGGTCTAAGTTTTCCATGCGTTTGCTCTTTCCGCATCCGATGATTACATACCCTTCCTTCTAATCGCTTGAGTGAGAGACCATTGACCAGTCATCTCTTCTTCCTCCATCTATTTGATCAACAAATCTTTGAACTAGTCGCCTTATTCATTACTCGCACTCACATCGACATGACGTCTCTGTTCTCCAAGGGCGAGGATGGTCGCTTCAACTTTCACAATGACCAGACATTACATGGTCCACCATCAGATCGTGCGTGGTACTCCAACGTCGGGGGAGATGCCGTCGCAGCTCTGAAAGGTCTCATCCATTATCCGTTCGTAGGAAAAACTACGGCGGCCAGAGACGTTGCCGCTGAGCTTGACATCGACGACCCTTTAAGTCGAGCGATAACCCAAAAAATGGTCACCGAATTATGGGGATCAATGTTACATCCTCCCCTAAGCTACCATGGTAACAAGTTTCGATTTCGAACGGCTGATGGATCATACAACAATATCATGTATCCGGATCTAGGCAAAGCTGGCTCGCCTTATGCGAAGACCGTCCAACCAACGCGCGCTCGCCATGGAGCAAAACCTGATCCGGGAGATATTTTTGACCTGCTTCTGGCGAGAAATGAGAAATCCGTGGAGAGCCCAAGTGGCATGTCAAGTTTCTTGCTCTATCATGCATCTTTGATCATTCATGGTATGGTACCTATGTTCCAGTGTCTCTTCCTGCCTAATGAGATTAGACATCTTTCGAACTGACGACGAGGATGCAAACAAATCTGTGACTTCCTCGTACCTCGAGCTATCACCCCTATACGGAAGTAATCAGCAAGAGCAGCTTGAAGTCCGTCAGATGAAGCTCGGCCTACTCAAGCCTGATACATTTGCCGAGGAGCGCCTTCTCAGACAACCTCCAGGTGTCTGCCTCTATATCGTTATGTACAATCGATTCCACAACTATGTTGCGAAGCAGCTCCTCGAAATCAATGAGAATGGCCGATTTTCTCTTCCACGGCCAGCGAAAGAAATCGTGGGACAAGAGCTTGACGATTGGCGCTCAAATGCCATCAAGCAACAAGACGAGGATTTGTTTCAGACCGCCCGTTTGGTTACTTGTGGATTTTATATGCAAATATCGGTGCACGATTATCTGAGATGTTTGATGGGTCTGCATCCAAAGAATACAGCTTGGACGTTGGACCCTAATCGTTCATATCCTGCGGAGAATGACAAGCATGGGCTACAACGTGGTGAAGGAAACATGGTCTCGGCAGAATTCAACCTACTGTACCGCTTTCACGGCCCTATCTCGAATAGAGATGCAAAATGGGCTGAAGGCTTAATGGTCGGACTTTTAAGGATGGGAAACATCATCGATGACAATGCTACAGAGGAACAAATGGCCAAGGGCGAACGAATAACAACAAAAATGGCTATTGACGGTGAAATTCCCTTACATTCTTTGCAAAAGATGTTTGGTGAATTGAAGGACAAGCAAGCCAGCATGCCTCCGAAGATGGGGCGTCCATGGTTTCCGGAAACACTCGATCCGGTTGGTGACCCGGAGTACGGAGGCTGGTTCAGGCGAGATGAACACGGCTATTTTGACGATGCTCAAATGGCGGCTGAGTTGACTCGAGCTATCGAGGATCCAATTGTCCATTTCGGCGGCAATATCCCAAAGGTACTTAAAGCGATCGAAATCCTGGGAATACTGCAAGCACGCAAGTGGGAAATGACTAGCCTCAACGAGTTCCGTGAGTTTTTTGGAATGTCGCGGCACAATGACTTTGCAGACATGAACAGCGACCCAGACATCCAGAACAGGCTTCGTGACTTGTATGAGGATCCAGACATGGTTGAGTTATACCCAGGAGTTATGCTTGAAGGCAACGGCCAGAACATAGACCCCGGCACATCCTGTCCTGGTGGAGATTCAGCACTTTGGCGAGCAATCTTCTCTGATGCTGTGACACTTATCAGATCAGATAGGTTCTATACAATTGACTGGAACGTTGATTCTTACACTGCTTGGGGCTTCAATGAAGTTCAGTCTGATCCAAAGGTGAACAAGGGATCAATCATCAATCAACTCTTCGCTCGAGCTTTGCCAGACTATTTTGAATACAACTCTCTGCACTTGTGGCAGCCTTTCTATACGCCAACTATGAATGCTATTCTCGCCGAACAACAGGGCTACATCAATCAGCTGGATCTTTCAGGATTAGAAGATCAGCTCGGTGCGCCATGGGTAGTGGAAAACGGTCATGTTCCGCTTGGTTTCTTTTCACAAGCGTGCAGCTCTGATGTTAAAGAGACTCCACGCAAGATTCGGCGAACTATGGCTATTCGTGATTCATGGTTCGACCTTGAGTGGCGAGGCAATGAGGCTGCTCCTCGCCCGAAAGCTCCTGTCACAATCGCGGACTACGATGTCATCAAAGAAATACTTGATGGTACCACAGCACCAGATTGGGCTAAACTAAGTGAAATCGAGCCAGGCGACATCTCTCATGAAACACTTCGAGCCATTATTGCCGGCGATTGGGCTCCTCAGTCGGTCGCCGATGGCATTATTCGGAAATCTCTCCCTTCGGACTGGGGAAAGAGCGTCTCCCAATACTTCGACGGACTCGCAAATAACATACGATTGCGCGAACAACGAAAGTTTCAGAAGAAAGCAAATGGCGATCAGATTTACCAAATTGACGTGGTAAAGGACTTTGCGATCCCGCTAATCACCCGTTTCTTTGCCGACTTTTTGGGGTTTTGGGAGTCGATCAAGACTGAACAGCACCTCGAAAGACCATACGACGAGAACGACATCTATTTGCACTTGAGCAATTGTCAACGCTTTAGCTCGCAAGATTCTGATCCGGCTCGGCTGTGGAAATTGAGGCATGCATTCAAAGAGTCTTTGCAATTCTTAATAAAACTCACCAAGAAGGGCGTCGCCAGATACCAAACCACAATCCTTGGAAAAGGTGTCATCGGAAGCTATATCTTGCAGCTCGAGCGTGCTGTGACTGGTGACCCAGACTATGTTCAGAATGTGAGAAGGCTTGGAGCCTCTCTCGTCCATGCTCTCAGTGGTCAAGGTGGCTTTTCAACTCAACAAATTGCTGCAATCCTCCTGGCACAAGTCCTTGGCACTGGCGTATCGACTGTCACTACGTTTACCGAAGCGCTTGCTTACTTTATCGATCCAAAGAGTCGTAAGAACAAGAGTGTGGACCAAGATGGACCAACTGAGCAATGGCGAAAGCTTCAAGACATTGTCTGGGCTGATTCCAAGCTTAACGAGGCTGGCACAAGGGTGATTGTCAAAGATGACGTCTATGATGATGTTGAAAGATACGCGCTGGAGGCGCAGCGCTTCCATGAGGTTCAATTACTCCGTATATTCAGCCCGAAAGATGAGAAGGTAAAGGCTGTTCAGCTGAAGAGCACCAAAATCGTGGATGGTAAAGTAATTGAAGAGATGGTGGATGTTTCCGTTGGAGACACGATTGTATTGGATATTGTGAGTGTCGATAATCCTTGTCAAAGACATTTCACTCATACAAACTCAGTCTTCCCAATCTTATCCTGAACAGAATGATTTCATTCTCGGCCGCCCTCAAGGATACTACTTGAACTTGGGTTCATATGACGGTCCTCGACGACCAGGCATCATCGGACAGGAACTCAGCATCATTGCTCTCACTTGTCTTCTCAAAAGCACGGCTCAGTGGAAGAACCTTCGCGTGGCCCACGACAAGCTTGGTCGACTTCGACGTGTGCACACGCCGGATGGTCTAGTACGCTATACCGATGTCCAGTGGGGTGAACTCCTTCCCAGTCCAGTCACCTGGAATTTGCGGTTCGATGGACTTGGAAAAGGTGTTTTTACTGGTGGCGATAATGCAGATTCAGGTCATAGAATGGATCAGGTCTGGCAACGCAGGAAACTTCCTGCTGATAGCCCGATACGTTCTGTGCTTCCTGATGCATATCAAAGTGTGGGCATGTCGTGAAACAGCTCTCTGGTAACTGGAGGACACGCGCCTTGAACAGTTGCTCGTGTGGATGGTGGCGAGATGGCGGTTAATCAATCAATACCTTTGTACCTAAGAACCTACATATCCTTAACTGTATTTCTAGTCGATGGAGCCGTCGAAGACGTCCTTTACCTTGATTGTAGAGCCTACTCAAGTCAATGAGTATCAGGTGTAGTTGGCTGAACTTCTTCTTCAGGACATGAAGAGAAAGAGCAAAATACGCTAGTCCCCGAGCGCTTAGCGTATACCGTATATTCGCCGTGTGCAGTTGCCAATCTTTTAGCGCTTGATTCTGGTTTCTTCCACCCTCCTCATCCCAATCACAGATCATATGGTAGGACAAACAATATCGCATGAGCTTTAAAGCAAGCAAGTTCTCGAGTCGCCCGATCGATTCCCATCATAGAAACAGTTGCGAGCTTTGACCATGGGATGAAGCACTGACATCTATGTTCCATGAGAAGATCAGTCGTTCACTTTCATGATCGAATTCAGGGCAAAATCAGACCGAACAATTGTGTCTTCTCCCACTCAATTCGGGTTATAGAGATCATGGGCTTTCTTCTCAATCCCGAGTCCAGTGGCCCAGAGACTCTAGAGTAAAAGCTATTCGCTATCGTCGGCCTCGGACTCCCTGGTTTTCCGAACACCGATCTGGTGTGGCTGCAATTCTAGCCAATCTGCGACAAGAACTGTTGATTTTGTGGGGTTGACACACATTCGAGATCAAGCCTCATCTTGTCGTCATCCATTTCTCTGATCTCGACCTACATTTATAATCATCATAAGTTACAGGAGTTTTCAGCAGATATGCCTTTCCTTGGAATCAGTAAATGCGAGAACTCTCCGCAAATGCAGCCAATGATGGCGCATAATAGTCCCTTGAGCGAGTGTCATAAACATTTGCCCTTAACGCTGTCGTTTCACCTAGGGAGGCTATGTTATTCTGATCATTGAATGAGTTCTTTAAGCAAACAAACAACTTTACTTGATGCCCTGTCTTCAATCATAAGTTTTGAAAGTTATGGAGGATTTTGTTTACATGTTTTACCTAGACATATCTATTCCTTTTCTAGCTCCCTCTGTTACAAGCGGTTTAGCCTAAATACAGATGCTGGAGTGATGTACTAGGCGTTCCAGAGAGCATTCTGATTTGTCCTCTCGCCCTGCATCGTTCAAGCATACGCGTACAAAGTGACCTAGATCGTTTTACTTCATAGGTATTGGCGCCCCTCCATCTTGGTATTGTCTCTTGTTCCATCCTCCTCCTACCTCAGTTCTGGTAGACATCGAAATCATGAGAACTGCCTTGACTTTATTGCCGCTTGCGGCTGTAGCTACGGCTTTCGTAGTTCCAGATGCAGAAGTGTTTGCTCAGATTCCGATTGAGTCGTCTTCTGAACCCAGACATGGACTTTTGGATCGACTTCCATCATGGGGCAAACTGACGCACCGACTGAAGAAGCCATTCAAGCACGTATCCGAATCTTTACCACATCCATTGGACGATGCGATTTCAAAGTCAAAGCACAAGTGTCACCACAAAGATGACGATAAATCAGAATCGCCATTTGACTTTTCCTGGATTGAAAGTGCGCTTGAGCAATTCGAAAACCCTCTTTCGCCATCCACTGATGCACCACATAAACCACCACACCATGGACCTCCTGGATCACCTGGGGAGCACAAGAGACCGCCATGGTGGGGAAAGAAGGGAAAGAAGCATGGAAAACATGGGAAGCATGGAAAGCATGGAAAGAAACCCAAGAAGCCACACTTTCATTGGCCTCATTTTCCACACGGTCATCATCACGGAAAGCCCAACCTAACCATCTATGAGTTGATCTCAAAGTCAAACTACACGAAGAATCTAACCATGATCATTGACGAAGACAAAGAGCTAGTTAAACTACTCAACAGTACCAAGGCCAACTACACCATCTTCGCCCCAACGGACTACGCATTTTCTAAATTGCCGAAGCATCTTCCTAAGGTACCAAAGTCTGTCATCAAGAAGGTGATACTCTACCACATCCTTCCAGGCGTCTACCCGTCCTGGAAACTCGTCTTTGCTCACACATCGCCAACCCTACTCGAACCAGACTCTTTAGGTGGCCACCCCCAACGAGTTCTAACCCGTTGGTTTGGCTTTATCCGTGGTCTAAGAGTCAACTACTACAATCGCGTGATTGCTGCCAATATCGTAAGTCTCCTTCTGTTCTCTCCCGAACCTAGAAACTAACCATCATTAGCCCGCCGTTAACGGCATAATTCACGGCACATCCGCAATCCTCCTACCTCCACCACCAGCCCTAGCCATCATTACTCACCTACCCAACACATTCTCTACCTTTGAACTGGGTCTCGTCAGAACTGGTCTATTCGACACCCTCAACACTACCGGTAAAGACACTGTCGGCGGCACACTCTTTGCGCCTACCAACCGTGCCTTTCAACGTCTCGGACCGCGTGCCAACGCCTTCCTATTTTCCAAATACGGCGAGAAATATCTCAAGGCCCTCCTGTCTTACCATGTCGTGCCAGACCGCACGCTCTACAGCACAGCATACTACGACGGCAAGAAGAAGACTACCCGGGACTTCTTCGAAGCGGGTGATCATGGATGCCACAAAACGGAAGTCGGCCACGTGAAGAGCGTGAAGACTGCATATGTACATGTTGATCTGCCAACATTACTCGAGAAGCCAATTGCTGTGGACGTGATCAGACGTGGACCATTTGTCAGCATGAAGGTCAATGCTTTCGTGACTGTTGCTGTGCAAGATGGACTCGCCAAGGACGGTGTGGTGCAAGTCGTCAACTCTATTCTGATCCCACCAAAGACCCCTGGCGCAAAGACTGAGGAGGAGCGCGGATACTGGATGGAGGAGGGTGAGATGAGTGTGGACGAGCTGAAGGAGCGTTTGGGACCATTGGTGAAGACGGAGAACATCATTGAGGCACCAGAAGAACAGGCTATGAGATGGGATTTATAAAAAGATATGCTCAGACTGGCTTAAGGACTTTGATGGAAAGATGCATTATATGGGGTAAACATGGATAAATATTTTGAGGGCGTTTATGCTGAAGTGGCGCGTAAGAGCACAATATGGTAGGTTCAAGGCCGTTCGCTTACAGGTTTGTAAACAATAAATTTTCTTCCTTTAACAAGGCTACTTCTGTGTCAGTAAAGATATTCATGTCGCAGTTGCCAAAACGTGGGAACCACGAGGCTGTCATTCAGCCTCGTGGACGCTCAGACCACCAAAAATCGTCACCAATAATCCAACTTCAACTTCATCTCTAATCGCATTAAAATCTCCACGCAACAACCTCCCCATATACCGCCTCAGCAATCCTAGCTCCACTCATCCCACTATCGCATTATCACAGCCATCATGGCCAAAGGCAAAGAACGCTCCGTCAACCCCGCAACCGCCGCCCTAAAAGCCGACAAGAAAAAATCCATCAAAAAGCAAAAAACACAACTCGCCGCCCAACGCGCCGAGAAACTCGCTCGTCGCAATCCAGACCGCGTCCAGCGCCAAATAGACTCCCTCATAGAACAACGCGATGCCAACGGCGGCGCGTTAAAGGCACACGAGAAGCGACAGCTTGAAGAGCTTGAGCGTGATGTGCTACGGATACGGAAGGCGCGTGAGGTCGCTGGCGTACCTGACAAACCCGAGCGTGAAGAACGTGAGGATAGGCGGTATGGTGGCGATGATCGGAGGGATCGTGGGGTGCTAGGCAAGCGTGGAAGGGGTGGCGAGAGACGGCAGAGGTCTAGGACTCCAGAGTCGGAAACGGATGAGGATGTGAGAGATATTCCTATGCCGGGAGATGTGGAGAATATGCCGCCGATCCCGAGAAAGAGGAGGCCTGGGAATCCGAATTTCGAACCAATACCGGGCAGGGGGAAGGTGGTGGTGCCAGTGCAGCCGGCGCAAACGACATATTCTTCGGCGCCGCAAATACGAGACTTGCACAAAGAGGCAGTGTCACGGTTCGTGCCGACTGTCGTGGCAAGCAAGATGGCGGCGGTAAGAGGAGAGGGAGGGAAGCTGTTGGAGCCAGAGGAGGCGGATCGGCTGGAGCAGGCTGGTTACAGTGCTGTGCCAGCAAGTAGGGTGGCGGAGAAGGCGGCTGATGAGGCTGAGAAAGAGACTGTTCAGCGCTTGATGGCCAGAGAAATGAAAGAGGGGCCCGCGGTTGATCTGGACGAGGAGGCCAGGCGATTCGAAGAAGAAGTCAGGGCTGTGGAGCAGGATGGTGTTACTGATACAGAAATGGCTGCTGATCAAGTCGAGCAAGGAACGAAGCGCGTGGAAATTGAAGAAGTGTCAGATGAAGACATGTAGAGAAGATGTGTAAAAGGCGCTTTCAAAGGATGTCTGGACCTCTTGACGTACCATGCAAGGCCTTGACCCGCGAAGGCCAAGAACACTGCAGTTGAAATGCGTGCTAAACTTTGACCCGAAGAGAATCAATGGAAGGTATGCCACAGTAGCGCAGGTTCCTACTCCAAGTCTCGTTGTTTAGATCCCAATCTGCATCGACATTCTGATCGGATACCCAAATAATCCGATCGAACATGCTGCTGGAGAGTAGCAATGTCTTATCGTCCTGAACGCTCGTTTTGAACCCACTTTTTCCTCCAGCTTGGCATCAGTACCGAATGCTAGAGAGCAATTATAGTCGGTACCTCTTGTCCCAGCGAGGCATCCACGACGGGAAGTTGCTGAATCTCTCAGCAACTCCATTGATACATTCATCCTCATGATGATCAGCTCGCCCCCGCACAAAATGAGACTCGGCTGGACTCGACAACAGCTGACAAGCAGTATCAAAATAGATTTCATGCATCAGTCTATCGTAGTCTGTCTCTGCAATCAAGCTCCATACATGTACGCTCTTTTTGCGGCTAAAACTCCCAACGTAGAGTATATGAAGTCAACTCCGAGTAATGCCTACGCGAAGGTTCACATCAGTACATTTCATCAGATACTTTATTTCTATGATAAAGTTCTTCTTATATTCAGCCTACAGATGACCGTTCTTCAGAAATAACCGCAGCTGCAGAGCAACATATCTTCGCATGCTTAACCAGCTCCGCCTTCGACCAGCTCTTATATGTCATTCTGAACAGAAAGCGCCTATCATCACACCCCTTTGGGATCAACCGTGACAAAGTAACAGCATCCATACCAGCAATATACTTATCGTATGTCATCTTACAACCTCGACACCAAAGACCACTCTCAACAGCACCATCAACAAGCGTCGGAAACGGCACAACGCCCATTTCGCAAAACCTATCCGTTCCCCCAACATTCACATCGTTAATGGTACACGGATCCCTCCTAAGCCCGCTCAAGGGCGCCGCTCGATACCATTGCAGCAAAGCCAACTTATCCGCTGTCGGTATATTTCTCTCATCCAACGGATGCAAAAGATCCCAATCCATCATTGACATATCTCCCAACGCCAAAACTTTCGCAGCTCTCACATTAACGAGCCTAATAGATTGTTGGCGCGATATTCTACCAACGATTCCGTATTTGCCAGGTATACTCCACATGACCTGCAGCGAGCCCACTTGCTCCTTCGTAAGTGCAAACGCTTGCATAGCTAGTGGCAGCGATGTCACCCAAAGTGACTGATTTACCATTGAACATATAGCGCAGCACCGACTGGCCAAAAGGACGTGGAGAAATGGGCCATGCGCGCCACAGGATACGCAGCGATCAGATTGGAGGGCTTCATACAGTGTGCTGATTGAGTGTAGATTGAGGATTTTGGCCTGGTGGAAGATGGTGAATATATGGCTAGCATGTGTAGCGAGCTTGGAGAAGATGGGTATGGAATCGACGATGGCTTTGGATTGTGCGCACACATGGGAGAGGCAAAGGAGAGATTGGATGTCTAGATGGACCAGAGTTTCATGGAGAATTTCGAGAGGGAGGCGAGATAGTCGGCCGAGAGAGGAGTGGTGTTCGCGTTCAATTGCTTTGAACGATGGTTTGGTGGAGTCGTTTGTGGAAATGACACCTTGGAGAATGCGGGTCGGCCGATGGGAAAGATGGACAAAGACATCTTCATCAGTGAAGTTATCCTTATTCATGGTATTTAGTATGATGGCCGGGATAGAAGATGTTTCCACCTGAAAATAATAATTGTACCATGAGGAATTCTGGATTCCAGGCAGAAGCGAGATCATGCATCCTGCATGCAAGCACGTTGAGCCTCATGGGTTGAGACGAAACCTCGGAAATGAACTTACATTTCAACAGCAAGCGGCATTCATATTGACTATCTCTATCAACCAACCCACCAATCCAAAATCTCTCCATTTGAAGCGCAAACAAAGGCAGCAAGGGGTATTAACAAAAGCGAGTTTTAACCTATCCACATGCCCAGTTTTGAATTTTATGCGCCCATGACAAAACTGGTCAAACCGCATACTTTGTAATGCGAAACCATATAACAGTCATCCCTTTATGTAACAACAAGCCATAGTCTTTCACCAATCATCTTCATCGTCCTCATCATCTACCAATAATTAGCAACCATTTGATACATAAAATGACAGAAAACTTACCACTAGCAGCAACCTTGCCCTTCCTCTTCGCTAGCGCACTAGCCAGCGCGCCCGCCATACCCGCGCCTGCACCTGCTGCCGCCGCTCCGGCAACAGCTCCTGAGGCTGGCGAGTCAGCTTCTCCACCAGGTACGGCTGCGGCACTGCGATCACGCTTCTCTTGATCTGACACTTTGCGCAACCTCGCGCCTCCGCGGATATCGGCGAGGAGACCACCTCGGCCGGCTGGAACCGCAGGTAACGCAGCCGGGGGTGGACCGGGAGGTGGTGGGGGACCAGCGCCGTGGCCTGTACCATTGGGAAGGGGTGGTGGAGGTGGAGCACTTGATGATGGGAGAGGAGGAGGCGGTGGCGCGTTGTTCGATGGTAGAGGAGGTGGTGGAGGCGCGTTGGAGGACGGCAACGGTGGAGGAGGAGGAGCATTGTTTGATGGGAGTGGTGGAGGAGGCGGCGCATTGTTTGAAGGCAGTGGAGGCGGAGGAGGTGCCTGGGACGTTGGGAGAGGCGGTGGAGGTGGCGCATTCGAGGAAGGTAGTGGAGGAGGGAGAGGGGCGCTTGCAGCCGGGGGAGGAGGAACAGCTCGCACTGGTGGAGGAGATGGTACTTTGGCTGGCATAGGCGGTGGTGGTGGTGCGCCCATGGATGGTAGTGGTGGAGGAGCTGGAGCCGCAGTCGGAGGAGTTGGGACTGGTCGAGATGCACTTGGAGGCGGTGGAGGTGGTGCAGCTGGCGAGGTTTGCCCATTCGTGATAGGAGGTAACCTTGGAGGGGCTGCTGGAGACGCTTCCCTTGGCGGAGGTGGTGGAGCCGCATTTCTCGTAGGTGGTGGTGGACTGGCCACTGTTCGCGGAAATGGCGGGGGCACAGGATATCTTGGTGGTGATATTACAGTTGGTTCTTCCACCTTTTGTCTCGGCGGTGGTGGTGGACCAGGCGTCGCATTAGACCCAGCTCGCGATCGGTTGCCATTCTCCTGAACCTGGCCCACAAGTGATCCAGCATTGGCAAGTGGTGGTGGTACCCTAAATCTTGGCCCTGGTGGAGGGGGAGGTGATGGTGTCCGTTGTGATGACAGATTCGACGGAGGATCTGGGCGAGCACCTCGTCTTGGCGGCGGAGGAGCTGGTGGAGCACCTCTTCGCGATGCAGCACTTGCGCTTGGAGATAGCTTCACACCAGGCGGTCCGGATGGTGGCGGAGGTGGTGGTGCTCTTGATCGCAACGCAGCTCTTTCTTCTTGTTCATTCTTCTCCTTGAGCCAAGACAGCACAAAGTCCTTGTTATCCTCCAACATTTCTTCTGTTACCCCCATTCCTGCCAACTCATCTTTAAATTTCGGATCGAGGTTGTCTGCAAAAGAGCTGCGCTTAGCCTGGACTTGCGGTTGTGGTGGCGCCAAGGCAAACGGTGATGACATGACTGGATTGTATGGCTCTTGGACAGCATTCGCATGTTTATGTCCTCCGAATAAACCTCCAAACAAGCTATGATGTTGTTTCTCCGGGCTCGGGTAGTGGACGCCATTGGCCATTCCAGCGGCAAGGGCAAACGGGCGCGCTTTAGTAGCCTTGTCGGCATTCTTTTCTCTCTCATCAACTTTCTTTCGAAAAGTCTTTGCTTCCTTCTCATCAGCAAAGGAGAGCCCGACGAGGCATTCTTCGGTTTCGAATGTATGAAAAAAGGTACGATCTTGATTATAGCTAAAAGTATCGAAGATCTCTTGGTCCCAAATGACGCCTCGATTGGCAGGCTAGAAACATTAGCAAGCTGTCCCATATGTTGAAGCAGTGAGTTCATACACTTATGTCAACCAATTTGATCCAAAAAGTGCTTCCAACTTTATCCAGTGCTAAGACAGCGGCGCCTTGAAGCCCAGTGTATGTCCATTTCAGCCGATTGGGATAAGCTATGTATAACCTTGCAACAGCAACGGCAAAGATCTTGTTGGCGGGCTTAGGAACAATCCTTCTGACAAGCTCCTTGTCATCGACGGAGAGTATGGAAGGCATGGCGAGAACAGGTATCCGGATTCGAGGTTAGACAGAGGCTGGAGGGGGATGCGAGGATTGGCAGCATGAGCTTGCTAGGTCGTGATGATTATTACGGCAGTCGAAAGGGGAGGACGACAAGAAGGGCCGGATTGTGAGTGAAGCTGCTCAAAGCGAGAGGAGTGACAGATTGGTGATATGGTGAAGTTGAAATGGATTGGGTTGGATAGTTGCTTGCCTGTGCAGTTGCATGGCATGGTTGGAATCAGATGGAGTTTGGCTGGCGGCAGGGGGGCGGAGCATCGGCAACCGCGACCAACAAGCGGCGAAGCGCGACTGCCTTGAACCTGGACCCAACCGCCTACATAATCTCCGTACTCCGTATTCGTCCAAGCTTGTCTAATGCCAAGACTAATCCCAGCCGATACCCTATAGTTACGAATATAATATACCCACTAGCCCTCATACACTTGTAGCGTGGATAAGTCAGCTCATCCAAATGATCTTCTCGAGGTCCTGCCTTCCGACAAACAAGGTTTGGAATAATCGTCAATTTCCATTCGGCCTGTTTATCACCATTGTTATAATCAGGTATAAGTGCTAGAGGCTCGCCTCGTCCCAATTTGCCATGCTCATTGAGAGTGGTCGCAATAGACGCGTAATCCCATTGAGCACGAAACCTCTATAAGCTTGAGGCTTCTGCTTTTTCAGGCACCAGCACTTCACTCAACCTCCAATGTTTTGACAAACTCCAATTTAAACGAAAGAGCTTGGGAATAAAGAATATGATCCGTCTACCTGGAACCGTGGGGAGACACGGCTAAAAGCCATGCAACCACCAAGACTTTACCAGTAGCGCTGCTGCAGCTACTTCCTCTTGCATCTACTAGATTGTACGAATCATTTTGTACGAATGGCCCAAACAACTGCCCGATGTGCCGCTTCTGCCATCTTGGTCTACAGCCGGTCCCCGCCAAAGGAACATTGTAGTATATAAGAGCTCATGCCCAACAATACACATCATGGCATCCATTTGCCAAGCCCTTTTACTCCGGAAGTCGTGGAGACGATGGCGACTAACGGCACAACTACCTCTTCGAGAATAGTGGAGCTTTCCAACATTATATCTGAGAATACCAATAAGATCGATGCTCATTTCAAAGCTAATGACCTTCCTACTCCATCTTTTGATGTAGATAGTCCTCTCGACTTTCCTGTGCCAATCACCAATGTAGAAATTCAAACGGCGCGGCGAGCAGTTGTCCTTGCCACTCAGGAGCTTCATGACCTTCTGGTGGGACCACGAGAGCATGTTCGCTGGCTTTCATGGAGTGTAAGTCTTCACCACATTTCTCCTGTGATATTCTTTCTCTGTGTGAATCAATACACATACAATCATTTTGAATGCAAATTAATCGTGCTTTCCAATACGGCAATGCCGATGAAATACCTAACATCCGCTAGTACTGGGACAACCTCTCCATCCAAGCCATAACAACATTCAATCTCGCAAACCTCGTGCCACTATCCGGCACAACAACCTACACCGCCCTCGCAACCGCAACATCCCAATCCACCACAAACATCAAACGTCTCATCCGGCACGCCATAACAGCTCGTCTTTTCCGCGAGCCGTCCCCCGGCCTCGTCGCACACTCCGCCGCTTCCTCTGTGCTCGCTCGCGATCCACAAATGGCTGCTTGGGCATCTGTCTGCTCTGGCCAATTCTTTGGCGCCGCCGCTCGTGCGATCGATAGTATGGTGGCGACGCCGAGCAGCGAGGAGCCAAGTGAGGCGGGCTATGCATTGGCTCATTGTCCGGGTGTACCAATGTTTCAGAGTATTGGCAAAGATCCGGTGCTGGCGAAGAGATTTGGCGCTGCGATGGGGAGTCTGACGGGTGGGGAGGGGTATGAGGTTAGTTGGGTTGTTGATGGGTATGACTGGGAGGCCGTGAATAAGAAGGGCGGCTTGGTCGTTGATGTGAGTCCTCTAATACCATTTGCAAAACTCGTAAACTAACTTTTTGTATCAGATTGGTGGATCCACAGGCTTCGTTTGTGCTGAATTGGCGAAGAAGTTTCCCAATATTCGCTTCGTGGTGCAGGATATGCAGAAGACGATCGATATGGGTATTGCGCAGTGTCCACCGGAACTCAAGGAGAGGATCGAATTCCAGGCTCATGATTTCTATACGGAGCAGCCGGTCAAGGACGCAGATATTTACTTTTTTCGCTGGATTTGCCATAATCAGTCGGATAAGTATGGCGTTAAAATGATGAGGCAGCTTATTCCGGCGCTGAAACCAGGGGCGAAGATTGTTATTCATGATAACTGTTTGCCGGTTGTTGGCGAGGATGGCTATCCAGATCTGTGGGATGAGAAGATCACTAGGTAAGTGCATATAACTAAGATATTGAGCAGCTACTGATGAATTATAGGTCCATGGATTTGACAATGTTGGCGTTATTGAATGCGAAAGAGCGCGATGATGCTGATTGGACGCAATTGTTTGCTGATGCGGATCCACGGTTCAAATATCTCGGCCATACGCAGCCGGAGGGCAGTCGTATGGGTATTATGGAAGCAGTTTGGATGCCGTGAGCTTCCAGATAGCTAACAGGTAGCAAGAGATGGCTTTGCAACGACAAAGCCAACATCGTACTAATGTATATAGACTCATTCAACGAAATCGCTCGTCTATTCTTGATATCGCGCACAATTGGAACTCTACTTACATCCCTTCGGCCCAAAGTTACCATCAGCCATACCAACTATGCCACAATGCCCGCATTTCCTCCAAGCCTTCGTCTCGCTCCACACCTGTAACCCGCTGACCAGCAATCTCACTCCCGCCAATTCCACTTGCCGGCATTAGATCTCTAACCTCACCATTTTCTCTACCATCCACCGCCATATCCGCCGTAGCCGTAGACTCCCCAATATCAACATCAATTCTCGGCGCTTCGTCTATTTGTCTCCGCACATCATCCCCCTCAACAACCTCTCCATTCCCATCCCCATCCCCATCCTCATCTCCCACTCTCCGATCAAGCAACCCAACCCATCCCCACCCCCCATCACCCCCCTGCCTCAACCCAACCCTCCTCCCCTCCTCAAACAACTCCTCCACACCACCAACCCGACCCCCCTGTCCCAACGGCTCCAGCGCAGCCGCAACGAGTCCATATACGCCCATACGCATTTGAATTTCGCGCATATCTGGTTCGGCTAACACACAGCCACCTGCTGCGAATAAAAGCATTAGGCTGGCTACGCTGTAGAGAATTGACGATAGGATGGAGGAGAGGAGGAGAGCTTTGGGGACTGCGTAGACGGATTGCAGGGGAGATTGGGTTAGGCAGGGTGTAGGTGATAGGAGGGGGATTGTGGTGTTTAGGGTGGTTGAGGCGAAGAGGGAGGAGAGGGTTGTGAGGAGGGCGGTGGTGGTTGTGATGTTGGTGAGGAGTGTGGTTGGGAGGGTGGGGAGAGTGCCGTGGTAGGCGGGGATGAGGTTTGGGATTAGGGGGGTGAAGATGAGTTGGGTAAGGGAGGTGTTGGTGGGTCTGAAGGATGTTGCGTTGAAGGTGGTTGTGTGGGTGTAGGTTGTGTGGTAGGCGGCGAGGGTGCTGCGAAGGATGGCGAAGAGTGTGGTGTTGTTGTTGTTGAGAAGGTGGATGCTAGAGGATATGGAGGGAAAGTTGAAGCTGGTGGGTAAGGAGAGTTTGATAGCGATGCTGAAGGAGACTTCGTTTTCGGTAAAGTGTACTGTGGTTGGTGGTGGATAGATCAGTGAGTGGGAGGATTGTTGAATGGAATCGAGGTTTTGGCAGAGCCACTGTGATGATGGGCTGCTTTGTTGGCATGGGTCGCTGACGAGGCTGAAATCTGCGAATACCCCTATCGTTGAGGCGGAGTAGTAGCTTTCAGATGGCAGATCGGACGGTACTAAGATCGCAAATCGGCTGTTATTTGACAGAGACGTTGTGATAGACGAGTTGGCTAACAACATTGCAGATTCGATACTCGCGACCGTGGAGTTCGTCCTCTGCGATGAGAACGAATTATCTTCATATTGAAGGTCGGGTCGGTCTCTGCAATGTAAAGGATTGAGGCCTTGTTCGAAAACTATATTGTCCATTGGTTCAAGCTGGAAACATACTGGCGATACTTGGCGACCAAAAGAGCATGAATCAGCAACCGATGTGGTCTCAATGGGGACTTGAATGTTCAGCGAAAAGACAAGCATACAAGCGGCACTGATTCCCATCACTAAGCTATACCACGAATTAGCCAAGTCACTCCATGTTTTTCGAAGTCCTTACACAAAGAGCAAAAACACGAAAAATACCCAGATCAAGCTCAAGTATCGCCTCGATGCTTTGACCTTGCAATATCGTCTCAGTGCTTTGACCAGGCCACATGGACTACCACTCAAAGCATTCAGCATAATGGCAAAATCATATGAGCTAGGCAGTGGTTTGTTGTCCTTCTTCGTCGAAGAGCAATAGATTCGATATGCTCTGTGGAACGATAAGAGGTAAAGCGCCGACCTCAAAGCACACAGAGCCCATATGAACGATATCAGAGAGAGGTACATCGGCACCCGACGATACCGCCCTTGAAGAAAATACCATGTGTCCTCAGCAAGTTCAACAGAAACCTCAGGCACAACCGCATCTCGGAAAATAAGATATAGTGTGATTCCAGCAAGAACCGTGGGTACGCAGAGGATGAGGCCGTGAGTGCAAATTTTGATTCCGAGGACAAGAAAGTTCCTGACTTTGTGTCGCGAAGCCAGTGATTGTGTGGTTTTATGAGGCGAGTGACGTCGTGTTCGCATAGCCTTCCTTGCCATGTTGAAAGCTGGAATTCAATAAAATGCTACATACGAGTTCAAGGCTATGAAATAAATCGATAGTACATTTGCAAATCAGTGACGTGGATGTGGTGAACTTTTTGATAAGATGATCGTTGATTTGATGAGCTAGTGAGTTCGCTCTCACTTGACTTCTTGGTATAATAATGCAAACGCCAATTCTCTACACCTTCACCTGCGAAGCATTCACAAATACTACCTAGACAAAAGCGGGTAATACATTTCGTTAAAGTTTCGGCTTGATTGAGTTTCTTTTTGTGCCTTTTCAAGGGATAAATTTTGGTCTCTGTGGTCGACTCTTCTTTATATGATCAAAACTGCTTTCTGTCTGAACTTTGAGAACGATAGAAAGAAAGCAAGTATCAAATCTTGACAGGTGAAGTTATCGTACCTAAAGTGTGATTTGCTCCCAAAGTAAATCCGCACAAGCAACACACTGTGTTTCGTTCTTGTCATTAGTCTAACAGGAGGCTTCTTGAATCCACCGGTCAATAAACGGGCAGAGGTATCGAGTCCAACCTTGGAGTCCAGGTATCAAGGGAAGCCTGATCATATACGCAGCCCATCGTTGTATTGTTGGTCCACAACGGTCGCAAAGGAAATGCACACAGCTTCTGATCGATACCGGTGGAGACATATGAACTGTCTAAGACAGTAGCATTGAGCTCTTTTGGGTCTACACCGTTTTCAACCCAGTCGATAACGCTTGCAAGCACATTTTGAGGGAACGGGCCATTGGGTTGTCCTGGACTAGGAGAACAGTGCGCTGCGCCAGGTACTAAGAAGAATTTATACCATTCCTGGAGGCTGGCATAGCTTTGGTTGAAATTCTGGTTTGGGTACATGATCTTACGCACAGAGTTGTAATACATTGCTGAAGAGGCTGATGGGATGCTGGGGTCGGATTCTCCGTGAATATGAATCAATTTTGCGCCATGACTATGAAAATCCTCCAAGTCTGGCCAGGTCGTTTGAAGGGTATCAGCGAATTTTTGCATACCTTCTAGCATCCAATTTCGCAGTGTGTCGTAGGTGATGTTCGCTAGCGGGAGGCTGTTGGAGTTGATTTCCTTGAGAAAGAGGTTTACGTATTGTAATCCAATTCCGCTCGCAGTGGCTGTGTATTTGCCCGTGTTATTGTCGAATGTTGTGGCGGCATCGTCAAAGGTTGCTGTAGGCTGAAAAGAGACATATGCCTGTCGGCCCTTGGAGTCAAAGAGCCCATCCCAGATTTGCTGAGCAACAGCTGCACCTTCTGCTGTGACAGTTCCGTTTGCCGCCGGAAGTCTTTTAGACGGGCGACCTGGCCTCGCTCCACGTCCTGGAGGACCGGGCGATTTGGGGCGACTCGGACCACCCGGAAATGATGGCGAACTTGTAGCATCGCAACTGTATTTTTTTCCAATGCTCGCATTGGCGTTGTGTTGTAACTTGCACAAATCAGTTCGACTAACCACTCCATCCAGTCGACCATCTAAGCCATCGCATGCGGCAAGGGTATCGTTGTTGATTTTTTCCAGTTCACACGGAGACGGGTAGTAGTTCTTGGTTACTTCCACAACGTTGCTGAACAGGTGCAGTACCTGCTGGAAAGCTTGTCTAAATGCTGGAGCGCCAATTGCAGCACCATCAAATTGCGAGCCATATCTTTGAACTTGACTGAATCCTTCCCGACCACCTTCAGAACAACCTTGATAATAAGAGTAGAACTTGGAAGTACTGTAGTAGGATTTGGTGAACTCTTTACCCAAAACTGTCAGTTCGTGGATCGCTCTGTATCCGAAGGAGAAGAGCATCTCGTAGTTGAGGGTCCCATTGGCCAGGAGCAAGACACTGCTCAAATCGTTGGAGAATCCACCGAAACCTCCATCCGTGGTACCCGCAGCAGCTCCATATACGAGGCCTGTTGAAAGACCTCGCTCTCCTGAAGTGATGCTCAGCCCGCCGCCACCTGTAGTAAGCCACCGGTTCTGGAACTGAGCTGGGCTTGGTAGCCAGAACCAAAGATTATTCTACTCCAGTATTAGAATATCGTCTAGAATTTTACGCAAGACTAACAGTATCATTTAAACCGGCGTGACTGTAGGCAAATGTGACGTTACAGAAATCGAGTCCACTTTTACCAGCATAAAGTGGCGAAGGAGCTATCGTGTAGTTTGTCACTGGATTGACTGTAAGAGAAGTTGGTGAAATCGAAACTCAATTGATTATGTTGTCGGCTGGGAGCACTTTCTGTATAAATGAGGTTGTACAAACATTTGCAAGAGTGGCACTTGCAGACACGCCGGCCACAAGTACTGCAGAAATCGATAAGAGCATCATCATAGCTAGAATTTTTGGACTACCAAAAAGCCAAGAAGAATGGAAAGCTTAAGACGACCAACTTTTTGGAAGACATCGGCCATGATTCGGTCGCGCCGGCGTTCAACAAGGCCGAGATCACAAAGCTCATTTTTACACTGACTCCCTGGTACTACCGGCTCGGGATCTGACGTATTTGTTCCTTGATTGACCGGTGTCTCAGAACAAAACACTCAATAATCATTACTCTTGCTCTTTACACTTGCATGGTGGGTTGTCAGATCGCAGGTGTGTATGAGAAATGATGCTGTCGCAAAGTCAATGGAAAGAACGATTTGAATTTTCTGGTCGATCATCTAATATTTGGATTGATAAACGAACTTGTTCCCTGTACTCTCGTCGCCAATCAGCAGGCCCGAGCGAACCCGCTACCATGTACGGATATAGGGCAGCAAGTACTTACCTGATAGAATGGAGCATATTCTTGTCCTTAAGTGACAGATATTTTCTTGATGTCAGTAATCCACTTCAGCTTTGATTTGTACTAGTACTAAGAAGCTTAAACAGATGCGACCTTCCAGAGTGCACAGGCATTACAATTTTACATCACCAACGCTTTGAGTACTCGACTTTACAATTGCAACCACTTGCAGTCGCGGCACAGCAATACCATTTTGATGAAGCAGACCTGGCAGTCTGTAGAATTGGGACCAGGACTTGATTCTCCATGACTAGTCTCGACGCCTGATCCAATTTTCGAGACTCATAATTTGTGAGATGGAGTTGAGTGGACAAGGCTGAAGTTGAAGCTGATTGGCCGAAAGCTTTGGACAGTTTCGACGCTAGTGATTTCTCGCGTGTTTTGTGCCAACACCATCATGTATATCGCGACCGTCACTCAATTCATTTACAAGTTGATCACTCTAATGGAGCCTTCCGATGAAAGTCTTGGCCTGCTGGCCCGAATGAGTGCCAAACCAGGCGTTCAATCCACCCTCGTCCTCTCACGAACCGACGGCGCTATTCTTCGAGCTGATGGCCTCCTTGCCTTACGACGCAAAAGAGCTTCTTCCACTGCTGCTGATGCTGCAACAATCTCAACATCGCCCGTGCGAACTTTCACCTCTCCTGCAAAATCTACAGCTACCAACGGCTCCGATAGCCTGCGAAATTCCGGAGCCTTCGCGACTGAAGATGGTGAAGCGGAGGGACAACAGACTGGCGAAGATGTTGCCAAAGCAGTATGGAAATATGTCAAGGCCACCGAAGGCCTGGTTGAAGACTTGGATGTTGAAGATGAAGTCCGTTTACTCAGAGTTCGAACTAAGAAGAGCGAGCTTGTGGTGGTGCCGCGTACGTATAACGGATTGAGATTGTGTTCTAGTAGAAATTGCTAATAGCTCCAAAGACTCTAAGTTCCTACTCGTAGTAGTGCATGACACACCCCCAGCTTGAAGTTGGCAAGAAGTTCATCAAATTTCCTCCCGATGGGCTACCTTGACGGACTATTCACCAATGCCATCAGCTACCAATGTTTCTCGGATATTGCGACCGTGTTGACATCAACTCCATTCCTGAACCAACGCTCATCATCAGAGATTGTAATATCATTGCCACTCATCATGCGCTTGCGCATCACTCCCTGGTCATTGAAGGTCCAATCCTCCAATCCATAACATCGTTTCCACTTAAGGCCATCATCGACATCACGATACTCATACCAGAACTGTACAGCAATCTTGTTGTCACTAAATGCAAACAGCTCTTTGCGTAGACGATAGTCTACCTCGCGGCTCCATTTCTTAGTGAGTAGGTCGACAATCTCCCTGGTTCCCTTGATGAAGAAGTCTCGGTTCCTCCATACACAATCAGGAGTATAAGCTTTGGCCACTGCCTCAGGGTTTCTAGGCGACTTGGTCAGGATGGACACCTGGGCCGTATGCAGATCAACAAACGTACCTGGTATTCCACAAGTCCTGTGCCTTTTTGACTTTCTGCTGAGCCGTTTCAGCGTTGAAGGGTGGTGTGGCCATGATACCGGTTATGCTGAGAGGAAATACCTGGCGTCGTAGCTATGAGTAAACGACCACGAGCTTTATGTTTCTGGGAACACAACGACCTTGATTGCTGGTGCAATTTCTTCTTTTATGTATAACACGAATGAGATGACATTTCTGACAGATCATTCTATGCCGTCGTTCAAGATGCCGCGAGATGCCGCAACTACCTGTTAGAATTTGCACTCGGAGAATTCTCGCGCGAGATTCTGAATCCATAAGTATCTCTCGAGCTTCTCAACATAGCTCGCGCGTTACAGTTCAATTCGAAAGTCGCATTTTATCGCTTCATTTTCGAGTTGTTTTGTTAAAGACGTGGAAGTTGTGACAACTACCCGATCTGGCGTCTACCGTCTTTGTGGACAAGCGTGCCATTTGATTAAAATGTAATCCTCGCAGGGTTTCTGAATCCGTTTTCCAATAATTTTACGATCCCTGGGTGGGTTTGCTACACTGCATGGGTCTACACACTGAAGACCTTCAAAGACCTACTACGTTCAACCAGCAAGCCTATCAATATTACCAGTCTTCACCGTCCCAGAGTGCCAGAGTGCGGGGGTGAGCGTGAGCTTTGGACCGAGCTCGTAAACCTAACGAGATTGGTAGTGTCCTCTAACGAGGAACCATGGCCTTCACGACGCACTCCACAGATTTAATATCGATAGACTTTCACAGCGTTCTTCGTATTGGTGTACTCATTCTAGAAGACAGAACTAACACTGGCCAGAACCCTTAACAGTAATCCCTCCCGCGGATCTGGCTAACTCTCGCATATCATATGGCCTTTCCTTTCTATAGTATCCATACTCCAGTTTCATGCTTCTTACGAGTAATTCACAATTATCAGACGGTCGATATATGCATCCCATGGGATGTGACCAAGGAAATGCCATATTGTCCGTCACCATAACCGTTGTTTATACTACGCTTCCCTTGCGGTACAGCAATGTATCCAATTACTGACTTGAAACCACTACTTTCAATTTAGATTCTGTTCAGCTACCTCTCAACCATCATTATGAAGGCCATGGTCAACAATATTCACAAATGTAGTTTGCCTCTTGCGCAGGGCTAAACTGTATCTAGGTACACAGTACAAACTAATATGGCTTCCTATACAAGTCTCATATTAGCTTGGGGAGATATAAAGATACTGTGACAACCACCGCTTTGACATAAGCCAGAGCACTCCGACTTCACACTGACAGGTTTTGCTTTCCTTCGTTATCATGAAGCCAGTCAACATAGTCAGTTTTGCGGCTGTGGCCTCAGGCGCCGCAATCGATCATAACAGACTGGGTAAGCAGTTCACATCACTTAGCTATCGTTCAATTGACACTAATTTGATGCCAGAACGCAGACAATCCGCCACTCCTAAGACATCGACCGGCTCCATGCCCGACTTGATATCTCAAGCAACGAGTTGGTTAATGAACAACGAAGCTGTCAAGAATTATATGAAGGGCATTGACGTCAACAAAGTCATGTTTCAGGTCCTTGATAAGGCACAACAATACCAGCTTCTGGACCCTATCATGAGCGGCTTACCTCAATACAAAGTGGTCAAGACCGTAAACCTTCCTTTAGATCCTCAAGTCAAACTCGCTGGCGCAAAAACCATCGAGGTATGGAATGGTCCGATCGATCTTATTACAGCTGTAGAGGTAAGTTCTATATCAGAATATGGATCCCCGACTGTCTCTCTCCGTCTCTTTCCGTCATTACTAACTCCTTTTCAGGCGGCCAAACAGACTGGTTTGGACTCTCTCATGAAGATGGACAAAGGCAGTGTTTCAATTACCGGCGTTGTTGATGGGTTCCCAAAAGATATCACAGTTCTTCTAGCAGCACTAAGCTTGAGATTTGAAGATGGATCACCAGCCGACGTTGCGAACAATGTCTACAATCACCATACCGTTCTAGCCAACGTTCGAAAACCACTTCACCTACCATTTAAGTGTGCCAACAACAACAATCAACCCCTATCCGCGCCTATTCTCACGGCCGTCGCTGAAGAAGGTGGATCCTCTCCATATGCCGGCCAAAACGGCACCTTCAAATCAGGAAACTACCTCGGCAAAGATCAAAAGATCCTGTTCTCCAGCGAAGTCGTCAACTACGGCAACGCCACCAAGAAGATATACGCCGTCGCCAAACTCAGCTACATCGAGGGCAAACCCAAAGACTACATGGAGAGCGGAGTCGCTGTCTTGAATGTCAAAGAATGTGACGATGGACTTACTGCCCTACGGCCGCCAGAGGGACAGAAAGTATATTCCTACAAGAGCAAAGAGATGCTCGTCACCGAGGACGGCTACATTCTTCAGATCCGTGGACATTTGCATGACGGTGGCGAGAGCATTTCGATGAATCTCAATGGAAAAGAAGTCTGCAATTCAAAGGCTATCTATGAGAAGAAGAACACCGCTGCCAATGGCGATGTGTGGCTGGCTCTTAATGACATGACTGAGTGTTTGGATCCATTATTGGTTCACAAGGACGACAAGGTTGTGATTGAGGCGAAGTATGACTTGAACAAGCATCCAGCGTAAGTTTTGTGTACTCGACTCGGATAGCCTAAATCGCTAACTTCACAATAGACGAAAACATGCCCATGCTAGTATGATGGGAGGAGACGCGGAAGAGATGGGCGTACTTAACTGGCAGTTTGCAAGATTAAGCACGAAACAGCAGTAATGATCATGTGCGTTACGGGATTTACATTCCCAAAATCAATTATATTTTGATGTCTACTTGTAGTAGTACTGAAAGCTCATTGAACAACCTACTCTAGATTTGAAAAAGGACGCTGAAACTTGAACATTCCAGATCAGGACTGTTATGTACTACCTTTAGTAAATAGGAATTTCTGGATGAAAACTATGGAACAACATTTGTCTTAGACGACCGTAGAATATGACTTCGAAATGGTAGGTAGAGTAGCAGTTCTAGGCAATTCCAGAGAAATGAATACTCCAGTAAAGAGCTGTTGCTTACTAGAGTAAGTCGAAAACGTGTATTCAATCAAAGACATATTTGATATTATGTTATCAGAGAATATGAAAACATATTCGAGCTCTACTCTAATAATACCTGCATAACAGACGCACCAATTGAAATCGATCTTCCGGGAGCTATTCCAAATTGCTACACAGCCTTGCGTGATTCCTAATATCTTCATCATCGACTTTGCCGTGACAACCTCTGCGAAGGATATAAACTAGTACTTCTCCTCCAGAACAGCTTTCAGTTTTTTGTCCTCTTTACCAAACAATCTGAAATTCACAACTACCTAACAATTATATCGCTTCACCGCACAACCCCTCCAATTCACGTCATCCAGGAAGAAACCACCCAACCCAGTCCCCAACCAAGACTTCAATATTCCTCGACTTCAGCATCTCTTCTTGCTTCTCCTTTTTCCATTAATGCTGTCTCTCCTCCCCCGTTCCATCCGCACTCTGTTTACCTCTGCTCCCGCCGACAAAATGTCCCTCCCACCCAACGCGCCCCTCGCCACCTTCGCCGCCGGCTGCTTCTGGGGCGTCGAGCACCTCTTCCGCAAGCACTACGCCAACAAAGGTCTAATTGATGCACGCGTCGGCTACATCGGCGGCGACACATCCAACCCATCTTACCGCGCCGTCTGCTCCGGTAGAACCGGACATGCGGAAGCTCTTCAGGTACACTATGACGCGGACAAAGTGAGCTACCGGGAACTTCTCGAGTTCTTCTTCAAGATGCACGATCCCACCACTCCGGATCGACAGGGCCCGGATACGGGCAGCCAGTATCGCAGTGCGGTGTTTACGCATAGTGAGGAGCAGAAGAAGATTGCACAGGAGGTCAAGGATAAGGTGGCGAAGGAGTGGTGGACAAAGGGCAAGGTTGTGACGGAGATTATACCAGCGGGCGAGTGGTATGATGCTGAGGCATATCATCAGAAGGTATGATCAATGATATTTCGAGATGCGAATACGATGTTAACATTTTGGTAGTACTTGGACGTCAACCCAGGCGGATATGAGTGCCCCAGTCACTTTGTTCGATCGTTTCCACCATTGTCCTAAACTGAGAGGGGTGATATGATTCATGATTACAAGGAAATCTGATTAGAACGAGCAAAGGGAAAAGGAGATGTATGTTTATAGAATGACTCCTAATGGGCTGTTGCGTGTACCAATATGTTACCACGCTCACTTACTTGAGCACCAAATGACACAATGCCTCCAATGGAGTGCAGTTCCTTTCGTAGCACTTGTTATGTTAAGAGATTATCTCAATAACTAGATATTCGATTGCGTCGTGGACCGAGTTGTCATACAGTATCTATTGGCGGTAATGGGTGGGTTCAACAGCAACATCTCCCAAAGGCACCTTACAGAACTTATCCAAAGAGACTCGAGCTGTCATATAGCCCATGATATGTAGATTAGACTTCAGAGAATAAAAAGGAGTAATATCAAGGTTGTGATCACTGTCATCTCATTGACGATGGTTGCTTAGGGGGCGCTTTGGCCACCAGCTTCCATCTCGAAGATTCTGTGCTGTAGCCAATCAACGCCTTTGACTTTACTGTCTCGATTTTTTTTCATCTTCCGCTGCTTTTGAACATCATCATCTCTTCATACTCCGCTTCTACCAATTCTTCCATCCCTATATCGCTGTCCTTTCATCCTGGAGTTCTGGTACAGGGTATTTCCATCTTAATCACACACACCCCATTCTCTCTTTCACAATGCAGCGAGCATTCGCATCAAGAGCGAGAGCTTCAGCTCCTAAATCTTCTCTCCGGAGCTTCAATCACGCCCAATTACGATTTGCGCACAAGGTCAGTCTCCTCAGTTATAGTCAACTGTGCCATAAGCTTGCCTTGGATGGATTGATACTGATTACTATTCCAGGATATCAAGTTCGGCGTTGAGGCTCGTGCCTCTCTCCTAACTGGTGTCGATACCCTCGCTCGCGCCGTTGCCACTACACTGGGTCCTAAAGGACGAAATGTTTTAATAGAGCAGAGCTATGGCTCTCCCAAGATCACGAAGGGTATGACGGTCTCCAAGAAACTTCATGAGAGTGATTGCTGATGAATCATAGATGGTGTTACTGTCGCGAAGTCCATCACCTTGAAAGATAAATTTGAAAACCTCGGAGCTCGTCTTCTACAAGACGTTGCTTCCAAGACCAACGAAGTCGCTGGTGATGGTACCACGACTGCTACCGTCCTTGCCCGAGCCATCTTCTCCGAAACCGTCAAGAATGTTGCCGCCGGCTGCAATCCCATGGACCTCCGCCGAGGTACTCAAGCTGCCGTCGAAGCTGTCGTTGCGTACCTAAGAGCCCACAAACGCGATGTCACTACAAGCGCAGAGATCTCACAGGTTGCTACTATTAGCGCCAACGGCGACACACATATTGGCGAGCTCCTCTCCAACGCTATGGAGAAGGTTGGCAAAGAGGGTGTCATCACTGTTAAGGAGGGCAAGACCACTGAGGATGAACTCGAGGTTACCGAGGGAATGAAGTTTGATCGTGGATATATCTCCCCATACTTTATGACCGACACCAAGGCTCAAAAGGTCGAGTTTGAGAAGCCTCTCATCCTCCTTTCTGAAAAGAAGATCTCAGCTCTACAAGACATCCTCCCAGCTCTCGAACAATCCCAGCAACTCCGCCGTCCTCTTGTCATCATCGCTGAAGACATTGATGGCGAAGCCCTTGCTGTCTGCATCCTCAACAAGCTCCGTGGCCAACTTCAAGTCGCCGCCGTCAAGGCCCCCGGCTTCGGTGATAACCGCAAATCCATCCTCGGAGATATCGCCGTTCTCACCAACGGTACCGTCTTCACCGACGAACTCGACCTCAAGCTCGACAAACTCACCGCCGACATGCTCGGCTCCACCGGCTCCATCACCATCACCAAAGAAGACACCGTCATTCTCAATGGAGAAGGCTCCAAGGATGCCATCAATCAGCGTAGCGAGCAAATCCGCGGAGTCATGGCTGATGCTGCCACTTCCGACTACGAGAAGGAGAAGCTCCAAGAGCGCCTCGCCAAGCTTACCGGAGGTGTTGCCGTCATCAAAGTCGGTGGTGCTTCGGAAGTAGAGGTTGGTGAGAAGAAGGACCGTATCGTTGATGCGCTCAACGCGACCCGCGCAGCCGTCGAGGAGGGTATCCTACCCGGTGGTGGCACTGGTCTACTCAAGGCCTCTGCCAATGCGCTGAACGAGCTCAAGCCAGCAAACTTTGACCAGCAACTTGGTGTCGATATTGTCAAGAAGGCCATCACTCGTCCCGCGCGCACCATCGTCGAGAACGCTGGCGAGGAGGGCTCAGTAGTCATTGGCAAGCTCATGAACGAGTATGGCGCCGACTTCAACAAAGGATACGATAGCGCCAAGGGCGAGTACGTCGACATGATCTCCGCTGGTATCCTCGACCCCTTCAAGGTCGTCCGCACCGCACTCCGTGACGCATCCAGCGTTGCATCACTACTAGGCACCACCGAGGTGGCCATTGTAGAAGCACCAGAAGATCCCAAGGCCGGTCCACCAGGCGGTATGGGTGGTATGGGCGGCATGGGTGGAATGGGAGGAATGGGCGGTGGCATGGGCTTCTAAAAAAACTGCAGCTCTAAATCACGTCTGCCTGAAAAGAAAGAAGATGAAGAAGAAAATCCGAGAATGGAACGCGTGGTGGTTTTTGATCTCGGTACTCACATACCCCCACACCTTGTTATAAAAATACTGGTAAACCTATTCTTGATTGTATTGATTGTTAGAGTAGTGGCGCCTGGAATACTTCTCCACTCTCCTGTTTGATATTTGCATTGGAGCAGGGGGCATTGTGGAGGAGTTTTTGATCTGTTTCTTGTATTTATAAAAAAAACCTCCAGAAGGGGATTGTAGTGTTAAAAGTAGATCAATGGTAAAGTTTTCAACTCTGATGGTATTTTCTGAATATACTATGTACTCTCTGAATGATAGTCCTATGCTGGTAGCCTGTGATCTTGTTCTCGCAACCATGGACGAGCTTGTGAGCTCCTATGGCATTATACAACTGCGTTCACAGCAGCTGACCACGGCTGGCTGATGACTAGACGATGCTATTTATGGCTTCTGATGTTATGAGCGATACCTAAGTAGGTACATAGTATAGAGTACTAGGCAACATATTTGATCTGATCTGGGAGTACCGCAAGGGACAATGGCTGGCGAAAGAAGTGACGTGTTTCGTGTTTACATCAACTACTACTCTAGTACAAGGCTGATGTCGCGGGATGGAGCAGATGAGATAATTGCCGCAAGGTATATGATAAGCTTCAACGAATTCACAGAAGTTGATACTGGAGTAGGATTTCGATGTTGACGGAGAGCAGGCTGACAAGAACTGGCCAGGCTTAATTGATTGATGGGCAGCGGTTTCTCGTGCAACGAAAGCTTGCCCCACTAAACAACTCTCCTTCCTCTCCCACTGCCCAAATACTCTCTACTCCTCCCCTCTTTCTCACTTTCCGTCCTCATATCAAATCTCTATTCCTTTTCTCTCTTCACGCTCCAAACACGCATCTCCACATACTACGAATTCATCCGCAAGCACTCTCATCATGGTATGCCTTCCCACCATCCTTATCACCAGCTCCGCGCAGCCCACTCTCAGGCATCCAATCCACCACAACCACCGGCCTCGAGCAGCAAAAGATCCCAAGCTAACAATACACAGGCTTCCTCTGGTGTATCCGTTGCCCCCGAGTGCATCACCGCCTTCAACGAGCTCAAGCTAGGAAAATCCCTCAAGTGGATAATCTACACCATCAGCGACGACTGGAAAGAGATTGTCGTTGAAGAAAAGAGCGACAACGCCGACTACGCCATCTTCCGCGAAAAACTCCTCAACGCAAAATCCAAGGACCGAAAAGGCAAAGAGGGCATTGGCGGACGCTATGCTGTTTACGACTTTGAGTACGAACTCGAGAATGGCGAGGGTCTACGCAACAAGATTACCTTTATCACTTGGTGCCCAGATGATGCGCCACAATATGTAAGTCTGCCTTGGGAGCTATGACTACTAAAGATTGGAGGCTAATACAATGGACAATAGCCTCGCATGATGTACTCGTCGTCCAAAGAAGCACTTAAGCGCTCTCTCAACGGTCTCGCTGCCGATATCCAAGCCAACGATGCCGACGATATCGAGTATGACGAAATCAAGAGCAGAGTCCACAAGGGCCGTTAACTTACATGCAAGACGACGACCTGAATGCGGCGGGCTCTACGATACCCCAAACTACTCGACTGGCGTGAAATAAACGCACTTTTTTCTCTCTATCAAAAAACACTGCAGCATTGGGTTTAAAGCGAGATGAAATTTCTGTATCCCCTGCTTTGGCCCTGGTTGCTGCGAGTGCTGGAGGCGGGCGACAAGCAGTGTAGATTATGACATGCGGATGATGCTGTTGTTATGTTCTTTTTTTGTACTCATCCAGGATCTGGCTGAATGATGAATGAGTTGCCATCAGCCCTTTGTGTACACACTTATTTCGTTATTCACGAAAAGAATAGAAAATGACATGGACATGATATTTGCTGAAACTTATACTCGCTTGCTATTCAATGAATTCCACAATGCGACGCTTCAACTCGCTGCCTTCCTAAACACCTTCGCCAACCTCTCTCCCTCACCCTCATCCTTCAACCTCTGCACCAAAAAGCCTTTAAGATCCTCCCAAAACGCATCCGTCTCCAACTCCTTCCCTGACGGTCCTGCCGAAACGTGCTTGTCCTCTTTCTTACTTTGCTTCTCCACCGGCGCCTCCTTAGCTGCCGGCACATTTTCTTCAGGCGCACTATCACTCGGCACCACACCACCCATCAACATAACCGAAAACTCCACATCTCCCGTCGCGCTCCCAATTACTTCACCCAGCGTCTTTGAGTCCGCCACAGGTTTCTTCGCATATAACAACTTGATCTTGTCCACCGGCACACTGAAGCGCTTGACATATGCGTTCTTCAAATCAAAGACGCTCGTACTCCCGCTTTGCCCGTCCAATTTCAGCGTGTGTGTGGGGAATTTCATGGTTGATAGGTTGACGCTTAACGAGGCGGAGGAGGTGTTGGTTGGTGTGGAGGTTGAGTCGGAGCGCTTGCGTTTTGGTGGTGAATGTGGGTATTTTGGGAGTGTATACTATTATTAGTAGAGTTAGTTGGATGTATGAGCAGGCAATGGATGGTGAGGCATACGCTGACTTGGGCGGGGAGTTGGCGTGGATCGCTGATGTGGTCGCTGGTGACTTTTATGGGGCGGCCGTCGAGGGCGGAGAGAAAGGAGCGGGCGAAGGAGATTTCTGTCATGATTGCGGTGTTTATGAAGTTGTTTGGTGTATGAAATGGGGTTGGGTTCCGAACGATTGAAGCGGAGGAAGCTCGAGTTGATGCCAAGACATCGTCATGTAGGCCGGTTGAGTTTCGGGGCTAGTGATTGTGTGAAGTCTGTGATTGGCTGCAGCGTTTTTGGTAGCGGGGAAATTTTCGAGATAAAAAATATTGGAGCTGGCTGGGAAATTTATTGCCTTTCTAACATCCGATAATATTTTTGCAATCCAACATCATGGCAAAAAAGAAACCACTTAGTCGTCGTCTGCAGAAGCAGGGCGTTCCTGAACCGCTTAATGAATCTCTCGTTACTAGAAAACGCAAGGCCGCACCGGATTCCGACGAATTTGACAAGAGGCGCAAGGTCGACAAGCAAAGTTTCGCAGCCAAGAGCAATGGGAAGAAGCCTGTCAATGGCAGCGCACCAAACGGAAAAGCAAAAGGCATCCTGAAGAAAGCAAAGGCGCAACCGATTGCCTCGAAACCCAAACCCAAGTCGAAGAAGGTCCCTGTCCCGAAGGAAGACGAGTGGGAGGATGCTGATAGCGATGGAGATCTGTCTGGGGACGGTATCGATGATCCAGATATCATGGAAGATGAATTGGATGGCGTACAAGTCTCTGGACTCGATGCGCTTGGTAGTGCTAGCGAGGACGAATTGCTTGATGATGAGCTTGCAGAATCTGGGTCAAACTTTGACTCTGATGAGGAGGTCAAACAGCAAGGGATGTGGTCTGAAGATGAAGACGATGACGAAGCACTTGATAAACTTACAGCGGCCAATATCGAGGGATTGTCGAAGCGACTAGATAAGCAGATTGCCGAAGACGAAGAGGCAGGCGATGCTGAACTGCAAGAGACAAACATGCAAACCAACATTCTTGGTGATCCTGAGAAGATTATTGACGACGATGAGCCAGCTCCACAACATCTCGCGCCGGATCTCCGACTCTTACGCGAACGAATCAACGAGACTATTCGTGTCCTCGAAAGTTTTTCACAGTTGGGCGAAAAGGGCAGATCGAGATCTGAATACACCCAGCAGCTGATCAAGGACATATGTTCTTATTACGGATACTCTGAGTTCTTAGCCGAAAAACTCTACAGTCTATTCCCACCACGAGAGGCCTTTTCATTTTTCGAAGCCAACGAAACTCCTCGCCCCATCGTCCTCAGAACAAACACCCTCCGCACCCATCGCCGCGAACTTGCCCAATCGCTCATCAATCGAGGCGTGAACCTCGAGCCAGTTGGAAAGTGGTCCAAAGTTGGCCTTCAGATCTTCGAAACCACAGTACCGCTTGGTGCAACACCCGAATACCTTGCTGGTCAATACATTCTACAAGCGGCCTCTTCCTTCCTCCCCGTCATGGCCCTCGCACCGCAGGAAAATGAACGCGTTCTCGATATGGCCGCCGCTCCTGGTGGTAAAACAACACACATCGCCGCTTTAATGCGCAACACTGGCGTCATCTTCGCCAATGATGCCAGCAAAACTCGTTCCAAAGGTCTTATCGGCAACATTCATCGCCTAGGCGTCAAAAACACCATCGTCTGCAATTACGATGCCACTGAATTTCCCCGCGTGATGGGTGGCTTTGACCGCGTGCTCATTGATGCGCCTTGCTCCGGCACTGGTGTTATCTCTAAGGATCCTAGTGTCAAGACGAACAAGACGGAAAAGGATTTCATGAAGATGCCATTCACGCAGAAGAAGTTGCTCCTCGCTGCTATTGACTCTGTCGACCACGCGAGCAAGACGGGCGGATACATTGTATACTCAACATGTAGTGTCACGGTCGAAGAGAACGAAATGGTCGTCGAATACGCACTCACTAAACGACCCAACGTCAAACTAGTGTCGACCGGCCTGGTTTTTGGCAAAGAGGGTTTCACGCGCCACATGGGCAAGATATTCCACCCCAGCATGAAGGAGACCCGAAGATACTACCCGCATGCTTACAACATGGATGGTTTCTTTGTCGCCAAGTTCAAGAAGATTGGACCCACGAAGGCTGGGCCTATTGTCAACGGTGACAAGGCAAAGATGGAGAATGGGACAACAGTAGAGGAAGAGGTTGTGGATCGCACGCCTATTGCGGATGATGAGAAGTCGGATGACGAGTTTGGTGGGTGGGATGACAGCGAGGACGAGAAGTTGATTCTGTTGGCGAAGAAGAAGGCAGCAAGACGAAAAGGTAAGGATCCAAGACTTGTTGATTTTAATGCTAGCAAGGCGAAGGCGAGGATGAAGAGCAAGACTCAGGCGGAGGAGTAAATCGGCGTAATGATAAATATTCTCTTTCGTTTTATACTACTCAACCTCCAGGACATACTGTTAGGACCATATTCCCTCCAGCACGTATAGAATGAACTTGGAAATTCTGGCGTACTCATAATTGGAAGGCGTAATTACACAACACAGAAGGAGCGATGGTAGTGGCTTGATTGGTCAAGGGGTTGACAAAATAAACGGCGCGCTCCCAACGAGTGCGATGGCTGCCATACAAGACGATCCGCTATCGAGTGCTTTATTTGCCATGAAGCCATCGACGCTGATGGGAGAACGCTAGTTATTTTGTCCATCGGTTGGTGACCACTATGTCTTACGTACCACAGCTGATTCGTACCACAGCTGAATCGTACCTTCCTTCATGCTGTCTCCTCCTGAAGCCAGTACACATAACGAATACCAGACTGACATCAAATCCTTCTACTCCTCACACTCACGAGCACTCTTCAATCTCTCAAGCAATCGACGAGTCATTTTTACACCACCACCACCATGCGCTCTTTTCAGCCGATAAGCTCTCCTCCAGCACGCAAGCAACAAAATTCGGATCTACTGAGACTTCCGAATGAGACCCTGGAGCGAATCTGCTGGTTCACCTGTGCTGGCGACGAATATTCCCATTTCGCGAAGTATCATGAGGATGACTTTATGGACGATCTGCGCCCTTTCCAATACAGACCCATCCGAGCCCAAGTACTCTCAAAGGTCTGCTATCGTGTTTGGCAGGTGTCAAGACGCTTCTTATTTCGACATCTGCACATCAAACAACAACCTCATGCTCTAGCTTACTGGCTCAGACTCTCGCCAGATGATGCATGGAAATACTGCAAGACTCTTACTCTACCAATTCACTGCTACCGAGAAGTTGAAGGCAGTCCTGGTTGTATGAAGTTCGTTGAAGACTATTTTAGAACTTGTCTGAGTCAAGTGCGCCATCTAAAACTTGACATCTTAATCCGACCCACCCCAGAACATAGCATTGCGAAGCTGCTCCTTTCTCTGGTGTCATTTCTTCCCAAGCTTTGTCACCTTGCTATCTGCCAAGAAGTAATCTTCGCGACAGAGAATAATCATCCCGTGTCAGCTCTTCCTCTGAACGTTATGAAAACACTGGTCGAAACTCCGGAAAGACTGGAGGTCTTATACATCTCCGATCACGCCGTCAGAAATTTGAGTGAGGTCATCGAACTATCCTCATCAATACCTTCAAGCCTGCGAATACTCTCACTCCATTCTTGGGGAGGACTGTTTGCGAATTATGTCAGAGGTGACTCCAGAATGAGTCCAATCCTTCCGCAACTCCAGGAGTTACATCTTCACGGGGCATGGCTGGAGGATTTCCTCAGAGCTGAACCAGTTGAGGTACCGCTACTAGTGCCTACAGTACATACGTTAGTTATCAGCTTTGTTTGCGCCTTGTTCGCAGTAGACCAGGATTTTGAAGATTGGACATACAGATTGACGCAAAGTGAGTCTCCAGGCATGAATCTGAAGCATATCAAAGTATGTCTGTGCAAAGGTCATTGGCTCGCGCGGGAAGAGAAGGTCAATGATTGGGACGGTTTCCGCTATATAGGAAAATATCGCTCGTTCGAATACCCGTGGGCTCGACTTGAACGCCTCAAGTCTCGCTGCGACGAGATCGGACGGTTTGAGCTGAGCTACTCAGAGCCCGCGATTACCAGGGAGGAGTTCCAACGATTTGTTAACTACAAAGCTGATTATGTGGATCATATCAGACAGCATCGAACTCGGAGGGGATAGTGTTTCGCCAGAGTTAACAGTCAAAAGCACACCAGATCTATGCATGTATCAATACTACACCTGTGTTGAGACAATTTGTCAGAGTCAGCGAAGAAGTTACTGTAGGTTCATGTACCTAATTCATCACAATAATCCAATGTGCATTTCTCATTTGGGAATGTGATCAGTATGCTTTCCCCTATAGAACATCGATACATCAAGGACAGTGAGTGGTACACACGTCGATGTAGAAACCGTAACAACTGAAATATAGCACAATTGATAACTCGGTAGGACAATTTGACCAGTCAGAAGCATTCCAAGCAGCAAGTCGCGCGTCATATCGCACTCCATGTCTACAACATCAAATAATAGAACAATCAGACAGGAAGAAGTTCAAGCGGCTCAGACATCGGCATCAAGCCAATGCTCCAATCCGCCCTCACCCCCTTCCACTGGCAACCAACCCAACTGACTGTCGACGTTGCCAATTCTCTCCACCGTGTTCTTTGGGTGGGGATGTGGCATCCCACGTCGCCTTCTTGGCAAACTGCGGCATTTCGCTGCCCTAATCCACCCATCGTACCATGACTACACCAGTGTAATATTAGGATGGATGAAGAAGAAGAGGTTTGGGATAGGATCCAATAGGCTTTATACCAACGCGAAACGTCTTGGAGTGAAGGTGGTGCAGTGATTGTAGGCTGACTTCAACGATACTGTTGCATTCAGCCATCACTGGCTGCTCAGATGCTCAGCGTGAGCTTCAATTCTGTGCGGCAGGCAAAAGAGACAAGTGGCAGTGAACATAAAACTTTGACCATTGTGAGCCAGTGCGCTGAGCTTGGAGCCTCAGAGATAAGTCAAGTTGAGTCAAAGGCACAGCAGTTGCCTTCAGTACTTCAGCATACAGTCACTGGCGTACAGTAACAAGTGTATGTTGCTTTCACCACGACTTTCACTTCAATCAGGTGTGTATGCTATAAAGTCTAATGCAATCCATCCACATACCAATCTTCCTCCACACCATAATGCGTCTCGGGATCTGACGGGCATCCGTCCCCATGCATTTTTGCCTGGAAGGCAGTCCTGGTCGTACGTGGGTAGGTGATGTTTAGGTTAGAAGCTGGCGGGTTGTTGTTAGTGGTGGGATGGTGGCGCGTTGGACAATTGGCTTGATGCCGGTCTCTGAAGCGCTGCTGCATCTGTTGACCACTAAATATGTACTCTTAGATATCGGATATGAGTATTGTACTCGTACAGGTCGTCTACCGAATGATAACATACATTGAATCATTCAGGAGGAACAAAATAGTATCATCATCACCCACAATGCATTTCTCAATCATGATTCATTACATTTTCCATATATAGGACATTAACACATCAAAGACAGTGATACACACGGGGATATCGAAACCGCAACAACTAAAATGGTACTCTAACAAGCAACAAAGTCTAAACGGCAACTTTGCATAAATCGAACTCCACCCATCCAACATCTACAACGCAGCGTAGCGTCTTCAACCAAGCTTCTCCGCCTGACCCTTCTCGGCATGCGCCAAACCACCAGGCGCCACACTACTCCGTCTCCTCGTCTGTCCCTGCGCAATCTCCGCCAACGACATTTTCCGCCCATCATACCCATCCTTCTCCACCTCCGAGAAGCGCACAGCGGGGATAAATTTCTTGGAGTTGCGAGCTTGTGACACCATACCGTACAACTCATCGACTTCTTCGAGCGATAGACCTTTGGTCTCGTAGATCATGAAGTAGACAAAGGCGATGCAGACGAAGCAGAAACTGCCCCATACGAAGAATACTTTACTCTTCAGATTTGCGTGGTCGGGATCGACCATGTAGGGTGTGGCGTAGGCGATGGCCCAGTTGAGTAGCCAGTTGGATGCGGTGGTCATGGAGAGACACTTGGCGCGGACTTTGAGGGGGTAGAGTTCGCCGGTGACGACCCAGGCGACGGGACCCCAGGAGCAGGCGAAGAAGAAGATGTAGATGCAGACGAAGGCGATGGCGGTGCGTTGGGCGGGAAGAGAAGTTTCGGGGGTGGAGACGCCGACGGAGGCTACGATAAATTGGCAGACGCACTGTGAGGTATGTTAGCATATGTTTTCTATAACAATATTCGTAGGAGCAAGTTGTATGACTTACCATGCCAATTGCACCGAAGAGGAGAAGATTACGACGGCCAGCCTTTTCGACTGCGTAGAGACCAGGGAATGTGGAGGCGACGTTGACGCAATTGGTGATCACTTGGATGATGAATGGATCTTGGAAGCCTGCGTTCTTGAAATATTGTGTTCCATAGTAGAAGATGAAGTTGACACTATATTCCTCATTAGCATTCTGAGCAAAATTGACAGTTAATTCTCTAGACATACCCTGTAAGTTGCTGGAGAGCCTGGAGAGCACATCCAGTAAGTGTTCGCTTTCCAATAGTCCCACGGAAGCAGTCGGCGTATGAGGCACTTGAAGCCAAAGACATCTCATATCTGTGATTTGCCTCGATCTCGGCAATTTCGGTTTCAAGAGCAGGATGATCTTCAGGAAGACGACGGAGTCTACTGAGAGAATGAACGGCCTTTTGTCGCTTGTCTTTCTTGATGAGGAATCGAGGCGTCTCAGGCAAGAAGATTAGACCTGTGACCAGAATGATGGACCAGAGGAATTGAATGGCAACTGGAATTCTGTACGAGCCACTATCTTGTCGGTCCTTGGTGGAATTGTTGACAATGGCTGCGAGGAAGAGACCGATGGTGATTGCTAGCTGGTAGCATCCTACAACTGTTCCGCGAATCCATTTTGGAGAAGTCTCTGATTGGTACATGGGGACTACGAGTTGTTAGTACTCGAATCCATATATACTTCCCTGGGAGAACTTACTTTGTGCAGAAACCAAACCTACACCAAGACCTGCAAAGAATCGTCCAGCAATAAACAATGGTCGGCTAGTCGAAGCGACTTGAAGAATAACGCCAAAGTTGAAAACGATGCCAGTGGATAACATAAGACCAATGCGACGACCTACGCGATCTGCCAATGGCGCAGCAGACAAGGCACCGAAGAAAGTACCAGCCGAGAGAATGGAGACAATCAGGGAGTTTTGCGAAGATGTGAGCATATAGTTGTTGGATTTGTCGGCGAAGCTGTGGAGCCAAAAGTCCATTGCGGATATTCCGCTAATGGTTCCTGTGTCGTATCTGTCTCATTGTCAGCTTCAATTTCTGTTCAAGAGTTGTTCATGTTGCTAACCCATAAAGAACACCACCGAATGCAACAAACACTCCGACCATAATAGCAGGCCATGCTGCTCCTGGCTCGCCCTCGGGCTTTTTCAACGCAAGTGGCATAGCTGTTGTATTCGACTATTCAATGTATATGTATGATAGTCAAAGTCAATAGAAGGTGAGAAATGCCAGCTTTCAGATGTGAATTCCGAGTAATTGGAGGCTCACCCCAGTATTTATTCTTGCGGTGACATCAGTAGTGCTCTGCAACGCAGCATAACCCTCGAGCGGCGCCACGACATGCCTCTGGCCAATTGAATACAAGGTCCAGTAAGAGGCGAATGAAATATGCACCACACGTGCACACGATCAAGGATGAAAGAGGAGATTGGGGTCAAGTCTGCCAGAACATGCGCCGCTAAGAGGTAAGATGTTGGGGTTTGCGGGGACTGTGGATTCAGGGAGCCCCAAGCAGTACGATCTACAAGGTACTGCCTTCCGTGGCGTTGTTCTTCGTGTTCGTAGTGGCAGAGGATTAGATGGTTTATTGCTGTTATAAAAGATGTTGCTAAAGACATGAAGAACAGCTACTGCGGGCCCCTAAAATACCCTCCCTAGAGGGGTGAAACGCCCCTAGGGGCGTTCCTGCTCCGTCAACCATCCTAACAACGAGCAAGCTTGAGATAGGTATCTCAAGCTTCAATTTTGGTGTTGAGATCTCTTGTTCACCGTGCCTTCAAACGCATTCATTTTGCTTCTTTCTTCGTTGACCAAATCCACTGAATCTGCCGGTTCTCTCACATACCCCTTTCTATATCAATGCCGAGGACTAGATCGTTCTTCCCGGGGATTCCCAGCTAGTTCCAATTCACTTCATATCTTGTTCAATTGACTACCCGGCGTGCCACAACTCAGGGTCACCCGTCAGTTCAATAACATCTCAATTCTTCTCATCAAAAAACCGCTGGTTATGGGCCTGATGCCCGGTTCGTTCCGCTCTTTGTATGTGATTTCGGTGGTGGGGCCGGGACTCGTTGGGAAGGTTGGCTCGGGGCAATGATTGTCTAGCCGTTCTCAAAAATGGTAAAATGGCTCAAAAAGGACGAAAGAAGGATCGATTTGGTCGTCAAACAGCGAGATCTGTTGGCCGTGGCTTCAACGACATGGCTTTCGATGGTCAACGATATGTTTCTGATGATTGTTGTTGATGAAAGGTAACGTTCAAAGGAGAGGATTGGTCGTCGTCATCGACAAGACGGTGAGGAGCTTTGAGAAACATAAGGATGTTAAGATAAGCATCTTCGAATCGTACCACTCCGTGGTTCAGCCCCCAGATTGTTCTTCGTGTTCGTAGTGGCAGAGGATTAGATGGTTTATTGCTGTTATAAAAGATGTTGCTAAAGACATGAAGAACAGCTACTGCGGGCCCCTAAAATACCCTCCCTAGAGGGGTGAAACGCCCCTAGGGGCGTTCCTGCTCCGTCAGCGTTTACTCATCCAAAACATCGAGTCAAGCTTTGACCACTGAAATGGTTAGTCCTGGAAGGCGGTCTGACTTCTGAGTATCAAAGTTCACATTATCGGATAGTGTCCGAAATACTTGGAACACTGTGATGGAAGTCGTATAATCCGACATGGCGGTTCGTGGTGGATCGATTCCTGGGCGAAGACGCGGTGCTCGCTGCACCTTTGAGCTTGTGAGCTGGCTAGCTTCCACTCTCAAATTCAACATCCTACTGGTTTAATTTGCAACTTACGATACAGAAAGCGGACTCGATATCCCAGAACGCCCCATCTGTCACACAAGCGCAATTTACGCGAGTGCGGTAGCAAATCTGGCTCAACCCGGTTCTTGAAAGTATACCTCGTAGCCATCAAACTCACGAAGGCGTTGAAAACTCGAAAAAGCAAAAAGCTACCCCGGAACAATGAACTTATGCCATAATGCCCGTCATTGGACCACTTCGCGACCAATGCATCGCCAAAAAGTCATGACGTCAAAACACTTATATTCTTTCGCTCACGCGCACTTCAGTTTGCTGATTACTGCCCTTTGGCGGCATAAGCTGCCTGTTTACGACAGCCACAAGCGATGTCCCTCAATCGTACTTTGAGATGGTGCTCTGAGTTGAAGATGAGTTATCCTGACAGGGTATTCGCACCATGACCATGGAATAGGTGCAACTATCATGATGCAAGACGTTGAATCCTTGCTAAAGCTCCCTGGTTCATATCCGAGTGACTGATCCGGAGGCTTCCAATATCGAATTGTAACGCTATCAGCACCAGCAGGTATCAAATCCACCATCAGCACTCGTGTGGGTAGTTAACAGTTCCGAATGTTCTGTCAGGGCAAGATGAGCGGTCCGCAATAATGGGTGCTGAAGTTCTCGCAAGAGATGTAGTGGATAGACCATTGACCTGATGCAAAGCACCTAGAAAGGATACGCTAGCCTTCCCCAGACTTCATCTTCTTGGATTTGGTGTCGTACCTAGGATTCGATGATGCGGAACGTTCCGCCGCTATGGAGCGTTGTTTCAGTCGTCGGATCCAGCTTCCGATGTTAATTAGCCGATGGAAGCAACATCCGACGACATCTCACGACTTTGCGTCAGCTTCAAAATACCATGGACGACCCTGGCCTAGCCCTTTCCCGCGAACTTATGTGTGGTGTGTGCAAAAGCCCATCTCGGCGGTTCGGCACTTTCTGGTATAATTCCCCTTGCTTCCGATAGCCCAATGTAACGGTGCATCTAGTGTGCGTCCCGTAGTTAAGCCATGAGCCTCATCGGCCCCGACATCAAGAAACCACTTATCAAACATAACTTGATCTATCTGTGGCGCTGGCCAGACTCAAGTGCCATCTGAAGCCGCATGGCGTGAATCCTTACTGGTCGAATGCTTATTGCGGCGATGATATTGCAGGAGCAAGTACTTTGCGCTGTCGATGTTGCTCAGATTACGCGATAACCGGATCCGCAATGAGGGCAGATATCCGCAATGGAAGCTGCTATGATCTTGGCTTTGTGTGTTGTTAGATGCGATGTTACTATGGATCTTCCGAACTCGGCAGGTGTCATCGGGATATTATCTTCGGGTATCGTCAAAACGTGGGTCCCCAGGGCTAAACTCGTGGTCGGCACGAGGCTGAGGGCACGGAGGCTATCTCAACTTCATCTCATAGCAGACCACCACCAAGAGTCAATGCTGCGAGTAAGTTTTGTTAGACTACCTGAGCAAATCTCTAGTGGATCAATGTCAACTGCTATGGCACAATGTCAGCCAGGCTACATTATATGAAAATGATTTTGCCCTTTTGTTTCAGTACATCTGCGAAGCGGTGAGTGGAGCATTAAACATCAAGGACGAGAAGCATAACACCAAGGATGAGAAGCACAACAACAAGATTTACATGTAATCATTTCAATTGAAACAACAACTAACTATTTTTGGTGGTAACTAAAAAGGCTAACAAGAACCATCCAGAAACCCAATTTTCAAACACCATTCAAACCCGCACCAGAATAATAAATACTTTTCAGCCAAAGTCTGCACAAGTGCAGAGAATAACCGGTTTGTTCCACATGTGAAGAACCAAGATGTAAAGATCGACTTGAGGTGAGTATAACGCCAGTGATGCAAGGTTGACATTTGGAAAAGGGTATAATGCTGAGGTCGTTAGAGAGAAAAGACCAAAACCAGTTTCGCCATTCCGAATAACCCGTGGATATTTATGCAGAAAGGAAAAATATGCATGATTAAAACCCGAGCCATCGATGCACAAAAGCCAGTTTTGTGCAGGTGGAAGGGAGTATGTTTGATGTTATGTTGTGCTTTTTAACGTTGTGTGTGGTAGAAATGGAAAGTCGGTAGGAATGTGAAAGGACAAGGGCATCGATCCAAAGTAAGAGCGTGAGAGCGACGATATCGCCGATAGGAACCTTCAATCGGTTTTTGCTGGGAAAAACACGCAGGCTCGCTGTAAATGCTCGTTGAAAGATCGAAGAGATGACCTGTCAAATTCCTTGGTCGAAAGCTTAGTAGGAATAGGAGGGTTCTTGGTTCAACTCTTCGTGAGTGAAGTTGGAGTAAGAGTCCTGGAACATTGCGGCACCCATGTCGTTGGAGAGCATTCCGTTGCCTGCTGATTCTTGGAAGAAACCAGAGGATGAAGCTCCCATATCATGATCACCGTGATCCGCAAGCCAATTGTCTGAATACTCGTTGCCATAATGAGCAGCGTCGGAAGACCAATTCTGGCCCGCATCCTCGGTGTTGCTGGAAGGAAACATGCTGAGTGCATTGGGGTCGTCGGAGGGAACTTGAGAGTCGGTAGCGCCGCCGTCCATGTTGAAGTACTCATCGAAGCCTGCGGAGCTGTCTTGTTCAGCAGCATTGGTAGGACCATTGGCTGCCTGGAAGAGAGACTCCTCATGAGTATCGGCGACTTCGCGAGGAGAAGACGAATGGTTTGCTTGCTCGACAAAGGCAGCATTGCCATGACCTTGCTCTGTCGCCTCAATTGTAGGCACGGAATGGTGATTCACATTAGCATTGGTGAAGCCATTGTGATGAAACTGCTGGCCATTCTGATCATTCATGTCGACAGGAGAATTGGTGACAGTATGAGCAGGAGAAACAAAAGCTTGTGAAGCCATCTCAATGTCAGTGTTCTGAGCGCCATTTGCAGAAGCCCAATGAGAGTCAACATTATGGCCAGCGTTGAAAGCAGATAACTGAGCAGCAGCATTGGCTTCCCACTGGAGTCCCGCTGAAGGAGGAGGTTGCTGTACAGCATTGGCGGAAATGAACGTTAACTCATCATCCTGAGGAGGAGAGGCAGCAAAGAACTGAGCACCAGCTTGAGAGTTCATGTCTGCATTGGCAGATTGCATATGAGTACCATAACCCATTGGCAAAGAGACAGTTGGGAAATTTGGATCGAATTGTCCATTGTGGCGAATGGCTCCAAGAGGTACGTTGAGATGAGTGGCCATGTTTGATGGACGTGCAACAGGCTTCTGATCGCAGACAGGAGGAGAAGATGACTTTTTGACAGGGGCCTTGCCCTTGAAGGTTTGGCTCGTGACTGAATCATGGCGACGATGATGAGGAGCGGCGTTGCTAACGAAAGGAGAAGCAGTGGCATCGGCGTAAGCATTGCTGTAGCGGAGACCCTCAAGAGGGGTGGCGTGACGTGAGTCTTGCTGGGAAGGATGTCCATACGAAGAGTTCATGACATTTCCCATGTGCTCGTTGCTCTGATAAGCAGCATTGGCAGCATTTGCAGCTCCGAAATCATTCATGGAGTAAGTAGACCATGGATTTGGTGGAAAGGATTGGTTCGCCATGCTAGCAGTAGAGCCATGGGCAGATACATAGCTCATGGCGGGGCTGCCTGGAGGGAAGGACTGGTTGTAGTTGACCGTGCCGTTGTTCTGAGAAGGGATCGGAGTGCCAGGCTGGTTAAAATATTGACCAGGCAAGGCATAGGTGTTGGAATAGCTTAAAAGACCCTGTGGAGGTGCAGTTGCGGAGAGCGGAGCAAAACCAGGAGTTGTGCTTCCGCCATTGAAGTTGTTCTGGAACTGCGTAGAGTTGGAGACACCCTGAGCGGCACGAGAAGTTTCCTGCTGGCCATTGACAGTGGCAGCTTTGGTATCCGTAGAGACGCGAAGACCAGCGGGCTTGCGAGCAGCACTACGCTTGACAATAGGGGTGCGAGAAGGTGTAGACTTAGCCGGGCGACGGTTGGTGACGATACACTTGGTATGCTTGCTCTTCTTGAGTGGTGGAAGTCCATCCGTAGTAGCAGAGGAAGACTCATGAGCAGAAGCTAGCTCTTTCTTCACGGACTTGGCTGGCTCTTCAGCAGGATCATCCTCAGAGCCAGAGTCGGAGGGACCGTCCATTTCCTCGACGATGAATTCGATTTCTTCCCAGCCACCATTCTCCAATTGTTTGATTGACTTTGCGCGAGACTGCTTGCGTTCTGCCAGATAGTTAGAAGAATCCAGAAATGAGGTCCAAGGGATAAATACTGAGTTCCTGCTCCGGCTTCAAGCGATAAGGTCCTCGAATGGCTCCACCTTCGTAAAACTCACGATGACGACGGTCGAACATCTGCGCGATCGCAGTTGGGCTGGAGTCAATTTCCTGAGCAAGCCAGTCCATCGGAAGTTCGATCATCTTGCAGCGGTAAGCATGCCATATGGCCGACAGAGTCTCCATGAGCTTCTCCGCTGCGTGCGCATTAGTATCAAGAAGCAAAGTTAATGCGGGCAACTTACGAGTCCATCGAGTCAACTTGCGCTTTTCACGATAGCGACCAGGCTTGAGCTTTGAGGCCTTTGAAGCCATAGCGACCTTGGATTGAGCCATTTCGGGATGTAGAAGCTGATGAGCGAGAGCTAGAAGGAATTGAGTAAGATAATGGATATAAAATATACTGAAGCGAGTTGAGTAGCGGATGAGGTGGTGAAGAGGTTGAGTCCTTGACGTCGAGGAACAACGGCTTTAAAAGAACCGTCGAAGACCAGAAGACGCTAGGAGCTTGATAGTGAAGTTTGGATGGAAACCGAAAGTAGTAAGAAGTGTCGCGGTGAAGATGTGAATAGAGTGAAGTTTGAGAGTGTTCTGAGGATTGTCTGAGAGAGAGGGAGGATGTGGGAGGAAGAGGGTGTTGCAAAATTTTCTATTCGGGTGGCTGGGCGGGACAATAAGACCATGCCATTATTGTGAAAAGAAGCATAACGATTACTTCTTTGGGAAGTTGGATGGGAGCTTCTGGTGGTGGGAGTTGGGAGTTGTGGGAATGGTGGTGGTGGTGATGGTGGGAGCGGGAATCAAAAAATAGGGGAGCCAAAACTTACATTTGCTGAGAAGTCCAAAGTTGACCAGTGCGTCCTGGTCAGTCTTACAAAGTGTCCGAATTAAGTCAAGTCTCGCATCTTCCTTCCACTGGTTGGAAAACTGGACGAAACGGTAAAGGCGAGTTCGATGGGCATCTGGATGCTCATGCTGTGCATGGTTATGGTAGCTCTGATTCGTATTGCTATTGCCGGTCTGCGCAGTAGGTTGCTGCGATAATGCGTTATGATGGAAGCTTTGATTGACATTGTGTTGATTGGAGTGGTTGGAGTGGTTAGGAAGTTGTTGGAAGTTCGACGGCGTAAAGAATTGTTGCTGTCCAGATTGCGCGCCATCAACTGGCGCCTGGTAGTTGCCTTGAGTGAAGGATAGGCCTGGCGCTCCAAGGCCAGCACCGTTTGCATATGGAGTAGGATTGTGTAGGTGACCGGCGTGGGCATGCGACTGATCCATGGCGTGTCCTACTGTACCAAATTGGTGCTGGCTATTGACACCACCATTGCCTTGTGAGCTAAGAGGTAATTGCTGGAGCGAGGTATTGGAGTTGTGGTTGTCTTGGTGCTGGATATGATTGCCGAAGCCATTAGTACCAGAAGGCACTTGCTGATTGAAGTGCTGGCCAGTCTGGGCAGGCTGTGGCTGTGAATGTGATTGCGGTGTTGACATCGTGGATCCTCCGCCATTGCTATCACCATATTGGCCCGTAACGGAATGCAATGGCCAGGAGCCATTGGCTAACTGTCCGGCTCCCAAATTGAGATTGCTTGCAGGACGCATTGGTAGTCGGAAGGAAGGTGCTCCTGCATTCGACTGAGCACCAGATGCAGAAGTATGGAAATCCATGATGGATGATTCTAGCGGTAGCAACCAGATAACCAAAGGAAGAGATCTACAGACGTGTAAGTCAAGATGGGAAGAAATCAATTGAAGTATAGAAGATCAGATCGTAATTACCAATGAATCCAGGCTTTTTTGGTGAGAGATCTTTGATGTCAAAAGTATCGTGAATGATTGTCAGCGCAAGAAAATCTGATCGTCAAATTGGAACAAATTGAATGAGGAAGAAGATTGAGAGATCGTGAACAGGAGATTTTAAGGGTCGAGAAACTCGAAGATCTAAAACCAAGATCCTAAAAGGTAAACTCGACCAACGTGTTGGCAGTAACTTGATATGATTCTGAGAACAATTGAAGGGTATCAGAATAAGAACAATGTATTTGAGGTCTGGAAAGCGAGAGAATCTGGAAGTACAAGAATTGATATTACTACATGCGGATACTGATCCAGATCTGATCTGGTAGTATCATGACTTGATTCGCATTGAGAGGACCATTTGCGGTAAATCATAAGCTAGAGTGTTGTTATTTGTGTTACTGAGATCTGCTGAATCGCAGTGTTAATGCCAATGGTCTTTCTGTTTGTAGGTGCTTTTACAGAATGAATGGACTCGAGTTTATTGTCCTGTTGTCCTTTCCTAGAGTTTAGAGGTGGGTGATGTTGGAAATCTTGGGAGCGTCTTAGAATAAACGACCCTTTTCCTTCTAATCTCGAGCTTGCCAGGAATGAAGATATGAGATTGGAAGAAACTTCAACACGTTGACGCAGTCCCAGATCAATGTGCTCTTTATGTCTCCTAAAGCATCATCGCAGAACCTGAAACTATTTCGGAGCACACATTGTTCAATTGAACATGATGCGGTTGTCATCGAGTAGAATTCTTTTGCTAAGTCTTTTTACGTAGCATCAGCACTGGGAGAGGGAAGGTTCGCAGCTATCAAACAATATCGCAGAGGAGGATTATTCTATGAACATCACCACTCGCTTCATTGAGGCAACGATAAGACTTCATTCCCGGTAGTGTGTCCCACTGAGCATCTAAGTCCTTTGACCCGACATCAATAATGCCGAGCTTTAAACTTCTATCGCTGGCTGGTTCTAATGATACGCCAGCGAAATAGATCGACTTTAGCTTAGCCGGCTATCAAGGTCGCAAGTTGAACCAGAGCAAATCACATGGGTGGTATCAAGACAGAAAATAGGTTCATGTTGATCATTATCATTCAAGGTTACCCGGCTGAGAAGCAGGTATTCAGCAGCTGAAAGCGGCCCACTCCTACAACCACAAATAACTAGAGCGAGCTCGCAAACGCAGACATCCGGCATTGCACATTCGACATAATCTCCTCCCCCCCACTACCCAACAACCTTCTCAAGAACCAATGTGCATGCCATGAACGTCGTTAAAGAACATGGACCTAGACTTCATTTCCCTCGTCGTCGTCGGATACCTTAGCGGCCGGGGCAGAACGAGCCTTCTTTGGCTTTGGAGAAGCCTTGACCTGGTCTCCTTCGTCCTCGTCGGGCTTGGAGCGCTTGACGGGAGTTTGGCCATTTGGTCGGCCTCCGGCGTTGGTTGGTTTGCCATCGACCTGGAAATTCCGTCAGTACAGATTATTTCAACGGATGTGATGGGAGCCATCAAAGGATTTTAGTGTCATGGGAAATTGTTTTTGAGCGAGGGATGTCTTACCATGATAGACTTGCGTCGCGCTCCGTTTAGAGTCACGCGGACGGAAGCGGTAGACTTGCTACCGACGTGGGCACGCACAAGCTCGAGAGGAGCGGTTTCGGATTGAACTGAATGAAAGAACGCGGCAGCCATCTGGTTGCGTCAGTATACAAACAATATATAACTTCATAGAGGAGGATTTCGTACCATCTTGGTTTCGGTAGGAGTGAAGCCTTCGAGGCAAGCATCGGTGGTCTTCATGGCGGCGGGTTGAGCGGGCGAGCCATTTGGAGTCGCCTGAGCAGCCTGAGTTTTGTTAGTACTATACTATGACAGGAAGAGGAAATACAGCCAAAATGCATTGACGAGGTCAAATGGTATCTTCAGGGCAGAATCCCATCGCATTTGGTGGCAGCCATATATTTCTACACGAGCCACAAAGTGCGATAGCTTGAATGACAGCCTATTCGAAAAGAGAAAAACTCACCTTCTTCTTGCGCGGGGCTTTTGCGGGTGTGCTGAAGGCGTCAGCCTCAGCAATTGGCTCTGTCTTCACGACACGATCATTGCCTTCGTCGGCAGAGTTGATGTTGGCAGAGAGAGGATCCATTGCGATGGCAGGTCTTGATAATGTGGGATAGTGCTTGAAGAGAACTGTTAATTCCGACAAAGTTTGGAGGAGTTTAGAGGTAGTGAGAGGAAAGGATGACGGAGAAAAATTTGGAGGGATTTTATAATGACAGAGTTTGTTGATGGTGGAAAGCCTTTTCTTCAATAGGAAGCAACCACTAGCACTGCCGCGTATTATTCGTTAGTTGAGCAAGCTAACACAAGAGAGTGAAATGGCCTCGTAATATTTCCTACATTGACAATTTCCGAATCAATGAAGTGAACTCAGCGACCAAGAAGGAAGGGAAATTGGCCGTGGGCGTGCTACTGGCTTTTAAAGGAAGGAAGCCATCAGCTGAGTGCCTGAAGACTGAAGCTCAAGTGACCAATGAGAAATGGCTTTTCCTAAGGAATTGATTGAAATATGGAAGGAACATGGCATGCTGCTGGAGCCTCGAAGCCTTGAGCTGCGGCCATGATTCGTCCTCAGGCTTTTTTGGAAGACAGAGGTGGACCAGCGGTAGGGTGAGGCAACACGAGCTTGATCAGATGGCTCTCGCAAGGACAGGCCATGATGACCCCGACCAGGCGGGTAGAAGTAGGAGACGCGGAGGTAGTGTGAGAAGCTCGCGGGAGCAAATTCATAAGTAGATATGCCGCATATGACACGGTCGTGGAAGTACCAGGTGATCAGTTATTTTGGTATTCACGAAGCCTGAATGGTTTAGAAATGATCAGTATGGCCGCAGGCAGATACTTCACAGGACCGGGGAGGCAGTTCACCATATATCATAGTGTTACCAGTGTCAGCCAGTGGCTCTCAACACGAATTCCAAAATTGCTTGCTGTTCAGCTGGGGATGTCGGTTTTCTTCAGCCATCCTGAGTACCTGTTATCTGGATGCCTGACAACAGGACGCCTGCTGTGCAAAATTGGTGGATGAGATTGATGTCGAACTCAAGATGGTGTCCTCGCCAGCTATGACACAATACGGTATTTCCACCATTCGATATCCGATCGAAACGATAGCCATCTACCGCTCCAGCACCAGAAACCATCGTCCGAGTTCCCCAAACCGAGTCCACGAAATATACTGAAGGGAACCGGCTCAAAAAGAAACTGCCCGCCCTTGGCCAAGTCCTCGATCAACAGCGGAGCAGTGAGGTAGCCCCACACAAGGCACCAAGCTAGATTCACAAAACCTCCAACCCGCGGCGAAACCCAAGAACCCAGAGAAGCGCGTTGCAAGACGGTAACAAACATTATTTGAAGAGCGACACCGATTGGCTGGAGCACGAAGAAAAGAAGTGGTCCACGGAGAGGGCGTGTTTGGCCAATTGCACCCACGCTGAGCGAAGCATGAAGTAAACCGGAGCAAAGAAAGGCGATCGACATCCGAATGAATTTAGAAACAACACTCCTAGGGTCCAGTCCAAGATATGCAATGAGAGGCCTCGAAGGGGCAGTGAATACATGACGAAAAGACTGATGCCAGTAACTCGACCAAAAGCCCGGAAGACCATAATCGAGCACGGCCTGGAAGCTACCGAAAGGATCTGGAAACAGCCATCCTTCTCCCCGAATACCCACCAACGGCTGACCATGCTTCGAGAGAAAATGCAAGGGCCGAAGAGTCAGTAAAGTCCGGATGGCGATATGCATACTAGCTTGTGCAATGCAAAGCCTCACAATTTTGACCACGAAACGATACTGGAGCCAGGAAGGCAGATAAGGAGGATGGACATGATCAGTGTAGCCCCAGAAGAAGGGGTCCATACTGCCCATAGTCTTCGCGGCGTCTAAAGCCATGTATCCAATTGCCAGCCGCCAACGAATATCTCTGTATACAGCTTTGCTATGCTGCTCCGGTTGATCTGGTGGAAGTCCTTTCCATGCTTCAAGGATGTCTCTGCTATACGCCAGTCGTCCCGGGGTTTTAAGTTGTTCTCGGATTCTTTTTGGAGGCGCGGGCAACGCTGATATTGCCCAGTTCCATCCCATTCCATCCAGATTGGCTACGCGTACGTTAGCTTATGATTGCCATATCAGATCTTCGATTCTATCGAGCGCAAAGACAAGGAGGTCAGGAGGCTACGAGTTGGCAATGAACTAGGCAAAACTGCAGACTTACTCAACAGATCCATGATCCAGTCCAGCCGGGCCTTGAAAATATTTGGTATAGGTTGCCACGCGTAGGAGACCAAACCTTTGCTCTCCGAACTTGAGCCAGGCTGCTTGTCGTGCTCCACTCGAACAATACGCTCATAAGAAGTTTTAGCATCAAACACTATCATATTGGCTGTTATCCATTGGATAAAATACATGAATCCAATGCCAAGTAATCCTGATGTAGCAGCTGATCGAGCGCGCGTAAACAGAATGAAGTGCAGGCATAGCGCTTGAGCTGAAAGGGCCCAAATAATACGAACCGGCCGAGGAGTGTATTTCGCTGGAACGATGAAGTAGACGATAACCATCAAGAATGGCAATGCTCCAAAAGGGTATCCGAAAGGCGCATAGTGTCCGTTCTTGATCAAGGAATCATAAGTAGCCCAGAGTTGATGCACTCTCTCCTTGTGGGACGATGCTCTTTCTGTGTTGGCATCCATAGTGAATTGAAATTTGCATGGATTTGGCCTGGCAGTCTCGAAGCGCCCGATCTATTCTGATTTGGTGTATCTTTTATTCTGCGCTCCGGTTGTCCAAAGGTGTTGGACTGTCCGTGGCGAATATGCTGAGTGAAGCAGATTATGGATGACGATGGGGCTGTTGGAGCTCGCCATGCGAATATTTCACTGCCATATCGATCTCAACAGCAAGCACCGTCTTTGTAAGGTCTTCAACACCACATGGCCGACTCTTGTGTCCAGATGATCTGAGACCTGAAGTCACGCGAACTACAGGAAGGTGTAGGACAACATCAAGATCACTCTCGCCAAGATGAGGCTTGCAGGGGAAGGCTTAGTCATCCAGTATTTTGCGAAGTAGAGGACGATTTCTTCCAACCTCACTTCTTCACGACAGCAGTCAGAAAGCTGTGGGCGCAATTCAATTCGTAAAGTGCACAGAAATATTGACATGACCAATGAACACAGGGAGTCGCCATCACCAAGAATGTTGGTGATTTAAGCCAGGATGAGTGCATGCCAGCCCTGTCAACTCTCAGGGGCTTTGTTGACCATTGAAGCTGTGTGCTCCGCAACCAGGCTTGAAAATTGAGGGCCAAGTTCTTTCTTGGAAATTGTAGCGAGAGCGATGGCGATGAACTGTCTCTGCGAGATGGGTATAAAAACTGCTTTCTTGACCTTGTTGGATTCGCGTCTGCCATGAGGACGGTGGATGACCAGTCACTATCCATACTCAACGAAGTTTACATCTACGGAAAGGCCAATATTATCTGGATTGGAACCCAACGCATGTTTACTGACGGTCGCAGCTGAGCGCAAAGATACAACACCAACCTTTCGGGAGTTCTGGGGATTACGACGAAAAGGTAATGATTTTCTGGTTTGGGATAAAAGCAAGCCACCGCCGGTAGCTGGAGAGGAAAACAGGAAATTAACATTCACTTAACTAGCAAAACAACATTCGTATCTTTAGTATCGCCAAAGTACTAGCCAAACCAACTAAATCCAACGCCAACGCTTAGATCTAACTTCCGGTCCTTAAAGGCAAAGAAACTCGATCACCCAGTCTGCCATCCTCAGCTTCTCTTCTCCACTTGTAAACAGTGAAGGAATGCGGAGCAACCAGGGTCTTGATTACCATCCTATCAGCGTTCTTAGACGGCACAACCATCGGACTCTCCCTCTTCTTCGTCGGATACAAGCAAGCCATGTAGTTCCAGTCGTTCGGCCTATCTGGGCTTGGAAGAGGTACCCCAACTTCGATCCACACCTCTGCAAAGTCCATCGAAAACGTACTGGCGACGCACAAAATCTCCTCTCCTTCTGCCATGCGAGACCACGCAATGACTGTGTCTAGTCGTTGATCGCTGCTCTTGTCAAGTCGTTGCACACCAAATTTTATTCCATCGTACGAAACTTGTCGTAGAAACTGGTTGCCTCGACGTAAAGCAACTTCTTTTCTCCGAAGACACGCAAGGTCTTTCACTATATTATATGTAGGCGAGTCCTCGTTGAAGCAATGGTGATCAGTCGAGCCAAATGCGCCAAATGCACCACCGAACATGGCCTCGCGAATGAATCGATCAGCATAACTATCCTCACCTCCAATGAAGCGAATAGAGCTACCATCAAAGTTCTGTTCACTGCCATAGTAAATGCACGGTATGCCCATCATGCACATATTCAAGCCGAGGGCCACACCAAGGAACGCATCAGAATTGGGTTGCGAGCAGAAGCGGCCTTTGAAATCGAATCGCCAAGTCTGATCATGGTCGTCGAACATGGTGACAATTTGATCGCGACGCCAAGCTCGCTCATTCGACTCGCTATCTGTCTCGTTGTCGTTTCGAAAGTTGTTGAAATACTCGACGGGATCCGCTTGGCCTAGCGGAAGGTGCCAGAGGTCATACTGCATGTCACCAATGCCAAGCGCTGCATTTAGCTTCGTTTTTTGTACGGTTCGCAATGCGTGGTCACCTGAGATTTCTCCGACAAGAAAGAAGTTGTCCTTTCCTATACTTTCAGCATAAGTGCGGATTTCGTCTGCGAAATATTTGGTTGGACCATCTCCAAGGTAGTAGACAGTATCGATTCGAAAGCCATCTGCGTCGGTGAACGCTATCCAGTATTTGAACGCCTCGCAGAGTGTCGTCAGTGCTGGTCCAGGAGTGAAGTCCTTGGGATCATAATTTCCAAGATTGAAGCATTTTAAATCGAAGAAGTCGGCTTGGAAGACCTCAGGCACAGCATCCCAGTGAAGCATAGAGCCCATTCGTAGGAAATTCTCCTTCTCCTGGAGCTCTTTGGGCCAGATTGCACCGTCTGGGTAGGCTTTTGGTGTTCTTGTCTCGTCAACAGTTTCAAATGGCAACAGACCATCAGGATTTCGATCTGCACCCCAATAACCTTTGACATCATGTACTTCTCCCGTATACCACCAAGGCTTTTTGTCGTAAGTAAAGACATCTCCACTATGGTTGAGGACGATATCCAGAAGCACGTAGATGCCTTGACGGTGCGCCTCATGAACAAAGTCCTTGAGGTCTTGTTTTGTCCCGAATCTGGGGTCCACATTCAGAAAGTCCTGAATCGCATATCCATGATAAGTTTCTTGTGCTGCGATCTGTTTAAATATTGGACCTATCCAGATTGTTGAGACACCCATGCGTTTAAGATACCCTAGTTTCGTCATGGCGCCTTTGATGGTACCACCAACAAACTTCTTTCCAGACTCGAGCCATTCCTTGCGGCTTTTGTCATTGAATAATGCATTATTACGGTCTCGTAGTTCGTAGTATCTTTCTGTTGGACCTGATACTTTGTTGCCGTCCGAGTCCAGGTAGCCATCCTCGTTGCCATCAGAAAACCGATCGGGCAGGAAGAAGTACAACAGCTGGTCTTCCCAGGCTTCCGGTGATGGGTGAAACTTTTTGTTTCTGGATGTTTGGTAGATTGTTTCCAGTACTTCAGGGTCTTTGATGCTCTTTAGATCAGGCATCTGCCTGGCCGCTACGGGCTCAGTCGCGCAAGAACCAATGTATGAATGCTGCACCATGAGATAAGGATCGCTTAACTACTGTCTGGCTGTGGGTGAGCTGGATAGACAAGGTTTTAGACGAGTTGAATGGGGAACAAAGAGTGGGATGAGGTTGGAAGAAAGATCGGAAGTCGGGCCGTTGACTGGGCGGTCTGAATGTGCTTGTGCAATGAGCAATCGCTATCTTGCTTTCCACAAGATTGTCTAGAATGACGAAGAATCCACCGAACAGAAGCAGGGTCTCTCAGCCTCACAGGGATGCCCGAAACGGCCGCAGGGCGGTGAGAATGCAAAGCGTACATGGCCATTTTCCTCCCTCTGTTTTCTGTGGTTGTCCAACCATCTCCTGAGATAAACGTCCGCTAAGGAAAGGAGCAAAACAGTTGCGCAGATCTAAATTTCTAGCCAACATGCGCGTACAATTCAATATTACTGTCTTCACTGTACATGAGAAATGCAGCCTCATCCCATTACAGTTCAAGTCCTCCAAAGAAGCTCATCCGCAATTTTTCAATTGCACTTTGATGTCTTTTTGGAAACCCATCTTATTCGTCGCCTTAGCCTCAAGCTGGTCACCGCTTGACGCCACGAAGTTGCTTTTCACGATAACGCCACGCGAGCTTCTCTGGCCTCGCTTCAGATTTCTATCTTCACCTTGACCTCATCTATATCCTCAACAAGCGGTCTACCAGTCCGCTCCTCCTAACAGGCACTGACGAAAAGGTGGTTGACCTTCAACAGGCCGTCACTGATGATATTCATCACTGCCTAGGAAGGGTAGAGAAGATCCTCATGTTCTTTGAGAAATGGACATACATCAAGCTCCATACCGCGTGCTATGGCCCTTACAGAGGCTCATATCAGCTAGGAAGCGATAAGAAGGTATTGTGACTCTTATTAACGTTGTATTGTTGACAGACAAGGAATGCGTGAAGTGCACTGCCATCAGACTGGCATGTCTTGACAATATCATGTTCTTACTTCACTTGTAGCATTAAGTATACGGATTACGGATTGAAATCAACTCACATACCACGTGCAGGTTCACGCATTCATACAGAGCGCCCACGGTACCGGTATGCGCCGTGGATGTTTTATCGCTGGCTTTGGCCTTCTGACGTCCATGGTGACATCAATCCCAAAGTTTTGGCAGATAAACAGAACAGATTGCTCCTTCAGGATCAATTGGCATGAGTTTCAAAACAAATACAAGCCAGACCCTGTGTGAGTTGGTGGTTGCCGTAACGAACAACTTGCAAGTTGAGGATACGATACACCAGGAACATCGCTGTACCGAGGCGAGCGATATTCATCTAACCTAATCGTACATAGCTGCGCCTAGGTAGGTAGCAGCCCTGGCGATGCCCTGGTGGATTTCATCTGCCCTGGCGATGCCCTGGGGGTGCCCTGCCAAGCCAAGCTCTGATTGGTCAACGCAAGCTTGGGCCACCCCAAACTAATTTCTGAGCCTAAGTTTGTTAAATCCGTTATTCTCGTGTTGCCAAGCATCCGTGCACTAGGCTTAATTAGGCAAACACAGTTATTTATCAAGGTAGCATTTACCAATTATAGGCTTTTAGGCACAAAGAGGTTAGTTTGCCGCCGCACTTGCGTCTCTATACTGGGCAAATAGTTTTTCTATGCTAAGCTTCTACCACGCTAACACTTAAATACCCTACGGCGTATCTTTTTAAACCGTGGACCCTATTCTAGATCTTCCCTTTCCTACACTCTTCTATAACATCCATCTCTGATATTTATCTCTAACATTCATATTAGTCTTCACAGTTCGTATAGCCCTTTTTCCTTAATTGTTAATTTTCCTTTTTTGCTCTTTGTATCTTCTGTCTTTTAATCGTCATGTCTTCGCCTAGCACTAGCCCTAGTACGGGTAGTCCGCGTGGCGGTGGTCGTGGTACTGGAGTACATTGATCAGATACAGCAGCACGTCGCGGCCGTGGCCGTGGTAGTAGTAGTGGCCATGGTAGCAACGAGGGCACTCTAACTCCTGCGCGCGATCCTAGTGCGACCGTTCAGCCAGAGTTGAGTGCCTCTAATGCGCCTAGCAAACGTCTTTTTGTGCCTACGCGTAGCACTTCTGCTTAGCAGCCTCTGCGCGGTTTTAGCAGCTATTAGAATCTGCGTCCAATTGAGATTGACATTTAACAACAACTTCGTTGTAGCACTAGCACTTAAACTCTCTAAGATAACCGTCCTTTTACTCCATTGCGAGAGGTAAGTCTAGGTTTCCCTTTTGACTCTCGTAAATAGTTTGCTAACATCAGATAGAGCTTTGCGCAAAACTTTTGGACGCTATAATATAACGCTAACTACACCTCTGTGTATAATTAGCGAAACTTGCGTCCCGTGCTGGCTACTCTCTGACCTAGAGGTCCTAGTAGGGCCCCATAGTCTGGTAGTAACACTAACTTACCTGCTATACCTCTGCTACTAGCTTCTATTGACTATCCTAACACTGTACGCGATGCTAAGCTTGGTATTTCGCTAGCTGTATTTCACCCTCTTATGAATAACCTATTATACACTATTGTAGAAAATAAGATAATTTGCTAGTAGGAGATTAATTTAGACGCTACATATATGCAAGATCTAAACGAAGAAGAAAAGCAATTACGTTAGGTTTATGAAGAGTTGTAGCGTCGTCACGCTTCGACCCCTATTCTATATGGCTCTATACGTGCTACTATTCCACGTATCGATCTTTCTTAAGCTTAACCCTCTGCTTAACGTTAGCTTACTTTGCGCTTAGCATCTTAGGCTAGATTATTAGCTTCTACGTCTCAAGGTTTTACTCCCTTAAGTGCTCTACTACAGACACCACGTTAGCTTGCTAGTCCTCGCGCTCATTAGTAGACCTACCCTTTGCCTTTAGGCTTAGCATTAGTTAGTCGTCTTAGAGCCTCTCCTATTACTCCATCATATTCTCCTAGAGGTCTATCCTCAACTTCTGCTGCAGTTTTAGAGTTGCAAGAACTATAGCTCTCTATTATCAACGCAAAGTCTCGTACTGAGATCCATAAAGCCGTCGAGGATAATTCTATGCTCGTGCGTGAACTTTAAGATCCATAGCACAAAGCAGTTACATAAGCCACTAAGGCGAAGGACGTGTACTATTATAAGCGCATAATACAATATATTAAGCTCAACATGTTGCTAATTTAGAACAACAAAAACTTGCCTAATATCATGAATGCCATCTTTATCGACGGTAAATTTGGCTCTTTTAATAATGTCTTTATATGTACATGAGGCCTCACGCAAGAGGCTTATTGTTCTCATAAGAAGTATATTTATAAGCGTATTGTGAAGCAGGTCTATAAGGTCCTTACTACTAAGCCTAATTTGCGTAGAGAGCCTTTTAATTAGGATTATTACGCTCAGTAGTTTAAGAATCGTTTTAGTATTCTAAGCTATTATTAGGTCTTCTCGCATATTAAGGATGTAGTCACCTATACCTAGAGCCTAAGTCTTAGAAAGCATTTTATGAAAAGTATATCCTCTTTACTTCTCATCTTGATTTATACTAACATCTTAAAGCTATGTGGGTCAACGTCTATATAGCAGCCGCTAAGTTACTTACCTCCTTCCCTATTAGCACCGCTATTAATAACTAGGCTCTTAAAGACAAACGCGATAAGGCTATCAGCATTCGTCTTAATGTTGCTACTCTTCACGAAAACTAGAATAATATTAATCTTACCGACTTTTAGATTATTGGCTAAGGTTTCTAGGCTAGTCAATCAAAGCGCAAGGCCGAAGTTAAGCAAGCGAGAAAGGGTTATATTACCCTCTCTATACTTCGTCTTAATAAGTAGGCCACTTTGCCTCCAATTAAGGAGTATTCTAAGGATCTTAATCGCAATCTTTAAGAGCAAGGTGCTACTGCCAATTAAGAGGATCTATTTCTTAGTTAAGAAGATAGTTCTCCTTTAGCTACACGCGGTTCTAAAGTATCCAGCTCTGCTATTAATCCGCAATTCTAAGACCTACTATTTAGGAACCCAAATATCTATCCTGACATTAATGCTAGTCATACTCAACCATACTACGAACGTCTTAATCCGCGCGCTCGTGCATTAGATCTAGTAGAGGAGGAGATAGGATATAGAGGAGAAATTTAGTATGTAGGTGACGAAAATGGAGAACTACATACTAACTCTTACTAGAGTATCGCTAATAAACGTTTATATAGGACTCTTGAACTAGCTCGTCCAACTAACTGTTGACTATTTCTTTTTTGATATTTTAGCTGCTTGTTGTTGCTCTTTGTTACCTTTAGCTTTTAATTCTCTCGACTTCTGTTAGCTTTATGTTCTTTCTTTACGATTACTCTCTTATTTTGGCACTTCTTCAGCTTGCTATCTCAGCATTAGTTTATAGATTGCTTCTCACAGCGGGATGGTAAAAAAGTTTTTGCTTTTAACCGTATTCAACGGCGTTTAATACCCTTTATTTCTGGCAGCTCTTTTATGCTAGCATATGCTATATAATTTCAACAACTCGTATTGTTATCGAGCTGCTTACTAGTTCTTATTGTATTAGTTTCCTATTGCATTATTTCGGTCAAGTATCTCGATTAGGTGAACTTAATCCTCCTCTTCAACGGTCGATTTAACCTACTTAGCCGTAACAAAAAAGGGTTCGACTCGGGGTTTTGAACTTCATAGATATTCAGGTTTAGGGTCTTACCACCAAAAGTGTTTGTTTGTTCGTTTGTTATCTATTGCATTAGGATAATAAATTATTTGTCACTAATTTATGGCCCTTCTCTAATATCATATAATGTTCCTTAGTTGCTGCAATAGCCGTCTTATATTGTTAATCCTTTTGGCCTACATTGTCTCTAACTCTCATAGTGTAGTATTTTAAAGGTTACGATAGGACGAAGCATAGGGTTATTGATGTTAGTATATTAATATATCCTATTAACTTAAGTTCTCAACCTTCGTCTTACTATCTATCTCTATCGCAGCATCCTCCTCTCCTTCACCTTCTACCCTTACAAACGGCTTTGCTTTGACTTGCATTTTAAATATATAGGCTCTTAACCATAGCAGATTTTTAGTCTCACCCAATTATTCTATCTCTAGAACTAAACTCATCGCCTCTTCTAGGCGACTAATAGCCTCTTGCACTGCAACAATAATTAGCTATTACAGAATCTATAAAAGGGGAATAGTATAGCTTATGAGACGGAGTAGGAAGAGCAGAAAGAGGAGCATTATTAAACAAAGCTACTAGATTAATATAATCTGAATCACCATGACCCAGAGTAGTACCTAATTAAGCGCTTAGTAGGGGCGAGGAGGACCCTAGAGAAGAAGACGCGGGAGGAGAAGAGGTTAGAGGAAATAGTGCTTAAGAGGACATTGTGTTTGCGTATATAAGTTTTATTATTTACTTAATGATAATCGTGATCGTGATTATAATATAGATTAACATGCCAAAAAAGACTTACGAGGTGGTACTTTATAATTCTTTTAAGTCTACGCGACTGCCTCCCTAGTATAGTGCTCCTTCCTTTTACTAGCATTATGCCTTCTTTCTATAGTAATAACTTACCACATCTCTACGCCTAAGGCAGGTACATTGCAGGTAGCTGCTCATATAACCTAAGGCTATAAACGTTTGTCTCTTAACACTTTACTATCTACCACTTCATCTATTTACCACTTTATCCATCCACTACTTCATCCATCTACTACTTCCTTTATTATCCCTTAGCATTCCATCCATCCACTAAGTCTGATCCTACCGGCTTACTTTCTACCACCTACGCTTATTCTAGTTGTAGCAATGTCTAGTTTTCGAAGAATATCCCGTCTTAAGGACCCTTATCGCTGCGCAGTATATAATTAAGCTCCTAGCCCGTCTGCTCAAGATGATTAAGCTCCTAGCCTATCTGCTCAGGATAATGATATGCTTATGTTCGATGTAGGTAATAATGACAATGAGTATTAATAAGAACTAGGTGATAATCAACAAGACTTTAATAGCCGCTATGCTGATACGTTTAATAACCCTAAAGCCAACGAAACAGACACTTAGGTTGGTCTAGGTTACTAACTGCCTACCGTAGAGGACGACGCTATTAATCCGAATCTAATAGGGCTCAACCCATCTATTTAGGATATTGTAAGCCGTGCTATGCAATTATAATAGTCCTAAATCTAACCCTTATAGGATGATCCACTTATACGTATTCTTCGTTAAATCGACATTAAAGGATAAGATGAAGTAGGTTACATCTAGAATTATACTAACATTTTTTGGTTAACATATACTAAGATTTAGACGAATTCAACGGAGATATCATTCTTCCCTCAACAGAGTTTCTACTAAACATAGACTTGGCAGAGTTTACTACAAATTAACAATTTAAGCAGCCTTTCGACGAGCCATCCGCTAAAGAGATAGTACCAACTAAGCCATTTAATTAGGATAAAGATCTAATACCATTAGAGAGCGAAGAAGAGCTAGTCAACGATAAGCTTAACGAGTCTAACGAAGAGTCTGCTTTTAGTAGAATTAATTACGACCTAGAGGATCCCTTAGAGCTAGTGGCTTATAAGCGCTCTTCTATACCTCCGACACGCTTCCGCATAGCTCTAGGCCTCTAGTGCAAAGAAGCCAGAATTTCTTGAGCATTGTTCACTTCACTTCTAGGCATTATAAAAATACTAGAACTTGCTATAGAAGTCCACGGTCTTCCAACTAATATTACTATACTAAAGCGTTAGACTATTGAGTAGTTACTATTAATCAAAACACGCACTTAAGATATCATACTTAATCTAGATTAGTTATTAGTCTCAAAAACGGAGAAGGCATATTTCTTTAATCTAATTAACTTGTTTGTTCGCATCCTTGCGTTAGATATCATAGAGAAGATGTACTTTAGCATAGCATATTACGTTGACAATCTTATAGAGCTTTAGTACTCTTAAGCTTAGGCTACCTCTATCTAAACTACATCTAGTGATTTCGCACATTATCCTTTAGACCTAATAGATGATACTATGAGTAGGTAGCGACTAATCTTTCCGTCTAACTTCATGTACTTTTATTGCGATAATCATAATTATTAGTGTCGTCGTTCTAACGCACCTTATCTTGGTCGTGTTTTCTAAGTGGCCAAAAATTACATAAGCAGCGTCCTAGAAGGAGACCTAAACCGTAAACAAGTTCTATTAGAAATCTAGCTTGTTCTACGTCAATGGCTAAATGATTTTAAGCTCTTCGGCATCAACGTCCTATCTAAGCTACTAGTACGTTAGCAATAAGACCTTAATACTAGTAAGATGTTAGATCCTGTCCTAGTGCCTCTTTACCGCAATGAGGCTATGCTATCGTAGAATCGCAATTACTTCCTTCTTAAAGAAAACATTAAGGGGCAATACCCTGACGTATTGTTAGACTACAAATAGGGTAATAATTAGATTAGTACGCGATCTATTAATACTACTACTCTAACTAACAAGACTCTTGTTCGTCATGTGTTACATAAGCTTAATTCTAGTAATTTAGAGGTCTTTCCTCTTAAACAAACTCATCTACCTTAAGGAGAGCTTAAGCTTAGAACGTAGAGACGTAATTACATAGAGAATTTCGATCGTCAAACTACTAACATCTAAAGCATATCTCTACCCGTGCTTGTTTTCATTGACGGCTTTAGTCTATACTAAAACGCTTACTAATCTCTTATAAGTGTCTATTATATTATAGCAGCCTTAGACTTCTAATAACGTCATTGACGAAATAATGTCTTCCCTCTAACGATCAGCCTACATGGGAGCAACTTTCCTAATGTCGTTGCCTCGTTGCGTCGAATAGCAGTTGTCGATAAAGGCTTAATCGTTCGATTTAACGGTCAGAATATCTAGTTTAGCGTACCTACTATCGCTTACACGGAGGATATACCTTAGCAACAAGAGAATTCTAGGATGAAGAATTAAAAGGCTAACCTAGGATGTCGTTTCTATTGGGTTAACTCTACCGCTCGCTCTGATATCCACATAAATATTATCTTAGAAGGCCGCTACTACTATTAAGTTATCGTCTTGCGAAAACAGCTTAACAACCTTAACACAGTAGGCTAAAAAAACAAATTTGCTACGAAACATAGACTTAGTATAGAAGACCCACCACTTATTAGCATCTCTCCTACTTTAGACCTCCTTATATCACGCCCTCCTAATTCCGCCTACTCTAAATATTAAGGACTATCTTAAATAATACACAAACTACTACTCTCCGAACTTCTTACGAGCCAAGGCGTTAAGATTTATACTGCTACCCTTCAATTATTTCCGTACCTAGCTAGTTATCTACCACCACAAGGTCTACTCCACCACTTTAAAAACTATACTATCACTAAGCATGCTCGTTAGTCCTATATAATTACCCCTTTTCTCTAGGTAACCCTACGAGAAAGCTATATTGAGAAGTATATTTAAGCTATATTTAAGCGACGACAAGATATACCATTTAATCGCGATCTAGTTAGCATCATTATTAATTACTACGCGTCCTTAACTCGTAGCAACAGTATCTTAATAGAACCTTTAAGTCTTAATAATTGTAACAACTTAGATGATCTCATTCAAGCTCATCAAGCTAAGCTATAGAAGCTTCTCTTCTTAATAGCCTAAGGTCTTATTGACAATCTAGCTCGATCTCTCAATCTTAGTAGCCATGGCTAAAGTAGAGCTCGTAGTAGAGGTAAAGCTCATAGTCGTAGTCGTAGTCGTAGCCGTAGCAATACTCTCCTCAATTAACAGCTTAATGAAGGTTCATAGGAAGGGAGCTAAGTAAGTAAGATTGCTAGTAGTTCTCGCGCAAGCACTCCCTAGTCTCTAAACGCTAAAGGTATTCCTCGTGGTTACAAAGCCTTAGAACTCTTAAAGGACCTAGCCTTGCCGAACATTCATACTGCTCTTTATTACCGTTACATAGTATAAGAGTATACAAACCCTATAAACATAAATATCTTAATTAGAAAGATGTTGCATCGTCTATAGAAGATAATTATCTACTATACTAACTACTGTAATGCTTGCTAAGATCTACTCCATGCTCAGAATATGCGTCAAACCTATTAATTACTCTTAGCTAATGCTTATAAGACGGAAGAACCCGTCTTAACCAAAATTATAGCTAACTTGTTTAAGACTAACTTAGCGCTCTTTTACACTATTCTTCCACGAGCTAAGAGTATGGTGCTTGAAGACGAAGGTAATCTTAAGGATGAAGAAGTCAGCACTAAGATTAAGGGCGACCTAGACTATGTTAATCCATTAGTGTTAAGCAAGATTAAGGAGTCGCACTCTAGAAACGTTAACTACATGCCAACTCGTACTAGTAAACTACAGCAGCCCTTTAAGAATGCTCTTTAGTATGCATATAAGCACAATTATAGTATACCACACTTGTATATATAGCCTAGTTCTAGATTCAATTATGTCAAGAAGATGTTATTTACTTGCCCTTAACTAGAAGCTCAGGTCACCTTCAAGTCTAGTTAGTTTGTATACGTCTTATGCCTAGATAGGTCCACTCCTATCGTTCGTATTGACTATATCTTCGTCTATAAGTAGGATAATACTAAGCGTCTCTTCATTATTGCAAGTAATATAGACCTTAGGTTGACAGATCCTTAGCCTTATAATAAGGTGCTTAGCGACGAGTATCGCTATATCTCTATTCTTCTTAGCTAGGTATTAGATAGGTCTACTTCAACGAATCCTATTATCATTAGCCTGCCCTCAATTATGTTAGACAACCTCTTCACAGTTCCATATAAAGTAGATGAGCCGCTAGCTAATAATATATATGCTTAAGCGCTACTCAAGCTCGTGGATGCTAGCGTGGCTCGTAATTTTATCTAGGTCAAGCGCGAAATGTTCTAATACTAATACCCTCTAATGTCGCCCACTGTCTGTAGTTACTAGCTTCAGGACTGTCTTTAGGATTGCTTCTAGTTCTTAGGTCTTATACCTCACGGCTTAAGATTGTCTTACCTTAGATTGATTACTACTAGATACTAGACTAGTTACTAGGCTATCAAAAATTACGTTTGTTATGACACTCTAGAAGTCGTTAAAGAATAATAACTTTTAAGGACATTAAATGCTACCTACCTTTGTTATACTCTGACTGCTAACATAAAAATTAGTTATCTAACCTCCGCCTTGTTCTCTAGCCTTATTTTACTCTATTGTCTTCGCATATAGGACGTTATAGATATAAGTTTCATTCGCCTCATTAATTACGCTAACGAAATCTAGTTTGTTAGCTATTATCAGGCGAAGATAACAGTAATCTAACCTAACGCTAAGCATTACCCCTTTTCGTCCTCCCTATTTGTTTTCCTAGTTATGCTTCTAAACCCTATTCCATTTAACTGCCATGTTACTAGCGCTAGCCCATAGTAACTCTGAACACTAGCTCTAGCTTTGTAGCCATGGATCTAACCCTAGACTCTAAACACTAGCTCTAAATACTAGTTATAGATACTAGATAATAGACACTAGCTCTAGACACTAGCTCTAGACACTAGATACTAGACACTAGTTATGAGGTATTATACCAACGTACAACCTATATTAATTACAAAACATTATATTCATTACTATTACATTATTTTTAGCGGTAATATACTTTAACGTGACATCTAATAAGCTCTATCCATGACAGTGACCCCCTTGACTACTGAATATACATTCTGTCCTACTTTATAACCTATCAATCAACCTATTAGATACTAACTGCTCTAGAAAATAATCGAGTCGAGCTATGACTACCACAGCGCTAATTAGATCTATAGCTGCCTTACGGGTATATATACTTAGTTGCAGACATAGTATAAAGCGTTACTAAAGTCCATACTAATATCCCTTAATCCCTATTCTCTAAATGCCCTCCTAAAAGCTTTTGCCTACTCACCATTCTAAGTCTAATTTAATACTGTTGCTAACCCGCTGATGCTATCTAGTGCATTAATAAACGGCCTCTCATCTCCTTTACGTCCTTCATTACCATCTCGACCTTAAATTATAATTATTTTTCGCTATATTGGTCATAATTTTAGTCGTATATTAGTTTGTATCTTGCTATCCCTCTTTGAATCATCTTATAGCCCCTATAGAGCAGTTTTGTAAAGTTAATAGCCTCATAGGTGCTTCCAACTAAGGCTTTTAGATCTACGATATAGTGACTATAGACCTAGTATACAATAGTAGCTCCCTAGTCTAGCTAGTATTCTTCCTCTGGTTTCTAGGGATTAGGAGAGACCTCTACTAGCCGTAGACATAGAATAACTACTTAGGAGTAACTAGATCTAGATAGGTAGTCCTATTTCCAATACTGTAATGAGTATACTTCCTACTATAGCTGCTAATCTATGCTGTAGTATTATAGAGTTCCTCTAGCAGACATACTAGCCATCAAGGTTACCTCCTAAGTCTCGAAACACCTCCTTCGCGAATTAATACATTAGTTTATTACTATATTATCACTAAGCTAAGTCCCTTACACCTGAATCTTACTAATATATACTAGTTTACTGTTCGGAGCTACCGTGTAGTGTTTTACATAATACATGTCGATACCTGAAGTATTTCATACGATGCCGCCTATCTATGCTAGCCAATAACTACTATATCTCAACGACGGTAAGCCTCCTCACGTCCTATCTTATTAACTATGATCTAGGTACTATTTTCATCCTCCCCGTTGCTAGTTAAGAGACACGCATACCGAACTAAGCTCTTTAGATAGCTCAACGACTCTAGATCGTCAATGCCATTATCTCGCTAACGGTAGGTCTTTAGAATTTTAGATTGACTAATAAGGATCATAAGGGCTATAGAACTAACCTAGCTAAGTTTTTAAGGCTTAATGCTTTTCTTGATTTTATCGCGACTCTCATTGGCATAAAGCATCTAGTAGCTTCTCGTCGACACCCCTTTGTCCCTATTATAGTCTGCTAGGTAACTAGTCTAAAAACCTCTTCTCTGTGATTAGAATGATGAGTAGAACTTCCTACTACCAAAACTAAGCAGACGCATATAAGTTGACCCCAGTAGGTATTAACCCAACTACCAGAATTATAGAAGGCGGGCCTATCATTAGAGTTACGGACCTTACTTAATCCAATCTTTAGTTTAAGCGCGCGGCCCAAAAATGAAGTACTTTAGCTAGGAAAGTTTTAGCACGTCCGGAAATGTACAAAACAAGTCCTTTTTTGGGATAGATCTATTTCAAAGAGCCAATACTTGTTGACTAGGCTGCACGTTTATTAACAACCTCGGCATAACTCGTCAAGGAGGGTTGCTAGCGATTATAAGAGCCCCTCAAAAGCTCTTACGATCTCTAGTAACCCCCTTGACTTAATAGGAAAGCTCTCATCACTTCTATGGCTTAAATTCCACGATCTGATTAAAGCAAACTGCTAGCTGAGGCTTTAATAATCTGTAGCCTATCTACTTAATCATTAGTCAAATGCTCTTATCACCACCCCCCTAGACTGATTCCTAAGATCTAATTGATCCATATTGCTTAACACCAAATGCTCTACTGCCCTATTTCTTTAAAATCCGCTAATGTTTTTTTAGTACTTACTAAGGCCTAACTAAAAAACCCTTATAAACGCCGATAACTTTCCATAATAACCTTGTCCCAACATTACGTTTTTTGCCCACTCCTAACTAGATCTAGCACTTTTGACGTCGTTTTTCTCCTTAATTTTTAATTTCTCCTTCCTGCACGATAGTCTAGAAATGGTACCTCTTCTCTAACCGGATAGATTTCCACATATTCCTACAAATCGCCTCAAGTACATCCCAGTTTATAAACTTAACAGAATCATATTTATTCGATGCTAAATCTTCTAACCCTATTATTTTCCTCTATTACTCTTATAGAGCTTTTTTGAGCTAGGATCTAATTTCTAGCTTTTATACGATTTTTGACATGTCGCTCTACCTAAAGTTAAGGGCTCTAGTCTCTTAGCGAACTCTAGATAGCCCCAAAGTAGAGAAAATTATAAAAAGCGGTAAGATAGTTTACTAATAAATCTAATACAGGCTAAGACTTAAATTCGACATTAGATTCTAGAGTTCCGTAGTAATACGAAGCAATCTGAAGGGGCATATTGGTAAATTAGATTTAGGGGTACTAGATTGCATTATAGTAGAGTTTATGTAAGATCCTAGCAAGGGCAGTGAGAAGTATAGAAATAAGGCGAGCAGGTAAAGTACGTAAAGTTAAAGCTAGGATTAAGGTAGGAACGTAGCTAGTTAGGAACGTGGCGGCGAGGAACGTGGCTAGGCAAGAATTTAGGGGTATATTTATTCTAGGGCTAGCGTAGAAATCTATCAATGACGTTAATGCAATTGTTTACCTGCCAAATAACCGCTCTATCCTAAACGCTAGTGCCAAGCTTTCTCCTAGGCGCGCGCGCTCCCCAAACTGACTAGACTAATAATAATCTTCCCAGATCCTCGCGCTCTACTAATCAAATCTTTGCCCGGCCTGCCCTGCTGCCCTAGTAATGCCCTGAGGGCAAATATTGCCCTCAGGGTATCCCTCAATTAGGCTCTACCCCGGGGTAATTCTGGCTCCCTAGGGCATTGGCGTGGATTCCTCAGGGCTCAGATGCTCCAGGCTCCGCTAATGTAGTTTTGACCATCTGTCCCCAAAGCTGCTGCCTACAAGGAAGCATCCTTTGTAACATTGGCCAATCTGCTAAATTCAAAGTTGTCAAAGTCAATCGGCTGCTAAATCGTCCGGAATTATCTGGGCCCTAGCAGACTACGGGAACCGGATACTAAGATCTCCAGATCGATTGTGGGGGAGCATTGACTCTTCAATAGTATGGCCTTGACACTTTGATATAATCGGACAGCAAAACCGCATCCCCGAGTCTTACATCATGTCGCGCATGAATTAAACATTCTTCTAGAAAGGTTAAAGAATCTGGGGTATGGTCACGAGGATGAAACTTGGGCCCCCTTGTCAATTGAGCTATCTTGCTTCTGGCAAGCTGGCAACAATATGTTTTGAGTAGCATTGCTGGCAAGTTCCAAATGGCTTCTAGACAAACAATGTTTATAGAAGAGTTTAGTATAGATTGTTGCCAGTTGTCAGACTGTGCTCGGTCTCGTACTGTCCAGAACAGCTAAACGTCTACTCTCTTGAAGCTCATAAGCTATAAACACTGGGATAAAAACCAGTGTCGGATTCGCATGTGGTATCTGTCCGTGCAGAGCTACCTGGAATGGCTGCTCCAGCTTTGAAGCACATATGAAAAAGTATAGTTTGTTTTGCCCTTTATAATAAACCGTCTTGTCCTCGTGGCTATCCTGGCCTGTAATGTCTTCTGAAATCCGCAATTCCGACAATCTGTGCCGTGGTAGATAACAGGTACTTGGCCTAGGAAAGTAGCTTCGGCACTAACTCTTTCCTCCTTGTCGCTACCTACGAATACTTGCCTACGGGATGTGCATTTTTCTTGGAACATAAGGTCATTATACAGCATACTTAATACAGCGACATGGCACCACTCAGATCGCTCCAGGATGAGGAGGTCCAGGAACTTCTTGGGCTTACTGCAACTGATAAGGACTTTTTCGAATCACCTATAGCATGGGAAGACGAAGTTTTATACTTTCTACTTCCAGACCGCTTCTCCGATAACCTGGAACTCAACTATCGGGATCTGAACAATCAGCTTGTAACAGATGGCGTCACTCCATTGTTTCGCAAAAAGGATAAGGACAACGCGTGGAAAGACGAGAAGACCAAGAACAGGTGGATAGATGCAGGCTCGGACTTTGTGGGAGGCAATATCAAAGGAATCACCAGTAAACTTGGCTATCTCAAGAGGCTAGGAGTCACAGCATTATGGATTGCGCCAATCCAGAAGCAAGTCCTAGGCGAACCCACCTACCATGGCTATTGCATACAGAACTTCCTGGAGGTCGACAGCCATTTCGGGACGAGGGAGGATTTTAAGCAACTCGTGGAGGCAGCCCATCGTGAGGGCATATATATCATGCTTGATATCCAGGTCAATCACACTGGTGATGTCTTTGCCTACGAGGACGGAGCTCCAGGGTATGATAAAGGAAAACCGCAGAAAGTGAAAGGATACTGGAACGAGAAAAGGAGCAGCACCGACTTTATACCTTTTGGCACAATCGATGAAAAGAAGTACCCTAATGCATTCCCTGACGCAGGTGTATGGCCGAAGGAATTACAGCCAGCAGAAAGCTTCTCTCGGCAAGGCCAGATCGTGGAATGGGAAGAAAGCCCAGAGTACTTGGATGGAGACTTTTACAATCTTAAGAAGGTGAATCTTGGCGATACACTCAATGACGAGGACTTCAAACCAACACCCGCTCTGGAAGCGTTTTGCGACATCTGGAAGTTTTGGATCGCCTATGCGGACCTGGGTAGGTACTCTCAAAGTTGTTCTTCATAGCACATACTGACTTGACTAGACGCCTATCGTTTAGATGCTGGAAAACATCTGGGAAAAGGGCCATGTCGGTACTTTGTCAACTCGATCCGCGAATTTGCCAAAAGCTTAGGCAAGACAAATTTCCTAATAGTCTCCGAGATTGCTGGACCAGACGCAATGGACATTGTACGCAGTACTGGACTTGACGGCGCGCTGGGCGTTGGCAACATTCAAGAAGGATTGTGGAATGCACCCCAAGGACTAATCAGTCCAGGCTACTACTTTGACGCATTTTCCAACGAGAAGGACTCCAACGGCTGGCACCGTAGCGAGATGATAACCATGATAGACGACCATGATCAAATATGGCGCAATGGTCTGAAGGCTCGATTCGGCGCACAGCCGCATGCAAAGACACTACTTCCAGCCGTCATCGGATTAAACCTCTGCACATCTGGAATTCCATGCATATATTATGGCACCGAGCAAATCTTCGACGGCGAATCCGAGGCTCCGCCTTTACCAGCCGATGCCTTTATCCGCGAATCGATGTTTGGAGGTGCGTTCGGCGCATTCGGGTCGCGCGGTCGACACTTTTTCGACGAAAGCACACTCGGCTACCGTGTATTCCAAGACATCTCGCGGATTCGCGCGCGCGAACCAGCTCTTCGCCGAGGCGATCAATGGCTACGGCCCGTTTCGACAGATGGCATGATCTTCAAGATACCTGAGCTAAAGGGTCAGGCATACTACAATGTGTTTCCTGATAAATCGGGCAAGCCAGTCGTCCCCGCGCTGAGAACGATTATCGGGTGGTCGCGTATTCTAGGCAAGACGGAGGTGCTGTGTGCGCTCAACACAGACCCGAAGCACTCGATCGACGCGTATGTGCTAGTGGATTGTAATATACACGCAAACGGAGAAGGAATGAAGCGAATCTACCCAGTGGGAGGACGAACGGTGCGGCCGAAGTGGAAAAACGGTGTGATGGCAGTTCATTTGAAGTTGGGACCTGGAGCGTTTGTGGTTTATAGATGATGATATCCCCCAGCCAGTTGATATAGAGTTTGTTGTATGGTCTGGCTGCCATGCACTTGTAGATTTTTCCTATGTATAGTAAGCTGTAGATATTAGGCTCATTGGCCATTGCTACATGTTAGCAATCAATACTTCTCTAGAACACTGTCATCTTTGGGAAATGCGTCACAGACACTGCAGCCATAGCCTCAAAAACAAGACCCGACGGGATCTCTTACGAGCTCAAGCAGATGAAGAAAGTGTAGAGCCTCAGTCAATTTCGGACGTTTCGGTAGAAAAGATGGATCAAGTTCAAGATCAAAATCCGCAATTGAGGGCGTCAGGGGTATATAGCTCTTATTCCCGCCGGAAATAAAACATCATGATGCTATTCGACTTCGCGAACATTGAACATCTCCATCTCCAACTTCTATCCCTCCTCCACCACATATTTCCATATCCAATAGCCCCAGCTATCCCCAATGGACAAATAAATATCACAGAAATTACCCCCGCCCAGAATGCCCCATCCAACACCCTACCTCCGCAGCGCCCTCTCCACCCTAACATCCACCCTCCCTCAACGCCGCTGGTCTCCCCTCCTCGAGCCCTTCTCACCAACAGCCGCGCACCGCCTCTCGCAATCTCTCCTTTCCTACCTGCCCGCATCTATGATACCAAGCGTCTCCGCGCTGTCCCCGCCTACTTCTATTTTACCCCCGGGTTACCATTTAGTCTACTTCAACCCCACCCTCGCCCCCGACTCTCTCCTCCCAGACGGCACTGACGCCAAACACTCCCCCGGCGCGCCCTTTGTGCGCCGCATGTGGGCTGGCGGTAGCGTGCGTATGCGGCGGCCGATCACACTAGATGGCGGGCCGGGCGTGTGTGTGGAGCGCATACGGGATGTCAGTGTCAAAGGACGAGAAGGCGAAGAGAAGATATTTGTAGGCATAGAGAGGCGAATTGGGAGATTACGTGATGGAGAGGTGGGCGGGGGAGAGGAGAGTGCGGTAGAGAGGCTATGGAGTGAGGATGAGAAGGACTTTGCAGAGGCAGATTTGATTGAGCGACGGAATATAGTATTTCTACGGGAACGGACAGCTTCTGAGCTAGAGGTGGCGCTGAAGATGGTAGAGAGGCCGCGGAATGAGCGCGTTAAGAAGTGTAAGAAGCCTTTTTTGGGCTGGGAATTCTGCAGGTTTTGCTAATACTACGCGTTGTAGCTACGACAACGCCGACGTTTGAGCATACGTTAACGCCTAGTGCGTCTCTCCTGTTCCGATATAGTGCCCTGACTATGAACGCGCATTCAATACACCTTGATAGGTCGTATTGTCGGGATGTCGAGGGACATCGAAATCTGCTTGTACATGGCCCGTTGCAGTGCACGTTGCTGATGACGTTGCTGCAGAGCCACATCTCCTCCAGAGGCGGAAGTATAACAAGTTTTGAATATCGCAATGTGTCGCCGCTGTATGGGAATGAAGAGATGCGCATCTGTGGAGCGGAAGGCGCTGAGGCCGACGGGACGCAAGAGTATAAGTTGTGGGCGGAAAACGCTAGGGGTGAGATAGCCGTGAAAGCGTCAGCTAGTGTCGCCGTAAAGTAGAGCTTCGTGGACATAAGAAAAACAAAGGAAATATTGGAAAGATTGTGCAATTGATCGACGTGATTCGGTCCGTGAGGTGTTGCTCTCGATCATGGTGCTGATCCAAAGTGTTGCTCGAGATCGTGTGATATTTCTGGTCTATTAGACAATTCATGTTCATGAGTTGGACCCGAGTGTCTTCGTTGGTCTCCCAAATCGGGGCGTATTAGGAAAGTGATGTGCCCAGATCAAAACATTTCTAAGCACTGTACTCCCGCAAGAGCAGTATATAACTTAAGAGCTGTTTTTGAAGGGTTGGTAGTATGTTGCTGTCAACATTTTTGTTCTGAGTTGCAGTGGAACTGCTTAAGAGTATAGAGAAAAGACATGAGGTTCTCATCTGACGTTTCTGGGTGCTCCAGTGGAAGCCATTATCATATCGGCATGATGCATAGTCCAGTGAAGTGTTCGTAGTCAGATAAACACATTATTGTAGACAGATCATGACAAGTACAAGACAACAGAAAACAACAAAGTGGAATAGTCAGGACGATAAATCAAAACAGACAAGACTCATGAGAAACCTTACATTGACAAGTACAAGGAAATAGGACCAACAACTAGGTCCCTGAAGATGACACTCTAGAATCTAGAGCCGTTTCAGACAGTATAAAAACGCAACGAAGGCAAACAAACAAACAAACAGATAAGAGCACCATATAACGCCATTGAATCCAAAATTGACCCCGCTTACATTCCCGGACCGCCCTGATATGGACCAGCACGCGGAGGTCCATATTGGGCAAAGGCGGGAGGGCCATACTGGCTCCATGCACCAGGTGGTCCATATTGCGGAGGACCATACTGCTGAGGAGCGTACTGCGGAGGAGCCTGTTGAGACTGTTGAGGTTGTTGAGGCTGCTTCGGCTCATGCTGGGCGATCATACCGCTGAGATAGAGCTGAGCAGCCTTGTCAATCTCCTGTTTCGTCAGGCTTGCACTCACCGGCTCGACCAGAGCCTGATTGTTGCTTTGCGCCGTCTGGACGTGACTAGACTCCTGTCCATTCGGGGTGCTTCCATCCTTGACCGCACGGAACATTCCAGTCAGATTTCGGCTGCCATAATGTAGTTGGTTTGCTGGGCCTGGTGGAGGACGAGCGCCAGAGGCCGCAGTAAAGGGTGAGTTGTCAGCACTACGTGGTGCCATCTTAGAAACCTGTTGGCCTGGCATGAGCTGGTGGTGCTGGCGATTTGGTTGTGCTGTTCCAGGGACGCTCGAAGGACGCTCATATTGGGTTCCTTGGAGCTCAGCGACCGAACGAGGCGCAGAGGATTGGTGCTTGCTCAGAAGGTCAATCTGAGCTTTGGACATGAAATTTGAAGCATGTCCATTCTGACCTTGTGATTTTCTATCCATCTCCATCGAAAACATCCCATTGGCACTACCAGTGGAAATGCTTCGAGAATGGCCTGGCGCCTGACTCGCACCATAGATGGATGCCCAGTGACCAGGCGCAGGCTTCGAATTATCTGGCTTTTGGATCGCAGTCTTGGACATCTTGGTTTCTAATTCGCTAACGGGATCATATGCGGGTAGACCTTGGTGGACAAAGGCGAATGGGGCTTTGGGCTGAGATTGGGCTGCTGGCATTTGCTGAGAGAAGTGACTCGTATGAGACTTTGCCTTCTCCCCATGAGCATTGGTAGGAAAAGCAGGTCTACTTTGAGCTACCAAGTTATGCGCCGATGGAGCATATTGAGGTTGTTGGGCTTGTGGAGGAATCGCAGCGTTAGGTTCGGGCTGGTGTTGTCGGCGCGCATATGGAGTCTGGCCTTTGGCCTTCTCAGCACGATCGGCATTGAATAGGATGTCTAACGATGCGAAAGGAGAACCGGCGCCTCTAGCATTCGGAGATTCTTGACTGAGAGGGAGACCAGGACTTTTGGTAGGAGTACCGTTGGTCTCAGGATACCCGTTTTGTTTGCCTTCCTTCTCCTTCTCGAGTCGCTCAGCGAGGCCGCCATTGTTGTTAGCACCAGATGGAGCCGATGCTGCGAATCGCGGTAAGGGTAGAGCAGAGGCGGCCGGAGATGCGTGGAACGTTGGACCAGCATATAGCTGGCTCGGAGTGCCGTTAAGGGTAGGAAATGGTAATGGTTGAGTTACGTTATTGTTGTTGTAGTTGGGTGCTTGGGTAGGTTCTTGACCATTTCTTGTTGCTTTGGAGCCGCCTCTCTGTCCACGTACGCGGCGGGGCGTGCGCTGATTATCGTGATCTGGAGTAGACATGCTGGTATGAAGGGCGGAAGTTGTGGAGGGAGTTGTGGTTGTGGAAGAGAGAGGAGGGAGTGGAGGGGTGAAATGGAGAATGAGGTCTTGGTGTTGGTTTGTTGGTTGCGGCGTGTACAAGGATCCTTGGATGCTGTTAGTGGTTGGTTTTAGGGAGGCTGAGCTGGGGCTTGGCATTGAATTAAAAGGTGACGACTCGCCATTAACTTCGCCAACTCCCACCCTCTACTTTACTTTCATGAAAAGACACTAAACTATGACAGCTTCAGACGATGAGATGTTACGGCGTCTTCATTATCTTGGTTGTAAATGAAGCACCTGATCATGAAAGGTAGCATAGAGCAGGCAGCGCACTTGATGGGAGCACCATCCCGGATCCGATGCCAGCCCAAACGCGTCAAAACAATCAGGATATCTGCTGCGCGCTCCTACCTTATCTATTCAATGTAGCCATCCAAAAGAGGCCGGAAAGACTGGGGTCTGTTGAAAGGTTGGCAAGGGTGGGAACGTGGAGGCTCAGGAGGTCCAGAAGGCTTAGAAGGCCTCCAACTCCTACTCAAAGTCCTCGTCCTTTTATGAGGTGGGATATATTTAATGCTGCTGGCTTTCTCAGTCACTGTTGGGCAAATCTGCCCTGAAGGGTTATTGGTCGCTTTGTCGTCCATCTGCCGCTATCTCTTGTTGACAGGCGTGAGCTTCAACATGTTTCATACTCTCTTTGTCAAACTTCCAAGCCCTGTAGGTACGCTGTAAGCTATGTTTGAGTTTGCAAACTGAATGTCAGGCTGGGAGGTCTTTGGTGGTACCGGATGTGCAGTTCAAAATTCTCTAATGACGTGCTATTCACGCTGTCAAGTGTCTACATAGCAGATGATTCTCGCATTATCAGTCTGTTGGTTGATGATGTTCTGATGATCAGCCAGGCAACCATCCGATCATGCTATGTGAAGCAGACCATCAGAAGATTAGGCTCAAGGCAGCGTGTTCTGATGAACATATGATGAACCCACGAGTGATGCTGTATCAAATGATAGAGCATTGAGTGAAATAACCGATAAACATTACACGACTACTCCTAGATTCTCACGCGCGCACCAACAAGGATCTCATCTTATAGTCATGTATTTATATATTTTGACTGTATCTTCAAGTCCAAAGACTCATATCCTCCCCATCAAATCTTCCAATAATGCGGTTCTCAAAACCTGATACCAATTAAGTAGTACTCGCCATACCCATTTGAGATTGCGATAAAGGACAGGCGCGCTTATGAAGGCCATAAACAGTTTTGAAAAAATAGACTGCCGTGCAAGACGCGTTCCGTAAAAACGTTCGCGATGTTGTCGTCAAAGTCGTACACGTTCGCGTTCTTTTCGCGTACTCTGAGAGACCGTAAATCCATAAAATGTGTTATCGTAGTACCAATGATAAAATTTCAGCCTTTCCATATCTATCCATGTGGTTTTCATTCGTCAATTGATCAAGACATTTGTCCTGTTGTCAGTCTCCGTGGCCGACCCGTCGATCGCTTGGGTGGTGGAAATAAGCTGTACCCGCCCTGCCCTGGTGGTCCTGGGCTCGGTGGCGTGGGACTGCTGGGGACACGCGCTGTGGTGTAGAAACCGTCGGAGGATGCGGCTTTCTTGTGTGTTTGCTGGAGGTGTAGCGCGGGTAGTGAGGGCGCGCGGTGCTTGAACATCATGGGTGAGGGCGACTTCGGATGTAACGGGCCCCCGGTAGAAGAGACGGAGCGTGCTGACAGCGGCATGGTGGTACCGGCGCGTACATCGGTGTCGACGGGTGAGTCGGGCGGAGAGAGAGGAATGGCGATGGCAGTAATGACTGTGTCGTTGCTGTCGGCGCGCTCGATATTGATGGGTAGGGGAGGTGGAGATTGGTTTAGACGGCGGCGCATCAGTGGGCGGGGAGCGAGATTGTCAAATTGCGAATTGGAGCGTGACGGTGGTGTGTAGCGGAACTGAGGGAGTTGGCGCTCGATGGGGGATTCGGCGGGACTGCCACGAAGTTGGGCGACGATGCTGTCTACTGTCATGCCTGGCGGAAGATCTTTGGACGGTGAAATTGCTGTAGGGGAGGCTGGTGGTAACGGAGGCAGCTCCTTTTCTAGACGGGGGTTATGAGATGGTGCTGACGTTGGGCCGGTGTTGACTTGAATATTTCGTTCTGCATTAAAAGACTTTTGAGAGAGTGGAGGTGTAGGTACAAAGCCAGCATATGCTTTTGGTTCGAGCGTTGGCAGCGCTGGGGAATGAGTTGTCTTCCAGTTGAAGCCGGCCATTAGCTCCTCGTACAGCATATCAGAATCGAGCCCATGCTTCAAATCTAACGGAGGAAGTTGCGGTGACTTCATGCCGAATGAATCGCCAGATCTTCTTTGTACGCTTGAGCCTGATACTGGCCTGATATTTTCCAAAGACTGGAATCCGTACTTTTCTGCTGGAGTTCCGACTGAGAGACTATTCAAGGATCCAGAATGAGAAAGGCCAGGAGCAACAAGATCGGGTACAGATTCTTGACCAGGTAGTATTGATTGACGCATGAAAGGTAGCTTGCCAATTGCTCCGTTCTCACTTCCTGATGTACTATCAAATGAACTGCTAATTTGATGTTTCGACTGGGGAAAAGTGGCCGGAAAAGGAGGAGCAATCATCTCGTCGTCACTCGAATCAATGTCGATGAATTTGGTTTGATTACTCCAGTCAAAGTCGCAGTCCGCTTCAGCCGCAAATTTGTAGCAAAAATCGATATCTTCTTCCCAAGAGCTGCTAGATTCCCCAGTTTCTCTGGAGGCGTCTTTAACATTTTCGCCATTTGTCTCTTCGTCTTCATTGATTGTAAAAGAGCGTCTGGAGAGGAATCCTAGTGTATCTGAGCCTTGCGACACAGGTCGTTGTGGAATAGGAGGTACGTTAAAAGTCCCTGGGAGCTGGGGTAGGGGAGGTATAGTTCTATCACGAGGACTGATATTGTTAGATATGGAAGGTGAAGATTTGGCGTGACGAATAGCTGGGTAACGCGTTTGGATCCTGGGTTGTTGTGGAGTGACCGGTCCTTCGGGTTCTTCGAGGACCTTTTCGAGAGGTGGACTGAACAATGGCGAAGGTATTGCCATTGGGATGGCTGCTTTGTCTGGAACTGATATCGCATGAGCTGCACGGATGGCAGGAGCCGTTTCCTGGTCCTTCGAGGGATGCCTTCGATCGTATAATGGTAGGATCCGATCCCAATCCCCCGAAAAATCCATCTCAGTGCTCGGATCGCGCGAATGCCCAGCGGGAGGAGTGGTGGCTTCAGGAATAGATGGCGGCAAGCGGGAAGATCTTCTTGGTGGGATTGGAGATGTCATGAAGCCGGGAGAGGGTGGTCCCGGTTGGAGAGTGCCACTCTGCCTTTGCGAAGCTGAGCTGAATGTTTCAGCAGAGCGAATTTGTCTCAGCGAATGCATTCCATATTGGGGGGATAAAAGCTCCAGCGGGACAGTTTCATCTGGTCTCTTCGGTCTGAGCGGCGGAGGTCGCTTTTGTGAGCGTCGAGCGAGGCTAGTCTGTAGATCTTGAGGTGGAAGGGAGAATGTATTCTGACTTGGAGACGTTATTACGTTGACTTCGGTCAAGCCACCATCATCGTTCTTGTGATGCGAAGGTCGCTCGATTTTGGCAAGGTGCTGGAAACCAAATGGCGCGGAGATGTATGATATCGAGTTATGACCTTGTACTCTTGTTAGCATAGTTTCTTGAGGAATTCGAGTGATCATACCATTACCACCAGTTGATGCTGCTCTTTTATGACTATCGCGCTTACGATCTCGCTTATTTGAGACAAATGTGTCATTGTCCGGGTTCACCGTCGTTGGATCTGATTTTCTTGGGCCACTTTTCTTTCCCGGATGAAGACCAAATAATAACTTGCTCTTCAGGCCTTCAGCATCTGCAACAGCCATTTCCGCTAGTGACGATCGACGAGAGACGCCTCCTTGGCTAGGAACACCTGAACTTCGTTTCTGTGATTCTCCAGAACTGGTGGTTGCGGTACTTTTTCGACGGGAAAATATTGAATTTCGTTTAGTTGAAGAAGTTCTGTCACGACGGTCGATTGAGGATGACGAGATGTCTCGAGCATTCTGTGTTTCGGGGCCAGCTGGCAGATCTCGACGCAGTGACCTTGGTTGCCGTGCCGTGCTGCGTCTTTCCGGTAGGGTTGGGCGCTTTGAAGCGTATAAATCTTCAAGAAACTGCATTGTGTTTTGGTTTATAATCTTTCAGAGGGCTTATCACGGCACCATGTTCTCCTCCCGGTCTCCTATTCCGATCCTACACCTTGTTTTCCCCTCCTCACAAAGCGGCGCAGACAGCGATTTTATCAACTATTAAGGCAATTAGCTGGGGAAAGCCCAAAATGGTAAGAACTGGGGGAATATAGAGCTGGTTACGCACCTCTCGACCACTAACGGGGAACGCACTGACGTTTCTGAGATATTCACGTATTGGCGGGATTATTTGATAGTATCGTAATGCCAGTAAACGAAACCCAAATGAGGTCCAAGAGGATGGGCGAACTGCACCAGGTAGGTCAATAGTTTTCTGTTTTGGTCTTTCGCGGCCGAGGCTTAATTTGGCATGTTATGATGCCCTCGAAAATAAAGACAAGGCTGTACCAAAGGCTGAGAATATGTGATCTTTTGTCACGCCGAATCTGCGATGAATAGGAAGTCCAAAGTTGAACACCAAAGGCAGAACTGATAACTGGAAACACCAAAGGCGGAAAAGGGCATTTGAGACCTCTAAGCTCAGAACAGAGCTGTATATAGAAAGAATCATTATCGTGTCACGGCATGTTTGTCATACTGGGTACGGACCTTGGGCAAGGAAACGCGATTACAGACAGGGATATGTCCCATTCACCCAATCGCAAAGTGGATTTAGTTGGCTCTCCAAGGCTCTCGCAGTCGGATAGGAGGAACACAGGCTGGCATGACTTTCGTAGCTGCAAAGTAGATTGCTGTACAGGGTCTCGTCCTGTACAGGATTTCTCTCTTTGTGTCAGCAATTTCAATTAGATTGCCGGCAATAATGGCCATTATTCAAAGACGCGCCCCAGACCCCGCTGGCACATTCGCATTCTGACTGGGAGACATTACAAGTTCGAATGAGGACGGCGGCGCCGTTGTACTCCAAAGGTAACGCCCCATGTTGCATATGGCGTTAGAAGAGTTTCCGTACGTGTTCTCGAAGGCTATTGAAAAGACGCCAGGCAGGTCTTTGTGAAACCATATAGGCGACCACCAAAAGGATCCTCTTGGGACCTCTTCAGGCCACGAACTAAAGTCCAGTGGCGCCAATGTCCAAGGCATTATTATGAAACCCAGTCGATAGCAGACTCAGACAAGGGCAGCACATGTTTTTTCGGGCTGTGGGGGAATTGTTGATGATCGCTCGCGTCGTAAGGCGCAGAAGGGCTGGGGTGGGAGTAAGTAAGAAGCTTCGCGTGGCCATTTTGGGAGCTTTTCGTGTATGTTTCATCCGAAGTGAAGAACTGAAACCCTTGGGCGTTGATTGGGCCAAGCTACCAGAGAAGAGAAGGGCTTTGGTCAATGGCCAGTTGGTTTTATTGTCGGTTCATTGTTGAAACTTTGAGAAATTGAGATACAAAACACAGCATGCAGTCCACGTTTCCCGCGCACATGAAATTGAGGCGTCTACAGGCTACGGAGAAATCGTTTCCAAAGGTATCGCTGGCGCAATTATTGTAACTGCCTTCTGGAGCCCGTGGAAGTTGTCAAGAGAGGTACGAGCAGACGCCACCATGACGACTGACCACGCGCACTGTCGAGTCTCCAGCTCAAGCTGCCTCAAGTCTCGTGATAGGATCATTGTTTTTATTGTTGATGTTAACGATGCGTCAATCTTGAATCTTGATTCTTGAAGCCGCTGGTAGGTACTGCAACAGCGCCGTCTGAGCTTCTGTGGAGAAAACACCTAAACAGCGCGCTAGACCACGCGACAATCCAAGTTCACCAGCTCAATAACGTCCAAAAACATAGACTTTAGTATTTTATGGTACCAGGTTCAATATATCTCCAGCACGAACCTAAGTAGTTAAGGCCCTTCAGTCGACATCTACCTTGTTTTTGTGACTTGTCGAATGTCGCCCATTGATGAAGTCTGGATTCTTGATCATCACGCGATGAGTACATCTTTGTAGGCAATATCCTGGTTCTCCTCTAGCTAATTCAAAGAGCTCGGTACGGCTATATTACTCTAACAGATATGAGTGATATGTCAAGCATGTGCATGCCGCGAGCGTTCCTTTCAACCGCACAGTTTCGCCGCCAACGACTACAAGCTCAGAGCCTCGACACCTGTAGCTCTGTGCTCAACGAACTGGTGTTGTGACTTGTCGGATTTTCCAAGCAATATCGATTGCAGCGGACAATACTTCGTCCAGTAGTGGCAAACCTGCCCAAACTTTGCGGAAGTAGTTGAGCAATGTGGTTTTCCATATGATTCATTGGTCTTGTACAGTAATAGAATGGACCGCTCGAGATTCTCGGAACATTTGCGATGCCAATCATCATGTTGATTGATAAATTAGACACGAGTCATGGTAGCACAAAATCTGCTTTGACGCCGTCACTCCCTGCTATGCCTTCTTGTTTCTTGGTATACCGGTAAACTCTTTGATACTTGGTACTTCCTAGATCCTTGTTACCAGCCCAGCCACCCGATTTCTCTACAAGATGTCTGTTAAATCCTTCGGCCAAATAAACGAGCTCAAGTGGAGCTCATATTACAGGTTTCTTATACTCGTTTCTAAGCAATTGTCGCGAGATCCCAGTGCGTACCTCATAAACATGGCCGAAACTTGAACCAGCTTCGCTCCCAAGACATTCACGGCATGGAGCATCCCATCTTACCATCGTAAAAGTATCAGTTCGTAGCGTATGTTTGTACAACCGTTCGTACAATTATCCAAGTGTCTTGACTCCCTACATCGCAGTACTAAACTCAATCACATATCCACTTCTAATACACTTGACTAGATCGCCAATATCTAGAAAACATCGAGCTTACTATCGGTTATCTTGAGAATCAGTACGGTATGCTCTAATTGGTCAAGATATACTGATGAAGATATCCAACCTCCTTCATCTAGAGTTGGTGTTGTACAGATCTGCAGTGATTGGGAGTAGTACCACAAAACCTCCGAGCACGAAAGGATTGGTTTAGCACAAACTGCTTATCTCCACAGGCAGGTAAGCGAGCGAAGCATAAAAGTGGAGTAGAATGTATGCGGGAGATTGAAGAAGCAGAAACTAATGCAGATTGTTCCTGGCTATGAATTCTCTACAGCTGCGGTGTATGCATTATGAAATGTGCCCCTGATCATCATGCGGTTGTTGGTGATCTTGAATAGAGGAGGACTGGAATACTCTTGGGCTGAGTTGAGAAGGATAAGACACAGTGGACATTAGTTGAGACTGACAATCGGAGTTGTATAGTAAGAACTTTGCGCAACCTGAACATAAGCACTGAAAATCAAAGGTAGTAGTGCCAGCATTTTACATTTCTAGCGTCAAGTTGCAAGAGAAGCGCACACATTCGGCCGTCAAGTTGCCGAAGCATTCGTGACAATAGCTCAAATGGTTTATGATCTGAACGAAGCACGACATATCTAGAGTCCGATAATACGTACGTACATACATTGAAAAGGTTTTGGATCTGGTATGTTTTTGAACATCACAAGAACAGTAACCGTGATTATAAAATGCTCAAACCTAATGTCACTGAACAGGTCAAAGAGCAAAGCTATTACTTGAGTTCTATCGAAACAATTTAAAACATCCTAAGTTCAACACTCAGTGGCCCTTCTAAAAGGTGGTATAATTGCTAATGTACAAGGTCGTGTTGCCCTCAATACCTTTGTGAAGCGAGTTCACAGCATTAGGTATGGACGAGTAATCGCCCTCGTGTCACATAAGTCTTGACATGCCCATATCGACGATTGTTCTCGCTTACGCATATCATCACGCGTGACTACAATACTTGCATATTTGTTTTGCTATTGTTCTAGAAGCATTCAAGTGGTTCGACAGGATGACACTACAGATCGCGAGTTTACAGCAAATGGAGCTTGCATTTGGTCTTGTTTGAGATGGCTTAGGTTTGCATTTAACTCTGGAAACGGGGTATTTACATAATATATTTCTACCTCCTCAGTACAAAACGCTCGAGAATGATAATCATCCAGTGTTGTCGTACTCCAAGAACCATAAGTACCATTCTATCAAGTAGGTTTCACTAAATTGAACCCATCAACAGCCAAAAGAGCGTTGGATTCTCTGTGCTTTACAGCGATTTCTTTCATCGCTTCAAAAAATGGTGGATAATAGTCGCGAGCACTCAATGTCTAGACACAGGAAATTGAATTAGTGAAGATCTTCAAGTATGGACTACGACCATGAGTATCATACTGTTGATATCCAAGTCGCATCGGCGTCCCAGATCTGGACGATCTTAAAGATGTTTTCGTCACGGATATCTTGGAAAACATTGAGGTAACGACATTCCTTTTCTGCGGCTATCTTCTCTGCCACTGGCTTGAATATTTCGAGGAACTTTTCTCCAGTTCCGGGTTTCAATGTCCAAGTGACATGGAGAATGACGGGCTTTTTGCTGAGGTTGTTAGACATATTGACAATGGACTGGTTCGAAAATGTTGGCGAATGAAAATATCGCGTTCTGGTTTTTGAGCTTCTAATATATACCACGATATTCGTAAACAGTGAACATGAGTTATGAATAATTCCAGGAGTTAGTTGTTCGGCATTAACTTAATGGTTTCGTATTTGCGATCCTCCGTCCTAAATCCGATTGATTTCGAAGCTTTTTTCATGTCGTCCGAACCTTGGAAGGGGTCAGTCGTCCTTTACTTCACACACGTCCAAATACGAAATATCATTGCCAGCAACCAACTTTCTGCATACATAGATTTGGGATAAGTCTACCAATCAGCAGCCTATAGTTCGTTGATGAGAAGTTCGAGGACTAGATGTCTAGCCTGGCGAGAACTATCTCTTTGTCAAACAGCAATCTAACACAACACATCTCAGCGTCCTGCTATGCAGGTTGGGGGAATTAACCAACTATATGGAGGAAGATTTCTATGCATTGGACTAGCCTCAAGAAGCGATCGAAGCTTCCAAACATCCAGGGGATCGATTGGCAGACATTTTTTTGCCGTTTCTCAACAATACCACGATTGAGATGAGTTACACAGGGCCAGACATGACGAGGACAGAATTTGCCTTTCATATGGGCACCGTATACGGAATGAAAATGCAAATGCCATTAGATTCCAGCTATCAAGCTTACTGTATGCAGATTGTTGAACCCATTTTATAGCTTGGAGCTCATGCTAGCAATCAAACGACATCTCTGGGTTATCGCCTTGTCTTCAGCTCCTTGTCTTCGCAAAGATGTTACATGACTAATCATATGAGTTATTGTTGCCTCTTGAATTGAAGGACAAAGTTCCCCAATGGCGCGTTAAGCACCACTGGTCAATATTTCCTCTGATGAGCCCACACGGTTTACCTTTGCATTGTCCAGCACCACTATCAAGTCACAATCCTTCAGGGCTTCCTGCTTATGAGCAATATTTAGGACGGTCTGGCCCTGAAACTCTTCTCGAATAACACTAAGCATCAAACTTTCGTGAAGCGGATCAAGATTGCTTGTTGCTTCATCCATTATAAGAATACTGTTACCTTGGCACTGACGATTCCGGAGGACCGCTCTGGCTAAAGCCAACAGTTGACGTTCGCCTTGCGATAGAGCATCTGGCTGTAGTTGGCCCTCGAGTCCGCCTCTGCTCACTACAAGGTCCCAGAGGTTGACCTGCTTAAGTACTTCTTGGAGAGTTGGTAGAGTTCCGGAGCCTTCAGGGTCCAGATTGTACTCAAACGTTCCGGGGAGTAGTATCGGATCTTGGGGGAGACAGATAATGTGTTTTCTAATCACCTCCCTAGGTATTTTTGAGATATCGATATTGCCGATTGTGACAGTGCCACTTTCTGGGTCTACCAGTCTTAGCAGCACGGAGATGAGAGTGCTTTTCCCACTGGATAAAATTAGTTTTCCCTGGTTATTACTATCTCGCTTCACATACCTTCCAGTCCTACCGCAAATCCCTATGTTTTGCCCTGACTCAAACGAAATGCTGATATCTTGGAGCGCGACGTGTTCATTTCCCCTTGTGCCATACTTTGTAGTCAATTTGCTGATCTGTATGTCGCCCTTTGGCCATGTACTTTCATGACTATTCCACTGTGCGATGGTACTGGGAGAGTTCTCATTTGGGGTAGCCGTTGCATACTCCTTGGTTCGAGCAACACTGCCTATCGATGTTTCGGCCTGTGTCCAAGCTGAAATGAGATTATGCAGCTGACCATTCATGGCGAGTATTGTCGTCAGCGCGACACCCAGACCACCAGCACTTGATAATCTAGTGGTACACGATATAGCTACCAGAACAACTGCTGTTGCGCCAAGAACCATATTCAATACCAGTCCCAACCACCTCTGAACACACAACAAGAGATAATGAGGTTTTTGTGATTCGTCTAGGCGAGTCGAAAATATGGATAGGAACCATTCTTGTGACCGCAAGGCGCGAATCGTTGCAACGCCCTCTATGGTCTCTGTGAATTGCTGATAGAGTGGGGATTTGGCTTCCAGGTCGAGATATCTCAGTTGGCGAGACGTCCGTAGATAGAAAGTTTGGGTAAAATAAAGAATCAGAAGCAGAGGTGGAAGCGTCGCAACCATATAGACCGAGCTCATCGCCACAAAAGCCAGCTGAACAATACACGCTATCAAGCCTATGCATTCGTTATTATGACCCAAAACTGCATTAAACATCATCAACTTACTTTGAAGCACAATATAGGTCATGATTGGAAGGACTGATTCTATAAGAGTCATATCCTGACTAAATCTGTTCAGAATCACTGAGTTGTCGACCGTGTCGAAATACGACATTGGTGCGTTAAAGGTCGAAGTGACTAGGCTCTGATGTAGTCGAATAGAGGATCTAGAAGAGATCTTTATCATGGTCTCCCTGCAAAGTGTCAGTAAGTTCTAAGGTGTAGACTTGATTGTTTACCAAAGCATAAGTGCCATTCCAGCACTTTCTAGAACGGCAGATATGGCATACACTGCAATGAACAAACCGAGAGCACTTCTAGACCTTTCAGGGTCTTTTAACCAAAGCCCTTCAAGGCATCAGTGAGTTAACGTGGTACCAAAGAATGAATGCTTACTTGGAAAATTGGCAGCCATGACTGCAACAATTGTAAAGAGTAGCATCATAAAGCAGTGAAACAAACCAATCGACTTTGCATAATAGACCCATACAGAGTAGTCACCGACTTGTCGCTTGTTTCCTTCAGAAGCGACTTTAGGAATACTTCTACTCTCGTCAACCGCACTTCCTGTTCCAGGTAATTTTGATATCGGCAAGTCAACTTTGTCCTCTTTATGAGCATCAAACTCCGGGGTCAAATCAGTGGACATCATGACAGGTGACGTCTGGCAAATTCGTATGGTACCATTTTCGAGCACGAATATCTCATCAGCGAACTGTGCGAGAGTCGCTAAAATTATCAGCTTTCTCAATGCAATGCTGAACCATGCGTATATCCACTTACTATCATTGCTGATGAACACGAGTGTAAATCCATGTTGTTTTGTGTGCCCAAGAAGTCGTTGAGCAATCCTTAGTCTCGTAGGTTGGTCCAAGGAGCTGAACATATCATCAAGTAAAAGCAGCGGGCATCGAGCATACAAAGCTCTTGCAAGCGCAACTCGATGTTTCTGACCACCACTAAGAGTTACACCGCGACTACCTACTAAAGAGTCTTCCCCCCGTGGCAACAATGCAAGATCTGTTGCGAGGTCACAGATATGAAGTACTGTACAATACCATTGTTCATCCCATTCTTTGCCGACAACGATGTTTTCCTTGATGGTCACATTAAGCATCCAAGGATTGGCAGAGCAGTACCCAATGGATGAGGCACATGTAGTTATTTTTCCGTTCTCTGGTTTCGCTTCACCAAGTATGAATCGTAATAGAGTTGACTTACCAGCTCCTACTGGCCCTGAGATCATGCATGAAGTGCCTCTCCTTATTTGGGCGTCGGTTGAGGCATGAGTAGTATGAGATGAAGTGTTCAAAACTACACTCTCGAAAAGAACCATTACGTCTGACGTTGAGTGCTGTTTTGACGGTCTATCATCCTCTAGCCGGGGTGCTATGCTGTCCGCTTTCTTCAAGTAGCCTTCGAGTCTCTCGATATTCCCAGAGACTGAGAATACCGCTGAGGTAGCTTGCAGTAGCATTGAGGCGGGTTGAGAAAGGATGGAGATCAAAGCCAGCGACGTGTACGCTTTTGCTGTAGTCAGGGGAACACTGTAGCCAAAATGCGCCTGGACGGCATATGCAGCAAAGACTAGTAGGCCTGAAATCGAAGATGGGAGTGAAGCTTGTTATTGTTATAATTACGACTGATTTTGAGGGGAAGAGGGTTACCTTACCAACAGTGTTTTGCCAAACTGTAAAGAGGCGGAATGACTTTGCCTTCTCAATTTCCAGGACTCGATTTTCTTGCAGCAGTTTGGCAGTAGTTTCTGACATGCCGCTGAGTTTGACAGACTTCATGGACCCAAGAACAGTAGACGTGAGTCCAATTCGCTTTTGCATGGCTTCAAGCCAGATACCGCGCTTATTTCCTTGTGAACGCGCAAGAAAAGTATTAATTCCCGCCGTGATGATAGTCAAAGCTATCGGTGCGAGAGCTACTGGACCCATTTGGCGCCAAAGAAGTGCAACACCAACCGCTATTTCTGCGACTATTGCCCAAACTTCAGACGCGTACATCAAAGCATTACTCATCTGATCCACATCCGCGGATATGAGTGTAACTGCCGGCGAGTCACCAACCGCTGAAGGGTATTGAAGCGCTTTGTTATAGATGAGAGAAATTATTGACCCACGCAATGTTGTGACCATACGATTACGCTTCTCCTGAGTAGCACAATCAATAATCTGCTGCCATTAGTGCTTTTGTATTGACTGTCGCTCGAAACACTCACTGCTATCCCAATATATATCAGTGCCGTGGCGCCAATAAGACCATAAGCGTGATTCATATCTCTCTTACTGGAGTCATTCTTGAGGAAGCTCAACACAGCATCAATAAGGAATGCCTGAGAGTACGTCAACGCTATTTTCACAGCCCTCGGTGGGATAGTCCACAGGATTGAAGTCTTCATCGCAGACATGATAGTTTCCAGCAAAGCGTGCTGGCTCGCCTTTTCTGTAAAATGTTCAGCTCATATAAACCGAAGAGTTGGAAGATTTACTCTTATCCCAGCTGAACAAGATCTTGTTCTGCAGTCGCTGAGACTTGAGAGAACTATCCAGCTGGAAGAGATCCGATTGTTTCAATACGTGGTGGCTGCCACGCCAGAACAGCCGGTTCAGCCACCAGACGACGCTTCTATCAAAAATCCCTGCTGTCTCTTCGATTCCGTATTTGCTCGATTCTTTAAGGTGAGATCTTTTGGTAACGGATTCCAATGCCAGCAGCAAGAGCTGAGCAAAGATACTGACCCAGCTGACTGTGGTGATAGCCAGACCAAAATTTCGTAGCTTCAGCGTGCGTAGAACGCAGGATTCTACCATGATCTGAGTAAAAAGATAAACCAAGACGGCAGATGATGGACGCTTTGATCTAATATGCTCCAAGGTTACAAGTGCCACAGTCCCGATAGCCCCGACCAAGGCCACTGATGCTGCGGCGATAGAATATTTGGTGACTGGCAACTTCGTCCATAGTATCAGGCTAGTTGTTTTTATAGCTAGTATCAAGAATGCTGTAGCCTGAATACTGTAAGCTATTATGACATGATGCGAGCAGACCAGTCCTTACGATTTTAAGTCCATAGATATTCCAGGAGCCGTCAACCTTTCGCGACTCCTTGAACAATCTTTGGAGCCGAAACATCGAAGCCAAGATAAACAAGCTAGATGTTCCGATGACTAGAATAGTGTGCTCGAAAGTCAGCGTAAAGTCAAAGTCCATGCATGCCACTGCTGGACCAAACTTGTTATCAGCAGTGACATTGCACTTAGTCTTATATTCCGCCATCATCGAGGTAACCTTATGAAATCGACATGAGTTACAATTGAAGCAAAAATCTGGCGGTTATGAGACCCCATTATAGCTTTTTGGATATGTAGGTGCCTGGCAGGGGCCTTGATCCTTCAAGTTCTGCATGATGCATATTGACCTTAGCTGCCTATTGCATCAATGTGTTGCACAACAACGCCAACGCCAGTTGCAAGATCTCACTAGACCTTCATACACACAATAAAATGAATAGCTGCAGGGACTTTAAATAGGCTGTGGTAAATTGAAACTGGACTTAAAGCTAGAGCTAGCATATGGTCCCTTATCTCACCTGGAATAAACTGGTTCTGCTTTACTTTTCTGCCTGAAAGCACTAGTCCCTCAAATTGAGAGCCGAAGCATATTACCTCAGTCTCTGACAATCAATAGCTCATTATTTGGGCCGACACGAGTTTTGTGCACGCAAGCGTCCAGAGGAATGGTACTTTCGTCAACCTTGATCGCCTCAAGCTCAGTGAGGGATAACTTGGGAAGATTGAGGTAATTGGATGGAATGATAACCAGACCGCCAGGAGCAAAAGGGCCGGACATCACAAACCGGTTGTTGGTACGTCTGTATATGTCTGCTCTAGCAACGTGTGCATCACCATTGACTATCTTGAGAGGAACGATCTGTTGCGAAAATGAGCACAGCGAGGAGAATCGAGAGTATAACATACCTCGATCACCATTCTTTCCCTGGCATTCGGTAGGAAGCAGTCGAACTTGATCATGCCATGCTCTTCATACTGTTTGATATCTTCTGCGGTCCACATGTAATCGAGCTGCAAATGCGTGCCTCGCGGAGAATAGTACGAGAGAGGCACGTAGATGGTGGTCTTGGTTTTGGCGGATGATTTCCACAACATCTTGAGAAGTGGCATCATTTCTAGGCAATGAGTGCAAGTTTGGCCGGCATCGTTGCATGGTAGCGGGATGGAGCAATGAATGCATTTGTTGGCTGATTTGGATTGACTCATTTTGATGCTTGTTATTAGCTCCTCCGCTGTAAAGTCTCAAGAATGTCAAAGTCTTGATCTAGGGGCTTAAAGAAATGTCCTGTACGGAGTATTTGTAGTAATGCTGCAGTACTTCTGTTATGAGATTGCCTCAATGGCATGTCAAATCGCCATGGCAATCTGGAATTGTGCATATCCGCTTGGGTGCAAATTCTTTAAGTTATGACAGAAGCGGGTGCCCGAAATGCTAGGTTGCGGTGATACAAAATTTCCCTTTGGTAGGAAGAGGCCCTTGAGCTCATAATCAGATGCCCAATTGCTTATAGCAATTTTTCTCTCACTGACCTGTGTCCCTGGGTTTGCTAAGTCAGCTGTCAGTGACATCTGAGCCTACAACCATTAGGCAAAATGACAGGCTTGAAACCACTTTCGATGACGTCCACCAGTCACGTTTCAATACTGAGTAAATTATGTCCCATTGGTTTTGTATTTGACGTCGGACATATTGAATAGGCTGGAAAATAGGGCACATGCTCCTCAGAAGCCATGATGGTAGAGATCGTGGATGGTGGGAGCCGTCACTTATTTCGTCCACCGGTTATCTGGCCTATATCTGGACTTTGCTACTGGATAAGTTGACTGTGTATGAATACAAGAGGAGGCTCACGATACCTTGGCTACTTGATTTGCAAATCTAGTACCCACATGCTGCAGTCGGCTCACTTGATTGCTAGACTGCCATGAGACAAATCCTATATTGGTGAAGTGGTAACATTAAGAAGGGGACCAATTGTAGACTACAAACAGATGGGTCGACTGGCCACAAGACTAGAAAGTCAAAAGGCATAGAACATCAGTACTCCAAACTCAGTAGCATAGCCTTGGTCCCTGATTCGTACTCGCTTGGTCTGTCAGAACATGATGGATCCCATGATTGCGGACTGAGGGAGGATCCAAGTGATGGAGAAGCTACTCCAGAGTGAAATCCAAAGCACAATGGGCCTAAGATGAAGGGTCAGTATTTGGGCCTGGCCCATCGTAAGCTTCTGAGAAGTGTCTGACGGGTTTGCTGGGAGGTGATTCTCCAGCGACTGCAAAGTTGAAGAACTGTAGTTACGCGATATCCCAAAAAGGAGCACGCGATAAAAGGGTCAGGGGCTGGTTAGCTGGATATATGGGGCTGTTCTAGTGCGCCTAAGCTAAAGTGTACTAGCGCTCAAGAAGCTTACTCATCGAATGCCAAGCCACCACAACCAACCCACTATGCGTTCCAATTCAGTTGATGAAAATCCAACACCAAACAGACAAGTGCGCGACCTGCCAACCACCACCCTCTCGTCGCAATCATGGCTGTAGGCAAGAACAAGCGCCTTTCGAAAGGCAAAAAGGGCTTGAAGAAGCGAACCGATCCTTTCGCAAAGAAGGATTGGTACGATGTCAAGGCTCCCACCACATTCCAACATCGCCAGTACGTCAACCCACAAAATTCACATCCTTACGCCATTGGAGATATAATCAATGGGACAGCTCAAGATTATTGCGTTGATTGTACTACTTTGAACAGTCGCTAATGAATCTTTTTCTACAGAGTCGGCAAAACCCTCGTGAACCGCACCACCGGTCTCAAAAACGCCAACGACGCCCTCAAGGGCCGCATCTTCGAAGTCTCGCTCGCCGATCTCCAGAAAGATGAAGACCACGCATTCCGAAAGGTCAAACTCCGGGTCGACGAAGTCCAAGGCAAGAACTGCTTGACCAACTTCCACGGTCTCGACTTTACCTCCGACAAGCTTCGCTCGCTCGTGCGCAAGTGGCAAACTCTCATTGAGGCCAACACTGTCGTCAAGACTACCGATGACTACCTCGTCCGCCTATTCATCATTGCCTTCACCAAAAAGCGGAACAACCAGATCAAGAAGACTACCTATGCACAAAGCTCGCAGATCCGTCAAATCCGCAAGAAGATGATGGAGGTTATTGCCAAGCAATCCCATGGTCTCACACTCCACCAATTGGTTGGAAAGCTCATCCCAGAGGCCATTGGCCGTGAGATCGAGTCTGCATGCCACGGCATCTATCCTCTCCAAAACGTAGGTTATCATTGTTTACAAACTTCTGGCCGTATCTAACATTATTCTCAGGTCTATGTTCGCAAGGTCAAGCTCCTCAAGGCACCCAAGTTCGATCTGGGTGCTCTTTTGGCTCTTCACGGTGACTCGACAACTGATGACTCTGGCCAGAAGGTTGAGCGGGAGTTCAAGGAGACTGTCTTGGAAGAGGTGTAAAAATCATGCAGTGGATCAATTCTCATTCTGGGCTACGGCATATACGGTGTTATGATTGATTAAACTGAAATCAATTCAATGGCTGCTTTGATCAATTAATTTCTGTCTATCTATCTGCGCAGCGTGATGCTTTGATTCTCTAGGGGTATATTTTGCTTCCGCTTCATGGCTATTAATCTTTATCCTCCAAAAATTCGACAACGGCTGTATGTCACGTTAGCATACACCACACAATCCAGCCGATCATCACTCACCATCTTTAAACGCCTCCGGATTCTCACTAATAACCCAATGCCCAGACTCAATATCAACCAACCTAAACCTCGGAAAAAACCTCCCTATCACCGGCAAAGCTTCATCCGCGACATACGGACTCTTCGTCCCCCTCACAATCAATGTCGGCCCTTCAAACCTAGCCTTCTCCGGATCCCTAAACGGAAAATCACCCATCCCATCCAACTGCCTCGCCAAATCCTCCACCGGAATCCGCCACTCAAGAACCTTACTATCCCCCGTCTTCGGCCTCACCAGATTCGTCAACAGAAACTGTCGTACCGGTAACTCCTAAGCAAATCATTAGCCCAACCCCCTCCATATATCCTGGGTGACTTTACTTACTTTCGCATATTCACTTAATATCCCATCCGCCTCCTTCTGCGTCCCCACACCCGCTCGACTCACCGCCCGCATTCCAGCCACATATGAATGGAAATCGCTCTTTAACGCTGCGTCTACGGGCGCATTGTCAACTGCTATCAAGTTCGCGATACGGTCTGGTTCCCAGAGTGCCAGCGCCATGGCTGCTTTGGCGCCCATACTGTGCCCGATTAGCGTTGGCCGCGATATGGAGTGTTTGGAAAGAAAGGCGGCGACGTCGGCGGCGAGAGCGGCGTAGGTGTGTTCGGGGTTGTGAGGGGAGGCGCCGTGGTTGCGTAGATCCTTTGGATGTATTAGCAAAGCGGTATGGAAAGGTGGTGAGGGTACGGACGAGGGCGTAAACGGGACGGTTGAGGGAGCGGGATAGTCGTCTAAACAGATGTTAGTTGATGTGTGTCAATGGGACAAGGGTGGAGGGAAGACGTGCTTGCCGATGCTGCGGTTGTTGATTTTGGAGCCGAAGAGACCGTGGAGGAATATTATGGGTGGTTTGCATTTTGACGAGTCGGTTTTGCATTCGCCTTCTTTGTGGAGGTCGAAGGCGAGGTCGACGGTTTCGCCGGAGTGCCAGTGCCAGGGACTTGCGGAGGAGATTCTGCGCAGAGGCGTGATTTGGAAGCTACGGAGCGCAGTTGGGCGTATGCGAGGAGGCCGCATTGTAGGCATTGGGCGACGGTAATATGGCACACTGGGCAATATCACGATAGAGGTTCCGGGATTTTTTTGGAATTGAGGCTCTGACGTCGGCATCCGAGCGCTTGGACCCTGTGTATATTGAAGTGGTTGTTCTGCCCGTGGCACAATTGTAATTCAAACAAGCTTAATCTTCCATCCTGGTAAATGATCTGAAAGGTCAAATCTAGGTTTGTGAGATTAAATACTGCTGCCTTGAATTCGACGTTGTGGTGTGTCGAATTGGCGCTGGAAACTACTCTCGGCCCATTGGACGTTTTGCAAAAGAGCCAATGCAGTAAGCTACATTTGAATTGACAATAATAGATAACTTTAGGCTACAGTATAATGCAAAGAGATGAATGGTAAGTGGGTGGGATTCACGGATATAGAGCACAGATTTAGTTTCAACGGGCGTCTAAAGCGTATATTGGCCGAATGATATGTGCGGCGGGCCTGGATAGTGGAGTACGGAAATGGATCTGGCATATGTGCCTTGTAGTTGTTTCTGACTCGGCGCAAACCGCAATTCGACCTCGATGATTTGACTCAGGGTACGAGATAGTAGTGCTTTAGGTGAGCGAGGATATAGCATGGGACGGGAGCTTTGGCATAACATCCTGTCTTATATGGTGCACAATAATGGGAGAGGATCCAAGACAATCTTGATTGTAATATACTAGTAGTATGGTTGCATTCAGGAGACGCGAGACGCGCGGGAGAGAAACTGTATGGACGTGTTTCTGTGGCTCATGGGATTGTCATGGGCACAATGTGGGTTGTGGATTCGTGGAACCGGTGAACGGTTGAAAAGCATGTCTCAAAGTGTGGAAATGGTTTGCCATTGTAGGCACAACTGGCATGAATATATGCTTTTCAATTGGCTCGTCTGTACTGTAACTGTGTGCCTCTGGCGTGAAAGATCAAAAGTAGGCTGATTAAGCGGATATGCAGACTCAGGAACCAAGAGAGAAAGAGGAGAGGCACAAGCAGGGAGTTTATGGGCATTCTGACCATATATGGAGACGGTAGCCGTGCCGGGCTACACCGCCAGCGGGTAGTCAAGAGAAGAGCTCTTCACGAATGCTTATTTTCTGGATGTAAAGTTAAAAGGCAGCACGCAAACAACTTTTACGAAGGTACTGTAGCAGTGATAGAAAGGGGGAAAATGCCAAGGATCCAATTACAGTGCAGTTTGGCCCATAACCGCGGATCCTTGCTTTTCTACTCCACGTCGCAAGGGACACACGCCCCAAAGCCTTCGCGAAAGACGCAGCCAGCAGTTCAGCAGCCAGAGGCCCAGAGCCAGGAACAAGAGGAACGTGGTTAAACCGTCCTAGGCTTCTTTGACCTCTCACAGACTCACGCTGATCTTGCTGTACGCCAGCAATGCACTAACGCCCTGACACCGCGACTTTGAACCATCCATCAGCTTTCTTCAGCTACACATACTCTACTTCGACATCCTCCACTCCCTTCCGCTCTCTTTCCATCATCCGCCCTTCATTCCTGCTGCGTAGTCCATTTCTTCGCAAGCATCCTTTTTACCTTCTTGTAATCCCGCCTGCGGGCTTCTTTCTGCCTAGTCCTGGAGAGACTGGCCATGGTCCTTGTCGCTTCTTGCTAAGCGTACTGTTGCGGCTACTTTTTATCCCCTTTCTTCCATCAATTGGCGACAACCACTCCCCGAGCCATCGCCATCACCATTTACATTTCTGGCCGGTCCTTTTATTCCCTATAGACCACTATCATAATTACAATGTCCGACACATATGAAGTAGGGACGCGAGCATGGCAGCCAGACGCCAGCGAGGGATGGGTGCCGTCGGAGGTCGAGGAAAAGTTGGTAGAAGGCGATAAGCTTCGTATAGTCTTCCGGCTTGAGAATGGCGAGGTAAGACGACACTTCTTATTGTTACTTCCACCTATTGTTTATTTTGGATTGTTTCCATCCAAACTTCTGGGGGCCACTTCCATCTTGGGTCATTGCCAACTATCATCGCCCTTTCCCTTTTGCTACATCTTGGAATGGGAAACTGCACCACGAGACCTCCCATGAGAAGCATATCGCAAACCACCTCGTTCAAGCACACTTTGCTAACCTTTCTTGCCTATAGACGAAAACAGTGCAGACCACCCTAGCTGCTCTGAAAGATGACCCCTTCACCTCCAAACTACCGCCCTTGATGAACCCAGCCATGCTCGAAGCCAGCGATGATCTCACGAGTCTATCACATCTTAATGAGCCTGCCGGTACGCCGTCGTTGAATTAACCTTGATCGTCGCTATCCTGCTAATTCCATCACAGTGTTGCAGGCCATCAAGCTGCGGTATGCCCAGAAGGAAATTTACACATACTCGGGCATTGTCCTGATAGCGACCAATCCTTTTGCCAGAGTGGACTCGCTCTATGTGCCTGGTATGGTGCAGATTTATGCTGGGAAATCGAGAGCAGAACAAGCACCCCATCTTTTCGCCATTGCTGAAGAGGCTTTTTCGTACGTGATCACAGCTTGCAGCATACTTGATTATACTGACTATCCGCAGAGACATGATTCGAGATGATCGGAATCAAACAATTATCGTTTCTGGCGAGTCTGGTGCCGGAAAGACTGTCAGTGCCAAATACATTATGCGATACTTTGCAACCCGAGAAGATCCTTCACAACCCGGAAAGCGCTCCAAAGGCAAGGCCGATGCTGTCAGTGAGACAGAAGAGCAGATCCTCGCCACCAATCCCATCATGGAAGCGTTCGGTAACGCGAAAACCACTCGTAACGACAACTCCTCCCGTTTCGGTAAATACATAGAGATTATGTTTAATAAGCAGACCGATATCGTTGGTGCCAAAATCCGGACATACCTTCTGGAGCGGTCTCGACTAGTATTCCAACCGCTCAAGGAGCGAAATTATCACATATTCTACCAACTTGTTGCTGGCGCAACGGACCTGGAGCGAGAGAAGTTTGGCCTATTGCCGGTTAATGACTTTGACTACCTCAACCAGGGATCCGCACCCGTTATTGATGGTGTAGACGACAAGGCCGAATTCAATGCGCTCAGGAAATCTCTATCCACTATCGGAGTCAATGACAACACACAGGCCGAAATATTTCAAATCTTGGCCGCACTCCTGCACATCGGCAATGTCAAAATTACAGCTACTCGGACAGACTCAGTATTGATGTCTGATGAACCAGCTCTCGTCAAAGCTGCGCAACTGCTCGGCATCGACGCTACAACTTTTGCTAAATGGACTATAAAGAAGCAACTCGTCACACGTGGAGAGAAGATTCAATCCAACTTAACACAACAGCAAGCTATTGTTGTCCGTGACTCAGTCGCCAAGTACATTTATTCGAGTCTATTTGACTGGCTCGTTGAGACAATCAACTCCAGTCTAGCAACTGAAGAAGTGCTAGCTCACGCCCATAGTTTTATTGGTGTTCTTGATATTTACGGATTCGAACATTTCGCAAAGAATTCGTTCGAACAGTTTTGCATCAACTATGCCAACGAGAAACTGCAACAAGAGTTCAACGCGCACGTCTTCAAACTCGAACAGGAAGAATATATCCGTGAAGAGATTGAATGGAAGTTTATTGAATTCTCGGACAATCAGCCTTGCATTGAGCTGATCGAAGGTAAACTTGGTGTTTTGTCTCTGCTCGACGAGGAGTCTAGGTTGCCCATGGGATCTGATGATCAATTTGTCACCAAGCTACACCATAATTTTGGATCTGACAAGCACAAGTTTTACAAGAAACCTCGATTTGGCAAGAGCGCTTTCACGATTTGTCATTATGCCATTGATGTCGCATATGAATCCGAAGGCTTCATCGAAAAGAACAGAGATACTGTCCCTGATGAGCACCTCGAAGTCTTGAGGGCATCATCAAATCCATTCCTGACGGAAGTTCTGGAAGTGTCAACTGCTCACCGCGAGAAGGAGAGTGCTTCAGTTCAAAGACCAGGTGCCGTTGCGACATCTGGCCGAAGAGTTGGTGCCTCTAGCAGAAAACCAACACTTGGTGGAATTTTCAAGTCATCGCTGATCGAACTTATGGCAACTATCGGGTCCACAGATGCGCATTACATCCGATGTATCAAGCCGAACGAAGCTAAGGAAGCATGGAAGTTCGAAGGCCCTATGGTCCTTAGTCAACTGCGCGCCTGTGGTGTCTTGGAAACTGTTCGAATAAGTTGTGCGGGCTATCCCACCCGTTGGACTTATCAGGAATTTGCCATGCGTTACTACATGCTCGTACCATCCTCCGAATGGACACCAGAGATTAGAGCTATGGCTGATGCCATTCTAAGCCGGGCGCTTGGTGTAGCGAAAAACGACGGCAGTGACAAATATCAATTGGGTCTCACGAAGATCTTCTTCCGTGCTGGTATGCTGGCTTTCCTGGAAGACAAGCGAACAGCGCGTTTGAACGCAGCTGCTATCATGATTCAAAAGAACCTCCGCTGCAAGTATTACCGCCGCAAGTATCTAGAAGCACGTCAAGCAGTGGTCGAGTTTCAATCCTTGGTTCGTGGTAACTTCTCCCGGACGCGTGCCGCGGACGCCCGCAAGCACAAGGCTGCGACTACCATACAGCGCGTATGGAAAGGTTCGAAGCAGCGAAAAGCCTTTACCATCATCCGCAACAATGTCATCCTTTTTCAAGCCAGCGCACGTGGATACCTCTGCCGAAAACTCATCATGGATACCCGGCTTGGCAACGCCGCTCGTCTCATTCAAAAGAACTGGCGGCAGAGACAACACCTTCGGTCATGGCGACAATACCGCAAAAAGATCGTCATCATTCAAAGCTTATGGCGAGGGCGGCAAGCTCGTGGAGAGTACAAGCTTGTACGACAAGAAGCTCGCGACCTCAAGCAAATTTCCTACAAGCTGGAGAACAAGGTTGTGGAGCTTACCCAAAACTTAGGTTCGATGAAGCGCGACAACAAGACTCTTCAAGTTCAGGTCGAAAACTACGAGAACCAGGTCAAGTCATGGAAAACTCGACACAACGCCTTGGAAGCTCGAAACAAGGAGTTGCAAGTCGAAGCCAACCAAGCTGGTATTACTGCTGCTCGTCTGAGTCAATTGGAAGGAGAGCACAAAGCTTTACAGGTCTCTTACGACGAGGCTAATCAAGGTCTTCGTCGCCTGCAAGAGGAAGAACAAGCTCTCCGAGAATCTCTACGACAGACGAAGGAGGAACTTAGTGTCTCAAATCAACGGCACAGCATTCACGAGAATGAGAAATCAACTCTGCAAGAACAGCTGGCTCAATTGCAAGATCAACTGGAAGAGATCAAACGATCTGGTGTTATGATGAATGGAGACATGAATGGACACGCAGCTCCTGCTGGTCTCATCAACCTAGTTTCATCCAAGAGACCCAAACGAAGAAGCGCTGGAGCAGAGCTTGTCGCTATGGACCGCTTTAGTGGTGCTTTCAACCCTCGCCCAGTTTCCATGGCTGTCACCTCAAGTAAACATCTTCAAAATGTTTCTGGCAATAGTTTCGCTGGTACAACCGATAATGTCGAGTTCGAGCTAGAGGAGATACTTTCCGATGAAGACATTCTTAACGAAGAAGTCACCATGGGTCTGATCCGCAATCTCAAGATTCCAAGCCCCAACTCTACACCTCCACCGAGCGATAAGGAGATTCTTTTCCCTGCATATCTCATCAACCTTGTTACCTCGGAAATGTGGAACAACGGTTTCGTCAAAGAAAGCGAAAAGTTCCTCGCCAATGTCATGCAATCTATCCAACAAGAAGTCATGGCACACGACGGGGAAGAAGCCATTAACCCCGGGGCCTTCTGGCTTTCCAATGTCCACGAGATGCTATCATTCGTTTTCCTTGCTGAGGATTGGTATGAACAACAAAAGACGGAGAACTACGAGTACGACCGCCTCCTGGAGATTGTCAAGCATGACCTTGAATCGCTTGAGTTCAACATATATCACACCTGGATGAAGGTCTTGAAAAAGAAGTTGCACAAGATGATTGTACCAGCAATCATCGAATCTCAGTCTCTTCCTGGCTTTGTGACTAACGAGAGCAACCGATTCCTTGGCAAGCTTCTCAATACAAACAGCAATCCTGCCTACAGCATGGACAACTTGCTCAGCTTGTTGAACAATGTCTACAAGGCTATGAAGGCTTATTATCTTGAAGATTCCATAATTACTCAGACGGTCACCGAGCTCTTGAGGTTAGTTGGTGTCACGGCATTTAACGACTTGCTCATGCGTCGCAATTTCCTCTCCTGGAAGCGTGGTCTTCAAATTAACTACAACATCACCCGCATCGAGGAGTGGTGCAAGGGTCACGATATGCCTGAGGGCACTCTTCAGCTTGAACATCTTATGGTGAGAATGACCAGTCTATATCATTTTGACTGTACTAACCTTTATCTTAGCAAGCAACAAAACTACTTCAGCTGAAGAAGGCTACCCTCAACGATATCGAAATCATTCAAGATATCTGCTGGATGTAAGATATCACCACATTCTGTTCTATCTAAAGCTAATCACTTCTATAGGCTTTCACCCACCCAAATCCAAAAGCTCCTGAACCAATATCTCGTGGCCGATTATGAACAGCCCATCAATGGAGAAATAATGAAAGCCGTTGCCTCCCGTGTAACGGAGAAGAGCGACGTCCTTCTACTCACCGCAGTTGACATGGATGACAGTGGTCCATATGAGATTGCTGAGCCCAGAGTAATCACCGCCCTGGAAACCTACACGCCTTCATGTAAGTTTGCAACTCAAAATTCCCATCACTGATACAGCAACTAACAATATCCAGGGCTTCAAACCCCCAAGCTGAAGCGTCTCGCCGAAATCGTCTCGCAACAAGCTCTCCAACAACAGGAGAAGAGTGAGCCCCACGCCAATGGAAACGGCTACGATGATCTCGCCGTTGGCCCCGTTGACGGACCCCAATAGTGTTGCTGGGCTCGGTCTTAATTTTAACGTAGTCTTTCATCATCGGCAGGACCTCTTTCCGCGTTGAGCAAGCGATCTTTTTTTGCATCCCACCATGCGCAAACCCCCAAAATTCTATCAAACCCTTTTCATCACACCTTTCCTCTTCCTCTCTGACCACCCACTCGCCACATCGCTCACCCCTTCTCGCCCGCATCCAGCTCATCCATGAGTTGGCCTCCTCTCTTCAAAGTACTCTTCTTTCTTCTATCCTTCCATGCGCTCTTACACACATCAGATGCATATCCTTTTTTGGGAGGCGTGGATTCCTTTATTGGCTAAAGAGAAGCCTGTTTTCGTAATCCTGTTGACACAATTGTAAAACCATTTTTGTAGCTTTCCCATAATGGGAAACTTTGCGCGACTGATTAAGTTTGGGAAGCTGGTTTAGAAATACTCCATGTACTCTATGGCAGAAATTGCTGTCTAGTCTATCGACACACATGGTGGGTGTTGTTCTGGAGGCCTCGGGGTCAGATTGATGGGTGAAGGAACATGCAATATTAACACTTTTCTTGTCTCCTGTGGAGATGGATACTTTTGAAGATATCTTTTGAATCTTTGGCTTTGTGAATATGTAATGTGAAGATGAATAGTGTCTTAGTGATGGGACTGCTCTTAAACAGTTCATCCGTCCCTTTGTAATGCCAAATTAGGGTGGGCTGCTCAAGATTCCTGTGGTTAGCAGGTAGGTCCCACGCAATCCATGGACATCTTGATATTCAGACGTGTACCTCTTGATCTGACGAGCCGGGATATATTGAAGCGGCGTGGCAGCAATATTTGAATATTTATATCCGGCTTCAGGATCGGGCGCAGTTTATGCATGCAGGCGAAGCTAGCAGGCTGTTGCAACGATGAGACAAGGATCTTGAGCATCGGCTGAGCCTGATCTATATCTCTTAGACAGACCGAACAACTGCACCTTTACCATATCTTGACTTCCTCTCCATTGTTCTTTGATTAACATCAGTAGACCACAACTGTTGCCTTCCGCCCAGAAGCAACTACAATAAACCTTGTCTCCTGCCCTTTGTTGACCACACCTGGTAACGTAGCACAATTGCGCTCCCGTTACTTTCATGCCTAACAGCCTAACAGGTAACAGCGAGTCAGATGGAGCACGATGGAGCGGGTATTCAACCTTGTCCATTCTGTGGGCAAAGCTATCGCCACTATGATTATCTAGTTGAGCACATTGAGAAGCGGCATACAGATGGATCTGAGTTCGTCTTTCGCGATGGCCCTGAACACCGGGCATCACCAGAAAGAACACCATCTCCTCCGCTCTTACCACCCCCATCAAGGAGGCCTCCTTCTGTTCTTAGGAAACCACTTACAGGCTATTCGTCAATGGAAATGAACATCACTCCTCCGCTGCCAAATCGGGCGCCTCCGCCTGCCCCTATAGCAGTCACTCCTACCATTCGAACAGTACCAGAAGACGATATCTCTGAAGAAAGCGACAATAGCTCCGACGATGCTGCTGAAGATGAGTTTGTATCCTGCCCGTTAGAGGAGTGCGGCGAGGAAGTGCCTGCCAGCGAGATTGACGAGCATATCGAGCTCCATCAAGCAGAGCAGGTTGTCTTGGACGATCCATCTTCTGCTCCACAACAACAATTACAGCATCAGAATCAACATCATTACCACTCTCGTCACTATTCATCGTCTACATCTTCTCGCTCACATAAATCCAAAGTCTACGCATCTTCCCAAAGCACAATTACCAGCCCAAAAGATCCTGATCTGAATTCACACGCTTTAAACTCGTACTATGCTCCTCAAGCTTGCATCAATCAGCATTCTCCGACATCAGCCAAATCTCGGAAAATGGATCACTTCAAAGTTGGCTCCTCTGCTTCGAGTGCAACCAGCTCAAATCCGGTTTCGCCCAACCGTCGGCGCTCCTCGCCCGCTGCCATGTTCTCATCCAGCAGTACCGCTGGTACCCTCGTCAATTCCGAGACAAGCAGCTTTCTTTTGCATCCAGCGAATATCTCATCAGATAGACCTATTGGAGTTTCATCGGACGAAGAAAATGCGAGCATTTCAGATCAAGCAAGCCAATTCGATGCCGAAACCAAGCCACAATTGAGTACAAACCTTCCAGAACCGCTGAGGAACGTCAACGAAAATCCCAGAAAACTTCGCCGTAAACGCCATCACAGTGGTTTTAGTTGGAATGGCATAAAACGCAAATACTCTTTCATCAATGGTCTATTCGGAGATCCAGGCAAGAGGAAGTCATCCAGAGATCTCAATCCAATAAGATTAGGTGTAAGTTACTGTACCTTCCCTCTTTATAAGAATGGGCATATCCCCCTTCTTCCCTATTACTTGACCTACCTTTGAAAACTGCAAAATGCTGACTATCTGGCGAAAGAGAAAAGAATTAGGACCGCATGCATACGAGAAGCACATGCCAAAGTGGCTTTACCAGCAACTGGAACGCGGTCCCAAAGTCCATCGCTATAATCACATTAGCCGCGACGGCCGTGTTGTAAAACATGAGGTAGTTGAAAACGAAACCCCTGGCATTGTGCCCATGCTTGCACGGCTGTCAGAACTAGATCCAGATGTTGGCTATGCTTTCTACTGTCATCCGGCTACCACGCATGTGTGCAAGGAGAGCAATGAGGGTGGCTTTTGCGGCTACCGAAATATTCAGATGCAAGTCTCATATCTGCAAGGTGCGAAAGCAGTTGGCCATGAAATGTTTCCCGGTAACCAGGTACCTGGTATTCTCCATTTGCAAGATGTCATCGAAAATGCATGGGACAATGGCATTAGTCCTATTAGTAGACAGCAGATTGGCACGTTGAAAGGAACAAGAAAATGGATTGGGACGTTGGAGGTAAGCAGATTCTCCAAGACCTGACTGATACCTGTGGGCGACTTGCTAACCTCTTTGGTGATGATGATAGGCCATGGCGCTTTATGCCAATCTTAACATTGACTGCGAAGTATATGCATTTGCCGACTCCAAAGAGCAGTACGCTCATGAAAATCTCTGCGACAAAGTTGAGGCGTATTTCCAATCTGGCGTGTCTCAAACCACCAACTATGCCGGCCATCCAGCTCCAGGTGAGCGAATCAATCGCACATTGCTACCTCCGCTCTACCTGCAACAGCCTGGACATTCACTCACCATCATCGGAATTGAACGTCACGTATCTGGTGAGCGCTTCCTCATGGTTCTTGATCCGATGTACCGGACCAGCCGCGGCATGAACCAGCTCCTTGATGTTGGACCTCGTGGACTTCGAAGAGCAAAGACAGAGGCCATGAAAATCTACCGACGTGGCGACCATAGACTCAGCCGCTATGAAGAGTTTGAGATCCTGATGTAAGTTTACAGAGGGTGATCGGGGTGCTATTGAAGAGAACTAATCATCGTCATACACAGACTTTCTGCACCGCCGCCAGCTTTTCCTGCATGGGAGGTAGGGAAACGTACCCCACGATAACCATCGTTCGCATATTATGCCGTCACGTAGCACTACGATCTATGAATATATTTAATCATATCACATCATTCATGCTCAAAGCATCTGAACTCAGCCCCCAAATCTCATCACAATTCCAGCCATCTACAGCACTTCATCTACAGACTTCAATCATTCCTACCACTCACACTGAGAAACCTTGCTGAACATATTGACTTTAGATTCTTAGCCAGCTGGAATGCTCCGCAGTCTTCACCATGTTCGACTATACCCGTGGGGCGTACGAATATTGGCCAGATTATGCTTTCTGCAGCTTGTTCCCATGGCACATGTTCGGCTCCCAATTCTCCCTGCGAGAAGCAAGATTCCTCTCGCCTCCACCGGCCGCACAATACACGGCACCGGCCTCAATTCCACATCTTTGTGTCCCACAAATGTTTGCACGGCAAGACTCTGCAGGAAATACCCAGTCATTGCCTTACGATGGCTGGATGGTACCTGGCGCCATAGCTCGCTTCGGAACCGGGTACGAAAGGCTATGTCAATATCCTTCTACTGGGGTTGCTTGTGAATGTGGTTGTGGCTGTGGCATCGATAACATCGGATGTGGATAGGACTGCCTATCACGATGTCCCGACTACTTCCCCCAATCTGAGCCATATTACTTGACAAACTGGAGTATCGCCCGCATGAACAGCGAGCAACAAACAGGAGAGTTCGAAGCCCCACCGCCTCCATACGACATCTCAGGTGCTCGATTGACTGCTGTTGGTCCTGGCACATGGGCGCGCGAAATGCCCGTGCCTACAGGCACAGAATGCAGCAAACGTGAAGAGATGAACCTACAGACTTGTCCTTATCTATCGCTTCCTCGCCACAATCCCAGCGGTGGTGGTCATGCTTTCGCTTTTGAGACCGTCCTTCAGGAGGAACAGATACAGTACCAAAAGAGGTGGTTCCAACAGCTTCATCGGGCGGTGAACGATAGATATATTGAGCAAATGCAGCAGCAACAGCTGATGGGCGGAAGGGGCTGTGACTGTGGTCTCGCTGGGTGTGCTGAGTGTAGTGGTATGTTACTTCTGCTTTGAAATTGTTCTTGAATTCAATAGTTCTGCTCTTGCTTTTTGCGACATCCTTGCCTTTACTCCCCACGGTGATATTATCCTTGCAAGCTCTATCTCCTCACATCACAGCATTGGAGCGTGCCTTGGCTGACATACATAGATCATGAGATGGATCCTGTGTCCGCTCCCAGGTCTGCACAAGAACAAATCGAGCAAATCGCCACCCTGCAGGAACAATTATGCGCATTGCAAGAACGAGCGGACGGATTAAGGGAAGATGAGCCAGACTTCTCCGAAGAAGATGAAGATCCGGAGATCTCTCAAGCCTACGCTGTTGCGGACGCCTATGATGAGTTCTTTAAGGATGAGGACCCATATACCGATGTTCCTACTTCTATATCAGCCGGTAATGCCGCTGCTTTGCCCAGTCAGGTGAGTTCTCCTGAGCTGTCATACGCTCAACTTCACCGAGTGAAGTGTCCACAAAATCGCAACTCAACTCAAATACTCTGTTGCTTGACATTTTCAAATCTGTCAATCACAATTTGATGGGTTGCAAAGACAGTGATCATTATATATTAGAAAGTCTTGGTTGGAATCATTGGTGGACACCGGGCTCTATAAAAGCTGTACACTGACTTCTTTAGGACTATGTGATGAATGCTACTCTCACCGGCCCATCTTCAGGTCAATCTCCAGCACTCCATCTACAAATATCTGGTATTGGATCTGGCAATTCTTCTCGCCCAATTGATGCAACAGCTCCAGTTGTTTTCCCACATGCTAGCTGCATGACTTTCATGAACGGACGGAAGCGAAAGTTTGAATGGATGGAAGGACAGTTCCATACCAGTGAGTAATAGAGCTCAACATCCTCTCCTCATTCTAGAGCTACTATTCATTGAGTACTTCATATCGAGAAAACACCAAACTAACCGCCTTGCAGAGTCGCCAGTCAAAAGATCCAAGCTGTCAGACAATCTAAAGGCAGATCTTGACTGGTTCCGCCTCATGGACGACTATCTCACCAACCTCACAAGAGACACTGTCGGCCTCCCAGTCTCCGATCCACAAGTAGACTGGGCCTTGCAGCGCAACTACACATTGTGGATCGAACACTTCCAGATGGTACAAAGGACTGTTGAAAATGAGCAGTTCAAAGCAGATACCAGCAACAACGCCTCCGCGGCAATGGTCCTTACTGCTAGGGACCTTGAGAATATCCGCTATGCTAAGAGCCGTCGCGGATCTCCCGTGCACGTTCACGCAATCATGCCGTTGGTGTGCAAGAAGAAAAAGAAGAGGTTCCTGAAGAGGAAGAAGGAGTATCTGCTGGTGGGTGATGCGGAGCGGCTCAAGCAATTGGCCGGTACTCTTGAGTATACCACTCGTCGTCGAGCGGGTAAAAATGGATTGCTTTCTGCGCGGATAGGTCGTCATCTGGGGTGAACCGTGACGGAAGCCAGCAACACGAATGATCAGGGGTTTGCTATTTGTTCACGGAGTAAATTGCTGCTTTGAAAGAACGGTCATTGGGAAAAGCGGTTGGGCATGGGTGTAGGTCTTTTTCATCGTTTGTAAATTGTCAATTGATGCAATTCTTAATCACAAATAAGCATGTTTCTAGACTCTAGTGACTGGTGATACAAATCGTCTGATGCTTTAAGGTCATCACTCAATTCACGAACATCTCGTCTACACAGTAGACCCATCGGGGTTTCTCGTTTGATATCATATTGCTAGGGCCACTACCATAGGCTGCACCCTTGAGCTTGAACTCCTACAGTAAGTTTCATAGTCCTGAGTGCCTCGATCAGCTACGTCGAAGTGAAGAGAAGGATAGCCAGCCCAATCAAGTGAACTTCATAAAGAAGCCGAGTACAGTGAATGAAATACCCTCAGTTTCTTGGTCTAAAGTTATCGAGGAAAGGTGAGGGAACATTGAAGCTCAACTCTCAACTACATATGTATGACAAGGCTGCAGTTCAGCCTTGTGACGCCCTAATAAGGAAGGACTCGGCTAGAATCGGAATGCATGTCTGGTACTTGTGGCGGCTGGCAACCACACCCCGTCCACCAATTGCGGGCACGTCTCTCATTGACCGTTCCTGAATATTATTGAGACCGAGATCTTGGTGGTGATCTACTTTAACTGTCCTCCAACCTCAACAGCTTCATGTCTTCTCATCTACACCTACATCCCTTATTTTATACTCCTTCATCCCTTCCTATTTGATGGGCAGTTGATCCAAATTGCAGTTTCTCTAAGCATTGTCTTCCAGACTCCATCCATCCCCCTCAATCCTCTCTCATCTCAAAACAACATCTTTGTACTCCCAGTCTACCACTAATCCTCGAACTTGGTACTTTTACTTCTGGTTATCAGTTCTTCATATACCATAGCTTTAACTGCATCGCTCTATCGAACATTTGATAGCTAATACCTTGAGCACTTCTACATCCCAGAATGGCTCCCCCCAAGCAGAGAAAGGTAGCCCTCGTTGGTAGTCGTTCCGTTGGTACGTCAAAGTGAAGTATGTATCCTTGTTCAATGGGTCACTAACCACTCTCAGGCAAGTCTTCTTTGACTGTTCAGTTTGTCGAAGGCCATTTTGTCGAGACTTATTACCCGACGATCGAGAATACTTTTTCCAAGATCGTTCGGTTCAAGGGTCAAGACTATAACACAGAAATCATTGACACTGCTGGACAAGTACATTGCCCTCGTTACTATAATTTTGACACATTGCTGACGCTGCCATTACAGGATGAATACAGCATACTACAATCTAAGCACTTCATTGGAATCCACGGTTACATGCTTGTCTACTCCGTCGGTTCCAAGCAAAGTTTCGAGATGGTCAAAGTCATCCGTGATAAGATCCTAAACCACCTCGTACGTTCCTCCCCAGCTAACCACACTCATCCCAGCTGACATTCTCAGGGAGCCGACGCCGTCCCAATGGTAATCGTCGGCAACAAATCCGATCTCCGCCCCGAACAACGCCAAGTCAGTAAAGAAGACGCCCGCGCCCTTGCCGAAAACTGGAAATGCGCCTGGACCGAAGCCTCCGCACGCTTCGACGAAAACGTCTCCAAAGCATTCGATCTCATGATCGCCGAAGTGGAGAAGCAACAGAACCCCAATGAGCCAGCCGGAGACTCGTCCAAGTGCGGAATGATGTAGTGCCCGTCCAAATGCAGGATCTCGTAGTACCTCGAGTACGCGCAGTGCTGGTTGTATCGCCGGCGCCTGGACTGGCAGGATTGGCTGACGCGTGGTGATTCGAGAAGGTTGACGAGGCCGGCGGCGGCGGATGATCGGTGGTGGTTGGTGGCGAATACGAGAAGGCATCGGGTTGGTGCTTATGCGGATTCGATTTACACTCCTTGGGATTGGGATAGTGACGCTTTTTTTCTGTAATGGTGTTCTGGTTGGGTTTTGGGCGTATTTGGTAGGTGGTGGGAGGTTTTCTTGTCTTTACTTACATTGTTCGCTATTGGGGATTGTCTTTGATGGCGCTTGGGAGTTGGAAGATAATTTTCCCCTGCCTTGGTAATTTGAATCCATTTGTGGTTTGAAACTGTTTTCTCAAGTTCGGTGTCGTAGTTTCATGAGCCAGCTTTTGATCGTCTCATCAAAGAGCCGATGAACTGTCAACGTTTTGTGCATCCATTCTATCAAATTTACTTCAATCATTACACGTATAGTCATACATACTACTAACTAGATACCTATTGTCTATTTAGACAACGTTGATCCTAAAGGTTTAGGTGCCTTGGGTACGTATACTACTTCCCAGAAAATTATTGAAAAAGGCACTCAATGAGAGCGAAGACTAGACAGAACTGCTCCGACATATTCATTCACATTCCTAAAATACGGGCCATATTTTGATATCGTGAATGGAATATAAATAGACCTTACGGCAACGACATTGATCCTGGTCTGGAAATTAGATCCCTGCAACGCCACGCTTTAATCCCTGCCCAAAATTTCACGATCAAGAGTTGACCGTTGAATTTCCAAGGCTGAGACAAATCGTTCTTAATTTATACGGAAAATTGTCATTCAATTATATGTCCATCATTGTGAGAAGTATATCCTGCTATCCATCGATCATATAAAATACACAAAATCACAGATAATGGAGTATAATTGCACAACGCGTACAACAGGACCAACAAGGCTAGCGGGGGGATGCGGCTGAGCATCACAAACTCGCGTGAGCCTCCCCCTTACAGAACCTCAAAAGTCGTCCCACTCTCTGAATCTAATCTCCTCCTTCGTAACACCCTTTTGTGCATCGTGTCTTTATGCTCTGCCACCGCTCTTTACTTACTGTCTCTCGTTTCTCTCTGCTGTGCTGTTTGTTCGCTTCTCAACACTCATTGAACCCCTTTTCTCGAACGTTATGACACAACAACAATCTTCCTGTTGACAGCAATGATCCCGCCGTCCTCACACGCGCCCTCCTCCTCTAACGCAATATGGAGCGGCACAACTCATATCAAAGCCTCTTCGGAGTCTATGCGAATGGTCCTTCTGACTGCTAGTCTGATTGGGATACAGTCTGTTTCTCCTCCCTTTATACACTCTTTATACTGACTTTGCGAACAGGTTCACATGGGGTATCGAAATGACCTATTGCACTCCCTACCTCCTCAACCTCGGCCTAACGAAATCGCACGTTTCCCTCGTCTGGATCGCTGGCCCATTGTCCGGCCTCGTCATGCAGCCTATAATCGGGATTCTCGCCGACGCTAGCACATCACCCTGGGGTCGCCGCAGGCCATACATGGTCGTCGGTACGATTGTTGTTGCGGCATGCCTGCTTCTGCTGGGTTGGACGGCTGAGGTTGTCGCACACCTTATGCCATCGGCGAGCGTAAATATCAGGCGCGAGGCTACTATTGCGTTGGCGGTTGTGGCTATCTATGGTGTCGATTTTGCGGTTAATGCGGTGCAGGCATGCTCGCGTAGTTTGATTGTGGATAGCCTGCCGAGCAATAAACAACAGTCGGGCAGTGCGTGGGCTTCGCGGATGGTGGCGGTGGGACATTTGGTTGGTTATGCGATTGGTGCGGTGGATTTGACTGGTGTTTTTGGTACGGCGTTGGGAGATTCGCAATTCAAGCAGTTGACGATCATCTCGGCGCTGGCACTGATTCTATGTGTGTCTGTGACGTGCTGGGCGGTACAGGAGCGCGTTCTGGTGTCTCGGAGGAGGACGTCGAGCGAGAAGGACGACAAGGGGGGCATCGTGGCGATGGTGATGCAGATTGTGCGAACGACGCAAAATCTGCCAGCGCGTATTTCGGCGATTTGCTGGATCACCTTTTGGTGTTGGATTGGGTGGTTTCCGTTCCTGTTCTACAGCACGACTTGGATTGGCGAGGTTTATCTACGTTACAATGCGCCACCTGAGGCTCGAGACCATCCAGACTCGCTCGGCCAGGTCGGCAGGATGGGTAGTATGACGCTCATCATCTTCAGTCTCGTGACATTTGTCGCCTCGGTCCTATTGCCGTGGGTCGTCCAGTCGCCAGAGGAAGAAGCTGGTGGCATTGGCGAGTTTACACCGCGCCCACCAGAGAGTATCGCTGGCGTCCTTCTCGCACTCCAAAAGTACAAGCCTACGCTTCTCAGCGCCTGGGGTTACTCGATTGTCATCTTTGGCGCGTCGATGATATGCGCGCCTTTCGTCACAAGTATGCGCGCGGCCACCACCATCGTCGCCCTCTGCGGCATGTAAGTCTTGATCCCTTCTTCCTTCTCACAATCACCACTAATATCGATAGTCCCTGGGCCATGCAATGCTGGGCACCATTCACATTCCTCGGCCAAGAAATCAACCGTCTCTCTACCACCACCCACCCATTAACCGGCGCGCCCAAACGCCGCGACTCCAGCGACTTAACCCACGCTCAAAAAGACGCCCTCTATAGCGATCTCGAAAAGCACGCCGCCGCCGACCCCGCCCCCGGCAGCGACCTAGCAGGCGTATATCTCGGCATCCTCAACCTCTACTCAACAGTCCCACAGTTCATCGGCACAGTGATCAGCTGGACAGTCTTCTCACTGCTGGAGCCCGGCAAAAGTCCAGAACTGGCAAAACATGCGCATCCAGACGAACATCATGGCACAGATGGACCGAATGCTATCGCGGTGTGTTTATTCATTGGCGCGCTCGCAGCTGTAATGGCGGCTCGGGAGACCAGGAGGTTGGAGGGTTGAATGCGCGTTGTGACACCTATATGGGAGGGCGATGTGATGCTGGGATCATATTGTGGCGCACCAACGCGTCCCGTGGAGTATCTCGATCAGCGCGGGTAACACACCATCAAGACAATGAATGTTTGCTTCATCCAAACATCAAGTATCACGGCCAAATGGGAAATGGAGCGGCATGGAGTTTCTTGTTCATGGAGGAAAGGAGTTTATTTGCTATGCCGTTATTACTGCAACTGGCGATATTGGGAACTACTCATGCAGCAAATGCAGCATTATTGTACAAGGTATTACGGACGATTGCGATGCATGTATATTGAAGGGGAACAGCCGAGATAAATGCTAAATACTGTATTACTACTACTATCTTGATAATGGTTCTGGAATTCTCCACTACTGATAATGTATTGCTGTATGGACAAGGCTGGGATGCGGGAGGGTTTGCCGTGTACACCCGAGAATGCTGGGTGATATCTCGGGCCCGCTTTATTCTTGAGCTTTCCTGGTTTGATATGCTAGGTAATTGCTACACAAGAGAAAATGGCATGACGGTTTGAGCTGTAGGGAGAAAGATTGGGTAGAATGATTTATTGTTGAGCGAATCAAAATGGCGGTGAGCATAAGAGGTCGTCACCTGATAGATGTGTGCTGCTGGAGATCGATATCAAAGCTGGAGTGTAGGCGGCAAAGTGTAGTCGAGGTTTTGATTCATATGAGCGGCGATAATACAAGTTTCCTCAAAGAAACATACTCTTGGAAATATGTAGCATACTATGTAGCTAAGCCCTGCGAACTCGATGCAGGCAAAATACCAGTATCTAACGTGCTGTATGATAGTGGAGCTTATGCCCGTAGGTTCTCATTATTGACCTTGGAGTAGACAAGATTCGGCGTGCTATACAGGATACTATAAACATTTGAACAACTGGACAGCTTCCTGGGGTGTTCTGATATACTCATGTCTTTGATATCAAAATGTTAATATCAAAATGATGCAAGGCAGGCACGCAGGTTGTACCTACCTATCCTAATTAAGTAGGAACAGGGATTAAATGATTCTCGAAGGCAGTCGCGCCCCACCATTTTGGCAGCCACGAATGTCATGGATTAGCCCATAGAACCTTTGCACGCTAGAGCTTAGACAGGCCTTAGCGTGCCTTCCAGGTCTTCATCTTTGCCTCTTGATTTTTGCATCGACAAGACCACCCCTCAACCCACTAATAAACGCTTCTGCATCCACACATCTTCCAATCTTCTCAACTTCTCTCACATACATTGCGAACTGCTCTGTGTCTCCCTCGATTTCTCTACACAGTTCTCACATTGTATCTTCCAGTCATGGCGGCTCCCTTTCGCAACCAGCCAGTCGACTTGACCGCTCCGTAAGTCTCAGTGCCCCAGTAAATATCAAGACATAATTGGCTTTGTTGCTGAACACATCCGCCCTCGTCAAACTCGCTTTGCTAACTCGTGTCTCCTTGCTCAGTACGCCCCAGAACACTCCAGCAAACAATGCTCCCATCAACTCCCGTGCCCAGGCACCTGACGTTGGCAGTATTAAAGAAGGTTTGTACCCCACGCTGCACGGATCATCCTTCTCCCTCGTTCCTCCCCATCAAACAATCAACCACAATGGAACTCTCTAACAATGTGACAGAGGATGATGCGCGAGCTGCCATTGCTGGTATGGTAGCCGGAAACCCCGCTCTTGTCGCCCTTATGCAAAACAAACTCAATGGTCTCATCGGCCGCTCATCCGGCTATATCGAGTCCCTACCCGCCGAGGTTCAACGACGCGTTGCCGGACTCAAGGGTGTTCAAAAGGAGCACAGCAAGCTCGAGGCTCAATTTCAAGAGGAGGTCTTGGAACTCGAGAAGAAGTATTTCCAAAAATTCACTCCACTTTACCAGAAGCGTGCTGCCATCGTCAACGGCTCTGTCGAACCTACCGAGGAAGAGGTCGAGGCTGGCAAGCGCGACGAAGAGGAAGATGAAGACAAAGACGCCGAGGAGAAGTCAGAACCAAAGGAGACTTCTGGAGAGCCATTGAAGGGCATCCCGGAATTCTGGCTCTCAAGTATGAAGAATAACGTTTCACTGCAAGAGATGATCACCGACAACGATGAGACTGCTCTTCGCAACCTTGTCGACATCCGCATGGAATACCTTGACAAGCCCGGATTCAAGCTCATCTTCGAGTTTAGCGATAACGAATTCTTCACAAACAAGCTTCTCACAAAGACATATTTCTATAGAGAAGAGAGTGGCTATGGCGGTGATTTCATTTACGATCATGCCGAGGGCCACAAGATCGAGTGGAAGACTGGCAAAGATCTCACCGTGCGAATTGAGAGCAAGAAGCAGCGCAATAAGAGTAAGCAAACAATCTTCCCCAGCCACAAACATCTGCTAACCTTTTCTAGCCACGAAGCAAACTCGGGTTATCAAAAAGACCGTCCCATGTGACTCGTTCTTCAACTTCTTTGAGCCACCAAAGCCCCCGGCTGAGGAGGCTGAAGCCACATCCGACATCGAAGAGCGACTTGAGCTTGACTATCAACTCGGAGAAGACATCAAGGAGAAGATCATCCCACGAGCCATTGACTGGTTTACTGGTGAAGCTCTTCAATACGAGGCTTTTGACGACTTTGAGGGCGAGTTTGAAGATGAAGATGACGAAGAGGATGACGACGATAGCGATGATCGTGATGACGATGATGAGGATTCCGAGTTCGAGGTTCGTATGCTCAATAAGCTTGGCGATGGTACGTTTACTCACACTGAATAGGGCGGCTCATCGGCTCCAAAACAGGAGACTGAATGCAAACAGAGCTAAATCAGCAATGTTGGACGGACTCTCCTAGTCAAAAAGCAGCACTACGTACGGGCACATGTCACCACCATTCCGCAAATCCTTCGTCTCCTCGCATCCTTAACCCAACCACGAAAATCATCCACCATCCATATACTTCCAGTACTCAAAATGAAAAAGCGAAAGTCCGCCTTTAAGGCGCAAGCCAGAAGTTGTCCATTTTCGATCACTCATCCGTCCTTATATCTTCGTCGACTCTCGCGTTTACTCACTCCGCCCATCTGCGGGCTGTGTTTTCCACTTGTTCAATAGAAATCGGACTACTGTTTGCTATCGCGTCTGGTATTGCAAGCCTAGAAGGGTCATAGTTCTGTGTTTGTACGTGTTGGCTTCATTGACTAGGCGGGGTATGTTTAGTTGTGGTTGTGTCTGCGACTTTCTTAGGTAATTAATGTTATTGTCTTGCCTTATTCTATTGATTTGCTTGGATATGTCTAGATATGGGCCTAGATTGGGAGGTAGTATCTTGTCTGGTCTCGTTAGTTGCTTCGATGCTGATGTCGTTCATAGGTTGCACCGGCCCAATTGTTGACCTATGTTATCCTAAACTTCCAGATTTCTTCAGAAGTGTAAGTTGGAGGTCAAATCGGTCGGATCCACGGCCACCAACTAACATTCAATTTCTCCAGTGCGCAAGTACCTAGGTACACCATCGATTTAGTGTTGAGCTCCTCCAAAACACCTCATAAAGCGGGCGGTTCTTCCCATTCTATCATCACCTCTAGCGCCGTCGACGCTACACCACCTCATGTCATATCCAAATTTCCTTACTTTCACCAAGAACAGGTCCAATATATTCCTCTGTCGCAAGTCGCTGACACGAAATTCTCGAACTTTCCCTTTGCGAGTCCCGGGATCTTCTGCTCGCAGTTTCAAAGTCTCGCACCTTTCCACTAACGACCCTTCACTTACCGCTTTTCGCCATTATCCTTCTATCATTGTCCTCACTTGCACCGACGTCCTTCGGGCCAGAACGTGACGTTCAATCCCAGCGCTTTTCTGTCACCGCATACGTCGCTCCACGTATCAACTTGTGAGCATTAGCTACCTCTTCCACATCTACTGTCCATTCATTGGCCTTTACACAGAAACCGGCTTACTCCACGATGTTTTACCAACTTTACCAACACTATCTTGCCAACGTCTTTGGTCAGCTCACGGTTGTGCGGTATAGGCCTTCTGCATGGAACCAAACTCGTGCATGGCCATATATCTACCCACCGCTGCGCAAACTGCACCAAACTGTCTTGAACTTTGGACAGCGTCCATTAAAGCCACGACCACCACCACGACCTCAACAACGCTCGGGTCTATTGAGAATGCCAATGGAGGTATTGGACATCATAACAGAGATGGCCGCTTTCACGCCTGCGAAGCCTCCGCAAAAACAGAAGTACGTTGTCGATTCTTGTTATGGTAGAACTGTGCGCACACCTGGAATACTAACTGCTATCAGGCGAACTGCAAGCGTGCCTTCAGATGCAGGTTTTACGATTCCAACCTGTCTCTCTTGCCCGAAATATGATGCGAAGAACTTGGCTCGCGTCTGCATCCAGCTTTACTTATCTGTTCGTCGACTGTCTTTTCAGCAGGTCTCCCTTCCTGTTCAATTTGATTCTAATGGGAAGGTTGACGTTGGGCTAATGTACTCCAAAGTCATGGCCAGCCCCAAAGACGTCTGGAAGCACTGTCGCTCAGTATTCGTATACAGTCGGGGCGCTACGTTTTGTCCCCGTTCAAGATGGCAACCTATTGATCTGAAAGCTCTTTTTCGGTCCACAATGAGGGATGTTAAGTGCGTCAGCTTCTCTTATGGCGTTGGAGATTGCTACCATGTTCCTGAAGTCTTTCGGCTAATGTGTTCTGAACTGCCTTCAATGCGACATTTGACCTTACATATCCCTTGGCACGATCAAAAATGGCAGGGGCGCGGGAGGCGACAGTTCGAAGGTCTTCTCGCTGCATCGAACCGGGTCGAGTCATTGACATTTCACAACTACTGGACCATCCGTGCCTTGGCCCGCTTGGTCAAACGTCAAGGACAAACCATTACCCGTCTCAACATACATTTCCCTATCCGCCATCCTGCACAAATTGTAGATCTCCACTTACCCAACCTCCAGGTCTGCCAGACTTCATGGCACGGAGACGACCTACGAAGATCGATCACCTTATCTAATGGTCTCAGATTGGGTATGATCAATCTCTGTGGTCCCAAAACCCACACCATTGTAGTCCACCTGGGCTTCAGCGAAGACAACTTTTTTGACATATTCGAAAAGCAAAATTTTCTACAACTTTTTGATGATCTTGCGGCCCAGCGACCAGCTCTCAAATCTTTGCAAGTGGTTGAGGAACCCCGAACTGACCATTTCAACCTTCCGAATGATAGCCGCACTCTCAAAAAGCACTATTCCGACAGTGGTGTCGACGACATTGTTTGGAAGCACATGGACTTTTTAGATTATTATACTAGTCGACATTACGACCGGGCTCTTCATGTCCTAAATGTCTACAGCTGGCGTGAGGATGTTGCTCGCCATGCTGCGAGTTTGGGTATCGTCTTCAAAGCTCCTACACCGCGGTTGACTGATGGGGAATTACGTTTCTTAAAGGAAGCTGTGGAGAGGCAGCAGCCGAAGTACGAAGCCAGAGTTGAACTTTTCGGGATTCTGGATTACACAATTCGAAGTCATGAAGACTGAAGATGCTTCGAAGAACATCAACTGATGGAATGAACAAGTTGGCGTGCTCTCATTGACTTCACTGCCTACTCTCTGCGGCGCTGATCGGCGAATGTCCTGGTCCAGCGATGCGTAAAATTTGGGTAAGAATTGAATGAATCACACATATAGCCCATGCTCGTTATGATAGATACGATATCAATAGCTCTTTCCAACCTTGTCAGGCCCGGTGCCGTCTCGCTCTTTCCTTGCATTTTCTAGCTTACTATCTGACCTGCTGCATCAAGCACGAGCTCCACGACTTTCGCGTGACGTTCCTGCTAATCGAAGCTCATAGAAACTTCAAAGGCTACGGTACTCCAGGCAACAGACTCGATACCTCCCACCACACTTTTATTCTGATACGATCTAAAACCTCTCACAACCCCGAATTGTCTGCAGCACCAACTCTTCTACAATAGCATAGTCTCTCCTGCTAACAGGCTTGCCCATCGCATCTTTCCGTAACGAAGATTTCAGTCAGTACAAGTTGGTAATCGGTTGATATCTCTATAATTCTTACCTATTTACCACCTTTCTTTGAGCATTGTGCCTCAAAGTCTGAGATGATTTATTCCATTTTCTTCAGCACATCAAACTAACCTCGCGCAGACGTCAAATTCAAACACTAAGACTACTTTCAATCCCCGACACCACACTCCATCAAACTCAACGAAACCCATCATGCTCTGCGATACCTACCTGGCGAACGTCGATGGAATGCTCAGAGTCGTTCCGACGAAACCTCCTGTTACTCGCTGGGAACCACGAAGCTGGCCGTATATCTATCCGCCGGTTCCTAAGCTTCATCAGACTGTTCTCAACTTTGGACAGCGTCCACTACGACAGCCTCGACTTCAGCAGACGTCGAGTCTCCTCAGATTGCCTTACGAGATTTTGGATATGATTGTCAAATTGGCGGCTTTTACACCGTTCGTTACTCGACCGAGATCGGCGTATGTTTCTGATGGAAAGTCTGCACATTCTCTAGACTAAACTTTTATCAGGTCCCACAAAGCTGATTACACAGTTAGAGAATTCAGTACTCGCCACATCTGTCTTGCCTGTCCTTACTATGATCCGAGTACACTTATTCAAGTTTGTTACCAACTGTGGTAAGTCACTGTGCTCAGCGCTCTTGAAGCTTTCACCTGCGGCTATTTCGAACTGTCATCTAGTTTCCATTTCATGGGCTACAGAAATAATCGGTAGGCAATATGACTGGCGCGCGCCTTTGATACTAAAGATCAAATCTGCTGGGAGCGCGCCCTTCATCTTGTCGGCCCATTGAGTAGCTAGTTGTATTGTTGACAGCGGCTTGACGGCCGATGCGACCCTTCCTAAAGCTATCAAGCCCAGGATATTGTCATTAACACCATCTCAGGCTATTAGCTCGACCATTGTCCTTTCGAAGCATATATCTAGATGTCGAATTTGATCGGAATGGCAACGTCCACCTCAGCTCCTTATATTCCAAAGTTCTGGCGAGTCCCAAGAGCTTCTGGAAATATTGTCGCTCAGTTCACGTCAGAGGCTACATCAATACAACTCGTACTCAGCCAAGCCGACAGATCATTGACGTAGCAGCTTTTATACGGATTACTTTCGGTTCCATCAAATGTCTCAGCTTCAGGTGGTGCATGACCAACGATTGTCCGCAGGAGTTTTCTCTGATGTGTTCAGAAATGAAGTCGATGCGGCATTTGAGTCTTGACTGCGATGAAGACTTTTTCAACTTCTTGCAGTATGAAGCGCTTATCGTGGCGTCACGTCGCATCGAATACCTGACACTGGAGAATATGGAGGACACCGTGCTCGATGAGCTTATGTCTTTGACCCAATCACAAAGCAAATGGCTCACTAGATTGAATATCTCCGATCCACCTTACTGCAGCAATCCCTTGTTGCCATATGAGTCGATAGATCTGCCCAATCTTCAAATCCTGCATACTGATATTCGATCAGGGAAGTGGGTCGCTGCTAGGTGGAAATACATCGCATGGGAATTGGTCAGCGGATGTGGTCCCAAGACGAACACACTTATGCTAGATATGCATTCGACGTCGATCTTCGAGTTTGATCAACGTGATGGACGCTCCTTCAGGTACATCTTGGATCAGCTAGCCATCCATCGGCCTGCACTGAGGACGCTGGAACTGATCCAGCCTTTCCACCGCGAACTTGATCACCGTCGGCTGGCCGATTTGGTACAGCTACATGAAGCCCCTAGCTCATATGCTCGATCAAGTATAAACAATTCGCTTATGACATTGGAAAATCCTTACCATGTTCTGGAAGACATCGCGAACCATGCTACAGAGCTTGGCATCACATTCAGATATCCTAAGCCCTATTTCACAGACGAGGAGCTCGCTCGAGTAAAGGAAACCGTGGAAGAATTGTCTAATCAGGAGACTCGGTAAGCTACCATGGATAGTGACTACACTTATGTCACGGATTCTGAAGAGGATTGAGAAGGACTTGTACTTGATCAAGTCATGCTAGGAAATATGTCGTGTTTTTGACTATCGATCATGGCAGATAACGTCCGACATGAGAGAGAACCTTTTTTACTTCGTCAATTCGTTGAAGTTTCAAGGTTAACCGAGGATGTTTCCATAGTTACGATTTCATCACGTAGAAATACCCTGCTAGGCTCTTTGAAATGTTTTTGGGTCATGAACTCAATATGTTTAAAGGGCTAATCGATTGAAAGATATATAGCAAAGGCCCATCACCGCCAATGGCTGCCATTTGCATGTCTTCATCGTAGAGCATGCTATATTTCCTATTGCAACCGAAAATGAATCAAGTCCTGAAAGCGTCCTATGGCGAACAAAACACTCGATACTAAAATATCCTGAATCTGCTTTCAAGTATCATGAACTATGCATATCATTTTTCTAGGAAAAGCTATCCCTCAAATCATTTTCATTCCTCTACGGGTTCCGCTGAACTGTTTGACTTTCAAGTATCCGTCCCATCATGAATGTAAACCACCCTAGGCCTATATTTGGGGTAAAGAGCAACTGAACACCTTGATCATGGAATCTTATAGCGATTTCCTGAAATCTATACCAAGGATAGCGATGTGTCAAAGGATCAAAGGTTAGCGTCGCGTAGATTCTAGTATTTGGGACATTAACCAAAGACACATCTGGGGCATAGAAAATCTTTACAATCTTCGTTGGCTTTTCATGCGTGATCAGTGCCTGGAGAAAGCCAGCTATAAAGTCTTCCGTATCCTGGTCAGGATCCGCGATACCGAATTCTGACAAATCAATGGTGACGTCCAGACTCTCCGGGCCAATAAGTTGTAAAACTACCCTTTCGGGATCTAGTACGTCATAAGCGTACGTTGCCGGCAGCATTTGTTTGGGAATTAGTCGTAGTGTTAGCTTGTGTATCTTGTCGAAGATCAGCTGTGGTGGAGTCGGCTCTTCTCCTTCCGCCAGGACTGGGATTGGCTGTGTTAGCAGTGCGATTTCTAGAGTTCGGAGCGATCTCTTCTGGGTTGATAGGAGTTCCTCAATCGCCTCCATGGTCATCGGCACGGTTACAGGTGTAAGAACAGTATAGAGAGCATTTGGTGTGTACCCAGGTGGAGCAATTGGAGCCATACCAGCGAGGCAACTATCAGAGCAGAAGTAATCTAGCCTCCATGGATACGAGGTAAGTTCTTTCAGTCGAGAGTGTGTGATCTTTTTACCATTGGATTTGAAGGCGCTGAAATGACGAAGATGCACCATCGTCCTAATAATCGACCAGAGAAACCAAAACGAGGCATCGGTTTCATTGAACCACACAACGGTGAGACACATCACATTTCCAAAGTAGGTGGCCAGTGGGCTTATTTTGTCGATAACATCCATTACAGGGGTTTCAGGTGGGGTATCAACTCCCTCATAGCCAAACTCAAGGATGAGGATCCGGCAAAGTTGCAACGGACTATCGGGGTAGTCGACAGAATTGAGTCGGTGAGCAAAAAGTTGATCGCCCATGTCTTCTCCCACCCTTCCATCGGGATAATATAACAACTTGATGACCCGGAAAAGAAGTCGTCTTGAAAGATCCCGAAACCGTCGACTTACTTGAGTACCTGCCGTTGCTCCTGGATACCAGACGGATGGGCATGTTTTGCATAGGTGGTACGCATCACGCGTAGGTATCTCTTCTTCATAGGCGAGTTTGAGAATCATGTCTAAAACCTCCGTCGGTAGTTGGTAAAGAGGGATAGCACCATTGTGAATCTGCGCTGCGTTACTCATTTTGCGTCTTTGCGTAAGGGATCAATACTACAACATGAGTCGCGGACGACTATTGGTGGTAAAGTTCAAAATTTGATGCTTAGTTTTGTGATCAACGGAAGCTGACCTTCGCGATGCGCTGTCTGCGCTCTTGTCAGGTACAGTCACTGCGCTTTTCTTCTTACGCTAAGTTAGTAGATACCCTTAAATAATGATTATAAGCTGAATTCATATATCTCTCAAAGGATCTAGAGTTTTCTTTGTATATTGTCTTTGTCATTCTCAAGGTTGTTGGAAGAGGCTAGGCTGTTGATTCCAAAATTACATCAACAACAACAAAGAAGTAATTGGATCCCCCTAGCACAACAACTTTTCTGCTCCAGTTTCTCTGGATAGTTGGCTGGGGATAAAATTCCTGGTGATATTCATGCTGAGTTCAAGATAATTTGGCATGAGATCTGAAGGTGCTTATGTGAGCTTGTATTGACTGTTGAGCTGTTTGGCTGTAGCCTGCAAACAACGAATATTGAAGACATTGAGGATGCTGAGAATTGTTATTTCAATACCCAAAAGCACTCAGACGGTAGAAATCAGAAAGTAATACATCGGCGCCGGACCTAAAATTAGCTAATACCTAAAGATTGGGAAGATGTGGGCTGTCAATAGGTCGACAAAATAATTCATGAAGTGCTTTGTCTACCAGATGCTTCGTTTTACTATCATGTGCTTTATTTCCCGTCCTATGTGTAAGCTTATAACGACTACATCGAATCCAATGGATCTCGAGCAGAAGATACAAAGAATCAACAAGGTTCATTCGGACCTTATGCAAGAGTTACAGGTTATCGATTTGGAGATTTATGCTTCGATTAATATCATCCAGGGAGCTCAGCTCTCGGATATTGGCAGATGTTTAAGCTATCCAAACTGCTTCGCATGCATCAGATGCCCAGCTTATGAGCAGAGCAAACTAAAAACCAGTGAGGTCATCTAAGTCAAAAAGAACACCGGTTCCATCAGTACACGAATTGATGAGTTGAGAACCAACTTAGTGCCTTAAAGTCGTCGCATACCCAAGTGTATCAGTCTACAACTTCCACGCGGCAGAACTTGATGTCTCTCCACCAGGACTTCAGAGCCTTTCAGAAACATCATGAAGTACACTCAAGTGCCCAAGTACTGTAATGAACGAAGCAAGTTTGGTCAGCTATTAAGCGATGCCCTTCTCTAGGGGACTATTGGAAAGAAGACACAATTACCAGCGGAGGAGCAAGCCAGTGATACGCACTTAACTAGACCGAGCTGCAAGACCCTGGAGATAGCAACTCAGGAGCAAATGTTCCAGTATCCCGGCAGTCTAAGTGACATCTCTGACAACCTCCAACGTGTACTTTTTCCTCATACAAAACTGGCCTGTCGTTGGCAAGACTACTTAGGCCGTCAGAAGCGCCAAAGCACTTTCAAGCATTTTGATCGACTTTTGTGGTATTGCGGGTACAAAGCACACTCTGTGTCTGCTCCATGGTCATTAAAAAATCTGTCGCCATTTCGCACAGAGCACTAACCTTCAAGTAGCTCAGGATATTTCTTAACGAATTTGGAGGTCGCTCACTCCAATTAGAGAGAGGGATATGTCAGAAGACGAAAGACAGAGACTGTAGGATGAAGATAACGAGCTACAGGTATAGCTACCTGCCATACTTGAAGCATATGGTCAAAGCCGCAATGATTACCGGGAGAGCTTTCGCAGTTTCTGGACCTGGTGGTGGCAAACTGTTGATGAAATACTTCCAGATCTTCAGCGGACTGCTGCTTCCGCACAAATGCATTCACAACGGACGAGGGACTGGAATTGATGATCTGTGGAGAAAGCCTTGAATATACAAAGAAAGAAGACTTCAAGTCGAGAATGAACGAAGTCGACGTGAGCGAGAGGTTTTGGAGAAGAATAGGTAATCGGATCTTAACTTCACCGATGTCATCCGCAGGTATTTCAGGGTGGACAGACATGAAAATGCTACTCAAGTATGTCATGTAGTAGCCAACCGAGACAATATCGTTCACGGCAGGTTCAAGTCTCTGTTTGGTAATGGTGAAGTGGCAATGCCATCTCTGTTCCTTGGGGTTTTACGATGCTTTGATGTTCTCCACTCGACGGCAGCGGAACCACGAAAACACGCGTCCAAGAATGTCTGCAAGCTGTTGCAACTAAAACAAATAATAGCTCCTAGGTCCATTTGTCATCGCCTACCCAACTGTTATCCCTACCCATAATCTGTTCCAAACTCCTCGCGAACTCCCCATCTACAGACCCTCCCACTCGCGGGGCCGCAACCCCTTTCAATCTCGCAAAGGGTTCCAACACCTCTTGTCCGACTCCACCAGCCTCAAACGTCTCCTTTGCCCTCACAACCTTCTTTCGAATCGCATCCAGTACCGCACTCCCTTCCAATCTGACCTCTACCCTCCCTAGCCTCTCACACTGCCCCAACAACTCCACCAAGCTCTCCACCTGCCTCCTCACGCCCTCACTAAGCCCTCTCCCACCACAGTTATACTTAATCATCCCCTTGTAGCTATCCACATGCTCTACACTCACCACCACATGTCTCACGTATCGCATATACCTTTCCCCAAAGTCAAAGGGTAAAGCTTTACTCGGTCGTAAGCCAGATGGGAGGAGCCATGAATAGAGGAAGCGTGTGCCGAGATATGTGACACGGAGCGCGAATGTGTTGGTGCCGTAGAGTTGGGCGGCGGCTTCGTGATGTAGTTGCTGGTTTAATAGAAGGGGTGTGATGGAGCCGCGAATCCAAACTGTAGATGGGCGAAGCGGTGTGGAAGGGAGAGTGAAGGGGAGCAGATAGGAGAAGATTTGGGCGCGGAGTTCTGGTTGCTGTTAGTTTGGTTTCTATAAGGCTGGAGTGGGGGATAGACCTGGCGGGAGGAGGAGGAAGTTGAAGGGCGCGGTATTGGCCATTGTGGGCTTTGTGTAAGATCCGGGCATAGTGGAGGTTGAACAGGTATTCTTTTGGCCTGGTATGTTCTAGAAGTGCGTCAACAAATAGTGTGGCAATTGAAGATATGTACCAAACAATGGGATGAAGTTAGACGTTGATGGATATAAGGCGGATTTATGGGACTTGCTGAGCGCTGATTGGTCGGTGACTTTCATCTAGCGATCATCGTGAGATTGTTTCCCAGCGTCTTTCATCATCAATCCAGAGTTATATCAAGAACCTTTCATTAGAAATCTGTAAGCCAACTGAAAACACTAAGAAGCAGCCACTTTGGAAGTCATTATGGCGCAGCTATCACTGGGCATGTACACCAAAATCTTCCTCGTGTACGTCTTCCTCGTCACTTGAACGAGACCAGAACTAACACCAACAGCGTCGGCGGCGTTGGAGTCGCTATGCCTTGGGCATTAATGAAAGCCATACCGTCACAAGAGGATTTCAAAAAGGTAGAGTAGCATCATACAACAAAAAGCCTAGGAAGCAGCTGACGTCTTGCAGAAATACCCTGAAGACCAAGCAGCGGACATGGTCAATTCGCGGCAACAGAATGTCGTAGCAATGGACAACTACATCAACCAAATGAAAGAGTACGCCAAGGACGACCGGAACAGTAAGTAAAATATTTGTAAAACTTGTTCAGATATTAACAATTGCAAGTCTGGATTGTGATGAAGGAGAAACAAGACAAGGAACGAAAAGCATACGCCAAGGCCGACGCTCACAAACAGCGCGTCGCATCAGAGGAGTTGGCGGCACGGAGAGCGGAGATGAGGCGAGAAGTTTCGTCGGGTTCATAAGATCACAAGAAATTAAAAGAAATACTTCGCTCAGACAACATGACTTTTATTGATGCTAGAGGTCTCCATCACCACTTGATGCTCTTTGATTCACAAACATCACTTGGCCATCGTCTATCTCATAGGCAAGCGATGATAGTAGTCTCTAGTGATGGACTATGTAATCCAGTTCGCCATTCAGTTGGCTGTCTAGTCACTAACCTCATAGATATAATACAAACACTAAACGATCATTCCCAGACCAATCGCAAGCAAAACACGCTGGCTATACCCGCTCGCCAAACCATTCCAATCCGCCAATCCGCATGATCATCCTAGACGGAGCCATTCTCAGACACTCGCGACGAAGTAGAGTGGGTTCCGGTTGGACCCGAAGCAAGTTCGCCGGAAATCGAAATAGAGCCCTTAGCTGCAGTCCGCTTCTTTGTCTTGATGTTCTTCTTTTTCGCCTTCTTGGCCTGTTCACGAGCCTGCTTCTCCAGTTGTTCCTTTCGCTTGTAAGGATTTCCTACCCACTGCTCCTCGACAGTTGATGGAGCACTCTTCTTTGTAGTCTCCGAGATAGACTTTTGCTCAAGATCCTTTGGTTCAGCGACTTCTCCAGTGGAGTCATTTTTGGCATTGTCAGGTTCAACATCCTTGTTCGAGACAGGCGTCGGTGGAACAGGGAGGTCAATATCAGGTTTGACAGACTCAGTGGCCCAGTCATAGCCAGTCGACAGATCGGTATTTTCATTCGCGAAAGCCATAGTAGAATCATGACGAACCGCTGACTTTTTGGCTGCAGGAGTATTGGTCGGAGCGCTGATGCCATTTTTGTGCTCGGGAGACTTTGTATCGAACGATGTTGGAGAAGACGGATTTGTCGGGGAGCCGGTTTTGCTTCGTGTCGGCGTAACGAGTGGCGTGGCGACAGGTGAACGCACCTTGGCCTTTCCATCCACGGGAGATTTTGACAAACCATCAGGATTGCCAATCTCAACGATTGGTGATGGTAATGCGAATGCCTTGTTCTCATCGTTAGAAGGCGACTTGATTTTGAGTTCCTTCAATGAAGAAACAAGTGCAGTGTTTGGGCCTTCCAACGGGTCATCCTCCGAGGCTTTACCCTTCATCTCGTCAGCGGCGCGGCCTTTCGTCACGACTCGGTTTTGTGGTTGCGTGTCCTGCTCCTTTGGCGCAGATTTAGCGATAACCTTTCCGGCCTGGAGTTTCTCTGCCCACGTTGGCTTTGCTGGCGCGTTTTTGGGAATATCCTTTTCCACTGCTGCCGCTGCTTTGGCCGTTGACGATTTTTGCGACTCGGTCTTCTTATGTTTTGGTGCCTTCTTCTTCTTCTCGGCCTGGGTCTTTGGTTTGGTCTGCTCCTCGACAATAGGAGCAACATCTTTGAGCTTGGCCGACGCATTATCAGATGTAGGCGTCTCAACTACTTTCTCTACCTTGTTCTCTGTGCTCCCCATTTCCACCTTGACCTCAGCAGACTCTGAAACTTCCGGAGATGTGATTGCTTTGGGGCTGGCAGACTTTTTGCCGGAACCCTTCACAGGAGGGGATTGCTGTGCAACAGTGCTGATCGTGCTCGGCAGAGGACCAGGATGTTCAGGAATAGTGTCAGCAGTTCTACGAGGTCCAGTGATAGTACCCGATGGACCGCGGTTCGAAAGGCCGTTTCTAGAGAAGGAACCGCGGTGATCAGACCCATTTCCATTGTTAAAGGAAGATCGATGAGGCTTTTGTTCATAGCCTGGGAGATATCGTCGCGGAACTCGAACGGTGATTGGATGGTTATTAAGTATGCTTCCGTCCATCAAGAGTCCCTTACGCGCAGCATCGGCGCTAGTGAAGTTAAGGATTGACCACGCAAACCCATTTACAGCTGCTGAGGGGTGATCTCGACGCTGAGTAACTTGACAGTTTAGATCCACGGAGCCTGGATAGACTCGGTCAAAGTGTTCACGGAGGTCGTAATCTGACACCGTGAGCCCAATATGTCCAATCCAAAGAGACGTAATGTCTGTAACTTCTGGAGGAATGGTGTTCTCGGTGAGGCCTTCGACAAATGGATATGGCTCAGAATTCATCGAGTTACGACGATTCTCAAATCGAGGGAAGGGTTCACTTGAACCAGCGTTCTGGTTTTGTGGGCCTGGATTATTTCCTTGGTGTTGAGCAGGAACTGACTGATTTGGTCGGGTAGGAATTGTATTATATGGACGTGGCATGTTTTTGGACGAGTCAAATTGTCCTTTACCATATGCTCCAGGCCGACCATGATCGGATTGAGAAAGCACAGAATTTTGGCGGCTGCGATTGCCTCCCTTCTTCTTGTTCTTGGTTTTGTTTCGAGGAGGCTGTTGCATGGCAGGGACAGTGGGGAAACGAGAACGGTGATCTTGTTGATCTTCTGGTCCTGTCCAGCGTGAACCACCCGGTGTGTATGGAGCAAGAGCTCCATAGGCATAGTCCGTATAGTATTGCGGAACGGCATGATACGGTGGTCCGTTTTGATAATTAACTGGCCCCTGCTGCTGCTGAAGCGCTGGCATATGCTGCTGGTGCGGAGGTAGTTGAGGGTGTAAAGGAGCCGACATTGGACCGGGAGAGGCATATGGTGCTTGATTATGGAAGGACGGAGCCTTGACATTGAACGGAGGTCGAGTGGGATGTCCAAAGCCGGACCGATTCTGTTGAGAAGGCGGGCCAGGAGGTGGCCCATTGTTGTTCCAATGCTGTCCATTGTTATTCTGGTTGGGCATCGTAGGCTGGAAAACTTCAGCAGTTCGAGGGTTTCCATGAGCGCGGTGAGCATCAAAAGGAATAGGAGAGGGTACGAAGCCTCCGCGTGGTGGTATATTCTCTCCAGAAACCACGCGTGTCTGTTCGGAGTCAGGCATATTCTGACGATAATTGCCGTCCGATCGCACACGACGAGTGTCCATAGATGGATTGCCGGGGAGGATGATTTGAGGAATGTTATGAGGTGGCAGGGTCATTGGATGCATCATCATGCTAGTATTGGGAGCACCATTGGGCACATTTGCAGGCATCTGCGCTGGGTAATGATGTTGCAGTGAAGGTTCACCAGTATTGAAGCCAGGATTGACAGGCTGGGCTTGTCCTGCTCCTTGAGCGCCAGACTTATCTTTGAGTTTGGAATTGTGGTAGGCGACAAGTGCTAGGCGAGCGTGTTCTCGAACTTCGATCAGAAAAGCCTCGCCGTGCTTCAGAATATCGTCTTCAGTAAACATGGATCGAAGATCACCTTTATGGCATATCTTTTGGGATAAGACATTTGGCTCATCGCGATATTTGTTTGTGAATTCGGTGACGAAGTTGGAAATATCTTGAAAGTTCATGTAACCGATCTCGTTGACAATGCGAGCGCAGAACTCGAGACCATGCATAGCAACCATCTCAGGACCAAGAATTGCGGTGGGATCCTGCCCGCATTTGACACCAATAACTCGCTGCTTGTGCATAATGCGATAGCCGTGTGCCATAACTTTCGCGTCGTACTCAAAATTGGAGTGCGCAACCATAGGGGCACCAGGCATGGCGATCGGCGCCTGGGCTTGACCAGGAGACGCCATGATGATAGAGGATACCTGGTAAGTCGAGGATGGTTGATAAATAGTGATGCGCAAGGCTGGAACTTTTGGCGAAGATAGGGAATGAATTCAACGAACTGACAAAGGGTTGTCGAGAAGTGGAGTAAATTGAAATTGTTGGTGTGAGCAGATGGACCAAGGTTGAAGTCTAAAAGAGCGGACCAGCCTGCAGTGACAAGACCGGTGCCTAGTAACTGAGATGGCAGTGACGAAGGCTGCTGTAATGGCAGGTGCGAGGCGGGTAGATTTGAATTTGGCAGTCACGATCGAGCTGTGAAGGCAGGCGTGCTAGATCCAGATTCCAGTGGGAAGGCACGAACCTCCGATCAGATGTCCGCTTGCCTGTCAGTAAATCCGAGATATGTCAAAAGTGTATTAAAGCTTTGACAGGTTGAATTCTCAGTATATAACTGAGAAAATTCACTTGAGTTTGAGACAGGCCAAATGAGACACTGCCATGTCTTGAAGTCCAAAATGTAGTCTGGCGGTGTACACAGGACGTATAAATAGGCCAGTCGTTTCCAGTATTCAAGTTCTCGGGAATCGGCCTTGCTGTGTGGTATCCAGGCTCGCGATCAATTGCTACAATCTGCAATATTATGTGTAGATGTGGTATTGACAAATATTGACGGACACTGTTGTGAGCGGGTAGTTGCAGAAGATTTGAGGGAGCCAAGTAGAATATAGCTACGATTGTTAGGAGGAGGAGCTGATAGAGATTGTACTTTTGTCAGTAAATGAGGCTTCTGTGAGTTGAAACCTAGGTTTTGTGTGAGAAGAGTATGTGGTCGCGATATCAAGAGCACACTACTAGTCAACCGTTAATCTCTGAGAAACTTCAAAGTTTGGTTCTTCAATTCGCATTTCCTCTATGGGCGACCAATCACTCTTTGAGCATGCTCTTCAATTCAGACTGACTATCTCCAATAGTGACCTTTCCAGCATTCCAATCAACAGTCTGGTAAGGATTAGCATCGTGGAAGATGGACTGAACATGGTCCGATTTACCAAAGGTCTTTTCAAGGTATCGGCGTTCAACCGAACCTTTCTTTGAGCATCCTCGACATTATCAGCCCCCTCGACAACCTTGCTAGCATTGCTTTCTCCCACAAACTCCAAGATACTTCTCAGCTGGTCGGATGTCGGCGGCTCCTCGGACACGGTCAATTCGAATTTTGATCCACTGTCATCCTTCTTGGCTCCGGCCTCTTTGACGACATTTGCACTGCGCAAGAATTGAGCAACGCTGGCTGATGCTTGGTGATTTGGCTTTGAGAAGAGCGTCACGGCATTCTTCGCACCGGCCTATGATACAAGCATTAGCCATGGTTCTAAGAGCCACACAGCTATCTCATTGCGCCTTGGGGCTGTATACCTCTCCAAAGAGCTTTTTCCACATCTTAGCAAGCTCGGAATTTAGTTTTTGATTTTTCGGGGTGGTCCTTAGATGTGTACCAAGGTTGCGTTTGTTGCTACTGGATGAAGTGAGGTTGAATTCCAGCCTTGTGTCCACCAATGATGCGGGTTCACAAAAGTGGATTAGCGCGATCATTCGGCTCCCTTGCACGTTGGAAATCCTTTTGCAAAGACAGCTGCAATGAGCTTTGATTATGATACTTATATGGTTCATGATAGGTTTATGAATTCTTGATAGATCAGCAGCAAAGTGTCACGACGATTGCAAGTTCGAGTGCACACGATCAAGAATGGACAATGTAGAAGCGAATGAGGAAATGGGATGAATTCGAAGTTATCACACCGCGAGTCTGTCAAGCAATGCACCCAATGAACGCCGTGATATTCTTCCTGCACGCCGTGAGTCGACTGAGAGGTAGTAAAAAGAGCCTTCTGTTTCTGGCCCAAGTCTGCTTTCAGAACCGGTGTACATATTTCAGGTCCAGTTCACTTCCACTTCCAACACAGCACGCCATATCCTTCAATCGTCTATGTTCCTGGGTTGGGGTTCATCTATTGCGTCGTTAGAGGTGCAGGCGTGAAGGATTCATGTGGCACTATACCTTTCTCTTGCCACCGGTCAATGTGACGTTCACGAAGCGACGGGTGTACACCATTCTCTTGCGGGCGCGACCCTTTGGCGACTTCTTCTTCTCCTGAGGCTCAACCTATACCATTGTTCATTAGCCCATGTCCCGAAAGCCATCCGTCCATTATTCTGTCCATTTTCCCATCATGTTGACCCGGAGTGTGTGGAGGCGGCGTACCTTTGGGGTTTGAGACTTGACCTTGCCGGCACGGGCGAGGGATCCGCTATCAGTATGTTAGCACCTCACTTGGTCAATCGGAGGACTCGTTCGACGTACTGAACTTTACCCATGATTGCGGTTTAGGTATGAGGGATTCGAGTGTTCTCGTGCGCGGATATGTCGATGGAGTCTGGGTGATGGGATGATTAGAAAACGTCGTTACGCAATGGTAGAGGATGCGCACTTTAGGTTTGATGTCGGTAAGTCTGCGAGAGAACTGGTTGTGGGATCGATGACTGTTTGAAAGCAGATGGTGGCGCGGAAAATGAGGGTTTGGTTGGTGGTATCTCGAAAAAGTGGGGTCACATGACCGAATTTGTCAGCTCATGCTTGCGGTAACCTCATTGGGTGATGAAGGCGCGCTTACTCTCCAGCAAGGCGCGCTTAAATCTTTAATCTTCAGCTGAGTATACAGAAATATTCCGAGTTTCCTCAACTTCATGCAAACTTTGATTTATGCGGTGAGATGACTGTTATCCATGATGGGCGTTTGGGAGACCGGAGACGGTTATTATCATGAACGCGTGTATTTATCCTTTGGCGGCTGCCTTCCGCGGCTATTATGCAGCATCATTGATGCATCTTTCAACACGAGCAATGCCTCTCCCCACTATTTTCTCACCTTCGTCGTCAAGACTTTCGTGGCATACTTCTTTTCATGACTAACGAGTTTAACGGCTGCACTTTGTATGCTTAGGATTGTTCACTATCTGGTATACGAACACGTTTGGTTCCGACCGAAGACCAAACCCACCCACCCCGCGTACCACCACCATGAAGTCCACGATCCTAATCTCAACCTTTTTGGCTTCTTCCACAGCAGCTTTTGCTGTATTACCACAATCATGGAAATCTACATTACCATCTATTCGAAAAGACGAGTCGGCGACTCGGATTCCAACCATCCCCGAGTCCGCCGCCATGGCACGCCGCATTCTCCGCAAGGAGAGCATCGGAACCCTCTCTACCGTGTATAACTCAAATCCTACACACCCCGATATTGAAGGCACACCACTGGGTCTGATGGACTACTTTGCGGACTGCGAGCCGACCACCGGAAACCCTACATTGCTTGGGATGCATATCTCGTCAAGCTTCCGGAATGCCGCAGCGGGCAGCAATATCACACTGTCGATACGCTGGCATCCACCCACTTCAACACCATACAGTGCTATGTCGATGCCTCGATTTGCTTTGATCGGACAAGTGGAGAGAATAGATTATACAGATGTGTTTAAGAACGCAATCCCCTTATGCTACGGGCGATCACATCCGGATGCAGTTGTCTGGATGCCCGGCAATCGGATCCATGAGAGCTTTTGGATGAGACTGGTTGTCAAGGAGATATATTGGCTAGGCGGGTTCGGAGATCGGGCATTCATTGGATTCATTCCACTTAATATCTGGCAAGATGTTACTGAAGAAGATATTGAGAACATTAGGCTTCCTGGCGAAGAGGATAAGGAAGAGTCTTCCCTGATGCACAAGTGGTTTGACAGAAGATTTGAGTTCTAGAAGGACTCAGATGCGCTTGGATGGAGAACGCTATACCCGTCAATACCCCTACCTAAAAAATCCTACATACTCAATGATCTGTTGGTTCCAGTTTGGTTGTCTTTGCATGGGCTAACTTCGTTTGCTATCCTAGTTGCCTTTTATGGTAGTACTAAGCTATACGTTCCAAAGTACGCTTGACTTTTGAAAATATCCCAAGAATGAGCAATTATCTACTCATTGCCCTGGGTAGAAACGGCTAAATAGCACTCCAGAGCTTCATAGGTCACATATGGTCCATTTTAGAAAAGAGGCCTTTAGTAATCAGCGTATAGAGACATCGTCGCAACACAAAGCCTCACGAGATAGGACAACTCGAAATTTGACAGACTTGGGTATTGAGGTGAACTGCAGTCGTTTATTCTGGTCACACCTTCCATTTCACTGGTACCTTTCACCTCAAGGACCAGATACTAGCATCTGAAAGGGCAATCCAGAGTCCAAACCTAGACATTAAATCCGCATCAAACCTCCAAACACCACATATTCACAAAACGCATACTCATACCTCTCTATAAATTTGTTCATAGCATCAGCCTCCAACATGATCGCAGATAGATTCTTCGCGCAAATCCTTTCCAAAGGCGCAACACGGCACTTCACCAGCACCTTTTTGGAAACTCCAGCTACCTATGCATGGAAACTCGTCAATAAGCAACAAACACTCCTCAACCGCGCTGCCATCACCAAGCAAATCCCCGGCTCCATGCCGGCAGCCAAGCAGCTTCCTCGATGGCCACTCACCATGCCCGCTCTACAGTCTAGCCATCATATCGCTCAAACTGCAAACACTGGCGCACTCTTCTACAAGACATTACGACCTCCACGCGACAACCGAAAGCTGAAGGAGTTCGCGTTGAGCGCGGCTGGCTTGCTCGTGGTCTTTCCGCTGGCGGCAGGGTCCATGTTCGAACTTTTCGGCTGGACTGGTGAGCAGCGACGGAAACGTTGGGCGCATTACGAGAGTTCGGATATGGACTTTGTTGCCGCCATGTCGAAACCATTTGGCTTCTGAATATCTATAGTGCTTCGACGAAGGGCATTATAATAGGCGTTCAAAGGCGAAAAGGATTTTGCAGGTTCAGCAAGGCGTTGGGATGGAAGGTTTTGGGAATTTATTCTTGACATGAAGCATGATCGGCACAGATTCCTCGAGATCCAAGCTCTTAGTATTGTTCTCCTATTCTTGCGGAACATGGCGCGAGAGGCTCGATGGCGTGAAGCTGGATTTCTTAGATACAAGGACCAGAGATGATAGACCGCGCTACCCAGGTATAAGAGTAATGAATAATTAATACTGTGCCGAAGATCAATTGGAGGTGGTGAAAATAAAGGTTGAAGAGTTGAAACTAACCCCTGAATCAATCGTGGTGTGGACTCTGTGGAGGGAGTGGAGCCCTGCCGTTGCCCTGTGGAGGGGGTGCTTTGTTTGCAGCAACAATGCCAAAAGTCACCTTCCACTTCATCATGAAATGAAACTCACCCAAATCATTTCCGAAATCTTTCCCACTGCTTAAATCTCTGAAATCTAGCATTGGACCAACTGCTTTTTATCTTTTGCACCACTCCGCAGGTTCTGTCCCTGTACTTCCTGCTATGATAGCCCATTGCACGTCATAGGTGATTGTTGAAGCTTTAGGCGGGTCGGTTTAATATGGCTCTGTTCGAACAGCAGTGGATCAAGGTCCAAGAGAAAACCTTTACCAAATGGTACCAAGCGCCAGAATATAGATAACGAGCTTTTCTAACGATACATAGGCTAAATAGCAAGCTCAAAGCTCGAGAGGTCGAGATCCAAGACCTCGTAAAAGACCTCTCCGATGGCGTACATTCCCTCCTGCCATAGAGTAACCCATCCATAAGCACCCAGCTCACACAAAACAGGTCGTCCTCGTCCACCTCCTCGAAATTCTCGGCAATGAATCCCTCGGCCGCTACGCGTCCAAGCCCAAACTCCGCGTCCAACGCTTCGAAAACGTCAATATAGCCCTCGACTTCATCAAGCGCCGCGGCATACAAACAACCAACATTGGCGCCGAAGATGTCGTCGACGGCAACCGTAAAATCATTCTCGGTCTGATATGGACACTCATTCTGCGTTTCACCATCAGCGACATCAACGAAGAAGGTTTAAGCGCCAAGGAGGGCTTGCTTCTCTGGTGTCAGCGGAAAACTGCCTGCTATGACGAAGTTGAGGTGCGAGACTTTAGCAGTAGCTGGAATAACGGGCTAGCCTTTTGTGCGCTGCTGGACATTCATCGGCCGGATCTTATTGATTATGATAGTCTGGACAAGAACGATCATAGGGGCAATATGCAGCTGGCATTTGATATTGCGGCGAAGGAGATTGGCATTCCGGACTTGTTGGATGTGGAGGATGTGTGTGATGTGGCCAAGCCGGACGAGCGGTCCTTGATGACTTACATTGCCTATTGGTTCCATGCGTTTTCGCACATGGAGCGCGTTGAGAATGCGGGAAGACGGGTGGAGAAGTTCGTGGTCAATATGCAGGGCGCTTGGGAAATGCAGAATTCGTTTGAGAAACGGATGAAAGCGCTCTTGGAACAGATTGCGGGCCAGCGACAACAGTGGAAAGATGCAAAATTTGAAGGGACGTATGCTGATGTTAAAGCACAAGCAAATTTGCTCACGGAATATAAAAAGCACAAGAAAAGAAAGTGGGTCGGTGAAAAAGCAGAACTCACAGGACTACTAGGAAACATCAAGACCAAACTTGGCACATATAGACTTCCGGCATACAATCCCCCGGTCGAACTTTGCATAGAAACACTCGACAGATCATGGGCGGGCCTAATGCAAGATGAAAGATCACGAAGTCAAATCATCAACGAAACAATCCGCGACATCAAAAACGCGCTCCGCAAATCCTTCGCCGACAAAGCAAATGGCCTCGCACTAGCACTAAGCACCCTCTCAATATCCATATCTGGTCTAGAAGGCGATGTAGAAGACCAGCTCACGCACACCCGCAAACTCAATGAAAACCTCCAACCGCTCGACGAATACCTCCAAATCATCGCACAAGTCGATCAACAATGCAACGAAGCCATGATCGAAGAAAACGATTTCACAACCTACACCTACGACGAACTCGTCTACGAACTCGGCCTAGTAAAGTCGTCCGTGTCGAAAAAACTCGCTTTCCTCGAAAATCAGATAGTAGCTCGCGAAATGACCAACCTCACGCCTATTCAGCTCGAAGAGTTTGAGTCTGTATTTCGCCATTTCGATCGGAATTTACGCAATGCGCTCAACGAGGTTGAATTTTCGGCTGCGTTGGCTAGTCTGGGACTCGTTTATGATGAACAGGAAATGCATGATAAATTCCGCGAGACGAGCCAGGGACGGGAATATGTTACTTTCGAGCAGTTTATTAAGTTTATGGTGGAGGTTACGGAAGATCAGAATACGGCGGAGCAGGTTTTTGAGAGCTTCCGGGAGGTTGCTGATGGAAAGGTAGGTTGTTCCATGATTTGTGAGCGAGTGTCTGATACTAATAATGTGCAGCCATACGTGACGGAAATTGACCTCCGGCATTCGCTGATTCCTGAAGATCTTGTGGATGAAATGATCAAAGCTATGCCAGAGCACAAAGGGAATGGCGCCCCGGAAGATGCTGAGCTGCCCAAGTATGATTATGTGAATTTCATGGAGCGATATTTGGGCAAACAGGGGGCGGATGCGAATGGACATCATTAATGATGAGCAATTTTCCTGTCATCCGCTTTGCATTGCTCAAAGAAATGGATCTGTACATAGTTGAGTAGGTAGTGATCATGGGCATTAGTAGGCGTTTTGCAAATTTGATAGCGAAATGAATTGAAGCATTACTTTCATGTTACAGGTTCTCATACTACATTACAGCGACGTCTTGAGCTTCCATATACTTTCATACAAACCCGCTTCTTATTCTTTGCTTTATCGTTCTTGGGTCCTTGTATTGTGTTCCCAGGGTTTTGTTGAGCTTTCCTAACGTTCCTTGATGTGCTGCCCATTCAATAGCGTTTAAGAAATGCGATCGGTCATCATACGTAGAGTAGCAGCGTTGCAGGCAATTGGCCTTGTTGCCGACTAACAGTTTCGCTATGGCCCAGTTCCTACGTTCTATGGCTAGATGGAGTGGAGAGCCTAAACTTGTACTAGGAATGTTGGGGTTTGCCTGCGCTTTCTCTAGCAGTAGCTGCACCATTAATACATTCTCGGCCGCAACTGATTTGAACAGTACATCTTCCAGTCTCGATTGGCTCAGCGGGCTTCCAGCAAGGAGAAGTAGTTCTGCGACATAGAGGCGGAGAGTGTCTGGCTCAGCGCGGGCTATGGTATCTTGCCCGCGAGGAAGATATGTGTGAGGGAAATATTTCCAGTCTTGTATAAGGGAGATCAGTGTATCGTATCGAAGCGCTGCGGTTGCTTCCATGTCAACCTTTTCGAACTGAGTAAGGCAGAATTTGAGCATGGCGAGATTCCAATCCGCAGCAGCCTGGAGGCAATTTCTCGGCTCTTTCGAATCTTGAAGGCTCGATTCTTCTTTGCTATTTGTTGGTATGGCCCCAGCAATGATTAGCTCACGTACCCATTGCCAATTTTGCATCTCAAGTGCTATCATGAGCGGTGATGACCAGCGGGAACTTCTTTTTGACCCAGTTGTTCCAGAGCTCAGATTTATCTGGTGATTTGAACAGATGCCAGAACCGGTGAACTGAGCAATCCATAATGCCAGTGTTGATTTCTCTTTGATACTGTCTCTTACAGGTGGACATCGTAGAATAGGTATCACTCCGATGTTCTCGTCGTTCGAGCCGTAATGCTCAAGGTGAAAGTCTTTTCCAGATTCATAGGTTCTGCCGTTCTTGGGTCCAAATTCAGAGTTTGAGATGGTTTTCATAACCTCTTCAACCGATTCCCGAAATCTTCGATGTCTTTGTGTCTCCAAACCAATAGTTGCATAATGCTCTGGTATGCCGAACCCGATCTCCCAACTGAATCCATCATGCCCGTCCCCAATGTCTACCGACTGTTTGTATGGCCATGAAAGATAATTTGAGATTGATGTTGCCTGAGAGTTACTCCGACTGGCAAGCTCAAGTGGTTTCTCAAACTCGGGCGAGATTGGTTGTATTTCTTCAGTTATCTCTATGGCGGGAGTAATGATAGGATTACTCGTAGTAGCATTATGGTCCTCGATATTGCAATGCTGACTTGAAGTATCACTCGCCTCGTATGGCTCAAACTCGTCTGCAACCGTTGCATATTCAGTCACTTCGTCTAGATAGTTTTGCAACGTAACTGAAGCCTCTCCGATACCATAGCCTGGTAGTTGAGCTTGTAGCTTTGCAATTTGATCCAGTATTTCCTCGGTATCTGCCTTGATTCCAATAGCACTGTCCCGTGTCTGTTCAACACCAGCTTTAATTTCGCGCGTCAGAGAGAATGTCATGACATCGATGGCGAGAACTAGAGCTGCGTTGTGAGCCGATAACGTACTTCGATATGCAGCCATAGTTTCCTTTCCGGACCAGGCATACTTTGCGCGAGCCAGCAGGCGTTCTTGATTGTACTTCTCCAAGGCTTGAACTAGCGTATGAATGACAGCTTCACATTCCACTAGAATATCTTGTAACGTGCAAGGGATCGTTATGCCGGGATTCTTGAAGTCCTCTTCCAGCATTCCCAAGGCAGCTTTGAGAGATCCGAGTTCACCGCTCAGGGCATTCATCTCTTTGCGCGCATCGCGGACATGTGTGCCAAACTTGACGACGAGGTCCGTTACATGAGCCACTATAGCGACCAGGCTGGCCGTTGTTCCTATAATAGATAGGGGATCCATCAGGCGTGTGCAAACAGTATGCTTTCGAGCGACTTCGTGTTATCGTTACATGTCTTGAGAGAGTTATCATGGAGAAGGTGGCCTCGGGTCCATGTCCAAGGCGGTTTGATGCGAACTATGAGAGTCGTACAGCGACATGCATCCAGGCCCCTCTTGGTCCAATCGCAGACATGTTCAGCGGCCTCAGCCTCGACACATAGCCTCGACAGCCTTGCCCACCCTGTCACACCTGTCATTCGCCAGAGCACTGACTCTCACATCAGAGAACCTTAGATCGAATTCTTCAAAATTGATCTGCCACAATTGCTAGTATGCAAATCATCGTCTCGACACTCGTCGACCGAGATCTGAGCCATGGGGTCGTTCGATCGATCGTGGACATCAAGATGTTGAGAAGTTGCATAATTTAAGACGGCCTTGATGAACAGCGCATTCTTCGAGAAGCCCAGCACCATGGCTGAAGAGCAATATATCATATACAAGCTGTCTTGTTGCTTGTATGTTTAAGATTTAATGCTGAATTGGAGGTAGAAAGAAGGGATGAGAGAGATAAGATAAGATGGAATGGCCGGTGCGCAACCGCCAAAAGAAGTCGCGTCCCACGTTTATCGTTTATCGACGTGTTCGGAAAGAAGCATGGACCTATGCCAAGCTTCGTTCCTGCCTTTCGCATCTCGATGCAAGCAAACACCATTTCCCAAAGATGACAGTCTGCAATTTGTCGCATTTCCCTCCCATCTACTTCCTTTTCTTCGATCTCCTCTTTTTCATAACATTTCCTGGGCCGCGCCGTTCACCCCTCACCCTCCTTCAAAGCATATTCATTACCTCTCCTGCATAGCACTCGCCCTGACATCCTGTTGCCATACATACCACAGCGACCACGAACCCAACGGACGACCCGCCTGCATAAACACGCCATACCTGTTCTTGTACACCATGATCCGCTTTCGCTATATGTGTTGAACTTTTCACCTTCTACCTTCTACCAATCACTATAATAACTAGCTCTCTGCCACCATGTGGAGACGCCTATACCTCCTGCTTCTCGTCGTGAGGCTCTACTTTGCCTTATCACCGAGCTATCTCCATCCAGATGAGAATTTCCAGGGCCCGGAAGTTGTAGCAGGTAAGATACTAGGCCATTGCGATAGATGACAAGGGGAACCTGGTGTGCTAATCATTTTCCTGGGAACAGGTCAAGTCTTCGACTACCCTGTCTACAAAACCTGGGAGTTCACCACCCAGTTTCCTATACGAAGTACCTTTCCACTATGGCTTGTTTACGGTATCCCGATGCTTATATTGCGATCGCTGTGGAATGGAATATGGAAAGACGATCTGCCACCATATGTTGTATACTGGACATTACGCGTGCTGATGTATACACTGAGCTTTGTGCTTGAAGATTGGGCGATCTTGGAACTAGTGTCGAAATCGTGGCATCGGCGCATTGCTGTCTTGCTCACAGCATCCTCCTATGTTACTTGGACATATCAAACGCACACCTTTTCCAATGCGATCGAAACTTTGGTGGTACTCTGGAGCTTGGTGTTAATGCAGCGCATCTTTGAAAACAAGGTATATTGTGAAGATCGCGCGCAAGGCTGAAGCTAACATGAACAGGATCGAAGTGGCGCTCTTCCATGCATGGTGCTTGCTTTCCTAATAGTATTGGGTGTATTCAACCGAATCACCTTTCCAGCCTATATCCTGGTCCCCGGTATCAAACTCCTCCCACACTTCTATCGAAAACCGCTCGCTTTCCTATCGATATCATTTTTTGGCCTCCTGTTCACTGGCATGGTCATAATCTTCGACACATCATACTATCACCCGCATGTCACAACCTGGGTCGAGCTATTCAAGCATCCCGTAATCACCCCACTCAACAACTTCCTCTACAACTACGCGCCCGAAAACCTTGCCAAACATGGCCTCCACCCGTTCTATCAACACTTTGTCGCAAACCTACCTCAACTTCTTGGTCCGGCTTTTCCACTCCTAATCTTCAACCACCGCCGTTCCACTCGTCTCTATAGTGCTGTATGTGCACTTGTCGTTCTCAGCCTCTTTCCTCACCAAGAAGCCCGCTTCCTCATTCCCGCGGTGCCACTCATCCTCTCTTCAATTCGCCTTCCACCGCGATTTCCACGGGCTTGGATCGCGGCATGGACGCTCTTCAATCTGGCTTTTGGTGCCCTGATGGGCGTGTACCACCAAGGTGGTGTAGTCCCTGCACAAATACATGTCGCAGGCTCAGAAGGCATTTCACATGTTTACTGGTGGAAGACATATAGTCCGCCTATTTGGCTGCTAGACGGTCGTATTCGCGACATCCAGACAACTGATTTGATGGGCAAACCAGGGGTTGACGTACAAGCACAGCTTTTGGCTGAGATATCGTGCAGCACCTGGACCAAAAAGTCTACGGAAGGCGTAGTGTTGGTAGCACCAGCAAGCGCAACTTTCCTGGATCAGTTTACGAGCACGAATACATCAGAAATACTAGTGCTCGAAGAGCGCTGGCGGCATACGTCTCACATAAATCTAGACGACCTGGATTTCGGGGACGATGGCGTATGGGGCACGTTAGCTCGTGTAGTTGGCCGGCGCGGGCTGGTTATGTGGGATGTCAAGAGACGATGCTGATATCCAGATCTTGATACCCATTGAGGGAGGGCCTTTCTCTTCCAATCAGTGGGCCTTCCAGGGGTGATTCTTCTGGCAACTTTTATACTCCCTCTGCTATTCTTATATTTTCCTTCTTAGCCCCTGGTACGGCTGTTTCTTGTTGATGATACCCCCTTTTCCACTTTCTTGGTTACTGTTGGTTGGCAAACTTGCGTTATTAGATGGCACATGCATTTCTAGCTCGGAGCGTTTTTTTCAGGAGTTTTGCCTCACTAAACCAGCTCAGATACAATATCTATTCCATCATTTCCTACCATCCCCCTTTCCTGCAAACGTTAAAACTACTAATCGAACTTTTGCCCAACAATCTCTTCACTCAAACTCCACAGCTTTCTCGCCTCCTCCCCGTCTCCAGCACCACTCCTTACTTCCTCGGGCCTCGCCACCCTACAATCTAGCAAATATGCACCATTCACGGCCTCCAAATCCGCACACATGGCAAACATATGCGTCGCCGCTCCCTCCTCCAACGTCTTTCCCCCAGGTATTTTCGTCAGCGCACTACTCCCTGTCTCAAAATCGCTAACTTTCAACACACGCTTCGCCTCTACATTCCCCAGCGCCGCATCCAGCACCTTCTGAGAATCAAAGTCCTCCTGCGTCAAATGTGTACCCAGATTCGTCCAAATCATACCCGGATGCACACTATAACTCAACACCCTATCCCCATACCGTCTAGCAAGTTCAACGCTAAACAGCATATTCGCTGTCTTCGCTTGTCCGTACGCTGCCCATTTGTTGTACCCTGTTTTGAAGTTCACATCGTCAAAGCGGATGCGGCTGAGTCTGTGGCCCGCGGAGCTGATGTTGATGATGCGTGGGACTCCGTTGGCGGTGAGCATGCGTGGGAGAATGAGGGCGGTGAAGAGAAAGTGTCCGATGTGGTTTGTGCCGAATTGGCTTTCTAGATTGTCGGGCGTGAGGGCGAATGGGCTGGCCATTATGGCGGCGTTGTTGACTAGGATGTCGATGGGTTCTTTGTAGCTAAGGACTTCTTTTGCGGCGGTGCGGACGCCGGATTGGGAGGAGAGGTCGAGGGTTAGTAGGCGCGTTGGCGTAGATGGGTAGGCAGTTTCGATGGCGGCCTGGGTGGCGCGGAGTTTGGAGACGTTGCGGCCGGCGAGGATGAGCAGTTTGGGGGAGTGTGCGGCGAGGGTTTGGACGAAGGTTGCGCCGAGGGAGTTGGGGGATACGCCGGTTGTTAGGATGACTTTGTTGGTTATGGCGGAGGGATACGCGGCGGCTACTTCTGCGGCGGTGGTGGTGGCGGTGAAGGTGGACATGGTGAAGAGATTGGTTTCGAAGGTTTGGGTGGTTGATATCTCCTGGCTTGATAAAGATGTGTGTATGATTTGCGAGAATGGTGGTTTGGGTAGTGTTGATGTTTAGGGACATAGGGGCAGGTGCTGATTTATATACACACAAGAAAAGGGGTTACCGGTACGAGCTATCTAAGTCCACAACTTCAGGATTTGATTACTGTTCAGTCTCTATTGTTCACTAATACCAATACTTGCGATGCCACTGGTGTTGCATCATCCATGATGTGGTCAGCATCAATCAATTAGACCAAGCAGTTGTCGGCGGAGTTCGGTTCTATCAACATCTTAAGTCCAGATATAGCCAGGTCCTTGAGCATGATGAATACACGGTATCTTCAACACATTTCAATTCAATTCAGCTATTGGAACAATTCAGTCAATCATTAATTAGTTCGGTCTAGCCACGCTCAATATGCTCTGAACGCCTCAACCTCTGGTTTCGCTCGCATAAAGTCGTATAACCATCGCTTCATGAATCAATACCACAAACCTCTCAACCATCCTTCGATCCAAATCCAAACAACCGCCCTGGACTACCAATAGGTTTCTGATTCTGTAGCTTCCGTATCCCATCTTCAGGTAACCTCTTAAGCGCATCAATGGAACGCTCCAAACTACTACGCACCCACGTCCCTTGCACCGGCAAAAAGTGATCTCTGCCATCGCGCACTCTCAGTATTAGTACATCGTCCAGTCGCATTACTCCATCGTCCAAGTCTCGAGCCATCGCCATAGCCTCGACTCTTGCTACCAACTCCAAGTTGACCACATCGCCTGGCTCTAGCGTATATACGCGCTCCTTGCTTTTCTTCTTGCCGCCAGCGTCGGGTTCACGGTCAAACGTAGCAATCAGCCACGGCGGCGTGGATCCTTCTTCGCCTAGACCTGAGACTGGCCGATCTACGAGTCCGACTGTTGCTGCTACGGCACCAGTGTTGGCGACAGTGATATGTCGGTGTCTGCCTTTGCCCATGCGCATGGGGCCGAAGTTGATTACCCCGTCGACGTTTTGGGTGTCGCAGGATGAGCTTGGTGATTCGGGTTCTTTGGAATGGTCGAAGACGACAGTGACGGTTGGGCGGCCTTCGTTTTCGTTGCGGTCGAGGATTCGGGTGACTTCGGCGTGTACTTTTGCCTTTTTGTCGTGGTCGACAGCTTGATATGTTAGGGTGAAGACAGCGTCCAGTGGTTTGTGATCTGATGAGAGAACGCGTTGATGAGATGTATAGTGCTCGAGTAATATTTCATCTTCCGAGCCATCGCGTGTGGTAACTTGTTCGAGTGTAGGAGCTTCAAACATGTCGTCGCCATCCTCATCGGGGTTGTAGTCGAAGATGACATTATCATCGTCTTCTGCACCCAGACCTCGTGATTTCATTTCTTCATCCCTTTTGCGTGCAGCTTCTTCGTCTTGCACTCGTTTGCGCCATTTGTCATAGTCTTTTCTTGTGCGGTATAGAATGCGGTCGCACCAACTAGGAGCGCGCTTCTTTTCGCTCGTATCGAAAACTGCGACTGTCCCAACATCATATTTGTATGTAGGTAGGAATCGTATGGGTCCTTCTTTCCAGCCTTCCGAGAGGGACTTTCGTAATTTGATTTGTTGCATTAGTTCGTCATGTGGTAGCAGTGATGATAAGGTGGTTTGAAGGGATGCGGGATCTAGATCTTCGGGTACTTCGTTGGAGCTGCCTTTGGAGAGACTGCTGATGCCACTTTTCACGCTGACAGCGTCTGCGTCAAAGGACGAATTTTCCTTTGCTTCTGCTTGCCGCGCTGCCTCCTCTTCTCGCTCTCTTTGCTGTGCCATTTCCAGGTCGTATTCATTGCGAGTATGAAGCGTCAAGAGGTGTCGCACATCGTCTCCAGGTATGCCTTCCAGTCTGTAATTCAGATCACCAAACCAGAATGCAAAGTCTTCATCGCCGATTTGCTCTCCGCTGTTTGGCACTCCGCTTGGGTCTTCTACTTTATCGAATCTTGTTCTCGCGACAATCTGGCTGGCATCCCAATTTCGGCGTTCCAACGAGCCCTTTTCAGCCCCAGCACCTAAATGGCAATTGATGAATGCTAATCTCGTAGTTTCTCCAAGGATAAGGTGTGAAGTGACTGCGCCTTTGTTGCCCATATAGCCCATTAAGCCTGTTCCCACACTCGTAGTGCATGACGAACGAACATCTTTCAGAACCTCCGGTGATGCATAGATCAGAAGTAACAATCCCATCAATTGCTGCTCAGCAACTAGTTCATACCCCTTCGGCAACGCCCCAGTCAAGGCATCTTTGAATTTATTCGCTGGTGCCGGATCCGTATAAGGTCTCAATGCCTCTGTCGGCGACGTAACATCCACAATTTCTTGCAATCCCAGCACGTATAGCCCAATGTCTTCGCCTCCTGGCAAATCGCCTCTATCGCCGACAGGTACCGTTGATTCGCTCTTCAGCGACAAAGATGTCCGTGCTTCTTGCTCTCTGACGCCCTCCGTGTCTCCGCTCTCTTGACTCTCCCCATTCTTCGCCTGCTGTATATCATCCTCGACGTTCAGATTTAGTCGTGAAAAGGTTGAGTCTACGCCTTTTCCATCCAGAAACCAAGCGCCAATGTCTCGTGCAGCGTCATGGTTGCCAACGTTCCAGCTGCCGATTTTTACACGGATCTTCTGTGGCTTGATGTATTCGCTGCGTCGTGCATATACTGCCTGTGCGAGGGATTGCTGGGAGGAGAGTTCGCTATCATTGGGAAAGGAACCAGGCACATCGGAAGGCGTGGGGGCCTCGGAGGCGTTGGTGGAGCGCCTGGAGCTAGACATTTTGTTGAACTAGGCTGGCTGGAGGTTTACGAAGGCGCAGCAAACTTTATATTAAATAAATCATAATGGAGAATGAGTTGAAATGGAGAGTGAGATACATGGGGATGTGATCAATAAGTATGACGCTCTCCGTATTAAGTATTAACGCACTGACTGAGAGACTGAGGGTCCAGACCCTTGTTGATCATTCTCCACTTTAGAGACGGGGATCCGGAAGGGCAAGGGGCGGCCTCATCTTAAGGTAACTTCCATCCTTCATCACAACACCAACCAACCTCCAACACCTTCAATGCACCCACTTTCAACAACAACTTCAACAACGTCTTTTCTTCATTCTTCAAACTATAACTTTACACTCACTCTCTCCATCCAATATATACACTCAACATGACACCTAACAAGAAAACCCGGCGCCGCAACCCCTCCGCGGCAGCCACCACCCAGCCTGTCCAACAGATCCAACAAGCCCAACAGATCCAACAACAGTACCATCAGCAACACCAATATACCCAAACGCCGCAACAAACCCCTGCCATGATCCCCCCAGGCTACGACCCAGTCGCCCTCCTCGCCGCCGTCTCCTCCCAAGCCGCCGAACTAACCTCCATCAACGACGCTCTCAACCTCCGCGTCCTCCGCCGCCACTGGCCCGACACCGAAGTCCTCGTCACCACCGCCCCCTACGCCGTCGTCTACATATTCGCGCCCACCACACAAACCTGGGAAAAATCCGGCATAGAAGGCACACTCTTCATAACCGCCTACAAAACACCCACCCAACCCCCCGAAGAAGAAAGCTACCGCGTAAGCGTCCTAAACCGCCGCGGTCTCGACAACTTCAGCGCAGAACTCGGCGGCCCAGAATACGTAGATGTGACGCCAGAATATATCATCATCAAGAGCGCCGACGACGCACAAATATATGGCCTGTGGATTTTTGCAGAGCCGCCGCCGAGTAGTACGGCGGATCTAAGGAGTATGTGTGCGCTTATCATGGTGGAGTGTGCGAATCGTGCTGCGGATTCGAGGAAGGTTATTGCGGACAGGCAGTCGGAGGCGCTTGAACGGGCGCTTGTGACTAGTCAGCCGAGTCCTGCGGTGGCGCCGGATTTGGGTGGTGAACCGATGGGCAGACAGCTTAGTTTGAGGGAGCTGTTTGGCCAGAATAGAGAGGCGGATAGTGGGTTTGCTATGCATAATCATAGCAGTGTGGAGGGTTCGCGCGCGCTGGCTGTGGAGGAGCCTGCGGTGCTGTCGCGTGTGGCGCCGCCTGTTCCTCTACATCCGCCCGCTGTGCAGCAGGGCCAGAGTAATCGGATAACACAGGGTGATGGAGCGGCGCAGGGAGGTGGGGTGCCGCTGAGTAATGGAGTCAAGAGCAGTCCGGCACCAGGCATGTTTATGACGAACCCAGATACAGAGTTCTTCCGTGCTGCGCGGACACCAAGTCGGAGCACGCCGGCAGTGCAGAGCAATGGGGATGGAACGACGCCTATGCAGGCGCAACAGGTGGCTGGAGGAACGAGCATTGCTATACAAGATCTGTTTCGAGCACAGCAGCAAGGAAGGTGAACGGAAGGATGTGTGATGCCCGATTGTCGACAAGCAAGACCAGGCAGTCCAGTTTGCATAGGGGATGTTGATACCCAGTTATAATGATGCTAGATCATCGACTGATGGGAAGGATGATTACAATCTCTTTTTGCTTAGGGAATTACTGGATCTCATCCTGCTGATCACATATCACAAATGAACTACAAGGATGATTTTTGAGTCATATATGTTCTGCCGAACTCATTATAAGTCTATTGAAAAAGCAGAAACAACGTCTTCCAACCCCTCTACACGCCAAATGAACTCCAAAGGGTTCTTGCAGTATAACCAGGCCATAGCCAATAATGAAGTACAAAAAATGCTGAATACAATAGTGTTATGATGCTAGATATACAATAGAAAAGAATATGCTCATCAGGCGAAAAACCCGGTCCCAATATGCAAAGTTCAACAACTCATCACTCTCATCTGGCTCAGGCCGTGATCCCAGACAGCTGAATTCGCTACACTCTGGCATCTCCTATGCTTTGCGCGATCTGCTCTTGCTCTATTTATTTCATGCTCTGGTTGTGGCTCTGGCTACTGGCGCTGACGACTGTTGTGCTGCGGTTCACCAATGACTTGCCGCTCTGCACCATCTTCGCCCATGCATATACAATGCCGCTAACAAAACCGATGGCAATGGCGCTAACGCTACCAAGGGTACATGGCGCATCGAAAAAGACGAGGCCACTGACGGCAATTGGGAGCTTGTTGAGAGCTCCGACCATGCTGTAGGTTGTGCTGCTCGTGACTCGGACGCACCAGGCAGAAGTGTAACTGATGAAGACGGAACTGAGACCGGAGAAGAGCATGGCTAGGTAGATGGAGGTGCGGTTCGCGGGTGGGAAGTTTTTGGCCAAGTTGGCTGACGACCAGTCTTCGAGGGTGATGGATGCGATGACGAGGATTGGGATGGTGAGAAGGTTGTTGTAGTACATGGCTGTTGCGCATGGTCAGAAAATGAGAATTGCGGAGGTTGTGATACACTTACTGTCAAAGTCCTTGAAGTTGGTCAACTTGATGCGCTTACGCATGCAGAGCACGTAGGCTGCGGTGCAGAAGCAGTTGGCGAACATCCATACATAGCCAGTATTGAGTGTCGACACTTGAGTATGCGCTTCGCCCATGGTGGACAAGGCGTGCTGGATGTCGGCCCAAGCGGCGACGATGGAGCTAAATACCATCAAGCCAAAGGAGAAAAGGGCGATTGGGGTGACAGTGCCACCGAACCAAAGGACCTCACCATAAGCAATAAGTGGGATGGTCAAATTCTTGAAGATAGTGTACACGGGGATGGAGAGGAATTTGAGGGCCCATGTGCTGGTGTATATCATGCCAATAAGGAGGAGCGAAATGGGGAACCCTGAGATCTGTTAGCTGTATGACTTCGATGTATGTCAGATATTCTACTTACATTTCCGCGCTTCGTCGGTGTTAAAGTCGCGATAATTGATCACGCTGGCGCTTTTTAAAGTTTGAATTGCAGCAACGCAGACAATGGACTGTGACATGTCAGCGCGAATCTCGCAACTCATTCACCATAATACCCACCTGAACGGCTAAAAGTAGAAAATTCAAATTGTAATCGAGACCTCCCAACACGTATTTGTTCGTCGTGGTCATTAAAATGGATGAGGCGCAATAGGAGAGGATTGAAAGTAGCCCTTGGTTCGCAGGCGAGACCAAAGGAGCCGAGAGTTGCGGAGTTTGTGGCATGCTTCTTGGAAGAGCATCGAACTTATCGGCTCTTCTTTCGCCTAGATCAATGGCAAAATCATCTCTCTTTTTCTCGTCAGACATGATGAAGGCGGAGGTCGAGTAATGGGCTGAAGGAAGACGGATCGAGTTGTGTAACGGAGAGGGACAAAGAAGGAGCAGAGCGGAACCAAGAGGTTAGAAGAAGAGAAAAGATGGCACACGAGTAGAAAAGAAGTTGAAGAAGGAAAAGAAGCTGTCGTGGCTTTTTGGAAGATTAGTAGGGGGATGGAGAACTGCAGGTGTTGTGTCTCCTGAACCTAGGAAGTTGCGTTGCGTGGCTGAGCCAAAAGCAGCCAGTCGCACCTTCCTATCCCAACTCCTTGCTGCTGGTTGTTCCTGCCCTGTCCAATGCCAAGTCTGCAATCGCTCCTGCTGCTGCTATTCATGGCCTAGGCCGAGGAATATCCGATGCTCCTTCCCCTTTTCCTTTACTAACAATTGCGCTACCAACCTTTCTTATCCACCTACAGGGTTGACCATTAAATTTGATGCTTAACAGTTAGCATGATATGATTGATATTGGTCAATTCCTCTGTCCTTGACAGGAGGCTTTACTTCTACCTGTCCTCAGACGCATTGATCTCTTTCGCGACGTCATTCTAGCATTTAATTGAATCTATATCCATTTATTGGGTCATTTCGCCGAACCAGGGCGGGTTTTCTCCCATATCAAATCCATCATACTCCAGGGTCTATCGGATGGTTCCGTGCAGCAACTAGCAAGACAGAACACATGGCAATCGAGGGGCGCGTTGAGCCTCAAAATCCCTTAACCTGACCAGTCGCTGTAGCCTTATTTTAACATCACCACAACTTTGCAGGCACCATTTAGGAATTTCATCCATCTTCAAAAATTCCCCGCGCGTGAACTGCTGAGTACAATTCTTCGGTCTCTGTTTTCTCCTTTGCAATTTGACGACTCAATTCATTCTCAAGATGGCCACAATCGATCGAAAAGTCGCTGCTGTTCTCGACGCTCGAAAAGCAGCAAACGATTCAGATGACGAGGACGCCCTTATTGCCGCCCTTGAGGATGATGAAGATGACGATGGACTTGTCTCGCTACGAGAGAAGCGTCTTCAGCAACTTCATGAAGAAGTCTCCCGATCCAAGATGATGCGTACCCTTGGCAGTGGTTCCTCCATCGAGGTCAAGGATGAAAAGGAGGTGCTTGACATTACTACCAGCACCAAGCTTAGTGTTGTTCACTTCTTCAAACCCGACTTTGGCAGATGTGCAGTTATGGACAGTCATCTTGATGTATGTTTATTTCCAATTTAGACTTGTCAAGCAAAGAGCTAAATCAAGATAGGTCTTGGCTCCTAAGCATTTTGATACACGGTTCATCAAGATCAATGTCGATAATGCCCCATTTCTGGTTACGAAACTCAACGTCCGCGTTCTGCCATGTGTGATCGCATTTATTGATGGCGTTGGTGTTGACCGTATCATCGGTTTCGAAGGTCTAGGCAACGGAGTCAAATTCACCACCCAGGATCTCGAGCGAAGACTCCTTTCAGCTGGAGTCCTAATAAGAACCAAGATGGATTTCGATCCAGATCACGCACCAGAATCTTCCAACATGGGGCGAAAGAAGATTGAACTAGACGAAGATGATGATGACTGGGATTAGATGCTATGCCATGTATTCCATAGCACATCGCGAACTGCAAGTAAATCTACAAAAGCGTCAACAAATCCAATTCAGGACCCTGGCATTATTATCCTCACCGCCTGCAAAGCCTGTATCAGAATGGGGTTGCACAATGCCAGAACGGTTGCACCAATGGATACCCCGCATTAGCTTACCAAGATGGTTTACCTCGGAAGGACGGTATCAACGAGAAATCATACGCCAAAACCCATTATTTCACCAGTTTCCAGCTTTCAAGGGGAAGTGGAAGCCTGCAGTTATACCCCGAGAAGGACGTCCCAAAGTCACTACTCAGACATCTCCTATTGAAACACCCACTACTCAACCATTTTCAGGTCAAGCATCTACAACTCAACCACCAACTGATCAACCATCAACATCTTGTTAACCTACGACAAACCCCCTCCTACCATCAAGATGTCTAAACGCTCCCCAGTAGATCCCAACTATGTCCTCCCCGACCCCACCGCACCCGGCAACTACCAGCGCGAAATCTACAGCAGTCTCCGCGCCCCCAAATTCTCCACCAAACCCTCCGAATGGGAAACCGCCGCCCGCGCCGCCGTCCCCGAGGCAAACTTTCTCTACGTCTTTGGATCCGCCAGCTCCGGCGACACCTACAACGCCAACCGCGCCGCCTTCCAGCGCTACCGTCTGCGTCCACGCATGCTCATCAACGTCACGCTACGCGATCTCCGAACCACGCTCTTCGGCAAAACATATGCACATCCACTAATCGTCGCGCCCATTGGTGTACAAAGCATACTGCATGAACATGGCGAGGAAGCTACGGCACGCGCAGCGCAGAGTGTGGGCGTGCCAATGGTGCTGAGCACAGCGGCGAGTCGGACCATTGAGCAGGTATCCAAAGCGAACGGCGATGGAGAGCGGTGGTTTCAGCTATACTGGCCGAAGCCGCAATATGAAGATGTCACGATCAGTTTGCTGAAGCGGGCGCAGAAGGAGGGGTATTCGACGTTGGTGGTTACACTTGATACATTCACACTCGCGTGGCGGCCGAATGATCTGGATACTTCTTATCTACCATTTGTCTGGGGCGAGGGCTGTCAGATTGGGCTTAGTGATCCTGTGTTCAATGAGCGGTATGCCGAGCAAGTGGCGAAAGAAAATAAATCGGTGGGCGAGAAGTTGGCGGAGGCGAAAGATATTGTTACTCGGCCGGGGAGTGTGGTGGGTGCGTTGAAGGTTTTGGCGAATGCGGCGACGCTTAAGAAAAGTCAGGCGTGGATGGATGTTATGAATTCGGGAACGTATCGCGAATGGGACCATCTTAAAATTCTGAGAGAAAATTGGAGTGGACCAATTGTGCTCAAGGGCATCCAGACTGTTGAGGATGCGAGGCTGGCTATCCAACATGGCATGAATGGTATTGTGGTATCGAACCATGGCGGGCGGCAGCTTGATGGTGCGATTGCGTCGCTGGATGCGTTGGCTGAGATCACGGCGGACGAGGAGGTCAAGTCGTCGAAATTGACGGTGTTGTTTGACAGTGGAGTGCGGACTGGAAGCGATGCTATCAAGGCTTTGGCGTTGGGTGCCAAGGCGGTATTGATTGGACGGCCATATGCATATGGGTTGGCTATGGGTGGTGAGGAGGGTGTAAAGCATGTTTTGCGTTGTATGTTGGCGGATTTGGATAACCAGTTGGCCAATTTAGGTAAGAAGTCGGTGGAAGAGTTGAGTCGGAATGATTTGAGGATTATGGAGAAGCTATAAACGCTTCTGGATATCAAAGGACTGGTTCTAAAATCCCCCTTTAGAATTCCAATTTCTCTCAGATTCTGAGCATAGTCAGAATGCAGTCTGTGGATAGGATAAGTGATTCCGTTCCTAAAGATATACAGTATATTTTACCTTGCGCTTGTAGATTTAGAACCTATCTGTCTCTCATGGCAAAAGTTGAATCAAAAAGCCAATAAAGAGTTTATACATGATAAAAGACTTGGAGTATCTCAGATGAAGGGGCTTTTAGTGGACTCTCGCGTCTTGAAGGGATTCTAGCGATGGTCATATTGATGTATGTAAGCGATACGTATGCCTCTCACAGTCCTTTCTCTTTCCAGAATCTGTCCATGACCAAAATTTCCTGTTGCTCCCTCTCTGTCTCTGATAGCTGCATCCAGTCCGTCATTCTTGCGGTATCGTCTTGCATCTTTTCCCCGTCTAACGAGTGAGTTGAATTACAGTGGCAGTTGAATTCCACTGCTCCCTCATACCTTGGTCGTTCATCTGCCGGATTTGGATCTAGCCAGGATACTTCTCCCATCAGACCTCGTTCCTGGAGCACGGGAACCCATCTATCCACAAGTCCACGATGTGGACACTCTTTGATATGCGCTAAGAACGTCTCTTCGCTATGCATCAACACCCTTTTCATGGGGTACCTCGCAACAGTCCCCGGAGACTCAAGTCTTTTGAAAAAGAGATCGTTATGTTCTTGCATATGCGACATGGTTTCAAACTCTTCCCAATCAGCCACGTTGAGTTTTATTGGTTGCTCACAGCATTCGCACCCATGAAAGCAAAAAGATTTGTCCCTCTTCATTTGATAGTGTTTCCGATTTCTGACTCGATAAATGTCATGTTCTACATCGTCCCGTCTATGCAGCCCAAGGCGATGGCAGCGACAGCCTTTGCACCATAGGAGTTTGTCGCAGTTCGTTGCTTTGTTGAGAATTGGTAGGGTTACGCCGAAGGGGTGCACAGGGTAGATCCCACGGGATAACTTATCGGCATCGTATGGAGGGTCGTCATCAGGAATCTTTAGTACTCGACTCATAATGGCTTCAATGTGGGGCCAGACGTTGAGGTTGGGCCAGATGGGGGTTGAATCTGTGACATGGGCTCGACAGTAGCGTTGGAGGGCAGGTAGTACTATCAAATCTGGATAGTTGGTGCATTCTTGGGCTTGAGTACACTTCCGTGATTGTAAAGCCGCAACAAGATCGGATAATGTATAGTATCTGGATAGCCCGTAGCGAATGACAAGATCTAGTAGGACTGGAGCCACGAGGAGAATCTTCCGAAGCGTGGGTAGTGCCTTTGCTATTGAGTTACAGGTGGTGCTGCATCTGGCGAGGTTTCGGAAGTCGTCGATGGTGACAAAGTTTTCGAATATCATTGTTGTCAGTTCCTTGGGTAGCGGTAGGCAGAGATCTGGAAAATGTAAGTTCAATGTCAGAAACCTATCGACTGGGCTTCTTACCTGGACTGTTTCTTCTGGTAAGGTGATGACTAGAAGACGCTTGGTCTTGAAATCTTGTAATTGGCTTAGGCAGTGGTGTGTGGGCGTGAACAGGCGGAAAAAAGTGTGTATTTTGGAAAATGCTTTCTAGTTTCATTTTCTCTTTACGTTCTGCGGGCGTAAGCTGTTGTGTCGCTTCAACGACAGGAAAGTATGGGCTGTTGAGGCAATGTTTCCATTGACAAGATTGAAATCTCGGGTGTGAGTATCGATTGATAAGCTGCTTCTGATCATCTGGAGCAGTGGCGGAGGAATGATTGCTTGGTGAAGTCATGGCTGAGTATAGAAATAAAGATTGTTGCGTTCGAAACAGAAATGATGCGGTATGATGATTCTCGATGACTGTTACTTGCAAGTGCTTGGAGAGGTTGTGTTTTCAAGGTTTCTAGTACTTTGCCAGTTGTCTTGAGCGCTGTATACCGAGAAAACTTGTAAGGTAAGTACGATGGCGGGCGAAGGGACATATAGGTCATGCTTCTTTAAGTACTGTCCATCAGGAAAGAGCAGTCTGAGAATGTGGAAAGTACTCTTTCAGGTCATAATGAACTTCTCGCTCTTGGGATTTCATATCGCAACGTTTCTCATCAAGCAATAGGACTGTTATGGGTTCTCTGATAACATGTATTGTAACCAACGTTCTAAACTTTTGTACATGATTTGGCATCTGATTGCAAATCGCAACTTGAGCTATTCAGGCCCTGTCACCAACTATTGGAGTACCGTCGCAAGGTTCAATCATCTGCTGCCGAGTCCAGCTTTCCACCTCCTCCTAACTGAGGTACATACACAGCTTTGAGGTCGTCCACTGATAGTCTTGTAGCATTCTTCCTCGTGTCTGTCCAGTAATAGTTCGATAAGAATATTCCGATGGGTGGTAGGTGGGGTCAAGACTTCCTTACCGACTATCAGGTCATCAAATTGTGCACGATTTTGGCACATTTTGATGTTATTCAGAGGAGTTGGCGAGTGTAGACCAGCAAGTAAGACGGTGGCTCCATCCATGGGGGAGTAGGATCTCGTTCAACTGCGCAAGAGTGAGGGACTGAGTCCTGATCATGGATGGGCCGCTCCTGGCTTGATTTACCGCCGATTGACGTGCCGGTGTAGAGGTATGGATAGTCATCTCGCAAAATTGTATTTCTTTTGCCAGTCATTATCGTGTTCTCTCCATACTTCAGGAGGTCGTAATGGCGGCAAGAATCTTCGAGTAAACAAGCTTTGCACCAGAAAATCTCCTCGATATCATTAGTGCCCTTCGGTGGTGGAGGCATCGAGATAGCACATTCGCGTTTCGGCCGGGGTTTTAGCCGATGGGGTAGCACGTATGACTCTGAATTTGACCCTGTCCATGATGGTATGTAAGAGCTAACACTGTTCCAAGCCTGAGCGTATCCTTGAGGCCAGACAAAATGCTTGTAGAGTACCCTACAAGAGCGTTGCATGCCATAGACGCTTAGAAGATCGGCATAGTTTTCACAGTTGGCCTCTAGCTCGCAGTGCCGATATCTGTGAAGATAACGCAAGTCGAGAATTGGAATCGTCCTTGAGGCGCCAGACCTGATCACGAAGTGAAGTAACTGCGGCGCGAGGTTGCAGATGCTTTGTAAAAGCCCAGTTCCAACACTCCACATAATGTGGTTACAACGCGCTGCCCTTCGAACGTCGTCAATTGGAAGATGTTCCATGATAATCATGAGCACTTCTGTTGGAAGTCTGGAAAATTGGCTTTGCTGTTGGTCATGTTGTCGGTCCTTTTCTTGGTTCTGTTGTTGGACGTTGATCATTGGACTAGAAGTGAAGCGGCCTGTCTTGGGATCACGACCTCTGGCTATGCTCACCACTGAGACCTTGTGCTTGGGTACTGACCAAGGTATCCACGAGTTGTCGTTGCGAAATATTAACAAGCAGTGTAGACCTTCGGGTTCTGTTTTCACCAATGTGGAGCATTCCTCCCAGTCTTGATTTCTCTTTGATAATGCATATCTACGGAGTAAACTACTGTCCGAGGAAATGTGGTTGGAACCAGAGGCACCGGACATCTCCGCCATACTTTCTGTTGAATCTGGTGTCTGGGGATTGGACGAGGAAGGTTTTAGCGGTTTGTAGCCAGGGAAAGTTCGACATAAGTCGACGCGAACTGCTCAAACACTGTGTTATATATCTATATTTCAACTTCTTTGCTCCTGACGGTTCTTTATTATCACTATTTTGTTTTTGTCATACGACACGCTAAGTTGTGTAATAGCGCTACCCCTTCTGCTTTCTCATCCAGGCAAGCAATTTGGACTCATGCTTCTCTTTTGTAATTTGATGCCGCCGCAATCTGTCACTATCTCTCAGAGTGTTAGATCCACATAGCAACACGGGTACTGACTTGACTTGATCTGACCGAGGACTATATTCAGCAAGTCAAAAGGTCTTGATCTGGATGAGGGAGCCGCTACCGCCAACAAATAAGGTAATGTTATTGGTACAACACTCCAAGTAAAGATCAACTCACAATTGCCTAATTACTTAGGTAGGTAGTAGTTAGCGAACATAAAGCCTCACTCCATGAATTCGGCGTGAAAATTACTGAATCCCACCAGTCACTCTTAATCGAATCGGAGTTCTTAAATTCCAGCGACTTCTTTTGCTTTTAAACACTTCTTCCTCCTCTTCCACTTCGACATTCAATCAGCCAAAGAGTTCCAAAATGTCTCAACCAAATGGATTAACAGCTCGCCGAGAGGCAGCTTCTCGCGAAGTTGCCGGATCCAAAGGCACTACCAACCCATGCATGAAGTGCATCCCGCGCTATTTTCGGGAATTCGGGAGTAAAGGATTCCTTGAATGTGCTTTTACCCAAGATCCTGACCTTATTGGCACCATGAAGAAGACGATTGGACATGAAGTTAAGCAGTATAACAAGTGTTACAACTGCGATTACAGCAAACGGCCTTGCTACGAGGTAGGTTCATTCCATATTCTGGGGTTGGATGCTCCTATCGACTCTGATGGGCCCCAGAACACCTGATACGCAAGAGATGATCTATTCACTACAGAGCACCATTGTAAACGAGTGCTGTTTCTGCCATCGGGCTTTTGCAAACTGGATGGTAGTTCGAGCGCGATGGACAACATGTCATCTTTTGAGTATCAGGTGTTTTGGGAGCCTCGCCATTGATAAGAGTCAGCGTGCATTCTATATCCGGCACTCGTTAACCGCGTTGACATGGTTACTGACAAATCTACAGATGTCCGAAGATTTCGGAGGAAATTTATACAGCGACCTTCGCCAATCAATCAGTGAATGGCAACAAAACAAGTCTACAGAGAACGCAATTGCCGTCAGAGGGGATGCAAGCAATCTTTGGCATCGTGTTACCATGTAAGTTGGATCGATCAATTGGCGAGATGCCATCAGCTACGACCGCCTTTCTTGATACGGAAGCACACTCTACTTCCCATTGTAGTCGATAAAAGACTAGGTTTTTATTGCTTTCGATGGGAGGTAGAGCATTCCATGAAGGAAAGCGTAGCTGGCAGACATCGCGGTTGCTGCGAGCACGCACCTGTTTTGTGAAATTGGTCGGACATGATGTTGAAGATTTTAGGTCAAAACTGAATAACGATCTCGACTCTACATTCTTCTTCCACTCCGGCCTGGATGAGCCAACACCAACGATGGCAAGAGTGTCAAACGTCAAAGGAAAGAAGAAGAGAGCTGCCAATAACAACGACTTGGAAGATCCAACAGTGAGTGACCATGCTATGACATTGAGCTGATTTCCTAAACTCACGTGTTCAGGCAAAGCGCTTGAAGTTGATGCCAGACGAGGCAAAACTTCCTTCCCGAAAAGAGCTCTGGAAGGAGAAAATTCGACTCGAGGAAATCAACGAGACCCTCTCTGAAGATTTCGAAGGTCTAATGCAGCGAAATTGGGAAGTCGACGATCGCTGCGCCAAGCTGGAAGCTCGAAACAGATATCTCGAAAGCCATGTCAAGGAGTTGGGCACCCAGATCTTTCGCCTGCGCGACCCACTGGCAGCTCACCGACTGGATGCGCTCAATATGAGAATGAGCGGTCTGGCTTATCAGATTGGTCAGTTCACTGAGCGAGTCAAGAAGGTGAGAGATGGCAAGAAGGCCAGAGCATTGGCGCTTGTTGAGGCCATTGAGCTGAAGAAGCTGAAGAAGGAGGCGCCTATTGAGATGTTCGACCGTCAGGTAGTGGAGAGTGTTGAGACTGTCAAGTCGAGTCCGGTCAGAAGTCCTAGTAAGGTGAGCACTACTTCTACATAGGTAGGAAAGTGTTGAGTGCGAAATCGCCCAAGGACTCGGATATATGACTGCTGGGATGGGAAGTTTGGACCTGCTGGTATCAATAATTTGTTAGCATCACCTTGAAACTGGACCAAATTTGGATACTTGCCGTCAAGCGTTACTTCAAACATACCGGCGCCACGCTGAACGTGACCATGTCTGGATATTTAGGATGTTTTAGACTGTTTATAAGCATGCTCTCTATGATACAATACTATACAACTTCTGAGACTACTTAGGTCGTCAATTCTGGCATTTTACCCACGCTATCCCTTACCCGCAGCCAGTTCTGCCAATGCGACTCGAAATCTGCTTCACTCAACCGCTCCACCAGGCGTAGAGGCTTGGCAATAATTTTGCCGCCCTGCTGAGATACCTCCTCAATCTTCGCTTCCCAGATGTCAAAAATCCGCGAACCACCCTCGGCCACAAAGGCTTCATCTCGCAAGTCCATGTGCATCACAACTCCGTGCTCAAGAGAGCGGGCCATAAGGTGCTTTGAGACGAGCTCCAAGCTGTTATGATCCGAGACTACACATATCTTGAACGTCTCGGGAAGAACAGCCTCACCGCCGTAGTGTGCGCGGTGGTAGAACTGCCGGATCCAGTGCATTTCAGCCTGGTTCATAGCAGCATTGAGGGCGTCTTCACGATCCGATAGACGCACCATGATGCTTTCGAGTGCGGTCCGAGTGAACGGCAGAATTCCAGTGGCCGGTCCATCCTCATTGTTGGTAGCGAGGCTTTTGCCGGTGTGGTGTTCGTGGCGTAGAGCAGCACCAATCTGCCAGTGCGCAATCATATCGGAGTAGCGGCGCAATGGGCTGGTGGCCTTAATGTAGTGTTCGGTATTGGTTCCGGCATGGAATATGGCTCGTGAAGCAACTATGCCAGGCAAAAAGTTGGTCTGATAGTTGCGGAACTTCAGAAAGTCGCCCCAAGTGTATTGGTCAGGTGTCTTTTCCAGGATTGGTAGTATTATGCTTTTTTTGCGCTTCATGATATCCTCGCGGTCAAATGCTAGCATTTGGCCGCGATAAAGTGACGGAATCTTGCGATCCCACGACCACCTACCTGCCACTTCGCAGGCCAATAGCATACTCTCTTGAACCAGAGAAGTAGCCAGTATGTCTGGCGCGCCAATCTGAGTTTGAGGTGAAAATTTCAGGCATTGCAACCGTATAGACGGATCCCCGAAAAAGTTCATACTGGAGGTTCGGCTGAATGGAGACTCAAAAGATTCTGTTTTTTGAGTTTTGGGATCGGCGCTGAATGTTTGAACATTATGCTCCTTGTTGGCATATTGTACGCTGATACCACTGAATCGTTTAGCGCTAGATACTTGCATCAACGCCTTGAGCTTCTTCAAAACTTTGACAGTTGCTGGTTGTACATGCTTGGAAGACGCGGGAGTTGGGGTAGGAGTTTGATCTTTTGGAATATAGCCAACAGACAAAACCGAGCTATAATCCATGTTGGGGGAACTAAGCCCAAGTACTTCGTTGACTTCGCCATAACTGATCTTTTTGACATTGTTGATGGTTCCATGACGTATATCGTAATCAAGAAACTTTCCTGTGTCGTCTATTTTGAGGCTGAAAGTAAGGGTCGGGGCGCCAGCCTCCAAACTACATTTCCTGGTGTAGGAGTCTGGCAGCAATGTCCATGTTTTGTTGAGTGCGTATAAACTTGAAGTCAGTTGACGCGCTAGACTGCTCATCATCGATTCAGGTGGAATGAAGGCAGTTGGATTTGCAACATGAACACGCAGCCAGTGCTGATCCGGATGACCTGGAACCTCTTCTATTGAGATACCATCATCCACATCTTTGGTGTCTGGCGGATCAATGCAAAGCACCAACAAATCACCCCAATCGTGCCTTATATCTGCATAAGAGTCGACAAATTTTGGACTTTTATTTTCAGCTTGATGGGTGGTTGTCCAGACTTTGTCTAGTCTGGCAGATGTGCCTTGACCAGGAAGCATAAGACTTGGTAGATATAGATCATATTGGCCATATGATGGAAAGCAACCAAGTTCCTGCAGAAATACACGTCCTAATTTCTTCGACGGTGAGTAATCTTGGTACATTTTGGAGGTTTGAACGAGATATGGTGCCAGACTAAACAAGCTCATGTCCTGTTCGAACACTTCCTGGATGCACCAGTATTCCACAAATCGAACGAGAGTGGTTTCGTCTTGGGTAAATTTGCCATTCTTCCGGGGTATATTTTGGATTGGACCTTTGCGTTTACTGGGACCAAGACCATCTTCAGTACATTCTCGATCCTTTCGACTTTCCAGAATGAGTTCCCGGATATGCTCCAAGAAGTAGCGTACCTTTTTGTATCCGTCCTGAGAGCGAAGTTGGGCAGCTTCTTTCGGGTAAATACTTTCGTCGATTGTCATTGCTTCGCGATATTGACGGATCCAGTTTCGAGCAGTATTTACTGACGACACCAGCTCTTTCGGTTTGATCTGCCAGAACTGGGATCTTCGTATGGACATTTTATCAGATGTGAAGCCTATGGGCTGACGATGCAGAGCTTTTCGCACCGCGTATAGAGTTTCCGGAGTGGCAAAGTCCTTTGTGTGTCCTAACAGCTTTTGGGTAATTCTTTCAAGCGAACCAAACTGGAGCTCGACGGAATCTGCCAGCAAGTCATGAGCATTGTCAAGGACTTGAGCATGTTCACGATATATCGAGTTGACTTTGTTGCGCCAAGCATTCAGAGCTGTCAGAATAGGAGCTGTAAACTCCCGTGGAACTGCAGAGTTGTGAACAATGATTTCGCCGGCAGCCATGGTATCTGCATCTAGATGGTCTCGGGTAGGAAGAAAAGGGTCAAGAGGTGCCAGATCTGCAGCTGGCATCCATTGCGGCAAATGCCATCGCAAGTTCGCGGAACTAATTGAGACTAGACGACCATTGACCGTAAGGACATCGACTACCTTTTTGTGCGACCTGAGGCATACTGCGAATATTGGGTCTTGTACTGAAAACTTGGGACTACATTTCATCAGTCATATGGTATGGTGGAAGAAATGTCATCGCTCTTACGTTATCTCAACAAGAGAGCCTGGCACAATGAACTGGCGAGCTGTCACGATACCAACATCTCCAAATTTTCCCTCCCATTCATTGACGTCTACGCTGTTCCCAACGTCTTCATCTCCACCTTCAAAAGACCAAGCATATGCCCGAAGTCTTCTGGATTCGTGTTGTGCTGAGGTAGGATCCTCAATTTTGCTCCCATGTTCTTGTTGCCATTGTGTTAAGCGTTCTCGTATATCTCCGTAGTCTATAGGAAGTAGGGGTGCTGTATTGATTTGGTCCGCGAGAGTTACAGCATGGCGTCTCGGAAGTAGAGGTTGGAGTTGGTGGCGAGACCGGCGTACTGCAGAACGACCAGACAGTTGTAGAAGAGAACGAGAGAGAAGTTTCTCAGAGCAACGCCAGCAAATGCTCATATTATATTAAGCAAGGTACTGAAGAGGAACGTGGATGGCCATTAGCGCGTAAAATGACCTCCTGAAAGAACGATATGCGCTTGGTGTTGAACTTTTTTAGACAGGGATGCGCGTTGATAAATCTTGGCATGGCAGAACTTCGGGCCGACTTGGCGGCCTCAATTTTGACTTTCCTTCAATGTTCCAGTTCACAAGTCCATGTCCGTTCAGTCAGCAATCTGCATTCGATGCAAACTCTTCATCTCTGCTTAAAACCACACAAACCCCGAATTGAACACTACTTTGACACAGAACATGTCAGTTGTGTGGTAAGCAGTTGTCCTCCCAAGATTGAGTAGAACTGGTTAGTACTCCCTCTACTACTTCTCCTGCCTCCAGGCCCATTGCATGATGCTTTCAATCTATTTTGCATGTATTACCTGATCTACTCTTGTAGACACGCTGAGACCCGATTTTTCTGATCCAACTCTTCGATGAACCAAGTCATTCTCTTTGTACAAGCCATTGACCACTGACTCTCTACCAGACATGGCATCAACTAAGCCTCCAAGTGGCTACTTCAATATACTGTACTTTGCGACCGCTTCTAGTTATACTAAGAAGCAAAGCGAGCATTGGAAAGCCCCCTTCCAAACAGATGCCCTATTCAAGGCGCTGGAAGATCAGTATCCGGGTATCACAGACAAGGTGCTGAGTAGCTGTGCAATCACTGTGAATCTCGAGTATGTAGACAAGGATGAAGCGCCTGTGACCATCAAGGAAGGAGACGAAGTGGCAATCATTCCGCCCGTGAGCTCAGGGTAATGAGTATTCAGTGCTTCAAGATTCCGTTGAGCAGTAGATATAGTCTATAGCGAAAGGGTAAAACAATTCATGATATGTATGCCAAGACCTCAAGACGCAAAATATGTACTGCATCTAGAAGGATGGGAAGGACTTGCGACGCTTGTGAACTCTTTAGCGTTGCAACGGCTTGAGAAGTGTAGTGTGGCGTTGTGTGAAGCAACCTTGGAAACTTGTTGGTGCCAAGACCGGCAGAGCCAGGTCAGCTGGAGCGTTGGGGAGAGCAGTTCTGGGGGTCTAGATGCTTTATGAATAGACGAGCGGCTGCAGGAATCGGTGCCTTATGCAGGAACGAAAACAACGACGACTGGGGGTTGCATGCAGGAGTGTTGAACCAACAAACGTTTCAATCGGTGGTTGTCACAACAAAACATGATGGACTGGTGGAAGAGTTCAGATATTTTCAGACGACTTCTCCCTAGGGCTTGACCATTGCATTACTATGTACGGAGTACTAGGTATGAAATGAATGGTCTTCATAGACGTCCAGGCACCGTCACTGCTAACATACAATCATTCGCGACTAATAAGATATCGGGAATTGTAGTATTAATAGGACTAGAACCATGTCTATGGTTCGAGCCAAGACTTCTCATATCGACTAGCTAGAGACTGATTTCTTCTATGGAAACGAAGTTTGGAAGAGCTCATCGATCTTCTGATATTGGGAAGTTAATGACCATCGGCTATTTCAAACCCCAGATGGAAGTCTGAAACATAAACATGAACCAATCACAACCCAAGACAATAGCAATTGCGGGGTCAAGTCCGTGCAAGAAATATCTTCCAAATACTCGGGGATTTTTCGAAATGGAAATTGAAAGGAAGGACGGTAGAAGACAGAACGAGGCTCACAAGGCGCAGGTCGGGTTACTTGAATTTGGTTCCGCAGACGGTTAGGCCAGCCATATTCTCGCCGCAAGCCCGGCCAACTGTGGCAAGCTGGCTTGGCTTGTAAGCACGACTGATGTTTGTGGGGAGCCTCGACGAGTGCTGAGCCTTGGGTTAAGTAGGAGCGGAATTACATGTCACTGAATGAACGACATTGGAAAGAGGAATTCGTTAGACCCACGCAGCCGCTGGGGAGCCGATGTCAAGGAGCTTTTAAAGTTGCATGGCCTCACCAAGCCTCGTGGTCTTTCGGGTCATAATTAGGACATGCATAGCCGTTGAATCTCGTTGGCCTTGGCCGCCTGGTTGATAATAATGGATGCTTTTAATTCTCATGACCTAGGCTGGGATGCACAAGGCTGTTGGATGTCAATCCCAAGTCGTGAGTGGTCGAGATGTAAACACGAATTCCAGCCTCCATAATGTTGAAGTGAGCAGTCGGGTCTTGGTACTTGTTCAAGAGTAGTTGGTGTTTAAACACTCTGCACGGGGCAGCGGAAGCAGAGTAGAGAGACCCATTATCCGCCAGAGAGTTGGCATGGCACTGACATTCAAGGCATCAAAAACCGCGGTAAAAGTCAAAATGTATGTACATTGTAGAACAGTAGAACAGCTGAAACACTGGCATATGCACAGACTCAGTGGCAGCTTGCTACCATACACTTACTTTCTTAGGCTCTTAGTATTCTTCTTGATCCTCTTGTCTCTTGAGTGAAGCACCGGGTTTTTGATGGATCATGGCACGGCCAAAAGTCAAAGCCTTCCAAAATCCATTCAAAATACAGTACTAATTGCAAAACACTCTATTCTGCAATCTGCACACCTCCATCTCTCTCCTTCGCGTCTCTTACTGCTTTCACCACTTTCTAGTCCCACAAGTCCCACCCCGATCTCAGCATCCTGTAACTTCTGGTTTTGCATCTCATCAACGGCTTTCGCGATTAATTGCCCGATATTACTGCTCATTCTCGAGTTCATCGTGTTTAGAGTTTACTCAGCAGTTCGTCGTCTATAGTTGCTGGCTCGACCACCCTCGTCTAGTGCTGTCATTTCTTCCCCAGACTCTGTGCCCTGCTGCCTTTGATGGTCTCAGAGTCAAAAGATCTGGTTTGAGCCGCTCAGACCCATGGATATCTTTATCGTTGGCCATTTGCGCTGCATCTCTCAAACTGCTCTTTCATTTAGCCGCGGTCTTGCTGCTGCCTTTGTCTCTCAGAGTCTCTAACCAGAGTACTCTACAGCCCTGAGCCGATCCCCGGAGCACCAACAGTCTCCAAACTGTGCTCCGTATCCGTAAGAGGATACTACTCAGGTTCTGCAAGTGTCCATCTTGGTCCCTTGGAGCTCGATCTGGATCGAAGGAGACTTTAATCTGTTCCTCATCACTGGCGCTACTTCTGTAGTCGCTTGCCGTCCCCCGCCGATTCCCGACCTCCGCATTTCTCTGTCTCCGACTACCGAATTATTTTTCTATCCACCACCCTCGGGCTCTCAATAACCAGCTATCTCTCGACATACAGGCAGGTCGCTGTCGCGCTGCACTGGTTCCGACCCACCGCTGAAAGTGCCTGCTAGGCAAGTCAACGTCGGTATGGCCGCTGCGATTGACCCCCGACTGGGCCAATATTCACAGTCAACTCCACCACTTCAACACCAACAAATGTCCCACCAGCTACCGCATCACTCACAACACCAACCTACACATCTTCCGCCCTTGTCGCATTCCATACACCATTCTTCGTACCACACTGCGCGACAGACACCACAGCGACCCATCTCCGACTCTCCATCAATATCTTATTATTCTAACACACCGCCTAATCATCCGCGACCACATCCATTGCAGCCACCGGATCAATCTCTCGACAACGGCTATGACCATGATGACGATGACGACAATCTCATATCCCCAAATGATGGTAGTCCTCACGACGAGACTTCTCCCATGGGCCCTGGGTAAGTCTTTGCCTTCAAAAAGAGAAACCCTTGTCGAAATGCTGACGCTTTTCCAGAGGGTTAAAAGGTCCAAACGAGAAACGACCTCGCGCATGCGACTCATGTCGTGGCTTAAAGGTTAAGTGTATCATTGACCCAACTTCAGGCGACCCGTGTAAACGGTGCGCCAAAGCAGGACGACAATGTATTGTTACACCGCCCACTCGAAAACGGCAAAAGAAGGCCGACAGTAGAGTCGCTGAGTTAGAAAGAAAGATTGACGCCCTCACGGCTAGTTTGCAGAAACAGAATGGCAAAATGCCTGAAGAATTAGCTTATTCTGGCAAACGTGATTTAGACTCATATGAGTCCAGTCCTGTTCAACCAAGATCGGCTGACTATGCCTTGTCACCAGAAAGATCGAGCAAGCGCCCACGTTTGGAGAAGGTAAATACATCTCCTTACCGGCCTGCTAGCTCTGATGGTCGTACTCACGATTGGCAGGTAAATGGAAATAAGCACGAACCAGTCATGGCTGGTAGCGATGAAGATCCGAACATGCATGGGACACCAACAATTGCGACGAGCATATACAATCAAATGGGCCCGAAAGTATATGATCATTCAGATATTGACCAGAAGCTGGACTCGATCATTTCTCGAGGCGAGGCTGAGAGATTGTTCCATCGATATGTGGAAGAGTTTGTTCCACGCTTTCCTGCAGTTCCATTCCCACCGGGAACAACCGCACAAGAGGTCCGGACGGAGAAACCCATTTTGTTTCTCGCAATCCTTAGTGGAACATCGTATGGCGCGAACATTCAGGCAGATATTCAAATTGCACTCGAGAGGGAACTTCGAAATGTCTTTGCAGAGTGTATGTGGAAGAATGGCGAAAAATCTTTACAATTGGTGCAAGCTCTTCAGGTCGGAGCTCTATGGTATCGTCCGCCCGCCAACTTTGAACAGCACATGTTTTATCAAATGGTTCATATGGCAACTATCATGGGACTGGACATCGGCATTGGAAAGAGAACTAGTCCGTGGAGAAAAAAGCTTTTCGACAACAAGGCAAAGGTGAAGTTGAATCTCCCTGACCCTGAAGGGATTGAGTCGCGCCGAGCGTGGTTGGTGAATTACTTCCTATGCATAACGTAAGTTTGACAATATCTTTTGCCGCAATAGGCTAACAAATACAGGATTGCCATGATACTACGAAGACCTATACTATTACGATTCAATGATTTTATGCAAGAATGTATTAATATTCTGGAGACCTCTGAAGAAGCACTACCGTCGGACAAGGCGCTTTGTCAACATGTTCAATTGGCGCGAATATCAGAAGAAATCGCCATACAGTTTGCGATGGATGACCCGGGAGTCAACTTATCCATCAATGATGGCAAAGTGTCTTATGGTATCAAGCACCATGAAAAGGACCTTCAGGATCTGCGTGCTAGAAACAACGAGGAACCGGCCATCCAACTCTCCTCTCATGTCACGAATCTCTACCTTCATGAGATTGCATTACACTCTCAAAGTAATGTGGACGACTTTAAAGCTCCATTCACTGAAGAAACATTCCGCGCCGCTGTAAGCCAGGTCGTTTTGGGTCCTTCCCATGTAGATGCTCTGGTTCAGTGCCAGGAGTCGTGTCAAAACGTTGTACAAACCTTTCTGGATATTGATATTGAAACAATCTTTATGCTTCCTGTAATTTTCTGTAAGTTATTCGGTTCGATCAATCTTATATATTCTAACCAAAGCCAGCTGTGCGTATAATCTACGCCGTAGTCGTTCTCATGAAGCTATACATATCAGCTACAGCCCCAGGAGAAATATCTAATGTCATCAACGAAAACGATCTCAATCTCGAAGAACACCTGGAAAAGCTTGAAAACTCCTTCGCTCGAATCCGCGAACGAGACAGTCTCGCTCCACACACCAAATTCTACTTCGTCATCCAACGCCTCTTTGACCATTTCCGCGGCATCAAATCACGGGCCAAAAATCCAAAGGCCACAACCTCCTGCTCCGCTCCTCCAGAAGGTCCCATCCCCGCCGAAGACCGGAAAGCTTCCAGCCGTCCTAACTCCGCCTCAGGCATCCACCACCAAGCTCAGGCCCTCCACCTCCTCAGCGAAGTCGCCATGGGTTCACCAGCCGCCCGACACCACGCTGGCTCTTCTTCCGCGCCAGCAGCAACACCAGTGCTCGCTGCGCAACAACCCTTGGCTCGCGCGGCGCCTCAACAGCAGCAGCAGCCGCAGCAGCAACATCCGCATCCACAAAACCAGCAGAATCCGCAGCAGGGCTGGTATCAGCATACGTCACCTGTGCAGCCTAGTGATATGACACTATCAATGGACGGCATGTATGAGTACAACAATGGAGCTGGCTACAACCCCATCGACACCTACACGTTTGACTACGGACTCGGCGGTATGGATGGCGGGATCTCCGGTCTTTTTATGAGCGAAGGCTGGGTGACGGGTGGTGCGCCAGGGTTCTTTAGCGGATGGCATGGGCCATAGAAAGGCACTGAGCTTCCGCGGGAGAAATCACCAAAACATGATCATGGCGTATCAGCAAGAGGACGACGGATTGCCTTGATGAAAAATCACGAATAATCGTGATTTCGGCAAGGTCAATTGCTAAGAGATATAATATACGAGCCATACCTGCTATGTTTTGGCTAGAAAGGACGTGGTGGCTACATGTATCATGTCACTGTACGGTCGAGACAGCTTTGACTTGATATTTGTATTGTACCTCTTGTATAGTAGCATTACAATCGAGACGCTTGCTTGACGGCAGCGGATACTGTCAATGTTCTGGTCTCACCATTCTGCTTCCACAAAGCTACCACAAAGCGTTAATCTGGCGTTGCGAAGGCGGTCTGATTTGTGATTAGCAAGGACTGTAAAGACATGGGCGAGGAACGATTGTTCGGCTCGCTATCATAACATACCAGCTGCGCAAGTGAACAGAACAAGTCATTATAGGCACCCTGAGTCAGACAAATCCCGAAGTTCTATTAGAGCCCGAGTAAAAAAAGGTTCGGAGTGTGCCATTCAGACGGCCTGAGTACGTCTATGCTGACCAGATGCAAAATAGAAAGGGCAAGTAAAATACCGGGCAGTGCTTTTGGCTGACAGATAGGTGAGACGCATATCTTGGTGATACAACATGACATCATCTATCACCAACTCATAGATACAACAAGATAGAAGCTATGTATGTGGTGTGGGATACAGTGTACTACAGAGTACTATGTAGTAGAGATCAAAAGTTGATGTTGAGCTACGGAGGTACCTCCGTAGCTCAAGCTACTTGGATCACGCGATCTCTTGGCCACTACGCGATTCATAAGAGTACCTCCTATTTAGATCGCCATCTCCCCCATCTCCTTCATCTCTGCACAACCTTCAAAAATCATAAACTTTGGTAGGCGAAAGGCAACTTTTCAGCTTCTATCCACATACTCATGGCTTCATCATCACCTAGCCGTCTGCTGTCCCATTCGCCGTTCCTTCGTGTCATTGCCGCGTAAGTCGTCGGTCTATCCTGTCTCTTCCTACTCTATGTTAACTGTCCTAGGTCTTTTGGCGCTGTCCCACTCGGCTATGGAATTAATGCCTTCTTGCGTCCAATGTCTGCCATGAATATCTTCTTCCTCTTCCCGTCTGCTACAGACCCGCTCCTGGAGCCTACCATGTATCTCTATGCAATACGCGCCATCTATATGGGACTTACAGTCATGATCGCAGCATACTACGGGCATCGTAAAACAATGGGCGCGATTTTGATAGCTCTGAGCGGTATTTCGCTGGTCGATGGCGCGGTTGTGAGAACTTATGGTGGCGAGAATTCTCTTGGAGAAAAGGGCGCAGAAAATATAGGGCACTGGATCTGGGGGCCGCCATGTGCATTGGTGGGCGCGTTGCTGATGGGTATTGCGGATCGGCAAGTGGGTTAAGTGTTGGAAAGGAGAAGAGGCTGAAGAGCGGAATACATTCTATGGGGCTTAGATAGCTTTGCTATCGCGGTCTCTAGCATTTGAACTTATGCCACATCGGCTATTGACCTTATATTGCTTTATGAAGACATGTTTGTAGGGTAGTCTTCAAGGCTGCAATCGCCAATGATTGGACGGGCAGTCGTCATCATTCGTTGTAGATCTATGTACACTGATAAACGCAACCAAGTCGAATAGTTGTTGCTTGAGCAAATCGCGTGATTGGCTGTTAACCATAGGTACAGGATACAGGCCGACAAGTAGTAGAGACCGCATGGTACAGCGTAGAAGTGAGAAACAACTTTGGTGATAGCAATACCGAAAAACCGTAGATACGTCCCATGTACATCTACTCAACCTTCTAGCATACATATATTCGCGTTCCAAGGTCCAGCCCTTGGACTAGGGTCTAGTACAAATTCATTAGTCCTGATATCCACTATGAAAATTGAATTGTTGTGGGGCTTACATCAATTAGACATTACAGCACATTACTTTCGGATCCGCATTCCACGAGGCTGTCGCTGTTCGCTGGCTCGCTCGCCCTCCTTTTCACGGTCCTTGTCTTCGACGCTGCGATTTTGCCCTGGTCGACGTCCGCGGTTCCGACTGCGCTCTGTAATGAGCTCTCGCAGCCAGCGATTCTCCGTTTCCAGCTTGGAGATGCGACGCTGCAGTTCATCGCAGCGGTCAGCCATGTTCTTGGTCGTGCGTTCCAGCTCTGCCTCGCGCTCCTTCTTCTTCATGCGGAAACGTGCGCTGGCTGCCGTGTTGCGGCGGCGCTTGTCCTCTTCAATGGCGGCTGAGATGATTTCATCGCCGCCATGGGCTAGAGGATCCATCATGTTGAAGAACTGGGAGCCGGGCATAGGCGAACCTGGCATAGTGCCATTGGGCGGGCTGATGGGTGAGGTTAGATAGCCTTGGCCCAAGTAGGAATTGTCGCCAATGACGTGTTGATCCATGGAAGATGGGCTTCCCATGTGCATGCTGGGATCATCGTGAGGAGATAAATCATCCTGTGAATAGGCCATACTGTCAACTAGGGGATAGGGACCGACTTCTGGGGCTTGAGTACTCCAGTGGCCAGCGCTGGAGGATGGTGGAGGACCAGCTCGCGAGGAGTAGGCATGGTGGTGGTCTTGGGACATGGCGGGCGCAGAAAGACAGCGTTTGGATCAACACAGTAGGCGTCGGGGAGGGTTCTGTGCAGCCAGCGCGACCTGATGGGGTAGTACGAGCTTGTTTGTGCTTGCATCCAGAGAGTACCAATGGCTGCGGTACTGAAACACGGTCGTAAAGTGACAGTGTCCTGAACCGGAAGCGAGGCTATAGAGGGTGTTTGATATGGGCGTGAGAGCGGCAGCGGATGAGCTGGAGAAGCCGGAAAAGGCGATATTTCAGGCCGCAATGGAGTTGAGAAGCGCAAGAATCAATTAATGACACGAATAAAGGTCTGATGAGGGTCGAATGATGCAGAGGTGTATCTTGATTAATGTTGAGTGAGCTGGTTCATCACGTGAAAAGGCGTGCTCTCACTGCACTTCAACCCCTCGAGAACACCTGAACCATCGACAATAATTGCGCTCCTAATACTTTTTGTGGCTGCTTTGCTCAGTCCAGCCGCTGAAGTTCTAGTCGCTCTGTTTCTTTTCCATCGGGAGCAGCGTCAAACCTGCCTCTGGAAGCGTAAGATGACTCCCAGACGAGGACTACTCCAGTGTATTGATTTCCTATTTGGGACAAGATTAAGGCTGTCCCAAAGCCTTCTGCCCCCATAATCCGTCCAGATTGCGTCATATCCCATTATTTTTCCAAACTCTGTAAAACTTGATCAAAATGGCGTCAATTCCCTTGTTTCTATCGTGGCTATTGTGACATGCAGGGCAATACTGTGGTCAGCTCCTCTCCAGCCAAATATATCACTTCATTGACACCCTTTCCGCAAAAACAGCCATTGAGAACCTCTGCAATTATCAGCCATTAACCCTGAGCTGCAGAATCTTCACCTTGAGCATACTACTTTCGGCCTCGCCCGACTCCTCTTTTTCATTCGTGCCTTCTCCGGTCTTTGCGCAATTTCCTCCGTGGCAAACACTGAAGCGACACTCCATTACGTGAACCAAACCCACGCCCATACCATGATCTTTCCATTGGTATGACCTTCGCAGTCATCAGCGCGGCTCCTTGAGCATCCTGCCAATACCAAGAACCCACGCAGCCCAGGTCAGCGGGAACCTGGGGGACCCACCGATGTAAGCCATCTCGCGTAGTGCACATATTCGATGCCTTTCCACCAATACATTGTGATGAAGACACTGAAGAGGGTAGCCTCAAATGTAGCTGCGACCGGGCTAGACCGCCTTGATGGGTATAACTCTGTCTCTATAGATTTCATTGACTCAAGAGAGAGCAGTGAGTAGGCCTGACATCCCGCTCGCGTGGGCTCTTTGCTGCTCTTATGCAGCAATCCAGGTCATCTCGTCCAGAGTGGGATTAGTATCGCGTGATAGACTGCCGTTCTTGCTTCGAGGTACTATTATGCAGCCTCCGAATGGCTGTTCAGTGTCGATCTAGATTCCAGAGCAGACTTAGGCGCCGCCATTACTCCGTAAAGCAATTTGTTCCCAGTGAGAGTAAGTGCTTGTACTTTGGAGAAATACCATTGCAGTAATTGGCGATGCTACTGTGTGTTCTGGGTTTTCCTAGTTATAACTTCACTGAGACAGAATTTTGGTTTGGTGGTCCTTATATTTGATAGTTTGATACACAATGTAGTCAAGTTACGCTTACAAGAATAGATATATCCTCACAGGCCATAGCTGGTTTCATCACATGTTTTGACAAGTCCAATTCTGAATCCATACTTTCACCATTGTTTTACCCATGTCGCTGTTTTAGGACAAATCAGTATTTCTTCGTCTCCTCATCCCCTTCTCGTCCCCTGATCTCCATCCTTTGAAAACGAAATCCGAAGTGCTCGTTGCGAGAATACCATGAGGTCCTTCAAGGAGCCCAGTCTTGCGATCTCTAACTCTACTGCGACCAGTAATGCATCGTAACGGCTTTGGTGGGAAGCTTCAGGCTCTCTGAAGCCTGGTTGTTGCGAAAGATTGGACGTAAGTCCGCCTATCCCTGCTCACTTGAACAATACGCAGTCTTCTAATCGAGAAGGCCCATGTCTCTTCGCACTTCCTTCTCCAGCTTCTCATCGTCTCTTCCCATGACTGTGCGTGGCTCTCGTGCAACACGCTCATTCTCAAGCTCCACTAACAGTCTGTGTCTAGTATTCTCCGGCTCCCTCCTCGGATCGATCTTCACCGGCGGCTCTGGCTTGTTCACGCGTTTCCAGCCATCCAACGGGTCATCGCTTAATTCGAATCCTTCTCTTATCAACCAGCGCCGTCGAAACTCGTTTTCGACCTTATCTGATGCTAACATACACCAAGCATCATGTATGAGGCGCCAGGTCATGACCAGTTGATAATGCTCTTCCTCTTTGGGAACCAGATCGCGGAGCTTTGTCTTGTACAGCGTGTACCATTCAGCATCTGAACCTTTGTACCCGAAAAGGTTGTCTTTGCTGGCCCATTCGATGGCCGAGGGCATGAGTGATGCATTCTGCCAGTTCACGATTGCTATGATCTCGTATCCCGCTGGAGCATACTTTCTGCACACTGGTCGGACTAGAATATTCTTTGGCTCCAGATTGCCATGGGAGAGATAGGTATATGCTTCCAGAAGCTGTAATCCCGCCCGCTCCATCACAATGCTCTTGAGTTCTGGAACGGAAGAACAGATGCGAATTTTGCCATCCCTCTCTTCGAATGTCAGAAGCGGATTCCTGTCCACATGTGTCTTGATCCATTCCAGAAGATATGGCTGGAAGTAAGGCGTCCGTTGGTCGCGAGCAAACCGGGCTCTGTCCAAACAAAACAGAACCTCTTGAACTTCCTTGGTTTTCAGGTCCATGAAGTGAAACTTCTTCACTATGTCGTGCAGTGACTAGTAGCCAGTCAGCACATTGTTTATTCATTAATCTCAATACCTATGAAGATGCTGTAGCATAACATCCATGGCATTTTCAGTCGACTTGAAGAATCTTACATTCATTATATCTTCCTGCTGGGAGATTGCCAGCTCACTCCAAACATTGCTCAATGGTACTACTCGAGGCAAGAACTTTTTTACGGCAAAAGCCACGGGTCTGTCACCTAGCTTGTAGCTCCCAAAAGCCAGCGTCGGAACAATATAATCGGGAATAGCGAGTGCGGCGACCCTGGAGATGCCAACATCCTTAAACAACGCAGGCTTGGTTCGATCATCAGAACTTTCGAGATGGACAATCAACGCTTTTGGTGCTCCAGGAAATGGTTCTGCATCAAAGAACACTCGGAACACACAGATGGTACGCTCGCTTTTGGTGATTTGAAGAATCTTGGGTTTGGCAGCAGGGAAGAGATGGTTGAGCAATGTGTCATTCGGGTGTAGGAATGTATTGGCCATGGTGAGCTGATATCAGTGCCGTACTCGGTGGGTGCTCTTTTGCAACAAACTTTGGATCCGGGGAATTGAAATGGCTGTGCGTGGTGATTTGATCCTTCGAAGCTGTGTTATGAGCACAATGCACAGTTTCAAGGCACCTCTTTGTCGTGAAAAAGGACATTGCACATTGGATTCTGGGTTGTTCCCAAGTACCAGTCCATTCCATCGTACCTGCTCTCCGAGTCTCTGGAATCGTATCATGACCGCCACTTGAGAACCACATCTCGCAAACACGACAAGCAAAGACACAATAATACCCGTTAGAGTCAACATTTATTGCCATCGTCAAATTGAGTTGTCCTCATAGTACAAGATGTGGATATATAACGGGTAAGCACTGCATCGTCACACAAGTCATGTCTCTTTGTAAATTAGTGTAACAAAAACAACATATTACTTCGGCCCTTCTCGAAACTTTTCTCCAATCTCACTAACACTCTTCGCTTGTGTCAAAGTTAAACATGGCTGAACAGAACATTGTTCGATTGGCTCCACAAATCGTACAACGTAGATGCTTGAAGGAAACAAATTACAAGCTACCTAAGTAGCGACATGGATCGCATGAATCGAAGAGCTGGTGAAATCGAGTTAATGAGAATCATTAGAAAAATAGAAAAGATGCAGAGTCGGTATTACAAAAGTACATTACTACCATCTGCCAAATATACTATAATCTATAAGCTTCCGCGGCCTTACTTTGCAGGCCATCTCTAGTATCAAACTGTGCACAATGTACATCATCCAAATTCGCTAAGCCACCAACGGCCTTCAACGTGCTATTATGCTTATTAACAGTGTATCTTGCGACGCCAACCCAATGCTTTTTTGAACAATCTCAACACGAACAAAACATTAAAGAAAAATCGGGCCTAAGCACCCTTTTCTAGGGACTGCAAGGTCACAAGTTCGGCATAACGACCACGCTTGCCTAGAAGCTCGTTGTGGGTGCCTTGCTCGACAACCTTGCCAGCATCAATCACATAGATGATGTCTGCTTTTTGAATAGTGGACAGACGATGGGCAACGGCAATGGTTGTTCGTCCTCGGGCGGCGGCATCGAGTGCAGCTTGTACGACCTTTTCGGATTCTGTGCATGGTTAGTTGGGTACTATGCGAAACTTGCGGGGATTGTAACTTACCAGAATCAAGAGCAGATGTTGCCTCATCCAACAATAAGATCTTGGGATTGCGCAATAACGCTCTCGCGATTGCAACACGCTGCTTTTGTCCACCGCTGAGTAATGTACCCTTGGAGCCGCAAACTGTGCTGAATCCTTCAGGAAGCGACATGATAAAGTCGTAAATGTTGGCGTTCTTGCATGCTTTTACAATCTCCTCTTCAGGAACGTCCTCACGGTCTGCACCGAGAAGAATGTTCTCACGAATTGTGCCTTGATATAGAGTAGGCTCTTGACTCACGAGAGCCAAGTGACTTCGGTAGGTGTTGAGGTGGAGTTTTGAAATGTCTTTGCCATCAACGAATACTCCACTGCCTGTGACAGGAATAGGGTCATAGAAGCGCTCCATGAGCGCAATAGTGGTTGACTTTCCACAGCCTGATGCACCCACCAGGGCGACATATTGGCCGGGTTTGACGGTAAGGTTAAGCCCACGAAGCACGGGCTGATCCGGTCGGGTCGGGTATCGGAAATGGACATCGCGGAACTCAATGTAACCATCCATGTGCTCGAGGCGCTCTCCTTCCTCAGACCACGAGTCGATGGTTGGTTTCCGATCGAACAATCTCTTAAGGTCCTCGGCAGCATGTCTAGCCTTACCCATGTCTGGGGCAAATGAGAAAATCGTACCCGCAGATTGGGCTCCAAAAATGATGGACTGGAAGCAGACGAAGAACTGGAACATGGAGTATTCATGTTTCGCGATCAAGGTACCACCATACCAGAAGCCAAGTGCAACACAGAGGAAGACAAGAGACTGGGATGCAGCAAACAGCAGCGATGACTTCAAAACTGATTTGAAACTCTTTTGTGCTTGCACTTCGAGTTGACCATGGTACTTATCCCAGACATCGCCTTCTCGGGAAAGTGATGCGACTGTTCGGATGGCGGAAGTGGCTTCGCAAGCGAAACCAGCAGAGCCTTCATACGCGGCCTTGGACCGTGCTTGGAAGCGAGAAAGCATCGAAAATCGGAGGTATCCACACCCAATAAGAATTGGAATCGCTCCGATACAGACGAGGGCCAGTTTCCATCCGATGACCAACGAGACGATCAATCCAGCGACAAGTGTTGTGGAAACCATCAAGATCGTTCCCAAAGTGGATCCGGAAAGACCGGCAAGATCGATAATGGTCACAGAGAGGAAAGACGTGAGACCTCCGCTAGTGTTTTTCTCTTCGTCAAAGAATGCAACATCTTGGCGAAGCAGAGTACGGAAGGCCTTTATACGAGCGCGGTGAATAATCGCTTCCTGGCAGAAACCGAATGCCCATGCATGCGCTGCGTTGGAGATCAGCAGAACAAAAGCAAGCATCAAGTACATGAGACACCAAAAATCAATATCGTGGCGAAGCTTGCCATACATGCTTGGAGGCAAACTGATTGTTTGAATGGACTTGGCGAAGAAAATGGACTGAACAGGCTGACCAGCACCAGCAATAGCCGAGAAAAAGAAGCCTACCACGGCAAGGGGCCATTCCTTTCGGTTGAAACTCCAGACTAACTTAATCAATGTCCAGAGCGAGTATTTCTTGTCTGCTTCTTGCTTTCGCTGAGCCATGATCAGACTGCTCTTTGATTGTTCGGTTTGAGTACGCGTCAATTTTGCTGGGTCGGCATCGGCTGGATCAGCGATGAAAGTGCCTTTCTCGATTGCCTTCAGAGCCTCGCTCTTTCCAGTGTCCACTTCTTCAGTGGCTTCGATATCATTTCCGTCCGCGTCTTGCTCTGCAGCAATACGTTGGGCCTCGACAAGATTGAAGTACGCGGCCTTTTTGTCGAGCAGGACATCGTGAGATCCTTGCTCGATAATCTTACCCGCTGACATGACGACGATGTTATCGGCGTTCTTGATAGTACTGAGACGATGGGCAATAACAATAGTAGTTCGGCCTTGGGCTGCTTTGTCGAGGGCGGCTTGCACAACACCTTCACTCTTGGTATCCAGCGCCGAAGTGGCTTCATCGAGAAGCAGGATACGTGGATCGCTGACTACTGCACGTGCGATGGCAACTCGTTGTTTTTGTCCACCAGAAAGAAGAAATCCACGTTGACCAACTTTTGTGTTGTAACCATCCGGAAGAGCAGAGATAAAGTCGTGCGCGTTGGCCATTTTGGCGGCGTCGTAGATCATATCTGCTTTCTTGTCGTCCGATACACTATCCCACTGAGAACCCTGCAGTCCATAGCTGATGTTCTCAAAAATGGTAGTAGAGAAGAGAACAGGTTCTTGTTGAACAAGCGCGATTTGCTGTCTCAACCAGCGCAAGTTGATATCCCGAACATCGCGTCCATCCAAGAAAACTTGTCCACGGACTGGGTCATAGAATCGCTCAACGAGTCCAACGATTGTGCTTTTACCGGATCCGGAGGCTCCGACTAGAGCAGTTTGTTTACCGGCAGGAATCAACAGATTCACACCATCCATGACTGTAACTTCAGGTCGCGATGGATAGATGTGCTTGATGCCTTTAAGCTCAATAGTGCCCACAAGACTGTCCGGCTTTAGACCATCCTCGGAATCCGGGTTCATCGGAGAGTTTCGCTCAATCGACCCAAAAATCTTCTTTCCTGCTGCAACGGCAGAAGCAAAGGCTTTAGCGTTGGGTGCCACGTTTCCGAGTGAGAAGGATCCAATGATAACAGCAAAGTTGACAGTGAGAATTTTGGAGACGTTCAATTCGCCAGCAACCAAAAGTCGAGACCCTTCCCAGAACCCAAGGCCATACATGAGGTTGACAATACACATCATTATTGCGATCATTGTTCCTTGCATGGACTGGACTCGTCGTCCGTCCTTCTCTGCCCGTCTGAGAAATGCGTCATATTGTCGGGCTAGCTTCTCCTGGGTGTTGAAGGCCATGGCATTGCGAACAGAACTCAAGACTTCCTCAGCAACGGTACCGGATTTTCCATATTCAACTTGAGTTTGCTGTGTCAGTCTTACCATGGTCGAGCCACCAACGCCCATAACAACCACGATAGTAACCACACCAGAGATCAGAATCAAGGTAAGCTTCCATGATCGGACAAAGGCAATAACAAAAGCCGAGATGAACGTTGCAAGAGCGTTTAGTGTGAGGCCAAGCTTTTCGCTTATGCCATCCTGGATGACGTTGGTGTCCGCGGTGATTCTGGTGGTGACCTCGCCAGATCCAAGGTCATCAAAGAATCCGATATTTTGCCGCAACATTGCCCGCAGGTACTGCTCTCGAATCTTTTGAGCGCAATGCTCACCGACGAAAACGAAGCCAGTAACGTAAATGTAGGTGGTTATAAAACTGCCTGTTCTGAAGTCAGCAACTGCCAGTCAAGTCTATGTCTATAACAACACAACTCTACATACCAACTGCCAAGTAAATAAAATAGAGCACCATGGTGGATAGCTTGTGCTCAAATTGAGCATATGGTATTTGTCCTTGGAAATAGGAAGAAAATTGTCCTGCCAAACCACCAAAAACAACCTGGCACAAATTAGCGACGTCTTTCAAGATATCATTACTTGGCCCGAACTTACTGTCATGAGTGGCATTGCAGCACCAGCCACGATAGCACAAAACACTGCTATCGAAAATATTGCCCAATCCCTTCCGTTCGCATATTTGAACAATGTAAAATATCCCACGTCGACATCTGGAGTATCGACCTGGTTCCGAAGCACCAACGCCTCATCCTCTGGCAGATGCGCGAAAGGATCCGGACTCTTGTCTTTTGCTTCCACTACTTTGGAATCTAATTTTGTGAGAGTGTGCGCTCCTTCGGGGGCTGCCGCAAGTATGGGTTCGAGTGTCTCTATGCCATCGGTCTTCTCGTTGGTGTGATCAAGAGAGGCTGCAGAGCGTGCGGAAGGACTGGGGGTATCGTGCTTTGCATCGTGATCCGTTGGCATCGCGTTCTGGTCCTTTTCGGAAGTCATGGCGAATGTCGAGGATAGGAAGTTCGGAGTGGAAGGAGATTCTGCTATTAAGCAGTTGGGTGGTGTGAGGATTCCAATTCAAAGGTGTGGATGTTCGGCTCGTATTCAATTCATGCAGGTGTTGGAATAACGGCAGGTACTGACGCAGATGGTCAATAACTAAATGTTCAGGTGGAACTACTAGTAGTATGCGCAATTGAGGTGGATCAGAGGTTCACCACATGATTAATTCGATCGAACTATTGAAATGCTCAGAATCAACCAAGTGAAAAGAAGCTGGTTGACGAGAAGATCAGGTCGCACGAAATAGAGCAGTTAAGGGTCCTGATCTTGATATCAAGATGGAGGAATGGGTAGGAGGGAGGGGTGGTAAAGAATCGAGTGACAGTGAATAGGAACCCTTGTCACAAAACAAGTTTCAAGTCCAAGAGAAAGAGAATGAAGAGATTGAAACACCAGATAGCTTCCAGAAGCCGAATGGGTGCAAGAGTGAAGATAATGTACTGTCAAGACTCATCACTCAGTTCAAGATCAGAGGTAAACGAAACATGGGCAGCACGGACATCAAACAACAGAAGCTTAACATTTGATCTGGGGGAAAAAGGATTGGGATCCCCTGTCGCAGTTCAATCTTTCGGTATTTCGCTCAAGATTCAAGACTGCTCCGAAAGACTCCTTTGCCGTACGAGGCAATTGGTGGTCATACACGCCAGAGTAGCTTAAGCCATGGTGACGGATGACTATTTTACCGCGATCCGATGGCCCAGAGAGCTCTTCATTCCTACGGTCCAACCTCAGTCACTCGGAAAGAGCCGCATCTTTCGATAAATAATTCAACTGTGTCTCTTTAACTCTTACCTTACAAGGCTCAAAGGCCAGAACTTTTTGAAAATAATGCCATGCGCTAATGCGAGGCGATGTCGGTATCTGGTCAGGCACCTGGCAATCTATCGACACAACCTTCAATTCTCGCCTCATGCGGCTGTACATACTCCATGGACTCTCCAAGATTCCAACGAGATAGAGGTTGAAGAAACGAATGCGAGGTAAACCGAGGTGATGCATCCGCCAGCTCCCAGCTTTGCCTCCAGCGCCCGTTTGGCGCGTCTTGGTGGCATCTCGCTTGCACAGCGCCCAATCGCCTTGCCTGCTCGGCTGCCTCGATCTCGGATGGATCCGTCTCCTTCCCGATTTCCACTCTTCTTTTGCTCGACCTGGTTTCTTCAACTTCGTTTGCTACTGTATATACGCGATACGGGGCACAAGATCTTGTCGAACCAAAGTCGCTTAATTCTCGCGTAATGGGCACGTTTTAGTGACTGCATCGTCATGCGAAGCAAGTGTTTGAAGTAGGATTTTCGCGCGTCACCATTGACTACGAGCTGTTCGGCCAGATATATTACTCGATGCGACGGCCCTTCCCTTGCCTTTGAACCAGGTACATTTGCAACCCGTTACGTCGCTTCATTTTCTCGGGTACTTTCTTATCATTGGCCTGGGCAAAACGTCAGTTCCATGCACGCTCTTATGATCTGTGGTAAGCTTGCTGGATGCAGGGTTTCGAAACGGTTTTCAGTCTTGAGCTTGGGAGTGATTCCCACGCAGCACACTTCTCCCAACACACGACCATCCAATTCAGCTATCAGTACTCTTGAAAATGTATCAGACAATTTACATTACTGGAACGTTTCGTCAGCAAAAGAACGTCTATCCTGCTTAGGAAAGATAACAAGTGCAACTTCGTCCGACGAGTCGTCCGCGCAGCCGGCAAGCTGGGGTAGAGTACATCTGCTAACATGTTACTAGCACTTGTACTTGACACCTGCAGGTAAACGGATAGTTAGTCAAACAATTATGCATGCTCATCACAAGAGTCTTCATATTTATTCCGTGGATCAACTACTTTGCCGGTGAATGGCAGATATTTTTCATCCAACGCACTAACGGCGAATTTTGAGCAGAATTGTCGAGGAACTCGCACTCGGATTATCGGGCTTCTCTCCACGTCAACAACAGCTCAACAATTGCCTTCCATTTTTTTGTTCGATCCGTACACCTCAACAATCCAGAAACAAACTTTTGCTGTTTGACGGGTTTTGAACGGTCTATTGCAGCGCATGGGCTATCAAAGCTCCAGAAACCAGTTTGGCAATGGCATAAAAGTTTATCTTAACAGACTTGTTCCTTGATATTTCCATTTACCTGGCTTCGACACTTCCAATACCACGGCTCTGTCAAACATCATTCCGGCGGGAAGAAATAGCACATGCGCGCCTTAGACTTCCCGTCCTACATAAAAGTATATTCCGACTTTGGGGACAATTCTAGACGTCCAAATGCATGCCAAACCTTGTAAAAATTGTGGAATCATTCTCACCCGTTATCGCTTGTGTATCAACGTCAGCCCAAAACCTCTACGGAAAATAGTAAAAGGAGAAAACTCCCAACAGCCCAACACACGCACCGGATGAAGGATTATTCTTGGGCCGAACGAATCCACATAATATCAACAAATCTTTTTGATTGACAAATCTTTTCTTGCTGCTTCTGGTCCAATCATCCTTGATAACACTCCTTGGAACGCATTGCCAATGCAGCGATTTGCAAACTTACCGCGGCCATGGTAGATATACTAAGATATTCCGCGGATCATATCAAAATAGCTCCTCAAACTGATCGTGGATAATCCATGCCGACAAGTACTGATGATCCATCACCTTATGCGGATTCACATTCACTCTCAAAGTTTAACCGATTTTCAGCTTTGCCATGTCATTGTCCTTGAACTTACACTTTTCGTGAGTTGCAACGTTCTTCTGATGATGCTCTACTTTGACTGCTCTGGGAAGCACCACAACGCCGCGCTTCTAATTTCATGGCAGAGCTATCTGAGCGGGCGTGCATTGTTCAGTCCTTGCTGCGGCGATAATGACTTTGTTGCTCAGCATGGGTGGCGCTTTGCTCCCGCATTCGCCGAAGTTGTGGTCGTTGTTTCCTTATAAGCAGTAGGTTGTTACGGTGATTCCTTCGTTTTGATTGCGCTCGAGATCGGTTGGGAAGGTGAGGCATATGTGCGCTCCGAATTGGTGTACATATGGCTTCATCTTGGCGATTTTAAGTAGGGTGTGGAGCTGTGATGGGCCGAAGTCTGATATGCCCTTGAAGCGTGTGCCGCGTCTTGGTCGGATCAGTTTATTACTGCTTGCCATGTCTGATGAACGTAAATTAGACGTCGTTGCTAGATGCGCAAGCTCAACATGACTGGCTCAAAATCAAACGTTATATTGCCTGTCGAGCTTTCTATCAGGTAGTAGAGGAGCGGAAGTCTAAGCGGTCGAAAATCAGTTGATTGGGAGCATGTTCGAGGCTGTAGTCGTGTCTACCGCGGCATGAGCGCTGTTACAGGTCGTTTTGTTTTGACCAGTAGCAGCCATAAGCTACCTGTTGCTCCAGAGTTTTGCTTGTGGTCCAGAAATCTTTTGCTGCAGACCAGTTCTCCCCAGTCCTGCTTTGATTTCAACCCCCCTATCTTTCTGATTGAGATGTACATACGTACAATGAAAGTGCCCAGACCCATCTTTTGATTGCAGGTGCCATTGTCTCTGTAGCACTGCTTTCATTATCTTGCATATGTCAATATCTTATGCTTATTACCGGCATATTTTGGAACCCGCTGCCCTTTGGTGATGTAGGCAAGGCGTATGACGAGTTGCTACCAAGTCGGAATCTAAGGGAACGATTGTGATTGCTTTCAAGCTTTACATTATGTTTACAACAGTTGAATAATGAACGCGTAAAATTTGTATCAAACATGAGTCGAAGACCTAAATCATAGGAGAGAGGGAGTTTATACAGAACGTTCGACACCGATTGACCTATCGACTATACGACTCAAGTTCATATCACAAATCCGAATCCAACGGTGGTAGCTCACCTTCTGATTGCTCATCTGTGCGTCTGGAGTTAATTGCGCTGGAACTCATCCCAGAACGGTGAACTGCTCGAATCAGGGCATCGTGTCGACATCCTTCAATATGTCTAAAATAGTTCATCTCCAAGAACAGCTTACGACTATATAAGCTTATGTTCGGGAGATGTGCAATACAGGCCGTAGTATGTGCAGATCTGGGAGGCACGAACGAAAAGAGTCAAGTAGTAGGGAAATAGTAAAGCAGCATCAGCGTATGGAGATAGAGGTCTTTTGTCTGCTTGTGATATGTTATCTAGCTTCTTTTAGCTTTCAAGACCATGTTAATATCACATTCACCAAGTTAGTTTGGTAAAAGCTTTCATGTCAGCATACTTCTTCATTGATCTCAGAAAATGGAGTGTTCCGGCTCAGGCCTTAACTTGCCTACCTACCATGTTGTCGCACTTTCTCAGAATATCTTACTTAAATCTATCACTGTGATAGGAAATAGTAAGAACGCAACGAAACTATATTCAAAACTCTAAAATACCGGTTGTGGTCAACAAGATCGCGCAGTGACAGACTGTACTGGGAACCATTTGAAGTCGACCAAAATGACTCCAAGGCTGACCACATCATTACTACATTGAGATGCGATGAATGGATGTCAAAAGAATCAGAGATCAAGCCCAGACTACACCTCCTCTAAAGTTTTCTGCGCAGAGGAATATTGACTTCTCGTTGTGCCCTTTACCAGCCGACAAATAACCACCATGTCAAAGCACAATTATAGTCATCGATAGCTATGTCCACATTGATCATAATGTTATTTTAACATCTGCTACGCACAGGGTTGAAAGCAATTCGAAAACTTATTCTATACTTCTATACTAATTGAGCTTTCGTCTAGATAGTGTAGGTAGTCCCATCTGATGAAATAGAGTAGACTTCGATGTCTTTACATTGTGCACTATATCCTACTGGTCTTGCGCAATAATATTTCTGTTTTTCTGCTATCAAGTAGCGATGGCACTGCGACAATGATCGCGCACACTGTTAACTATATACAGAATAAACAATAGCCTCAAAATAGCAGTCTATAGCTGAGTATGTAGTGCTGACAACTCACGGTATAACTCGCGGTATAAAACTTGAACATAGGCTTTCAGCTTGAAATTTGAGCCTTGAGCTTTTTACTCTTGCAAAAGGTTAAACAAAACCTTCAGTCTCGTTTGGCATGGTATTTGAGTTAAGGAGGAGTTTAGCAGATCTAGAAAACACGCATGTACTTCATAAACGCTGATGAATCTAAGCTTGTTGTTTTGAGAATTCGTGCTCATTGACCTAATTATGTGGTTGAATCTTCGAACCTTGATATAGGGAGCTTGATGTCCCAGCTAGCAGAATATTTTTACGCCGCATTGATACCTGGTACATCATGCAGTTACAGTCCATATCGAATGACCGAATTATTTTTGTGCAATTCGTGCGTATTTCAAAGTCGTAAGATGTCACAATGTCTCTGGCAATACGGAGCGGTCCAAGGTAGGCAATCGTATCAGTAAAGCTGTGAATTTGAGTACCCCTGAAATAGCATTAGACCGGCACACAAAGCTTGAGTGCAACTAATGCTTCATTTTTACAGAAGAAGTTTCCACTGACCCCTTCCTAAAGCCCCCCCTACCAGAGGCCCCCCTTAAGCCTCCTCGCCACTCTTACTATTAGCATATACTAAGTCAAAAAGTGCCTTAGTGCTACTACTAAATCTAATAATTAGCTAAGTATAAAAGCTAGGATACTTTAGTAAAATAAGGAAATTTAAGTATAAACCTAAGGTATTAGTAGCCCTTAAGAGATACGTTTAGATACTAAATAAACCTAAAAATTAGTAATAGTAATATTAATAAAGCGTATATATATATATAAAGTAGGTATATATAGGAGTAGAGAGTACTAAGGAATAGGATCTATATAGGAATAGGTATAGAAATAGGTAAGGGAATAGGTATAGGAATAGGAGCTTAAAAGACGTAATTAAAGGTATTAAAGATATTAAAGATATTAAGCTACTAAAACACGTCTTAATCTAAAGGGAGTAAAAATGCTAAGCGTTGCTAAGCCTCTCTATGATTAGCTGATCCTTCTTATTAATAAGATTGATTAGATTAGATTGCTAAGGCTTAGCACTAGTCTTTTACCAGAAGACGTGTTTTAGTAGCTTAGTACCTTTAATCTTTAATACCTTTAATTACGTCTTTTAAGCTCCTATTCTTATGCCTATTCCCCTACCTATTCCTATGCCTATTCCTACGTAGATCCTATCCCCTAGTGCTCCCTACCCCTATATATACCTACTTCACGTACGCGCGCGCGCTTCGTTAACGTTGCTATCACTAATTTTTAGTATATTTTGGCTTTAAACGCGTCTTAAAGGGCTACTAACCCTTACCTCAGGTTTGTTAGGCAAATCCGTCTTAAGCTTAGACCTATCATTAAATTAGGTAGCGGCGCTACTTAATTTAGTAACAGGTCTAAGCTTAAGCCAGTAGATAGTAAAGGGGGGCCTCTGGCGGGAGGGGCCTAAGTAAGGGGTCAGTGGAAACTTCTTTTATTCATTTTTATGGTTCTGGACCAGGGACCTATTTTTCAACGGCGCCTCTCGCTTAACCATGCCGAACAAAAGCAAAGAACAACGAACGTTGAGAGTTTGTTACACGTGCGCTCGGGCAGCTCCCGGAGTCCCGTCACTGCGAATAAATATGCAAGCTACAATGAAATCGAATAAAGCAAATGCAATGGCTGGAACAATAGGCCCAATTCTGGTATAGAAGTGCGAAAGAGAAGTGCAGGTTCAGGACAAGACTGCACAACATGTCGCACAAAATTATACATTTGCATCCATGAGAAAACATTTGAGGCAGAACAAATTCTCAGAAAAGGAATGTATATTTGTTGCATAATAAACAGGCTGTAAAATGCATGGAAGGTTACATTTCAAACTAAATAATCGATCTATCTATACTTTGTCCATTATGGTAGAAGATGATCCCCGTCGATTCCCCGAGAACTTTCGGGCTGTTAGAAGTTGGGATAACTTAGCGATAACATCCAAGAAAAAAGAGGACAGTAACGACCTGAACTCAGGTTGCTTTTGTAAGCCTTGGCGCAATACTACCAGTAAGGTCGTGGATACATCGCTCAACCTATCCATGGGAGGTATGTGTATACATGTTGGTATGATCTATGATTATGAAGGTTGTTCTCTGTACGTATTGGTCGAGCTATGGTTCGGCCCCGAAGACATTTGTTGGGTAGATCCGGATATGGTAACAGCTCACGCCTCCTATAAAAGATCGTAGGAGAGGAAGCCCAGAACGTAGTACTATCGTCAGTCCAAAGATTACCAGTTATTACATTTATAATCAGTATATATTTGTGGTATCACTCATGGTTCAAAGTGTATGCAAATTCATGCATTTCCCATGTTTTAGCATGTGGGGAATTAAGACTCACGTCAATGTTGTTTAACCCCAATAGGGAAGAGGTAGAGTATTATATCAAAAAGCGAAGAATTACTAACCGGTGACCATACCGTACCTAAGACTCAAGAGTCAGGTTCTAAGGTTCTAGTGCAATTCGAAGACGGCACTAAGAAGCTGAATTGAAACAATGATGGATAGCGCAACGCGAAGAACCGCGTGGCTAAAAGCCCGAACACGCCGATCCATCTGCCCTACGAATCCATTTTTATGTCACTTTTGGATCTCAAATACTGTCTTTTGTATCTTTCGTGCGATATCAGGTACAGTGCAACCAGCCTCCTTGATCGATGTATGACAGCATGACTAAAGGTAGGAGGTAGGTACCTACAAACATATGGATTCAACAATGAGGTCTTAGATCAAATGGCGGCGGCCTCAACTTTTCAATATTGTTATTATCATCCCATACGCCCCGCCAAGGGACAGGTCTGGCCAGCCGCCGGTAATGATATCATGTCTTTCATGTCTATTGAAAAGAGTTAAGAAGATGTATGAATGTATTCGTTGCCATTTATGACTTGGGTGAGTACCAAATGTCATCGACTCTAATGATAGCCAGGCTCGACGAGTCAACGCACAGCTGAATATCGGCTTCACAATACCCGTAGTAGTGCAACAGCTTGTCCTCTCACGAGTCTCAAAACAGTGCATCAATATTTTAGTACGTCCCAAGATGGCTAGCTTGATCTAGGATCAATCGCTACTCCAAAATTTACAACGAACCCCTTTCTTTCACTCCCAATAAATGTTGCTACTGTGGCTAGGATTAGAAGACATCAAAAACAGATGTATTCGATGAGACAGGGTGAAGGCCTTGAATGTGCCCCGGTTGGTCCAGGAACAGGGTTTTCTTTTGTATACCGAAAACTTCCATCGAGTTGCACAATGCTAGCGTGGTTTTTCTTGCAGGGGGTGCTTCTGATTTAGGGGACCCTCACTATTGCTAAGGGACAGAACCTCGCTGGAAAACCGCGCTAGCATTGTGCAACTCGATGGAAGTTTTCGGTAAAATGCTGAATTATGATCGTCAATACTGCGAAAACTCAGAACAAAATCCCGAGATCTTGGATCCTTGTTGGGGCAAGCGAAAATGCACCTAGCTTGGCTTGGAGGATCCCAAACTGCATTTGCTTGTAGCTCCACTCATTGCTGTACCCACTGCTGGTACGCTGTTCAGTTTGCCCCTTATCCTCCTGACACCACCGTAGTACTACTCGATATCGGAACCGCCAACCTGAGATATAACGATTAGGTTGGAAGATGCCGACTGTGTCAGGGCCGTAACAAAAAGTTGAGTCCCTGGACTGATTTACGTATTTGGTTGCCCAGACTTCAATAAGGCGAAAGACCAGCCACACAGTTATGCTCTTGACCGTTAATCCGGATCAAGCCTCTTCCTCGAATGACAGCTCCAGACGTGGGTGGTGGCGTTCAAGACCTGGGGGCAGACCAACCCAATCAGGCATGTTTTCTGCGAGGCTCCGTTGCCTTGTCTGTGTGTCTTGCGCAGAGATGCCAGAGAAGGCTTAGATACTGTGGTAAAGGTTTGGCGCTAGTGCCGATCCTCTCTTAACTTGCACCTGGATTCTGGATTAATGGAGTCTTGATCGAGAATCCTGGCACAGACCTGGATCTGCCCGGCTGGGGGACCGTCACTCACTTCTACATCCCTGGTTGGCTCGTTGTCTTTCAACGCCAATCACTCTACCGTCAAAGTTTAGAGAAATGGGCGACTACTGGCTTTCTGGGGCGGCGCAAAAGCACTTCTGCAAGTCGGGCATGGCGAGCCGTCCCCTTTGATACATAAAGAGTAACGATGTTGCTCAATCCATGCGCTCAGCGCGTGGTGCTAGTTTAAGAGAAAACGCTCAATCGTCCGTGTCGTTCATTGCGTAAACTCTTATTATTCTCAGCCTCTCGTGAGTCGTGTTGTCAACTTGACTTTACTACCACCCACATACTCCTAGTCACTGTTTTGTTCTCTTGCCTACCGCTCCAGTGCCGACACAAAGCGCAAGTCTGTGTTTCCATCTCGCAATCTATACACTTTGAACTGGAGTTCAAGCTTACTGGCTTTGCGTTGTGGATACCTATTGTTTAGGTAACTCCAGGCCTCAAAGCTTCCAACTGCAGTTGACCTAGTCGCTCTTTTCTCTGCTGCTTCAGAGATCTTTGTAACACTGCTCAAAGTTCGAACCAGGAGGTCAATCATCGCAATTATTAACCACTTTCAAAATGGTTCTTGCGCTCAACTACAGTCGTCCGCGTTATGTCGCGCGTTCCCACAAATCCCATGGCTCGATGGATTCTAGCATGAGCATAATCGAGTCGGAAAGTGGCGCTTCCTTCAAGTCTATGCCTCTTACAGCAAAAGGAATACCGGACGCTCTATCTTTCGATCGTATAATCAGTGGAGGAACTTGTCCAGTAAGCTCACGCAATATCTTTATATGTCATATGGTTTGCTAATACATCACAAGCCCTGCACTAAGCGCGAGTTCCTCAACTATTTGAAATATGTTGAATTCGCGCCAGAAAACTTGCAGTTTTTTCTTTGGTTTAAGGACTATGAAAAGCGGTGGGAGACTACACCAAACTCCGAACGAGTCCTTGCACCAGAATGGACGCCAGACATGGCAGAGGCAGAACGCAAACAATATCGGACCACGGTCAAGGCGGCTCACCAAAGCAAGACTGAAAAAGAGCTATTCAAGGGTAGCGACTTTGATGAGAAGCCTAAGCTTCAAGAGACTGAAGGGTCCGAGGCTATTCCATTTGCCGCGATCCCACAGACCCCAAACAGCGAAAAGCGCGAGACTATACAGTCACAGGATGGCTCTATTCGTCCCACCACGGGTATGCGTTCAATAATGACCAACCATACGAACGCTGCTGAGAGCGCCTTTGAAGATGCCGGACTAAAGAAGCCATGTACGTTCAGCGGTCAAAGGCTCTTTGAAGCTCAGCTAATACCACATTTCAGTTACCGTTCAGCCGCATCGTGACGAGATCAACCGTATCCTAGCCATATATATTCTAGAACATGCTCCTCGCGAGCTGAACTTTTCTGGCCGCGAACGTCATGCCACTCTCAGAGCCTTGGAATACACTACCCATCCATCCGCATTTCGGGAGCTAGTCAACAACGTGGAATACTCACTCCGTCAACAATCACATCCAAACTTCATTCGATGGGCCATTTGTAACGGTAATCGTCCTCGCGTTATCTTCGCGCGTGGTCTTGGAATCTCCCTTATCCTTGCGGGGATTGTGACGCAAATTCTTCTCACCATCAGTCATGCTGGCCGCGCCTGGCGGGTACTTCCTATTCTGCTGCTAGTGCCGGGTATTGCCACGCTCATTGCAGCCTGGAAGGGCATGTGTGTTGTAAGTTGCCAGTTTCTGAATCTATCAGGTCCAAGCTAACATCATTAGGTTCTTCACGGTCTTCATCATCAGCATGTTCGGCCTTGGGAGCTCTTTGCTGTGCAAGAAGAGGATGGCACGCTCAAACACGGTAGTGAATACAATTTAAGTTCCGCCTCCATCGATATCGACAGCTTGCGAAGTCCATCCAAAAACAGCTTCGAAGATGAGCCGTGGGTGAATAAATACAAGAAGCGCAATGTAGTACGCCAAGTTTTCGATCGCGAGACCTACATCAAAGAGCCAATGCTGCGCCAAATCCAGGATACCATCTTCATCCAGGCCCTCCTTGCAGCCGTTCTTATCAGTGCCATCATTGTGGCCATCTTCGCCGCGATACCACGTGGTCATATCATATAAGACAACCGCTCACTGGCTGTCCAAAATGAAAAACCTGATCACTGCCTTCTGAGACTCGATCTCCCCCATTCTTTTGTACCGATAGCAACATATTTCAACGGAGCATTCGGCGTTTCCAATAATCATTACCCTGGATTATTTTATGGACCTATGGACTTGTGGACTTTTCTTTTAGCTTTTTGATGCCTTGGGTGAGAACTACTTTGCCGGAAATACTGGTAGATATGTTGGATTGATCAATGTTTGACGACCTTGTTTATATTTATAGTACACATAACATTCGGAGCAGAGCGGACAAACTTAAATGCGGCCACTGATGCAATTCGCGAGGTATGATTGCTCGTGTGCGATCCGAGTATAGAACTAATATAAGTATAAATGTGAAGAGCCTATACAACCTTTGCTTGCGGTGACAATCGATAATTCTTGGATATCAAAGATCATGTTAGTTATGTGATGGAAAAGTCTACTGGAATCGTCACTAGCAACAGCCAAAATTATTACCAGAGGTTGCTCAGCCCAAGGTGCAGGATTATCAGTTTGAGAGATCGAGTAAGGGGGGCTGGAAAGTGCTCGGATTATCGACCTGATGTTTGTACAATTTACGGCGACGTTTCGAACTGCGTTGCTCCTTCAACTGATGGCTCCCACGATAGTTTACTCTTCGTGAACAAGTGGGCCGCAACACGAGGCACCTTATCAAACAGTCCCATTTTAACATCTATGTCGTTTAGTCATGCAACAACATATCGTAACATTATGACAGTAACTTACATATCATGCCTGGAGCTGCAGGTGTGGTGGACATCACTGGACTACCGCAGTCTCCGCAGAACCACCTTTTCATATCCACGCCAGAGGTAGTTTTGTTGTCAATATAAGCCTTGGGAGTTCCGGATACTGTCACTTCGCTTTCTGGTTTAGTGATAATATACGTCCCATCTGCAACTCAAAAGATTAGCATGTTCCTTGAAAGACAAAATGCTACTGTGCGATATTTTTACGGATGAAAAACATCAGGGAAAAACTTACTCCCGCCACTTTGTCTTCTGCAATTAGTACAGTGGCAATGAGCTGTTGTGGTACTTGGCTGCCCTTCTTTGGGGTCTTGAACCGCGACTACTATGGCACCACAATTACATTCTCCTCGAAGCGGCATAGCTGCGGCTCAGCGTAAACAAAGTGGTTAGTGAAGAGCAATACTCAAGCGGTACATAGCAAACACCATGATAATTTGTTTTCGGAGGATAGGTCGTAATTCATAGGACAAGTTCGTCTCCACTTTATAAGCTATGTCATTAAATTGGATCCCTGAGGGTCTTCGGGAATTCGGATTCTCAGGAGTCAGGATGCTTAGCTTGCACTTATGAAATCTCTCGGTCTCGGCTTTGTTGCACGAACGGTTCTATCTTGATGTGTGTAGGATAGATCTACCAAGTACTGGAGGTGATCTAATGGCAAGGCTCCTTTTCGCGCATTTTTGAGGAAGCGCACAATCTTATTTGTCAGGTCGCGTTGCAAACGGAAGTCATCTCACCGAACACAATTGGACGAGTGTTCATCTATGCAGGCGTTATAGTCACAAAAAGTCTGCATGACCCCCAAAAAGATGAAAGAACAAAAGCTTTCAAGAATCGAGCAATCGATGAGGTTTCGATGTATGTCTTCACCCTCTAGGCACGAATCAAAGATCACTGTTGGAATGAAAATCGATACAGGAGCGTTACTGCTTTCAATGACAAGTATCATCTTTCCAAATTGCTTCTACTTAATTATCAACCATGAAATCTACCATTTATTCCTGAAAGAGTCTTCCTCCTCTATGTACCTAGCTAGCTAGCTCGAATTCCTAAGCAGGTACAAGCAAGTAGGCATCTATCAAAACTTCAAGAGAGATCTTATGCCTGCAGATATCTATCTCGTTCTATACAATCGAGTAGTATACGGTCACTGTAACGGATTGGACGTGATTTTCAGCCTCCGGCCACTGAACAATATCAATAAACGATTCAATAAAGTGATTCATTTGAACATACCAAGGTCCTAGCCCATATTCCAATCCTATCACCCCTGCGAAGTGTTTTGACAAAATCTTTCCCATTGCCAGCTCCATCTATTGGCCACTCTTCATCCTTAGCTTCTGGGCCGTCTAGCGAGATTCCGTTCTTCCAGGAGTCCATATATCTGATCTCCAATGGATTTTCCCACTCGCGTTGCCTTCTGCTATTGCTGTTAGACAAACTATCGAGCAGTGAGGAGCATTCCCGTGGTCTAGCAACAATATGAGCTTGCTTCGATCAAGTCACTTGCCTTTCATATTCTGTTTGAGGTGGCTTAAGATCCCAATCTGACGTCCACCATTTCTCGCCAACCTCCTCGTAAGTGAGGGACACATCCTCTCCCCATGTAATGAATCTTTCCACCAGCTCAGAACTGGAGATCCTATTTCTCTGAAGCAACCACATCAATCTTGAACCATGGGGTACTAACTTGTAACCTCCTTTCATTTTGTTTCTATCGCCACCTCGAACAAACCAGGGCGGGAGCTCAAATGGGTTGAGGCCCAAATACCACGGCACACAAACTTGGCTTTCAGTCTCCTCTGCCAGACCCAACATCTCGTTGTTTGGTGCTGATCTCATCAAAGCTTTTGCTGGCTCCATTTTATTCGTGTCCAACCACGTTTCATCCTCTCGAATGATTGCAGCGTCAAGCCAAGATGACTGATTCAAAAAAGTCCCGTCTCTACCTGGCTGAATGCTGTCGCTTTCGGCTTGACTAGTAACGCAAAACGTAATCTTTTTGGGGTTAAAACGGTCGCCATGACTGATTCCAGATCCTAAGCCAAGTGGCCCGGTTTGAAGATAAAGCGATGAGGCCTCGATGGGAGAACTGTTGTCTCCAAGTAGTCTCTGGCCCTTATAAGATGGCCCCATATGAAGTGGAGCTTGAGAACTGAAATTCTGCACACACCAATATTCTGAAAAATTGATAATGAGTGTAGCAAGTTCGAAGCTAAGACCCAAAGATAAAAGAGTGTCTATCACTGCATGCACATCTTCCTTGGTGAGGTTTTTCGCGTCGAAGGAATTTGAGGAACAGCGAGCCATCCTGTTATCTACATTGCACTCAACTAGAATTATCGTAGTGATGGAGATGTACAGAGTACTGAATTTGGGGTCGTGGACCAATGCCGCTTGCTGATGTAAGCTTGTAGGCTGGACTGCTGGGCTGCTGGGGCTTCGCAGGGCATGGGTTCACACACTGATCAACCACCGCACAAGAGCATTATGATGCCTTGCTACCTCAGAAATCTGCCTAGGCGACTTCTTCAGGTACCTGACTATACCGGCAGATGTATGCAGATACTCTACTTGTAGTTGTTGACCAAATTCAACTTTCGCGGCTCTGTTCTCTACCACTTGATATTGTGAATGCAAGATTGCGACAATGGATTTCACTGTTAGCAGATATAAGCCGGAATGGCACTGGTCAATCTTACTCGTCCTCGTGGGATGAGGTGAAGCAAAAAATGCATTGCTATATAAGCCAGACCCAGTTGATAGACGCCGCTTTCAACTTGATATCAGAATCGGTCTCGCTAGCTTTCCACAAATGCTGGCATTTCAGCCACCAAAAAACGGCAAGTACAAATGAAACTGTGGGGATCGCTAATCCTAAGCCTGTTGCTACCGCCCAGTATGTCTTGACGTTGCAGTATTCTCTATAAAATGCGGCGTTTTCAAAATTCATATAATCGCCATAAGATGAAAACATATGAAGCGAGTTACACCAGCAAGTATTTGACGCTCCAGTAACCTAAGCGTAGTTAGTTGCTGCCTCTTCATAGTAGATGTGCCGAAAAATGTCAGACTGACCATTATGAAAACTATTGTTATTAGCCAGCCAAGTGAGATAAAGTTTGCTGTGTTGCATATTCGGCTGGAAACTCGACCTTCCCAGCGAGTCATCTGTATGAGCCAACTCACGGTGCTCAGGATGCCGTATAGAAGAAAACTGCCAGACCAGCAACCTATGCCAATTGTAGGAGTATTGTAAGCAAGCAACAAGGCCATCAAGATTGATGTCCAGACAATTGACAAGCTAGTGACAGCTGTGATGTACCATGAGGTTGGAGGCTTCCTTGCAAGTCGTCGTTCGACTCCACGGGCGCAGCCATCATACAGCTCAAATTTATTTTGACTTTTGCCGAAGGAGGCTCGCATGATGTGAAGCTCCTCCATCAGAGCGTAAGATAGTCCGCAAAAGCCCATTTGACGACCTTGTCCTATAAAGGGACCAAGTTCGTATCGGTCGTCCATGGTTTCACTCTGGGGGCTGTCTTCGGATGCTCGCTGCCCTTGGCTGCCATCTTGGTCACTATCTTCAGGCTCATGAGTCGGCTGGCCCCACCACTTGATATCTCTGGCGTCGATCGATTCACTGATCTTCCAGTCTCTTACGGCGTTGACATTGTAAAGCCATCTGGACATCAACAGCCTGCAAACAAGTTAGTCATGATCTCTCAGATTATCCACTTCATACGACTTACGCTGTTCTTTCTGATGAGACTGGATTACGATCCACTATTGAAAATATGACCAAAACGGGCAGCCAAGTGAATAATAACCCCAAGACCAAGAGATCGACTTTTGTATGCTCTCCGACGTCAGCAAACGATAAGACCACTGAGAAAACGAACGCAATCAAAAACGTGCCCATGCTTGCCAAGGTCGGTATCACCGCGCGACGGCGATGCATACGCAGTTGATGTGCCATTGCCACCAGTAAATACTTGAGTAGTTTTGTTTCTAGTTTGTCTTTGTCTCTATTTTTGTGTCCAAGAACAGGTCCATATAGACCATACGCGAGAGTGGAGAAAAGATGTAGTCGATCCACGCTGGAATGGGTTACGTCGAACTGATTCACACAAGACAAAACATAGTACATATTGTTCCAGGTTGTGTATCGGTTGCTCATTTCTTTGTTGGCTCTCTTGTGAGCCTTCCTGATTTGAAGAAAATTGAATATCGTTGCTGTCAGGGCTGTCTGAGGTGAGCCTAGCCAATTGCCAACGGCTGTCCCTGTTGCTTTGAATCTGTAGTCGTGTAGAGACTCGTAAGGCAGACTCAAAACGATAGCCAAAGGGAAGATCCAAGTTGTTACCATGTTGAGCGCGAACGTGGGCTCGGCCAGTTGAGCAGAATCATTGTGGTTACCACATAGTACAAAACAGCCTTACGAGTTAGTTGCGCGACTTTTTAGTGGAAAAGAATCGCATACCTTCGTATGTCAGTGTCAAATACCGGTCGCGAGGATAGCTGGATATCAGCTCGCGCACTGGGCCCGTGTACAGGAAGCCAAGATTTCGTATCGTATCGTTTGTAATGTTCTCGATCGTGCCAGTACCATTGAGAACTGATAGAACGCGAGCTAAGCACACTTCAAATTTATCAACATATTCTGCGGCAGCACCATGACAAACAACAAGGATCAGAGCCCCAAGTGTGTTTTGGCGAGACTTTGATGTCCTAGGTACGAGATTCTTCGGTTGCATTTCTCTGGATATGGAATGAAGGAGGAGTTCTGATAACTCAAGCTCCAAACTGCTCGAAAGTTCAGCGCAATCGGGGCATGAAATCTGGAAAGCCAGAAAAAGACAAGAAACTGGGTATACATCAGGCTGAGGAGATCTACTACTATATTGAATACTGTAACCTCAAAAAGCAAGTATGACCGGGGAATTTGGGGGCGGCGCATTATTAAGTGACCCGATCAAAGAAAACTACGGTAGATCGCGAGGCACAGCACAGCTCGGTGAGGTATGACAGCTCATATCACCATACTTTTTGTTAAACATGCGTGCACCCGAGCCCGTGGTGAGACATTCTACAACAAGCCTAATCAACGTGTACAGAAATCAGCCTCGCGAGATTAGATTTACCAGGTTTAGGCGCCCTTCCACGCCGACTACGGCATGAACCGCTACCGAACCGTTGTTAGGGATCGATAGCGTCGACTGCCAAATCTCTAGCCTGATGAATACTAAACTGGTTCCTTCACCGCTTGGACTTTCTTGGTAATATTCCAGTGCGATATTGCTACATAAGGCTCTAGAGGATTCAAGTTGAACACGCAAACGGACCTCTTGGCAGATGTAGCTGAGCCTTATGTTTTTGTGCTTGGTTCCGTTGTCTTAACAGTGCGCACTAGCGGCATCGACTGCTTTTGCGATGCTGATGGTGTATTGCGGACTAAACAAGTCAACAACATGATAGAATGTCAGACATTTGTTAGATGCCTATCTCAGTAATTGCAATCCTCTTGCTTTTTCGTCTTTGGAAGGTCAGTGAAGTGGAGACATAAGGTAATCTAGGCTGTACGATGTGCACGCCATGCATCGAGCCGTTGCTCAGCCTCGTCGACCCTCCATTACAACCCTTCAAGAAAACAGGCAACGGGGCTTGGACCACATTTCTTGCATGATCTAGTACTTCAATCCCAATATCGTCATCATATCTGCTTACTATTGAGAAAATATGCCTCCTTCAGTTACGCCGAAATGTGAATAACAACATGGTGGCTATGCTAACAACCATCTCCTTATCTCTTCCAGCTCTACATATTCTCTGCGAAAGAGGCCGCTCACCAGTTACACAGTACATTGTCTCAGCCTTGTGCATAAACCACTGCTCGTCATTTTTCAATCGCGCGGTGTATAAGCCTTCTCGCTCTCAGTTAGTCGGTCATTGGCACTTGTACCCACTTGTTGGTTCTACCATTCTACTGTGAGTCCAACAACTTGCATTGCCTGGTTGCCAGTACAGGCCACAGGCAACCGATACATGAGTCGATGAGATGATGGACATACTCGGGGCGCGGTACGAGCACATGGGCCTCCATCATGAGGCCGCCAACGTAATTGTTCCTACCTACACATTCCTGAGTATATAAGAGATAATGACTAGTCGTGAAAGCTACCAACCTTTTCTTTCTCATCGCTAGTCCATAGGCACTACCTCCAACAAGCAAACACATACAATGGTCGATCCAATATCAGTGGCCAGCGGTCTCATGACCGTTCTCTCCATAATCCGCAAAACCATCAAACTAGTCGAAGATCTCTCCTCCGCGCCCTCTGAATTCACCACCACCAAACAACACCTCCACAGCCTCTCCATCGTCTTTGAAAGCGTCAAAACAGACCTCATCAACAATAACCGCAGCATCATCAACCGGCCCAACAATCTTCGATCTGCTAAACGCAATGAACTGATCCGTCTAGTATCAACCTGCGATAAGAGCATCCAGCGCATCGAGAAGATCCTCAAACAATATCGCACTGTTGGACACAGTCTATGGAAAGCATGGCGCTGGAGCGACAAAGGACGCCAGGAAGTTGCGAGCGTGGAAGCAGATCTCATGTTCAACACGACAGTGCTGAATGTATATTTATCCAAGGAGGGATTGGAGACGATGTGGAAGATGGAGATAAGCATTGAGGCGATTAAGACGCTGCTGGAGAAGATTATAGCCGGCAGTGCGGGAGGCTACAATACCAAGACTGCAACGCCGAGTGGTCGTCGCAGTCCAAAGAAGAAGGCCAAACATGGATCACTCCCCTCAGCAGTCCTAGCAAGCCTCTTCATCAGTCGCCTAAAAGCCAAAGTCAAAGAGCACAGAAAACTATCCTTCCGACCATCCAAGACATCGAGCGTGCCGAAACCACTGAAGCGCGTGCGAACGATACCGGTGCCTAGTAAACGCAAGTCAACATTATTGTCACAGTACTCGGAACGGTTGAAGAATGACCAAGCGAGATTGGGAACATTTCAGTATGAGTGCTATATAGTGTCTGGCGGGCAGTATGCTTTCGGTGGGCCGTCGATATATCCCAAGGCGCGGCAGATTGGGCGCGGGCAGACACAGTTGGCGGAGCTGGTGAAGGTGTTTGAGGCGGCTGGTGCTGTTGATGCAAGTAGTATTGACAAGGGCCACCGAGCAGCGAAGGACTTGGTCAAGTCCAGAAATTATGGCAGTAAGAGCAGAAGAAAGTGGGAGTTTGCTGCTGGGCGGATAGAGTCGATTTCGTCTTCGCCTCATGGTACTGTTCGGACAAGGAAGGTGATGATCGTGATTAAACGACCCAAGGCATAAAGTGCGAGGATCCTGATAGTCTGGAAGTTTGAATATGTTTAGCGAGCTTGTACTGAGATATATCACGAATGTAAATGAACCAATGAGTCATGTTGGCGCATTTTCAACTGGACTTGATATTTGATCTATTTCCGTCTGTTTATCATGCAACGTATCGCGGTAGCCTCCTCATAACATCATTTCCGCACTAATAAATCGTGGTAAATCAACTTCATGACGTGAATTCTCCCCAGGTCCATCTATTCGCGGTAATTGTAGACAATCGAGGTCGACTGACGAACATCTTCATCCCTTCGGACAACAGTGCTCGCGTGGCCCAATTTCATCCCCGTAATCGAATCGTGCTGCACGATGTGCTGTTTGGAGGATGAGACCGTATCGGGTGTGGGAGCAGAAGGGGAAGGCATTACAAACTAGGTGAGGAGATAGAACATAAACAACAGCCTATGACAGGGAGATTTGTACATGATGAAGTGGCTGTGGATGGAAGCGCATTGAAAACAGCAAAAGTGCCTACCCAGCAATGCAAGCGGATTTGAGACCAAAGCTCAGGCAGGAAAACGCCAGAAAACAAGAGACAGGTAGATGGGGGTATCATCACAAACGGGAGAAAATCACACCTGCAACCCTACCGGGCGGCTCGATCGTGACAACTGGGGTTTGCCGATCGTACATTAGAAATCTTTAGACATTGCAAACCAGAAGAGGGGTATCGACAGTATTGACACATGAAACAAGTATATGCAGAGAAGAGAAAAATATGGCAAGATGAGTACGCCGAGAAGTTTCATCACCTCTAACTCGAGTAACGCCGTGAAGATGAGGAAGACGTGGAAATGCTGAGAATGGATATCGCATTATTGTTGCTCCGAGATCGAGAGCTGATGTAGTTTGGATAGGCCGCATAGGGCGAGGATATTGGAGTTTGGCGGGGAAAATGTGTTGGCGACCATCTATAGACTCATCGTGAGCCACTCCCATTCCTGCGGACCGGAGTTGCTACTGGACACGCCTTGGCCCATGGCACCGGGAAACATGGTTGAAGAGGAACTCGCCGAAGAAGCCTTGGATGATTCTGGCTTCTTAGCGGGCTTGACATCGTCTAGTCCAGACATCTCAAGATCTTGAGCATCGACCTTACTTTGTCGACGTGATCTCCTTGGTGTGACAGTCACATTACGAGCAGGAGCTTGCGTTGTGCTCGCAGATGCTGATTGCTTCGGTGGCCCTGGAGCAATTGGAACGGCGCCGCCTTTAGTAGCTGCTGCTGCAACAGCGCTACTTATACCGTTCACTGCTGATGATGTGGAGGTTGTTGATTTAGGTGACTCGGATTCTGCTGGGGCTTTGGCATTCGATAGAGAGGAGATTTGAGCGATGGAATTCTTTCTCGAAGACTTCTTGGACCTTGTTCCAGAAGTGCTTGATGTGTTATTTCCACTGCCACGGTTTCGCTTTTTTATCACATCTGTCTTGAGTGACAATGGGCGAACGACGCCGTGTAACTTGAGGAACAAACCACAAGCATTACACAACGGCTGTCCCTCCGGATTCCGTCTCCAAAGAGGAGTGGTCTGCGTGAAACAATTTGTACACGTTGTGGGGCCACTACCATCACCCTTGCTTCCATTGGGACTATCTGGCCTTGAAGGAGCTACTGAGCTATAGCCTGACTCAGGCGGTGAATTAGGTGAACTCTGCGCGCGATGGTGCATCATGTGGGTTTGAATGAGCGCCGGAGCATTAGGCGTAGAACTAGTTCGAGGAATCTTTTGCCGTCTTGGGTCCTGACTTCGATTTCGAAGTTCGCTGACTGAAGCTGCTGAGCCGTACGTACGACCAAGACTGCCACCTCCCCAATTTGGAGAACCCATCATTTCAGTGCCCCCGATTGTGACAGACTTTTTGGGTGGTCCACCAGGATAACGAGCAGAAGTAGCGTTGAACTGACTGTTGAGATTGGTATCCCATTGCAGCCCTCCGCCAAGTGTCAAACCTTCATCTTCCATTGGCGAGAGAGGCAATGTTCGATCAGCAAAGACACCACCGTCGTCATCATCGTTTTCGTCAGAATCCCCAAAAGTGAATAGAGGTGCCTCGTTCATCGCATGAAGGCTATTTTGCCGAGATGCGGCAAACTCTGGATTGAGGACATGGGTTGGGTTGACATGACCAGGTTGCGGAAAGGTTGCAGCCGGAAAATGGGGCATGGATCCGGTAGATGTAACAGCGCTAAATAGTTGCTCGCTATTTGGATTGAAAATGTACTGTGGTTGCATCATGGTCGATAGATTCGAGCTTCTGTGAGAGTTCATGTTTTGTAGCATGGCCTGGCGAATATCAACATTGCGCTCGAAATACATCTGTTCTCCTTCGGGTATGGGTTGAGGAGTCGAGACTGTAGATTGATAAGCAGAACCTGGAGGCGAGTAAAAATCTGTCGAGTTGAGAGATGAGCCTAGCGAAGTTGAATTATACATGGCTGCATGAGAAGGACCATAAGTTACTTGTGGCGACGTTGCGGGAGAGAAGCTAAATTGACTTTGAAAAGGGCCTGCAGAGTGAATGATTGGATCATTCTCGATATTGAATGTATCGAGGGAGAATGGGACTTGATTTGGATGTGTAGCATGAGGTTGAAGAATTTGTTGCGGGCGATCTAGAGAGTAATCATGGAGAGCGGCCTCTGATGCGGGATCGTTGGGAATCATGAGTCCGTGAACTGGAGGAACCTGCGGAGACGCGTCTGCCGGTCTTTTGAGAGGCTATCGAGAATCAGATAAATTCAAGAAATAATTGAAATAACATACGCGTCTTTCGTCTATGCTTGTTTTACGAACATGACGCTGAACATAGCCAAAATCGGTACCAGGCCTTATCGGAGCATTTATGGGTGCAGTTCGAGATAATTGATAATCTTGATCTTGTGAGGAAGTCTTGCGAATTGGAATAGAAGTTGATCCAAGCATCTTTTCTCCAGAGGGGGAGGGCGATAAGCCAGCGGGTGAAGCAATAGAGTTGGGAACTAGAAAGTCGTCCAAGTTCATAGGGTCGTCGGAGGTCTGGACCAGAGGGCTGGAAGAAAGGGTGGGGACTTGGTGATCAGAGGCCTTTCGCAGCTGCGCGATTCCACTAGGGGCGGATTTTGGCACTTGAAAAGATTTTTTGGAGGATTGAATATTTGTCCTGTTTGGCACATGTCAGAACGCAAGTAAAGGTGAGGATATGGGGAACCGGTAGAGGCAATTGTGCATTGGGTGGGGCTGGATCCCAAAAACAAGACGAATGTATGGTAAATGCAGAGTGTAGTTTGAAAGATGTACCTTTGATTCTCTTGCGCAATACGGTCTTGGTTAATGAACATAATCCGCCAGGACAGGTTCTCCAAACGATTGGCGTTGGGTAAGAGGAGTTTAGTGTTACGATAGAACTTCCATACCTGAAGGGCGAGAGGATCGTTTGCTTCAAGGTCGCGTGGGGCGGCTAGATCAGTTGCATCGTTTTGCAGTGCAGGGAATAGAGTCTGGTTGAGAATTGTGTTGTGAAAGCGCTGCTGGCCGGGCGACAGAGCGGCCTTGGTGTTGAGCGCACCCGTTTGGGAGAGAGATGGGTTGGGCAGAGGAGGAGGAGAAGCTGGAGCAGTGTCACTGGCAGCAGCAGGAGAGTGAGCGGTCTCAATATTGCCAAAGGCAAATGCACTGGCACTGGCACTGGCACTGGCAGAGACAGCAGCAGTAGAGAATAATGAAGAGGACGGCTCGGAGGACGGGCTTCGAGACGAGGATTGAGTGGAGCGTGGGGGTGGAAGACCTTCCTGTTCATATACACTGGCAGCCAGACCACCTTTGGGAACTTGAACGGACATGGGCAAGGCGTCGTAGGCGGGCACCATGTCTGTGTCTGCCATGGTGGCGGCGGCAGGCTCGCAGCCTTTACTCCCAAAGAGTGACTGGGAGCGTAGCAAGCTTGTTAAACCAGACTGGGGTATGGAGTACCGAGCAGAAGGGAGACTGGGAAGTACTCCGTAGATTGAGCGTTCGTTCAAGCAAGAATGCAAGATTATTGAACTGCTGCCGACTGCGAGGCCAGAGGCATGAACTTGGCTGTTCTCGCGGCTGCGAGACGGGAAGTGTGGATTTACCTACAAGCCTACGACCAAATTGGCATCAATGAGAGCTGCGGGCGGAGGGATGGAGTTTGCTGGCAGGCGCTGTGGGCGTGTGTCCAGAAACTCTAAAAGAGGGTTCGCCTTTGACCGGGGAAATTGACGAGCAGAACGATCAGTAGGTTGAGAACTGACAGACGCTGGAGAAGGCAGTCGAGAGCAGGATTCTGCAATAATTATGGTGCTCAGTGCTGGAGCTCAATGCTGGAGCTGCTCGGTGCTCAAAGTCACAATTGACAGGTGGATGATGCTCAAAATGCCAATATACTCAATGAGCATGGCGGGGACGGTGAGCTTTGGTCTTTGACGTCAATCACAGACTTGAAGATGGGCGCTGGTGGTGCCTGGAAAGGAAAGAAATTCAATATTTCGAAAGATTCGTGGTCGTTTGCAAAGGTGCAGGAGGAAAGAATTGTTGAAATTGAGGCACTGAATTAATGAGGATCTCTCGAGGCTAGCAGTAGTATGATGGAAGTAGTATTGGTAGTAGCAAATTAGTGCGCCGAAAAGCGGATGACAGGTATTACTACTACTTCCGCGACTGCGGAAAGAGGTCGGGAGGGCTGTATGTTGGCGGAGTCAGAACTCGAGAGTGGAGATGTTGAAGAAGAAGCGGGAGAATGAGCTTCGGCGCTACTTTGAATTGAGAACGAAACGAAGTTGAGATGACAAGAGGGGGTGTGGTGATCGCAAGCCAGCAACGTATGAAGCCATTGAAGGTGATAGTTTATTATTGAATATGCTGTCAGTCCTGCCAGTCAATCATACGGTTTGTCGTGTAACAACAAGCTAGAGTATTCCCTACTAGCTCTATTGTCTATATCTTCATGTCTTCTTCCATTCAAAGTCCACTCCAAGTTCTGATGGATCCTACCGAATGGGCGCGTAAATTCAGGAGCGAGAGATCGAATGAGATATATGCAGATGCCAGTTACTCTAGAGTACAGATGACCTACAGTAGCGCCTGCTGCTTGTTCTTGAATTCGGTGCAATCCACTCTTTGTTGAAAAGATGGCTATGAATTCAACAACACCAACCTCCAAAGACTTCGGGTGATGTTGACATACAAAGTCTAAGCTTTGGCGAAGGTGAATTAGTGAAATTCCAAGATGAACACTGCTCAATGCTCATTGCCAATTGGCCTCGGACTCTAGGGCGCATCCTCAACTCTGTTGCTTTTTCCCAGACATCTGGGGAAATACGCGTGACACGCCGTGGGGTTTGCATTGCGAACAAATGCGGATCAATGCTGGGGAATTCTGGGGATAGAAAAAGTGGCCGCCTGAGAGATCGCCAGTTCGTTAAAAGTAATATCCCATCTTTATTTCTCGCTTTATATCACGTACTTCTTTCTGAAAAGTTGTAGTTCAAGAATTGAGATGCAGAGTGATACCTATTGAACATGGTCAACAGCCTCGAAATTTTCAAGCCTTTTGCGCCACCAATAGATCTGATCCTTTGTGGCGATGACTTGCTTAATTTCAAATATCTGCATTTTGAATCCATTTTTGATCAAATCCTGAATGACATGAACAGGAGGATTGTTGACAGTTGACACTGGTAGTACCATAGTCTATTTTGTTACTTCGCTCCAAAACTGCTATACTTTCATCTTCTCATACTTTCAGTAAGGATGGGTAGATTGGAAATATCCAGATTTAATTCAATAAACCAGGCTTTCCTGACGAATGATATGTTCTACATAACTTTTATAAATGCTTCCGCGGACAATCCCGGACTGCTTACATTTTAGCCTCAATTATATTTCCTTCAGCTCGTAGCATATTGGTCAATTCCAACACCAGCTATTCTACTCCAACTCCTGCCGTCAACAAGGCTTCAAAAGCCATGCTACCATCCAACCAACCACCTCGTCTAACGTCTCTATTGCCACTGGACAGTTGCAAAATTGGCTGAAAATGTTTCCGTGATCGGATACCATCTCATCCCCAGCTGTCGACATGCAACAAGCGCCTTCGACTCCCTTGCCCAGATGCGGTAGTTTGCCATCTTCAAGGTCGTAACGCCTCATCAAATCTTTAGGCCATCTTCATCTCACAAAATAAGTGAAGATCAAATCCATTTCCACAGCGTCGGGCCAACAAGATCAATGCACAATTACGACAGTACCCACAACTCCCCCAGATCAACACTGTGGCCATCGAGATATTCAGCGCACAGTGATGTCGCCAGCAACAATGAACCTGTGAGTGTCCGAACTACCACTAGGTACTTGGTCCACTACTTGGTGTGCCTCACCTCTTCAGAGGCCTTGATCCCAACTGACGCTTTCCATGCCGGGGAGTCCATGCAATCCAACTTGATCCAAGCAGCCTCTGCTCTTCGACATGGACCCCACGCTTTCTACCAATAACATCGGAGCAGAACCATGAAGCTTGCATCTCACGGAGGCACAGTGCACGTCGCATGCGACCTTCAGGCATAGGAATGGTGGGGTGCAGCATCGGCTCCCTCTTTTTTCTTTGGCGAGAACGAGTGAAATTAATTTCACCTACCTAGCAGAACAGTAGTAGCAATTCGCCTCTACATAGTACTAAGTAGTAGCATGAAAATTGTTCCTGCAAAAGACTGTCCCTTGCTTGCGTTGCATGCTTGAAATTCTGCACGAACCTTTGTCGCTTTACAGCCAACAGAATCTGTGCATGAGTACGTCGACATGGCCGAACTCATTGTTTTACTCGATTGCAGTACGCTCTGTAAATATGTGCGGTAGATTGAAAAGTTGCGACGAACTGCGAGGGGTAAAATCTAATATCTCGGTAGTGTTGAAAGATGAGATGTGCCGAATCATATGGTGAGCGCCAACTTCGCACTTGCTGAAAAATATGCTAGCCAGAATTTCATATGAAATAACTGTCTGTGTTGATTACTTTGACAGCCCTGCCTGAAATAGTATCAAAACACGGATCCCACGAACAAGACTCGTTATTATTCCTAGCACTGCTTTGCTCCGCGCTCCGCGGAAAGAATGTATGAAAGTCGACACGTTCTGTCCAGACTTTCGGGAATCTAGAGTGCACTCCCAAGTATACATATAAATTCATGTCTATCCCAATATGGAATAGATGCTGTGCCAATCAGATCTAGGCCAAATCACCTTCCCGGGTCAACTAATAGGAGTTGGCGCAATATAAAATGTACGAATGATCTGGACCTCTGAGTAGAAGGTCCTTGTTCATAAGACCATGTCGAAGTGTGCAGCTAATATCCCAGTACAGATCTAAAGGGACAGAGTGTTAACGACAAATCTGGTTGCATTTACCAAAGTAAGAATAGTCATCCGAGATGAATGAACAATGCTTTGGAGAGAACGTGTACTTCATGTTTGTACAGACTTGGCCTCGAAATTGGAACTTGTCAATCATAATTAACTTTGAAACTCTTGAACATTTGGTATGACATTGAGGGCGAGAATATAACATAGCTTTCATGATTCAACCGCCATTCAGAAAGACTTTCCTACCTAAAAACAATAGAGTAGCATTAATGATGGAACTGGTTAGCTTCCACAAACTCAAGATCCAGCCTCCGTGACTAAATACTGGAAGTGAAGGAATATGAAATTCCTAAAACTCCCGATCCATAGAACCATCCCACTTGATCTCCAGATATTGTACTACCATTTAGTGCGCAAGTTCAGGCCGTGTTCATTGCACTGAAATATCGGAACCATGTCCGACGACGTTTTAGAGTGGGATGCACGACTCAGTCAAGACCTAGAGCAGAGTATTTTATATGCGATCAACTCTAGCAGTTCAGATGCATCCCAGGTCTCTGGATTATTTCCGTCTGTAGCCGAGTCGTTTTTGGATCCTTCTTCAAACTCGGCAAGAAGACTTATGGGGGATTTACGCTCTCATATATGCCCTGAAATCGGAATCGCTAGGACGAGGTAAGACTTGGAACAAAGAGCTCTCTTTTAGCAAAGCCGGCGAATACATAGGAAAAGAAGGACTCGATGGTCTATATGGCAGTCGATGACAGCATCGACAATGGTTCTGCCCACACTGCCTCTTGGATGTTCTGGAATGCTATGACGGGAATAAAACGGTATTTTGTATGTGGACGTTGGTCGGGAATAATGTGTTCATGAACTACTGGGACACCACTTTGGAGCTAGTTTATGTCGATGCAAGCTAGAGAACGGAAAATACCAAGGAAATGGGCCAATTCCGTTGTAAAGAATTGAAGCCAAACTCATGGAATATCAATCGCTCTCTCAGTACCAAGACCTCTCAGAAACGGATTCAGCTTACGCAAACATCTTTGCTTCGCTATTCAATCAATGTACACAGTAGTAGGGACTTGATGTATATAGTCAAAGGTGTTTGTCGGGATTCCGTGTTTCTATAGTAGAAAAAGAGAGTGGGGCAAAGAGCGAGTAGTCAGTGCTCGAAAGCTCAAGATGCACAAAGGTCAAAGAGGCATGTGCTGAAGGCATGGGAGAAGCATGCAAGCAGGCATTCGGCACATTTTGGCAGGGTGGAGCGTGGGAGTTTGCTTGGGGGATTGGTGCATAAATAGAGCGCCACTTAACAGTTTTATTGGTCTCTTTCCCAACCAGCCAAAGGCCCGAAGCCTCAAACGGCAACTGAAGAAATAATGAGCTTTTCTGTGGAGGGAACGGCCAACGCGGTTTGATGAGTCGTCAGCGCACGCGACCATCTTTACAGTCTACAGTCTACAGTAGATCTTCCAGTTTCAACACCAACTTCCAATATGTAGGCGGTGAGTGCGGCTCCGGGCTTCAAGCTTTAGACTCGGGCTTGAGACGGAGTATTGTTTCCCTTCTGGAAAAGTCCCACTTGTTAATTGTAAAGACGGAAGTAGTCGGGCTGGAACTGGATTGTTGGTATTTTGGTGTTGAGGTGGCACTGCAAGGGTCTGCAGGAGCTGGGCTGGTCCAGCAGAAGTGAGCTGCACGAACCAGGCCAGTTTGGACCAACCACATGCATGCTTTGAGTCGCGTGAGCTAGCTGGCCTTTGGCTGGCTTGGCGTGGGGTGCATTCTCGGCACAACCAAGCTGCAAGTGCCAAGCAGCAGTTCAGAGTTGCGAGCAGTGTTCAAAGTTGGGACTGCGACGAGGACCGTGAGCACCCGCAGAATTGGGGTCTTCGGAGCAATTGTTCCAACTTTGGGTGGAAATGATTTGGTCGCTGATGGTCATGCTGACTGCATCTCCAGTGCTCCACACCTTCAGTGTCCTCAAACATTCGAGAGCCGCCGTGTGCTTTCCGGGCCAGGTAAGTTCGGCCAGGCGCAACTTCGAAATTAACTCCTCCAGGCTTTGGCAAGAACTTTGATAGTACATCCTATGCATCTCCCAGAGCCTGCAAATGTTTGCACTGCTTAGTCCAGAGCTGCGAGTAGGCCGTAAGTTGATCTTCCTCCTTTGGCCAGAGCCTTGAGCTTTGGTCCGCGGCTAAGTTCATATCCGCATCCTTTCACAACGCCAGGTCCATTGCACTGGGCCAGTTCAGACTGGCAGATATTCCAGACCATCCACCGCTGAAGCCTTGCAGTTGAACTGTGCGGCAGTTGTGATCCCCGAAGAGTAGTGGTAGGAGTAGGCTGTATGTTGAGGTAGCAAGGTCATCATACTGAGGTAGTGTACGGAGTAGACACGGTCAGGTCCACATCGAGAAAGAATATGTTGCGCAGTAGTCAGGTACCAGTCGACGATGAAAATCAAGATTCGCCCTGATGTCAAACAAGCGGAAATCAGCTCAATTAAATATGCTTGCTCTGTAAGCTGCCCAGATTCCGTTTTTTCAAGGCCCGAGGCTTCTTATCTCGGGCACCGTATAACGGCCAATCGTGTGCCTGCATCTCGCTCAGATGTAACGCAGCGTATCGCAAATCTGTGGCTCTGGTCCTTTTCGACCTGTTCCTGACCAGACACGAGACAGTTCTTATCATTCGGCTGAAAGAAACCCTGAACCTTCAATTGTGCATCATGCACTGTACCTGAATTTCCCATCGCCCTTCACTAGTATTATCTCATGCTGTGCTGCCATACGAAGCAAGCATCTCGTTTGTTTGTAAAGATAGACGCCCTTGAATGCTGGGCGAGCGATTGAACATATGTTCGCATGACAATCCTGATGAAAGCGTGTTCATCAATGTCTACCCATTGATCCAACTCTCGACTGTTTTCGCTTTGATTGATGACCACTATTGTCATGTATGGATTCATCATGGGGTTGACTTTGAGTTATCGTCTTGATTTGGGTTGTTCATAGTTTCTTCACCAAGGACCTTACTGGCGGCCATGAACCTGTTGACAGTCAATTGTTGTACACCGCTACTTAAGCACCTCTTACATGGCTCCCGAGTAGCCTCCCAATCCACGCATGCTTTCAGCTTGGACCGATGTAACTTTGAGCAAGTTCTCTAAATCGGATATGTGTGCGGTCAACTGTGCAAGTTGAGAGTGTAAATGCGATAGCTGTCGAGGCTTTTGTGATGTAGGTCCAGATCTTGAGGCGACATTGCCTGAGGCTGGTATGCGAGGAGGTTGTGAGGCCATGGATCCGACGGGTTGCAGCCTGTAGCCTTGTGCAAATTCACCAGGATGCTGAAAATAAGTGCAAAAGGTGTGTTCAAAGGAGAATGTGTTTTGACGATTGTTTTGAAGTTGCTAGCTTGTGGTTGATGATTGGAGTCGCGTTCGCGCCGCGTTCTTTCCAAGTCGCCAAGTCACCTGACCTACGATATTGACTACATCAAGTATCTCTTTGAATTTCTGAAGCTTCGATGCCGTCACCTTATGGTAATCTTGACCAAATATCGTTATAGCTCCCTCATCTCAAACTTCCAAGTATACCGTACTGCTCACTACTACAATGAGTAACCGACCAAAGTATGATCTGCGGCTCACTAAACATCGGAGGTTTCCTCTCGTGATGACAGTCATGGGCGTATGCGTTGTATTCGGCGGTACGTTGTATGGTGCTTCTCTGAAACAGGATATTCAGATCAAAGAAGTATGTATTCCATTCGTTGACTTTGATATTGTGGCAAAGGCAGGCACTAACCTCGCCAGATCAAAGAAGCTCGTGCAACAGAGTCATTCCAGGCGTCCATAGATCGTCTCGAATCCAAGAAAATGGCTCTTGTCCAGTCAAGAGATGAACTCAAGGCAAAGATTCAGAGTTTGAGAGCTCGAGCAGCTGAGAAGGCGGCTAAAAATGAGCAAACCTCGCTACGATAGTGATTGCACCTGCTCTTCGAACTGGTACAAAAAAATCCCTGGATTCGCAGCTTCAAAACTGCCCAACATCTACTGGATTGAAACCTCGGCATTAGATACGGACTTATATTCCAGCCAGGTATCTCTGGTAACATTATGCTAGTGCAGCAGGTCCTCTGACAAGGCAGGCTTCACAAGCTGAAAGGGATAGAAAATTCGGTCCGACCCTGTAGTTTTCAACAAGAGCTGCATAAGCTATGATTGATTTTTCTCTAATTGCACAACTAAGGCGACACATGCAGACCAGGATCACCCTCCGGATACAACTCTCTACATTGGATACACGAACTCGCCTAATTCTCCGCTAAGCCTAACATCCATTGTAGCCTTTCTGTTGCCACATCTACTGCTGTTAGCTACTGGTCTATCAATACAGACTGGTCACTTACTCGAACTCGTTTGATGACAAAATCTCCTTTGTCTACCCAGCTTGGAAACCATTTGGCACGGGCGTTCCAAAACGCGAGCTTCGCAGTTGGACTACTATCCACCCATGGCTTACCGGATTGTCCGTCCTGGAACCATCCATTTGTTCCTCCAACGCCCAGGCTGAAAATCAGGTAAAAGTCCTGGTCAAACGGAGTAGAGACTTGTCCAGTAGCATTCCAAGGGTTATCGAGCGCGGTACCATTACGATCAGCCAGAGGGAACTGGCCGCGTGTCCAAAACGGCTGGCCAAAGTTGATATACATGACTTGAAGAAGTCGACTGTCGACATAAGTGAAGATATACTTTTCCGTCCATTCCATACCGAATGTATGGAAGCCATTTGAGTATGAGGTATGGAAGGCTGCACGCTTGACGTTGGTTCGCCACCAGGCATCCAGAGAAGTTGTTGGACCCCAATGCAGCGTGCTACTAACCATGTCACTGCCACCTTGCATATATCCTGGTTTGTTGCCTCGGGATTCAATGATGTCGATTTCGCCGGAGCGAGGCCAGTCTCCATATGTGTTATTGACGGGAAGCAGCCAGATGGCAGGCCACAACCAATCGCCCTTGGGTAGTCGGGCAGTCACCTCGATTCGGCCATACTTGATCTTGGCTCCAAGTCTTGTCGAAACTCTTGCGGACTTGACGGGTGGCACGATGGAACCATTTCCCACATTTGTCATGCCAACACAATCCTTCCAGGATTTGGCGGCCGACGTACAGGTGCCGTCCGACAAGAGATTGATGAGACTTCCATTACTCGTGACGAGCTTGTCATCCTGGAGGGTGGGTTTGAGGTGTAACATGCCATCTTGGATGAAGGCATTTTCGTCGGATGTGGTCGTCTGCTCGAATTCACCATTGCTACAAATGTCAGATTACCCTGGTTTTCAAATAGCACAGTATACTTACCCAAAGCCACCGACTTCTGCTTCTTTCATCCATACTTTGGTATCGAATCCTTTTGACCAGTCTTCGTCTATCACGGGACAATACGAGTGTTTGACGACGGTTCGAAGGCCATCCCAAACCAAAAAGCCTGCAACTCCAACGCCAATCAGTATGCCGATGAGCGGAATGATCGTCACCCATTTCTCCCTGGGATCCTTCCGGTCCAACCATGCCTTTTCGGTGGTGCCCTTGACGATCTTTCGGGAATGGAAGAGTGGTTTATCCTCGAAGGACGGCATGTGGAGGATGGAGCCCGAATTGGAGGTTCGGGACTGGGCTGGTGTTTCGAACGGATTACGGCGATGTGGTTGAGAGCCGACATGGCTATCGGCGCCAGAATGTGTGGAAATGTTATCTTCTTGCATCGCGAGATGATGGCTAGGTTGGAAGCCAGAAAATGAAGATGCGGTTGATCTGGGTTAGAGCGTCGAGATGCCTTCACATTTTATGTGATGGTAATACATGGCCTTCTTATGTTTAGGGGAAGTACAAAGTCTCCTCTCAGCCGCGAATCCAAGCCACTTTTACTTATAATTTGATTTCATTGTCAAGTATCTCCACCCGAGTGGTTATGTCTAATAACTAGAGGCCCCTGATTCAAAAGCCGCTTCAGCTAAGAACTCCTTTTACGATATCGTCCAGATACTGCTCCAGCATATCTTTTGTATCTGTACGTTTGTCTGAAAATTGCAAGCGACATCGCTGGAATGGAAGGTGCTATCGGATATTTTCAGTTTGCTCCTGCCACCTCTATGTCTGGGTGGATGCTTCTTTCCAATTTTATCAAACCTTAATTTAACGACATTCAGCTTCATGACTTATCTTAACACTCGAGCCCTTCATGTGATTTTGGTATTTTTTATTATAGCCTCAATACACTATTCTTGGACAGCCTTAACGGCCACCATTTACCATCATGCTGGTCGATAACTTGTCTCTCAGTTGAAACATGAACTAAATTCAAATAGATATCTTCCTGCAGATGCTCCAAGTATTCTAATAATATTTATTTGAGTATTCCACTAATTGTATTTTCTGAACTTCATACCTCCCATCCTTCGTCATGCCTTTTCTTTCATAATCCATCGCCATGGGAAGTCTTTTTCGGGTTATCCGTATAAAAAGCACCAACATTCACTAAATGATATTCGGACGATTTAATTTTCGATATACTACCTTAGGACTATAGGCATCGTTATACACCAATGTAGGCCAAAGCTTGACCCTCCCAATATAACATATTTGTAAACTGCAAGTCGAATGTAATGACAACTTTTGTTCTTCACCATAGTTCTGCCTTTCCATTAACAAATTTTTTCCATGAAGAATTCACTGATAGCTTCGATCGCCGCTTTGGCGGGTCATGCGCTCGCTCAACAACCAGGTGGATCAATCAATTCCCCAGCGGCCTTGGCTTCGCCTGGAACTGGTCCATATGGAGCTGCAAGACCTACCCTATGCCGTCATTTGGTATATTTACTGATTTTTGTAGCACTTTTTCGAAGACCCAAGCTTGCCAAAGTTTGTGATCTATCAACCAAAGAATATCCCGAAAGGTTTCAAGGCACCTGTAGTCGTCTGGGGCAATGGAGGTAAGAAAAACGACTCATACTTGCTGGTGACATTTGAATCCGCGCAGTGCATAGAAGGGAAGGTGTGTCTTAGATCGAACTAACTAATTCCTCAGGCTGTCTAAACGTCGGCACCATCATGGCCCCCTTCCTTCTCCAATTAGCATCCCAAGGAGTCGTCGTCCTAGCCACTGGCCCCAAAGAAGACCCATCCAAAGGCGGCACATTCGCAAGCTACGGTGGCTACGGCCAAGTAACCGCCAAAGCCTTCATCGACGCGCTCGACTGGGCAGAGAAGAGCGCCACTGATCCGAAGTGGGCCCACATCGACATGTCTCGGGTTGCTGCTGCAGGCCAGAGCTGTGGTGGTACTTTGGCATATGCAGCCGAAGGTGACAAGCGCGTCAATCGGGGGTTGGGCATTTTCAATTCTGGAAACTTTGCTAAAGAAGGATCCAAAGATGCTAAGAGTGGGAAAGACGCAAAGGGAAAACTTATGGTCTATACCGATGTTACCAAGTTCTCCAAGCCGGTCTTCTACTTTCTAGGTGGCCCCAAGGATGTCGCATACGCAAATGTGAGTATTATCCTCTGATGGATCAGTCCGTATGCTTACAACTTTAGGGCAAACGGGATTATGCTCTACTGCCAGCAGGCATTCCATCGTATATGAGCAATTGGGCCCCAACCGGACATGGGGGTACTTTCAACGAATTGAACGGTGGTGCCTATGGCATTGCTGCCTCGCACTGGGCTAACTGGGTTTTGCGAGGAAATGCTACAGCGGCAAACTGGTTTACTGGTGGTGGCGCGAAAGCTGCTGGTTGGACTGAAACTGAGAGCAAGAATCTTGATTCTCTCAAGATTCCCGCTCCAATTCGAAAGTTTTAGATCAATTGATCGACTGTTGTTACTCATGCATTTTTGTTTGAGTTCCTAGGTCACAAAGACGAAACTGAGAACATCATGATCTTGAAAAGCTGTTATATACCTAGGTAGATATATAAATCTGTATAAACATCCTAAGAAGTCTCTTCCGCGAATGTCTTAGCAGCTGCTTGAGAATGTCTGGTATTGATATTAGTGACTGCCATCTACAGAGCGCCCAGCTCAAAGAAAACAGGTAGAACTTACGGTATATTCTTCATCGGTGCAAAGATATAGGACAATGCACCTTCGCGAACCTTGAAGTATTCGTGCAGGAAAAGATTGTTGGCAGCAGCGGCTGTTGAGTATTCAAAGTAGAAGGCACCCAAGACAACGCCTGTTTCCGTATCCGCAACCCATCTTCGGCCTCGAGTGGTAAAGCCAAACATGCCCATTCCTACGCCACAGTTTTGCGTCGTCGTGACACCATTTTCGTTTCGGGGGCAAGACTTGCCACTGAAAGTACAGGAATCGTATGGAGCGCCCTTCAAACCATCGCAATAACTGTTTGCGGCGTAGATGAGCTCTTTTCGGGTCCACAGACGAGCTTCACCTGTCATGGCTTTGCAAGTCGATTTATTGATCGCAGCCTTGTGGTCGAACATGCCTCCAGCTGGAGTCCATTGAGAAGGAATAGTTGGCGGAGCATGCGCAATTTGCTTCTCGCTGAACATTGGAGGTGTCGTAGCAGGGAAGCCGGATGGTCTGAAGAACTGATCTCCTTGAATAGCTTGCAGGAACTCGACTTCAGAAATCGCTCCGGCAGAATCCAACTTCAATCGTGTGCTGAGCACTTGATCAGCTGCGACCCTGAAAGTGGCAATTTCACAGATTTCAGTGTCAACAGCTTGAACAAAGAGTGCTGTGAATTTGCTCGACTTGATCTTTGCAAATGGTGTTGAGGCCAGTGGTGTGATCTTGTTGTTGAGTGCGACTTTGACGGATGCGCCTAGCTTTGGCTCTGATCCGGCCTCAGCAGCTTTCCAGAAATCATCGCGGGCTGAAATGAGTTGTTCTCGTGTACATCCTTTGGCAACTGGAGCCTGGCTCGCGACGAGCGAGACCAAGGTGGCCAGCACAAATGCTGAATCGAGGAAGTGCATTTTGGCACGATGTGGTTAGTACTGGCTCGAAAGAACCTTCTCAGGTAAACGTACGATTTATGAAAGCTCGCTGCAATAAAAGCAGGGTATACTATGCCATGAGGGATCTGCAAATTGAATGTCGGTTCGTCCGACTATATGCTGCTCTTGATATTGATTAAATCACTAAGTGACTGAGATCCAATTGCCTGAGCTTTACACACGGTGTGAAAAATCGCCGACTTATGGTTCGTTCTGGTGGTCCATCGTAGATCGAGGTAATCGTACTATAGCGATTTGAAACACGATCATTTATTGCACTAAGTACCAGTATCGCCTGTAAGGATGTTAATGAAGCTTCTAATTCGCATGAACCAAGAAAACGTCGATCAATATGGTGGAGTACCGCTAGGGTTCTGTCCACAAACCAGGCAATCTTACTTGATTGCCCTCTACTCTGATTGAACAGCAGAGAATTCATCATATGAACTACTGGAGCGAATGAAAATAATGCAAGATTGGAGACCATATTGCTGGAAAGATAGACAGATTGATCAATGTTCATTGTTTTGGGTAGTCAGATGCATTGAGATATGGATCCCATCATCTAAGCATTCAATAATGGGTACACGATTCCATTCGCTTCCAGTGCGAGCTTGATCCTTGACATTATCTGCAAGTTGTTAGTAATGAACCGCGAATACTAGTGAGGCAGCCCTATCAACCAATACTGTGATGGCATATGATTATTGAGATCGTTGAACGTACCGAAAGGACCTTTTCTTCCTCCAAACGACGACCTACAACCTGAACTCCAACCGGAAGACCTGACATCTTGAAAGAATCATAGTGCTTGTATGCACCTTGAGCAACTCCATTGAGCTTTTTGAGGCTGAAATTAGATGGTAATTTGTCTAGATCTGCATCAACCTTCGTTACAGGCATTACACCAGCGGAATAGTCCAGCTGGAAGCATTAGCATAAGATCAGTGTATGAAATAGCCATCTTACCAGGTTGAAGAGAAATGTATAACCGCAACTACTAACAGCATCATGCATAGCTTTGTGTGGTAATGCAGGAGTGGCATTTGGTACAGTCAACAGGACGTCAATGTCCTCTTCATTCCACCATTGGTGAAATTTGGCTTTGTAGGCCTCGCGTTTGTTGACTAGCTGCCAATTGTCTTCTGCTGTTTTCGGACTCCAGTCTTTGAGCAGGCCTGCCCATATGGGATCTCGCTTGATGTACTTGACCCAAAGATAGTGGAAGTACTTGACGAATCGGGGTAACTTCATATAAAATGAGAGTTGATGAGCACCTGGGTCGCTCGATTCGAATGATCGAAAATGAGAGAGAAAAGTAGCACAGCCATCGGCATTGAGAACGTGCGAAGCGATTTGAAATGCTTCATACGGAGATGGTGGCTTTGCTGCTTTGATCTCATGGCCGCTCTCTTTCAATGCGGATACTACCATCTCTAGAGCACGACTGCAGGCTGGACTTGGAGTTACGACACCTATGGATTGTTAGTACTGTCATGTAGAGAACCGAATTTCGATTTCACCATCGTCTCGCATGACTCCTATTTTCAAAACTTTCTTTTCATCCCATTCGATTTCAATGTTGCTTCGCCATTCCAAAGGATGTACCGAATGATCCAAACGCCATGGCTTCGTTTTGATAAACTCGCGAGTAAAGTAACGCAGGTCGTCCATGTCGCGTGCCATGGGGCTACAAATGCTCGGAATTCCTTCTTGTCCTGCCATGCTTGTCCTCAAGCCACCCTTCGGCCATCTTCCTGTGGAGCATCGAAGAGCATAGCACCCTGACCAATGAGCTGGGAGTCGAACGGATCCTGCCACATCTGTCCCAATACCAATTCTGCTACCCCCATAAGCCAGTAATGCAGCTTCTCCACCTGTTGATCCACCGGGAGAATATTTCTGGTTATGCGGATTCTTGGATCTACCCCAGACCTAATCTCCAGTTAGATAAACAGATCAACATAGTAGCCAGCTAAGGTGGTCAAATCCACGAGCTTACATCATTGCTTGACTCGAATGATAGAAGTGTTGTTGGCAAGTTGGTTTTGACAATTGGAATTGCCCCTGGATGAAGGTCAATCCACAAGATAGTGTACTAAAACCGAAAATACTGTGACCCACCTGCTTGCTTCAATAGCTGGACCAGCACGCCATCTTCAGCAGCAGCCTGAAATGCGTACTTGGAATATCCGATGGTATTGTCCATTCCACCAACTTGAGCAGAATCCTTCAAGCTGACAGGAAGACCAGCCAACGGACCCTTCATGTTGACTTGCCCATCCCTTACTGCAGCTTCAGCTTGATCAAACATGACTTCAGTAATACAGTTGGTGTCCTCTTGGGCTTTGACAGCCATCTTGCCATATGCCTGGATCACATTTGAAGCATCAATCTCCCCATTCTGTATACCAGCGACTAAATCTCTGATTGAAGATCTGAAGATCTCCTGATCCGCCTGCGTCACTGGAGCAGTATAAACACTGGGCAAATTTGCAATTCTACTTGCCCGTTCATTTTGCTTCGCTTGACTGCACGGTGTAAGAAAAATAAGAACAGCAGGTTTGTAGTTGCATACCAGTTTCGTCGATGCTCGAAGTAGTCGAAAGGCGGAAGCGACATAATGTTTGTGTGTTCTCTCACCCTCAAGAAGGTTGTTCTTACCACGACCACCTACTGAACAGGAAGATTTTCTTGGTGATCAATTACCTTGACAATCTCTAATCTATGTTGTGTAGTAGCTATCATGGAAGAAGAGCACGATTGGAATGGGGTGACTCCTTTGTCCCTTTGGATGCTATCCGCTTTCCGCGTTTAGCCGAGGGATTTGCATCAGGCTGAGCGCCAAGAGTGCCATAAGGCTGTCAAAGATTCACGAGTGACTTTCCAACTGACGCTTGTCTACGATACATACGGTTACACATGGTGAAATGCTCTACATGGAGCAATTATGTATAGGCAGCATGGCTATTACATTGGGAGGTACGAAATACAGAATCCTCCAAGAACAAGAAGTCGCCGTGCATAATTCTGTTGACTTTGATCGCAGCGGGCTCAAGTCGAGGTTGAATACTTTTAAATTAGCTCTTCCTTCTAGACAATGGGTGACATGATGTGTAGAGAGTTCTGCCAGCGGATTTTCATATGTTTGGTCAATAATTTTAAATTAAGCGACAAACTATGCGCTGAGGAAAGAAAACCGTTTTTGGTCATTTTGTATGCGTGCATTGGTAAGATATTCACTCGAAAAGAGTCAGTACAAGCACTAGTTAGCCAACGATGAATGGTCGGACAGAATGATCTCAAGCGAAAATAAGCCTAGATCGTACACTTTCAGCCCTACAGCCCATAACGGATAAAACCCAATTTTTGATCCACAAGAGCTGTCTTCGGAAGACATCCGCGGTCCTAGGAAAAGCGAGTGGTTCAACTTGTGGTTTGTGCATTGTTCACACAGACCTTATTCAGCTACAGTTAGGCGCCACAGAACCTCCAGCTCGCGTGCCGAATTACCAATTTGGCGAGCATTCCCCATTTCCAAAAAGGGGAACCCAATCATTGACAGCAAGAAGCCGGACTCTCCGACTCCAGGACCCTGTATTCAGCCACAGCCGCACATTCGCAACTCACACACATGTCTTTTCTGTCACTAAGTACATTTTCTAGGATTTGCCTCGAGATGACTACGACTGTGACTATTTGAACCTTCTTTGCAGGTCTTCATAACTACAAGAACGGGGAGGAAGCTTAGTCTACAGCTCAAGTCTGAAAAAGAAGGTACTCAGTTCTTCAGAATCTCAGATACTACATCCATCACTAAATGATCAACTGATCGACAAAATAACTGGGGTGCCCTCTTCCACTTCAGTGGTTCCTATGAATGCTACTAAACAAAAGATGCTTTACTTCCCATCACGTTCAATACACTGCCAGTATGAACGCCTTTTTGGGAGACAAACTCTTCGATCGCAAAGCTTGGCATGTGGGAGCCATCGAACTACATGGGAGCACGCCAGTCATTTTGTCCACCGATTGATGTTCATGAAATGAGCTTCGACACACCGAAATGCTCAGACCAGACTGTAGGAAAGACTCACCTCGTGTAATGGTCTGTTCTGTGGCTACGAAAAATGGCATCATGTCTCAGCGACCCACGTTCTGGTGGCGTCAGAAAGGAGAATTGATTCAGAGCTTCTTTTCTTCACACACAAGGTGGAGCAAGATGATATTTGAAGTTTTCGACGCAATCTACCAACGTTATTTCTGACATATTTGACGGAGCTGCTCTTCTACTAGAAGTTCATAATTCTGAAATTCATCACATTCCTTGTTCTATTTTTTATTTTTTTGTTGATATGTGTTCTATTTACAACTTAAACCTTCGTTTATCCTTCCTACCCGCATCATGAACCAGTCTGTCAACGATTCTTGTGGCGAGAATCACAGATACAGTTCCAGTAATCACTTAGAAGTTGAAGTCGACCTGAAAGAGCTCGCCTCATGTGCTTCGGATATATCTTCAGAGAGAAATTTGGATCTAGAATATGTAAGTTATGTTCATCAAAGCAAGAAGACCTCTGACCGTACCATGCAGATGACTTGGGACTCACTAGACGATCCAGAGAATCCCAAAAATTGGACCCGAGCATGGAAATGGACGGCAAGTATATGAATACAGAGCAGGCTTCGACGATGACTGACAACTGATAGATTACCATTATGATATCCCTCTTCGCTCTCGTAGCGCCTCTCAGTTCTTCCATGGCCGCGCCGGCACTCTCAAATATTAGTGAAGAGTTACAAATCAACAGCGCCATGCATACGAATCTCGTACTCTCCATATTTGTCCTCGCATATTGTTTCGGCCCTTTTGTATCCTCGCCATGTGCAGAAATCTGGGGAAGAAAGCATATAGTGCAGTATGGGAATCTTGCTTTCTTGCTCTTCAATACTGCTTGTGGGTTTGCCAGAACAGAGACGGAGCTTATTGCTTTTCGGTTTCTTGCAGGCCTTGGTGGCTCTGCTACAGTAGGAGTATGCTTGGAAGTTAGAATCGCCACTGTCAACGAAGAGACTGATTTTGTGTTAGATAGGAAGTGCCGTGCTTTCAGACTGCTGGGGCGCAGAGAATCGAGGCCAGGCGATGAGCATATATCAATTGGCACCTGTAATGGGCCCTGCTCTTGCTCCAATTGGCAAGTCCTTCTATTCAATCTTCGAAGTGTGCTAACATTACAAGTTGGTGGGTTCATTGCGCAATATACCACTTGGAGGTGGATCTTTTGGTCAATCAGCATCTTCTCTATTGTGATTCAGCTCATCGCGTTTGCCGCTCTGCCGGAAACATACGCTCCCAGGATATTGCAACTGAAAGCCCAACGTTTACGTCAGAAGCTTGGAAATCCCTACTTCCGCACCGAATTGGAGGATTGTACCCTCCGCCAACTACTCGGAATTTCTCTCACCCGGCCATGGAGACTATTAGCTACTCAACCAATTATTCAAGTCATGGCTCTGTACCAAGCATTCAATTTTGGCGTAGGCTCTCTCCATATTTCTCTTCTAAAGATCATCGTTAACCTTTTCAAGATGCTTTACCTGATAATATCCAGTCTTCCGAAGCTATGGGAAGAAACGTACGGAATGAGCAAAAGCATGGCGAGTCTAAACTATCTTGCTCTTGTGGGCTCACTTATTGGAGCTCAGTGTTGCGGTCCACTTACGGATGTAGGTGAATGGTTCTTTTCAAAAGCCTTCAAGGCATTGATGGGAAGAACGAACTTTGTCTTACAAGATTTGTCTATACTTGTCGCGTTACTAGATTTGCTAACATCTTCAGGCTATTCATCGCCGTCTGAGGAAACGATACGGCTTCGGCGATGGTAAAGGCCTTCCAGAATTCCGAATACCGCTTATGGTTCCTGCGACGGGCATAAGTGCAGCAGGAATCTTCATCTTCGGGTTCTCTGCTCAAGCTAAACTCCATTGGATTGTGCCAGATGTGAGTTCTGCTAATGCCTTCCCGAATTATACATCGAATATTGCTAATGAATTTTCAATAGATTGGCATCGCTCTCTTCGGTGGAGGCAGGTATGTGATTTTGAGCCAGCTGGAATTGAAGTCCACTTACCATGTCATAGCATGGTGTCTTATCTTTGTATACAGATGTACATGGTCGACACGTATACTCGTTATGCAGCCTCAGCCTCCGCTGCCTCTGCATTTCTCCGATCTTTGGCCGCTTTCGTATTTCCTCTATTCGCTCCTTACCTTTTCCAAAGGCTCCATTACGACTTGGGTTGTGCCGTGCTTGGAAGTATAGCAGTTGGCCTTGGAATTCCCGCTCCAATATTGCTCTATTTCTATGGTCCTAGGCTGAGAAAATGCAGTTCTTACGCTGCAGGGGAATGAGTGACCTCTACTTGGTTGCTTGGCTTGTTGGGTATAATAATTGGCGTGGTCCGGTCAAGACCGATGCATTTAGGACTCTCGGGTGAATTCGTTTTTACTTTGTTCAATACCCATATTGTACATCTGGCGCTTTGAAAAGGGGCTGATAGTTTTCATGTACATCTGGCGCTTTGAAAAGGGGCTGATAGTTTTCATGTACATCTGGCGCTTTGAAAAGGGGCTGATAGTTTTCAAGTACGATATCATTTATCAAGTGCGATATCATCTACCAGGTCCGTTGTCAAATCTTCTGTTAGGATAGCGATTCAAGCTACAATCCTTAATAGGGGATATGTTCTTTTGATGTGTTCCACGTAAGTTAAAGCGCCGTAGTATGCAATGCAATTTGAATACCACTAATAAAATACTGTGGTTGCAGCCTGAGTATTTGAAGCACAGCCACAATTCACGCAGTTAATCGATTGATAAACTCTATCCTTCGAGGGAAATACCAACGAGAGCGCTACTTCAACTCTCTTACATCACAATAAGTCAAGATTTGAAGTATGTCTTGTCCTCACGTCAGTGAGTGAGTGCAAACGTAAGTTTGATCAACGCTTTCGCATCAAGGCTCAACGCCAGCAAGTTAGTTCTAGCCAATCATACATCAGTGTAAAAGCGATCAGGCTGCGCTAGGCCTGTTTGGGGCTAGACTCGCATCAAAGAACCAGTCTGATATTCCGAATTGGAGGTCCTTCTTGCGAGCCTCCTTCTGCCAACTTTCTTGTCAAGATCTAAATGTGCCTTTCTCCATCAATCACGTTCACTGTTCGTAAAAGCATATCAGTGCAGTGCATAAATCAGGAAATTGACAGCCACATTTAGCATTGTTGACAGCTTCATTGGACTATACCATTGCCACCATCATGGTCTCGGAACTCAAAATCAGGATGTGTTTGCAGATGTGGCTGCATGAGGCTGTTGATCCACGACTTTTGGTAAATTTATAAATCGGTGCCGTTCGAAAGTTCAAGACTCCATTTCATTCCGTTGTACTTAAAAGCATTCGAACCTCCGCCATCCAGATCTAACACCAACGTTGGTAATATATCTTTCTCTACATCTAGGCCACCCTGCAATTCACTTCATTATGTTCAGTACCCAGAAAAGCGACCCAGTCCGGGATCAGATGCAGCCCAAAGAGGCTCGCAAAGACTCACTCCGCTTCAACTTCCTCATGAACTTTATTCGCTGGGCTGAATTCGCATTCAGTATAGCAGCACTAGTTGTCTGTGCCAACATCTACAAGATCTTCGACAATCATCAATGTTCTGTACCTGGCCGCGTTACATTCAATCTAGCAGTGGTATGTTATTTGCTGCTTATACCCGCCGAATTAGCAGCATGATATTGACCTCTTTCAGGCTGCAGTCACCGTCGCGCTCTCTATATACTTCATCTTCGCCACAGCCACCATCAAGCTTCGTGCCATACCATATAGCTTCTGGCTCGCCCTCGTGACAGATATCATCTTTCTAGCCTTATGGATAGCTTCCGGAAGCCTCATCGGAACGTATGACTGCAATGCAGCATGCGGCGACTGTACAAATTACGGCTTGCAACATCATAGCGATTTTAATGCTACTTGGTATCAGTTCAGCCTAGCATTTTTTCAACCAGGGTGTGTATGCGGGATCCCGAAGACGACCAATTCAACCAACACGTCCAATACGCGTCAGGGGTTGCTTTCGGATGTTCTATTGGAGAAACGGGCGTCAATTGGCTCGAGTGCTAGTCGTGCTGGACAGTCTATTGTGAAGAATGGATCGAGTTCAGTGTTCAAGAAAGTCATACAGGCGGCTATTCGACATGGATTGGACTGGACTATGGCGTAAGTTTATCTCATTCTCCACTTAGCTGATCCTGACATTCTTAGTGCTTTGTTTCTTATGGCTTTGGTTGTCACTGGAGTCTTGATGTTTTGGTACTCGAAGAAAAAGCACCCTGATACCGAGGAAGGTATGGCCATTGAGGGGAAAGATGGCCGGAATAATACTCATTCTGGACACAGCCAGAATGGGCTACATGGTAATTGACATCAATGGTTGAAACTGTGGACCTTTGTTTGGTGAGCTTCGGGCTGCGAGAACTCATGAGTTGTGGTATAAGGAATGATTCTAAGGACCATGATCATGTATCAACAAGGGAATGGTAGCAAGAAAATATCAGGCTAGTGCGCATTCGTTTATACTTCATCATGTGGACATATAGTAATAACAAGTGGATGAAATTCGATGAAAAGCTTAGATGCGAAGAATTGTAAAAGGAACCAAGCGGTGTCTTCCCTATAACTAACTTGTGACAAATTTCGAATAGAATGGACCCTGTATCGTTATTAATCTATGAATTTTATTGACAAGCCCCGAGTTTCGTTCCAGTGATGAGCTCGTAAATCTGTCAACTTACCAGGGCTTCTTTTATGGTCAACTTTCAATACTATACAGGCTTCTCCGCCCATCCAATAATCGTAGTAGAGCCTAACATTCTTGTATAGACGTTGGCTGGAGATACATCGTTACGTTCCATGGAAATCAGAACATTGAATAGTTATTGGCGTAGTTTTATACAAGGCAATTTTTACTAACGTTGATTACATTTCTGTACCTTGCATATAGGCTATCAAGATCCATAAGTGCAGAGCATCAATCAATTGTTTGCTATGATACCTTGAGCTATCGCACTTCAATTACTTCACTTCTCCTTCAAATCTGTTGATATGCAGTTCTACTTGTTGGCAGCACTGCCATTTTTGGCCAGCGCAGCTCCATCTACTCAACACAGGAGTAACAATCGCCTTCGTAATCACTTCCCTCAAACCTCGAGCTTACCAAAGTACTAATAACAAAATCCAGAAGCACGACAACATGACCACAACGCTCCCGCACCATCACCGCTCACCGCCTTCCTATCAGAAATCAAACCCTTCAAAATCGAAACCGCACCACCAAAATCTCCCCTCAAAAACGTGCAGCGCAAACGAATCTTCTACGGCCCATATACCCTCCAACCAGCAAACGTATGAACCCAAACCGAATTGAAAGCTTCAGACTAAATCTTTGATGCAGGCAAAGAAAGCCCCCAACGTGTCAGGCATGGACCCAAACAGCGAATCCTGGAACGGCATCGCAGGCGGCATCCCCCTAGATTCCACCCTCCTATTCGCCAAAAACACCCTCGAATACGAAAACGGCAAAATCGCAGACCAAGCAAGCGGTGTGTATAACCACCACGTCGCATTCATCGATACCAACAAATTCACGCCCCTATTCGCCAGTTGTCCTTCGTCCAGCGCAGTATCCCCAGGCGCGGTCCCCAGCTCGATGCCGTCGCTTGGGGCTCCGGCTGTGATGATGGGTGCGAGCGAAGAGATTGGCTCGAATGCATATTCTACGCCCGATGGGACGTTCAATAGCGGCTTTTATATCGGCAAGGCAGATAAGGTGATCATGTCCGGCGAAGTCGTGAACTACAGCAATGACACGAAGGTCATATACGCCGTATCCGATGTAGAATTCATACCCGGTCGACCGCCTGGTTCTTTGGACGTGCAAGTCCAAGTCCTAAGTGTAAACCAATGCGAGACGAAAGATATCCGTCTCCATGCGCCGGAGGGGAAGAAGGCGTTCTCGTTTCAGAGTCAGAATATAACTGTGTTGAACGATGGATATATATTGAGTCGCAGGGGCCATTTACATGATGGGGGCGTGAATATTGATTTCAAGGTTAATGGGAAGACGATTTGTGATAGTCGGGCGATCTATGGTGGTGAGAAGGGGAGTTTGAAGACGGAGGATGGGGTTTGGGAGACGGTTAGTGCGACTGTCGAATGTCATGAGCCGGTTAAGGTTAGTAAGGGAGATGTTATTACGCTTTCGGCGCATTATGATCTTGAGAAACATCCTGCGTAAGTAAACACCCAATCTGCGGGAATTTCAAGTGGGCTGACCAATGTAGACGGAAACATACTGGTGGTGGCATGGCGGAGGAGATGGGTATTATGAGCTTCAACTTTGCAACAGAGGCCAAGTGAAGCCGCCAGTTTATCAGAAAAGACAAAGAATTGAGGACAGCAATACATTAAAGTAAGCGCATCAAGCTTTCTGAAGCCAAGTCAGCGACGAAAAACGCTACAAATGCCATAACAATCTAAGTGAGTATAAAGCGCCCGCTTCTAGACAAAAAGACCGTATCCGAAAACTCCAATCTACCTACAAGGGTATAGACATATAATCATAAAGGAAAAAATGGCGTCATTTCTCGTGTCATCTCAATCACCAGTGGACTATCAGAATTTGAGCTGCCCAAAACTCGCAATGAGCAGAGCTATTCTTACAACCAGCCACACGAACTTCCCAAGCTTCCAAGCCAAGGGGACCGCCAGAGCACTGGAGAATACTTGAACAAACTCCAAAGGATGGTTCGGGCTGACTGAGCTGCAAACTGGATCAGTTGGCTCTCGTTTGATTGCAGATGGCGCTACACCATTGCCATTGACACCCGTAGAGTGCGCAGTCTCCTTTTCTTCAGCCTCTTCAACAACTATCGCAGCTTCGTCACATGGGAATTGGCCGTGTTCGGTGAAATGCTCAAGAAGGGTGTCCTTCTCGACCCAGCGCTCATGGAGCCAGTTGTCGAAGGCCTTCTCATCGTGAACAGGTATCGAAGAGACGGCAAAGCGTCGCCAGTGCATATTGCAGTATGGTGGACCGCGACCTTCTAGATATGTACCGCGGAGAGTGAAGTAATCTTGGCCGTATTTACCCTTACTAAAGAGAAATGTTAGCACTTGAGTAGAAATAGTTGGGAGTGGACTTACGGAAGGCCATTATAAGCAACGGTACAATCGTAGATGTAGTCGATGGTACCTTCGAGTTCCTGGATACAGTATTGTAGGCCTCGACTCCGTGGTAATAGGACGTTTGTCGTATCTTTGATGCCCGTCTTTTCTGCCCATTTCCTACTCGATTCGCGTCCTGTAGTCGAAAGTGTTGTGCCCTCTGGAAAAATGAGTAGCCACATAGGATCCAGGTCACCGGAACCAGAAAGTGGACCTCGATGAGCTTGCTTCAGCTTCCGCAGACGATGCTGAAATCGAGGCTTGTCAGTCTCCCAATGGCGAGATAGGAAGAGAAAGCTGAAGAACATCATCCCGGGGCCTAGCATAGGAATAAATCGCAAGGAGTCCTTGAGGATGATGAAGATATGGCCATGCATCTTTGCCGTAAATGCTGCCCACCACATGAACAGCCAATCAATGTAGAGCTATTACGAATGTTAGCTGAGATAATCCCGTCTTTCCCATGAACACTGACCTGGTGATTAGAAACGATTATAATTCGCTCGGGAAAGTCTAGGCGTAACCTTCCATTGGGCTGTAATCGGATCTGGCCTTGTATACTCTTATCGCCGGATACGCGGACTTTCATGGGGCTCCACCATTCTTGAAGCGTGATGAGAACGATGCCAAACTGACGCTTGGTAAAAGCTTGCCAGGCGTAGTACCAATCTTGATTATACCAATATAGTGGGACGCCGAGAAATTGTTGGAAATGTAGGCTAGAGAAAGAGGAAGAATCAGCGCAACAGCTCACGCGCAAGGCCGGCAGAAGGACAAGACTTACCATATTCCGGATACAAAGAAGTAAAAGACTAGAGACGCTAGACGAGTCGCTTGCATAGAGCTCCCATGTTTTTCGGGTTGGTCGTCTGTGATCGCAGCATTCGGTATGGGCTTGGCTGGAGCGGAAGTATCCAGTGGTCGCTTGCGTAAGCCTTGAGCATCCATGGAGGGCGACAGTTTGATATGTACAGTGGTTCTAGCACTTCAGCTGGTCGAGATATATAGACCGGCACACGCCTAATGTAGAAAGCGGTAAAGGAGATAGATGCGGAGAGCGCGGAGGTAGATGGTGGGACAAAGTGTGACAAGCTTGCTATTGCATATCTAAGACAAGAAGGCTGGCAAGCTGGCAAGGCTATGTGGGGCGCGCAGAGGATGATTTTGAATAGAGGCAGTAAACAGTTGATGTTCACTGGAGGTTGTATATTGTTAAACTGTTGCGGTGACTGTATCTTTGAAAGGCAAGGCGGTTGATGAGGGTCGAAGAGGAGTCGTTCGCAGGCTGAAGATAGAGATGATCTATCTCCTGGGAAGCTGCGCCTGGAGAGCTGCAGGCCAGGCCGTAGCTTCCTTCCTTCCTGGAAATCCGGATCCTAATCCCAGCATCCGCCATCCGGGACCACACGCTAGCCAACTTCATAGCGTCATCACATGTAAGCTTCTGATTGGCCACTCATGATCACACAGATCTTATCCCCGAGATCTCCAAGATCTTAAATCCGACCTACACTAACTCCAACTTCGTCGCGTCAATTATTTTACTGACGCGACAGCTACATTCTGCGACTCTACATTGCACTTTCAAACTCCTCCACCGCATCTCGCAAGACCATATTCTCGAAAGGTCGCTTCTGAGAACCTTCACGCTTGCTGACGCAAAAATCACAATGGCCCGCAAAATTCCAACCTCCAAAGAATGGACCCTCCGCCTCAAAAACAACAGACGTACCGTCCTCCTCTTCGCCGACCCAGCCCAATCTCTCTCCTCACTCAAGCATTCCCTTCTAACCGCTCTCCAAACATCACCCCGCGCTCCCGACGCAGAAGAAGAAGACGAGCTCCCCACATCCGTCTCCAAGATCGAAATCGGTCTTCCAGTCGACCTTTTCGACTTCAAACAAGGATTCCAACTAATACACGAAGATACCGACTACGATGATGAGCCCGAGGAGACCGCTTCCAAGTCAAAGAAAGGAAAAGGTAGAGAGCGAGCAGCGAAGACGTCAGAGGCGAGTTTAGTGAGCTTGGGCATTAAGAAGAATTACGTGTTGGCGTATCGGTTCAAGGAGGAGGAAGAGGATGATGAGACGATGGGTGAGGATCCGGGATGGCATGTGGAAATCCCGGTATTTCAAGACTTGTATGGGATGGAGGTTGTGGGTGATTTGGGAGCGAACCTGGAATATCGGGGATGAAGAGGACAGGAAAGCCGTAAGATGAAATTATGATGACAATGTCTAGAGCTTGATATGTTTGTGAATGTCAAGAGGTTGAAACGTTATGAATATCAAGAGGTTGAAATGTTTATGAATGTATGTGCTCCTACTTTATGCACAAGGTAAATATAAAGATGAAGATGCTAATGATCAGAGTACTTGTTCAAGTCAACTCCAATAAAACAACACTGCCAATATCTTCATATTACGTGTTGCTGCTACTTTATTTCGCAATTGAGTACGGGAAGATTCACTGTTCTGGCTACACATGAAACTGAACCATCGGTAACAAGCTTTCATAGTTGACAAGTTCGAGCTATTTCATAATAAAAAACAAAACTAGTAACAAATCCTCATATTTTCACCTCTCAGCCTGCTCAACTTCCATGACAACACAGGACCCTTTGCCCTCAGTTTACCCACACGCTCATCTAGCGCAGAAAGCGTCTGACACTTTTATCATTTTCAACAGTGCTACCATCTTCCTCAGCCATCACGATACAGCCAAGCGGACAAGCCGGCGGCATTTCCGCGCCGGGAGGCGGGTTTGCTGGCGGTTCAGGGTTTGTCGGCGGTGCTGGTTGAGGAGCAGGAGGAGGAGGAGCCAGCGCTTGACGACACCCTTTTGAATGATCAGCACATTAGCTGCCGGCAAATCATCAAACCTGACAGGGCAGTACACGATTCAAATCTAATTGGGCGCTACGTACCATACTCACAGTTGCAACCAAACTCATTGCATGGCCCGATACCACAGTAAGGCGTTCCTACGGTACCATCGCGACAGAATGCTCCCTGGGAATTTACGGCTGGGTAGCAGCACTCAGCTGTATCGTCTGTGGCCTTGTCACCACGTTTCTGGTGTGAGAAGCGCTTGCTCTGCTTAGGAGCTGAGATAGCAGCCACATCTTGGGCTGTGACCATGCAGCCGATGGGACAAGCTTGAGGTTCCTCAGGACCTGGGGTCGGCGGCTCAGGATTCTGCGGAGGTGGAGGATTAGCTGGGGCAGGAGGAGGTGGTGCCGGTTTCGGAGGAGGTGGTGCTGGTTTCGGAGGAGATGGTGCTGGTTTAGTACGACAGCCTGCTACGCATCAGACGAGGTCTATCAGAAGTGGTTCAGTGATTACCTCCATCACAGTTGCAACCGAATCTGTTGCAACCTCCTTTACCACAGTATGGGGTCCCGAGCGTTCCATCTGCACAGTACAATCTGTTTCGGTCGTCAGATACTGGAAAACAGCAGTCTGCAGTGGCGGCATTGTCTGCACTGATGAATGGCAGAATGGCCAAAATGATGTTGAGGAGAGTGAGGTACTTCATGATTGATCTGAGCTGCGGAAGCAGGTAGAATGAGATGATGAATGGAGAGTATGAGCACGTGTTGATGCTGATCTCGGAGACGATGGTCGACTTTATAGACTATCTCAAGATACAGGCTGGACCTAAGCTCGAGTTCCACATTCCATGCTCTATTGCTGTGAGCGCAAATGATGATACATCCAACTTGAGGTCCCCGTGGTTGGGAAGCTCAGGGACCTTGTGTGGAACTTCGTTTACCCATGGTGGAACGACTAATACATCGATTGAGCAGGATTGTATACATGAAGGTTACTGAATGACAAGTCCTCGCTACAAGACTCATAACTACGATTTACCTGGCTCTCAAAATCGACGCATTCGTAGCTAAGACCCTCTGGCGAGAGAACTGTAACGATGGTACTCGAGGTCCAGGTAAAATAATGGTACCCCAAAACGCCCTGCACGCTATTCTCAAAGAAAAAGAATTCGGATATTGTTTTCTCTGACTTCTACAAGAGGTCTTCTTCATTACATGTGCATACGCTGTAGCATAGTAACACCAAGATTGCATGCGAAATTTGGAATACGGTATTGAGCAGAGGTTGTTGTAAACGGCAATCTAGATCTGCTGGCAGGTACCGCAGAAGTACACACTAGGGCCCAGTTACCGTCTATCACATATTACCAGGTAGTACTCTTAATGCAACTGTCAAGCTATGATCCGTTGCACAAGAACAGCGAACGCTGATCGCAAACACCAAATTATCTCTTTGTTCGAAGTTCGTTGGTGCCACGATGAAAGGTGATTCTCAGCCTTGCCTTCAGCCTTATACCTACCAACCACAACATCAACCACCCGCAAAAAACCAATCCAAACACCATATAATCCGTAGTAATAAATACCAAAAAGCTAACCACATACCATTACGTGTCTGTGGCTACGAAAACTAGTTTCCTAATTTTACATTTATGTTAGCTGTCGCTCAGATTCGAACCAGGGTTTCTAGGATTCAGTGTGGCTCAAGAATCTTTTGTGAGGAGGTCTCAAAGTTACGTATCCGGTTAGCATATATCACATATTGTGAGGACTTATGCTACACTGTCATTTACGACCTAAACGCTACATATCAAGCATTTTACAGCGCTGAGTACATATAGTACTTGCATTCTCGCTCCAATCAGTTCGAATTTTTATAATAATGTCAAAACGCAGCTCAAAGTTATAAACACGTAAATAAGAGATAGGGAACGACATGCACTAAAACAGTGACACCTGCTAATCAAGGGAGCGTTTTAACATACTGGGCTTCACTGAGAGGAAGACTATGCCAATCTTTACGCCAAGCTCCCGGCTCTTCCCCATGTCCAGGCCAAATCCTGCGAAACACTGCTTTTAGATTGCTGTCTAGTTCATCAGGACAAGGTTTTGCGTTGATTCCTCTTGCGGCTTTCTCCATCTCTATCACTAGAAGCTCATTTGGACGGTCATCGCTTGGGCAACGCTCAACTCGCCAATGGCCTACCATATGCGCTAGAACAGCGCCAATTTCCTCGTCAGAAATAATAGATCTGGCCTGTAACATCAACGTTTTGAGCTTAATTGATCGAAGTGACTTTCCACTCGATATAGTAGTGAAACGGATCTTGCGAGATGTTCGTCCCAGGCGCTATTGATCAGAGCATTGCGGATATTTCCATTGCAAAGTGAGCGCCAAGATCCTGGTGGTGGAAAGAACTGAACACCGAATTCGTCAAATCTGAGTAGTTCTGGCTGAAGCTCGAAAACGTTGCCTTGTGTTGGGAAATAGTCTCTATACCAGTGCGTCCAGTGGTAAAAGTGAGAGGCATCTGGAATAATATGTAGCGTGTGTACGCGAGGAAACCCACCTAGAGCCTTGTACATGGTGACTTCTTCTGCGTCACCTTGTGATCGTGGAACGACGAGGTGCTGTATTTCGAGATTTGGGCATGCTTTTCGTAACATGTTGACGGCGTTAACCGTGAAGACCATGTTCTTGGGATTCCTGGATGTAATCAGGCAGAGGTATGTCGGTGCTTCGCCGTGATGCTCCATGAGTGTGTACGCAACATTACGACGTATACCCCGGGTAAGATTCAGTGTGCTGAGCGGCGGAAGTTTGCGCAGGAAGGAAGAAAAAACGTCAAAGTAGTCGCTTGCTTCCTCGATAATTGTATGTGAATCCTACAAGGCAAGACATAGTTCCTTTACGGAAGAGAGATCGCATTTCGAAAGGGAGCTGATCTGATATTTCTTGATTGGATTTCGTAGGTTCTTAAATGCTTGAAGCAGTGCAGTGTTAGTGGCTCGAATCCAATCATCGAATTGTAGCGCTGAGTCCAGAGTCAAGCTTCATAAAGAGGCAGTAGTCGAAGTGCGTAGTGGTACATCTACAATATTCAACGACTTGAAGCCCATCCATGGTACACTAGAGATCAGTAGGGGAACCTTCTTAGAAGAGTTACCATACATCAAAGTTAGTTCTTGAAGATTTGGTGCAAATACCGATAAGAAATCTGTCAAGACTTCTCGTAAATATTGCCGAAGTTCACTCTCGAAAACCCAGTCTGTTGGGTCGGTCATGATGTCAAAGAGACATGGCGAGGATGCAAGCATCAGGTCATATGGGTCTAGTCTATTTGGGCGGAAGGCGCGAAAGTCGAAGCCATGGAGCTGAAGGCGACAATTGCGGTGATGAGCGTGTATTGCGAACAAAATCGAAGGGGGTAACTGCATGGGGCATGCAAATATCAGATCTTGAAGTCTTGGTATCTCCTCGATCAAACTCGCGATTGAGTGAACAACACTCCGCTGAGGGTCCTTATTGATTCCATTCAAACAGAGGTTCGCTTCGATTGGGGTTGGACTACGATTTCCAGGTTTCGGTGACGGAGTTGTTGGAAAGTACGCATTCCCGGTGATAGGCTTCGTGTGCTTTGGATATGTAGAGAGCTTGCACAATTTATCTCCTAGCATTTCTTCATGTAGCCTATAGCATTCTGAATCATTAGGCTGCTCTATAACCAAACAACGTATGTTTTGAATAATAACGGGGGAGATGGAATGAACAATGTTCGAGAAACGTTCTTCGTCTTGTATGTTGATTCGAACTGTGTAATAGAGGAATCGCGCGGCAATGGTATAAAATCCTTTGTTGACCAGTGCAATGTCTCGAATAGAGGGTCTGTGAGAGTTTGCTACGACCTCGAAAATATTAAGAAGTAGTTCGACTGGGAGGCCTTCCATTACAGAGACAAGCATCTCTTACGTGCCAGTGAAGAACAGCAACCTCTAGCAAGGCATTAGAGTAATGCAAGCTGGTTCTGGATCTTGGTCGTGGACTTTAGTTTGGCTTGCGAATGGAGTAGTGGTGGTTGTCTGGAGCTCAAAGATATTGTGTTTGCTCACTGCCGTGTAAATCCCCTCTTGTTCTCCCTGCATGGCTCAGTACTGCGTGCACGCATGTCCTGCCTATTCTTGCCTATCGCTGCACCAATGGGGGCGGGGCGACTCAGTTGTCGTGGCCCTAAATTCCTCATTCGCAACTACCGATATGTCAACTTGTCATCCTCATCTACGGCCCTCGAAAACCAACATTTCTTCAAACATCTCATGATGAGTTTCACTGTGGGACTATTGAGCCTACCTGATGAGCTCATAATCATTATATTGAAATACAGCCGTGAGAACCTTCATGACTTTGGGGCCCTTGTGCTCTCATGCAGATCTGTCTTTGAAATTGGGGCTGATTTGATTGAAGAGCATCAAAGTTGTATTCGCTTTTGGCGAGCGTCGCCACATTCTGGATTTCGAGGTGCCTATTCTAACGCTTTCCTGAGCAACCACTATTCACTGGAAGTATTCTCACAGGCATTGAAAGCACCTTCAAAGTTACGGAAATGGTTGTATCGCTACGTCAACGCAATAAAGGTAGAAAATGTTGAAAGTAAGAACGCCTTGTTTTTAGATTACTTGTCAGACTTCTTCGCATGTTTCTCTCCATATTTCCCATGGCATACAGTAATCCAGGGTGCATTGGATACTTGGTACGCCTTGGCTGTCATATCACTGTTGCCAGTTTCATTGTAACGGGAGAACGGTATCATTCGAGCGCATATAAATATGCGACACATAACACTTTGGAATACCTAGTCTTACACTAATGCCTTCATAGGAGACTACGGGCAGCGAGATCGGAACATCAAATCCAGTGACATGTCTGATGTTCTGACTCAATGGCCATGGCTGAAAACAGAAATGTTGCATTTCATCACTGAATACTCGAAGCCGCAAGAGCGTCTACCGAAGCCGAGAGTAATACAGTACTTGCGAGCAATCCTGGATTCCAGGGTGTATCAAATGCCAGACAAAATCAATAAATGGGACTGGATCTCGGTTAATGAACTCTTCTCGTTCTTCACGTTGCTATCTCTACCAAACTTGGAGGAAATCGTTTTCGTGCAATGGAACTGTTACTATCCCAAGCCATATAGCACTTGCGTTCAAGCATTCCTTGGACTTCTCGGTCTTGACGGTGGCTGTATCACCTTTGCTAAAATCAAGCGTCTCAAAATATTACAAGGTGGCTCAATTCCTATGGACACTGTCGGAACATTGATCAAGTTGCCTGCTTTGGAGATACTCAAGGTTGATGGATTATTCTGTCATCGAGATAGCACTTCCAAACTTCTTTGGCCCTTGGACGATACCATTTACTCCGGAACAGTCGCTGGCAGCAAGAACGCAAACCTCAAGCAGCTTGTCTTGAGAAAGAGTTGTGTAAATCCAAATGAGCTCCACAAACTTATGAATCGGCTCCCATCACTCCAGTCACTCGTCTTGGAATTTCCCAGGGACATAAAGCCAACCGATTGTCTCAGGGGCAAAAGTCATAAGACCCCCGAGAACAAAAAGAAATTGCTTGATTGGCAAGACTCTAGGCGCGGCGGCCGCATAACATACATACCCTATGACATACTCTATCCCGATTCGTTCTCTTTTGAACTTCGACTCTGAAGTAATGCCAATGAACCTAAAGCACCTGGCCGTAGGCCATAGACACCCAATTGAGGACCACTGGATAGACGTCGACGAGCTCGTACTTGATTTCAAGCAATTCAAACATCTCACACATCTGGAGATGAACCTGGGTATCCTGCAACCCGTACAGGATTCACGACATTTCTGTGGACGACAACGTTACATGCCTCGTCCTCTCACCGCCATTCTTCCCTCATCCATTCAGGTTGTACGCATAGCTCTTGCATGGGCTAACCATCGGCTTCTTGACTGTCTTGTAGGCGATTTGCCGCAGAACCGGGCATTACTTCCATCCTTGCGCAGAATCCACTTCCGCGTTCGAACCAACTTCAGCGGACAACTGTTGAAAATGTACAAACCTGGTCAAGAACAACTCGGGTTGCAGCCATGGCGCGACCTACTAGAGCCGCTCGGAGTGTCTTTGAGGTATGAGGATGTCGTGTGGAATGATGATCCTGAAGTTCTCTCTAGTGGCCATACCATTGAGGCAAGTTTGATTAGCCCGATACAGACTTGGGATGATTGACGTAGCTCCAATCTGGTACGTAGGAGGTAGGGGACATGCAAAGAAGCACCACTAATGTTGCCGACTTGGTGTTAAACGTACAGGAGTAGAAGTCAAGCTAATGGGATATGCGCCATCATATATGATAGCACCCAGGTTTGGAGATCCAGTTGACTTTTTCAATGGCACTAACCACAAAATATAATTCTTCATCCCCTAAACTGCCGTGCCTTCACTTCTGACAGTCCAGCTTGCGTCAATACACGACATCGGCCCTCTATTACAAGAAGAAAAGTTAAATCGCCCTTGACTTTAGCAAAATTACATCAACTTACCTGTTTAGGAACATCTTGCACGTCGGGCGGTGGGTGAAATTATAGGGCAATGCGCAATATTCCCCACGAGTTCGATCTAGACATTCACAAGATCATTGGATAAAGAGCTATCAACAAAGCCCTGTCTACGATTTAAAGATTGTTATTCGGGCCTTTTATAGATCGTTCATATCTCTCCCGTACTACTCCTTGTCGGTCAATCCCTGCCGGTCAATATAATTTGCTAACCTCTCATGTACTTTTTAGGAGAAGAGACATGATAGACAAACTAAACGGCTTGCTAACACGAGCGTCGAAGTCGAATATATGTCTCGATACTTTCCGATTAGGGCTATGATGTGATTTGTGAGTGTGAAGGATTGAAGTTGCACACTCATGTGATGTGAAGATCTGGATGATTCGTTGAGTGTTGAAGGGAACTGGAAGTTTGATCTTCCTGGGAATTCGATATCTACGAGGTTTACCAGTTACTCGAATTGCAATATTTCTGGCCAATGAACACTTTCTTGAGATGTACTTGGATTTAAGAGAGCAGTCCTCCAACGGCCGCAAGAAAATGGTTTAAATGATTTATTATATTAGGTGTCTAGACTGCAATGACTTCCTTCTGTTATACAAGTTTATCCTGCTCAGTACTGATTCGGCTGAGTGACCTTCCCCATCCTTCTCCTTCATTCGTAGCAATGTTGGCCCCATCGTTCAATCAAAGCTATAATCTGCAATGGTCTTGGTATATGCGTCAAGAACTCCATCCGTGAACCCTTGCCCGAAACTTTGCTGAGGAGAAGTCGGAACAAGCGCTTTGAAAGTATCCGACCAGAGTCTATGATATGCAAACTGGTCCACCAATGCCGTGCGGAAAGTCTCGCGCTCACCAGCCTGGACTACGATTGGTTTGGAGTTCCTGATGGTGGTGATAGCCTGGATTTCGATTGACCTGAGATTGTATGCTGGCAATGTGAGTCCCAGCGCAGCTTCGCCAATCCCAACAGGTTTAAGACCTCGCACAGAGTTCATTGTGTTTTGAAGAGTGAACATAAGATTCTCATGTGCTCGAGGAACATAACTGGCAGTTACACCGCCTTTGGTAGGTCTGATTCCCTTGACGGCATCTTCGAGTTGTTTGTAAGCATTCCCGACGGAGGTCCATGCTTCTTTGACCATTGTTGGTGTATCCTGTGCCTTTGGAGGTTGTTTTGTGGTTGGCGGCACGGGGGTCGCAATGGAACCCCCAAAGAGGAAAAGAAGTGGAAGTAGAAAGAGCTTCATTCTTTCCGTATGAGAAGACCTAAACCACGGCAGAGTGTATGTGCTGAAAAGGGTTTGAGCTGGAAGTCAGCTTTCGTAAAGGTGCTTTCGTGGGGCAATCGAGTTGATTTATGTACCTGGATTCTTCGTACTCGTCAAGCCTTGTTGATTTGCCCATGATAATTACCTGTAAAGGTTCAAGGAATTAGCCACTTCAGCCCTAAGAATGAGCGAGGAGATTCAACGTCAAATCCCACCAAATCTGGCTTGTGGATAGTAATAAACGATCAGTGACATGGGATATGTCACTAGCAATTGGCTTTCAGGGCTCAGGTACAACGAGATTTAGCTTACGATTGCGGGCCTTCTATTCGGAGATCAGAGTTCACGGATCGTAGATCTCCATTGGAGACTTCGCTTTCGTGCTTTGTTGAGGCTGAATCGAGTCAGATTAACGCTTTTGAGGTTGAGATCTACCAATTCAAGCTTAGACGGGCCCTTAGACTCAAAAGATGTAATACCAGGTACAGCACCAGTTCGGCATTACTCTAAATCTAGTGACAAGCCTCAGAGCACTGACTGGTTCCTTCTGAATCTTTTGTGACGCAAAGCTGAATTAAAAATCGTACGCAATAATGAGTTGCTGCACTGAGCACTACGCCATGGCTAGATCCAGTATCTGTAGGGCAACGCTGGCTGGTATATCGGTAGATGCCAGCGGTTTACTTTACGCCCTCCACGGCGGTGAACCGGTTATGAGTGAAAATCGATAACAGAACTCTTTCAGATGTTAGAACAGCGTTGAGCTTGTAGCTACAATTGAAAAGATGCGCTCACCTTCAACCTCATCAGCTTACGAACCGATTGGAGGAGAACAGAAGAGAAGACACATTGGTAGAGTCTCAGGGATGGGCGGGCCGGTATGTATCCTGACCAGGATTCTAAATGAGATCTATGTGTAGTGGTTGGCGAACCCGAGCGATCGGGCGGATGCAAGGCATGAGAGTGCCTGGACGTAGTATTTTATTGATGTTAATGGTCCCCATGAGATTTGATGAAAGCAGCTGACATATTGCTATCATGTACAGTACTCTAGAATAGAGCCTTAGGTTGACACGAGGGTCACACGAACATATCATGTTACATATCTGGTCGAAGCACACATTAACCAAACAAATAAGTATACAATTGAACCTAGAGGAGTCCAGGTATCTAGTTGTCACACAAGGGCTTCGAAAGCCAGTCTCAATTCAGGAACTATTCAACATGTCCCAGAAGCAAATGTGACAACAACAAGACGCATATCGCACCAGTCGGGTCCATGGAGTGGACACATGCAACAAAGCAGATCGAAGAAAGCAAAAAGAATAAGAAAATGCCATGACATTTTCAAACGCCAGTCCAACGCCGTGTATATGCAAATCGTGTTGTATAGGTGTTGGGTATGGTCGTTACCGGACGGGACGAATGATGAGCCTCAGGATGATGTAGAGGTTAGTCGAAGCCGAGAGAGGATTGGTTGGACTATTGGGCAGAGGCTGTTATGCTAGGAAGGGCGGAGTTGGCGTCTTTCTTGACTTTGAGCTTTTTGGCGGGTGCATCGTCAATACCACTACCGTCCCTATCGCGCTTTTGGCTGCTTTCGCGATCGGTACGAGACTTGTCCTTGTCATTGAGAGCCGATGATTTGGGAAGACGTTTGCTGGCGTCTGCTTTGCCATTCTTATTGAAGAGCTTGATGGTCACCTTGTCTTTTTCTTTCTTCTCCTTCTTCTCCTTCCTGGCCTTCTTCTTAGGTGGACCGTCTTCCTTGTCGCTGTCAGGTTCAGCGTCACGTTTGCCATTAGCTTGCGATGGGGTGGGGGTGCCAACTCGGCTGCCTTGGGTGCTACCTGCGACACTGCCGTTGAGACCGGAGAGACGTGCTGCAGCTGTCGTTCTAGACATGCGGCCTCCTATTCCTAAACATTTCTCAAGATGTTGTGCGAATTTGGTGATAAGCAGAGAGCGCTTGCAGCTTGGACAGGTTTGCCATGGGACGTAAGTAGCACCCTTACCACCCGCCATGAGTTTCTTTACTCCCGGATCACCGGCAGTCGATTCAGCATCTGCAGTGCCAGTGTCTGCGCTTCCAGGAGTATTGTCTTTCTCTTGGCGCTCAATCTTTCGTAGGGCTTCGCGTTCCTTCTTGGTGGTTTTGCCAGTATCAACTGGAAACGGGTTGCCGTATATATCGTGGCCTGGTTTCTTGATGAACGGATGGAGCTTGCAATATTCACGGTTGACTTCCTCTGGTACCCGAGAACCGGTTCCAACTATTGGGAACATAAGACGTGGCAGCTTACAGCAGGGGCACAAGTTTTCCCTTTGTAGTTTGAGCGGGTTGCCCTTGAGAGTGACCTTTCCATTGTCATATGTTGCAGCTGTAGTATTGAACTGGCCTGCGGGTGGTGCGGTAGCAATCGGAGGGGCAGTGGGCTTCGTGGCAGAGGATGGATTGGCAGAAGAGGGAGTTGATGGTTGAGCGGACGTCAAAGCTACAGCTTCAGCTTGAATGGCGGCTGATTGCATCCGTAGTTTCTTCTCAGATATATGAACATCAGAGACTATTTCCTGAATTACGTTGAAGAGGGCATCGTCGAATATTGGTATAGCCTGATATCTGTTAGAAATGTCTGAGACCTATACTAGCCAGACGCTCACAATATGGAAAAGATCCTCGTCCGTGATCGTTGGCTTAGTAGTCTCGGCAGACTTTTTCTTTTCATCGGCAGGCATCTTGACTTGATATGATGGAGGAAGGTAGTTGTAGAAAAGGTTGTAAAGCGGAAGATTTTGAGGGAGGAATGGGATTAAATTAAAGTCTGGAGAAAGGTGAGTATTGATATTGGTGGTTGAAAAGTTTGGTAGAGTTGAGGTTTCATACCACAATAGCGACAATAGGCCAAAAAGGATCAAAGTTCAAATGACTCCGGCCGTCATAAGCTCCCCAAGCTTGAGGCTCTAAGAAATTTCCCAAATCCAGACACGACACCAACCAAACTCCCCACCCAACGAAAAAGAGTTGTATTCCAAACTCAAATTCCTGCTTGAGTATTGATACAGGTCATGTCGGAGTATATTTCCAGGCCAGTTATATACTCGGGGAGGATAGGCTGATTTGCGGCATGTCCAGCCTCGGCCAGGCAAATGGTGTTGAGGTATCCGTAAGGAGTAGGATAGGGAGTGCACGGGAGCCGAAGCGAGGACAGGTGGACAGAGGCGAATCGGGGAGCGGATAGATGTTGAGATGCCTTGGTGATAGAGATCTGGTGTCGATGTGGTGTTGAGTGTTGTCTGGAGTATTACTCGTAGCCGCGTATTGGGGAGGGTTAGCAAACGAAATTCTGCAACATTCATTTGTAGATCTTCACTCAAGATAGCTAGTAAACGAATTCGAGCAGTTGCCGCTAGACCTTAGGTCTAGTGGCAACTTCTCAAAAACTTCTCCTTGAAAAGGTATAGCGCTGAGATTCATAGCTTATTATTGGTTTGTCCGTTAAGACTGGCTTTGGCTAAATAGATTGTGGATTAAATAAGGTTATGTGCTAGAGCTATAAAAGCCTAGTAGACCTGCTTTTGGTTAGAACACGAGCAAACAAATGTTGCACGATTTCGTTTGCTAACCCTCCCCATTGGTAGCTCCTTCCGTAGTGAGTATTCTGGTCTGGGTCGTGCCTACCAGGTTCATTGCATTGCTCCTGCCTCGCCAAAATGTTAAATGACACAAGCGCGTTACAGCAACCGCGATAGCCGCCCCACCACTGACTCAAGTTCTTCATGTTTCAACTCTCTCCTTTTCTTCCTTTCCTCTCTCAACCGTGGTTCACTGGTTGTACACCAATACCTAATAAGACATCACCTGCAAGGAGGTGCTATACTAAAATGGCCACTAGTCACCAGTCCAATCTGGACTATTTCACCGCCTCCAGTACGATGTTCATTTTATCTAGGTAAAACTACAAACCAATCTTTCCGGCAACAAATACCACAACCAGAGCATGACAACGTTCTCCGTTCGTTCAATCGAGTAGTAATATCACCGACTCATCTCTCATTTGTATCATTTTCCTTAACCAAGACTCCTTTTGAGATGTCTCTCTTCGAAGTAACGCAAACTGCTCACGCCGGAAGAGGTGTTTTTGCAACCAAAGATGTGCCCAAAAACACACCTCTCCTCGCCACAGATTTCACCTCACTCGCAGTAATCCAACGCGAGTACCGACGAGAAGTATGCGCAAACTGTTTTCTCTACGAGCGAGGCAGAAATCTCAAAGTACGGAACACAGCCACCAATTTCTCCTTCTGTAGCACCGAGTGTCAAGAGACTTGGGAGATATCAACAGGTAAGTTAGGCATGGAAGCCTGGGAATCTGTAGAAGCTTTTCTCAAACGCAAGTCGGGCAAGATGGGATCAAGCGGTCTCGTCAACGGCACTGCCGAGCCCACTGACGGCGATGGTGATATCTCCATGGGCGACTATCCACGCCGCCCGAGTAAAGTAGAAATCGATGCCATTTGGGAGGCCATTGAAGGAACTGCCCATTTCATCGACCAGGCGCGGAAAGGATCGAATGCGAAACCACATCGGAGAGCGGTGCAAGCTGCCCTTGGAGTGTGTCCGCATCCGGATATTCTTTACTTTCTGGTTGCTGGAGCTCTGGCGCATCATCACTCCGCGACGACTAGCGAGCTGGACCGCAAGGGACAGACGGCTTGGACTTCATTGTTGGATTTGGCGGCCGACACGACGCCCTTTTCGAGCGCTTTTCATCTTCGACAACATGTTCACAGCTACCTGCATCTGTTATGCTTACTACCAGTGGAACTACTTCCATCTATCACTCCGACAGTTTGCCATCAAATCGTGGCTCACGACACCCACAACGCATTCGGCATTCGAAGTCTGGACGATTCTGGATCCGAGTTCTTCGGATGGGGTGTATGGCCAGAGGCCAGCTACTTCAACCATTCCTGTTCACCAAATGTGAGTAAGACTCGCGAGGGTAGACAATGGTCTTTCTGGGCTCGGCACGACATCAAGGCTGGCGAACAACTTAACATCAGCTACCTGGGTGGTGATGAGAATGACATGCCGGCCGAGAAACGAGGGAAGCACACGCAGTCTATTTGGGGATTCGTTTGTGCTTGCGCTCGGTGTGCTGCGGATAAATGCGCAACCAAGACCGCATTACCAGCACTTCCCATACCAGTGCTTGTCGCACCAGCACTTCTCACACCGGCATGAATAAGCCTGGCGATTTGGATATTGTGCTTTCATGTAAGAGGTAGCATTAGGTCTTGTTACGAAAGCGCCAACAATATCATAGACTAGATACCTAGAGAGAAGAATAGACTTGAATGTATCAGGAAATGAAGAGCACTCCAGGTTGCATGGGCTTCTAGTTCTACCTTAGCATGCAAATTTCTAAGCATGGTTGTACTCGCTGTGGAACCAGCCAGCAATTAGAAGCATGGCCTCAAGCGTTTATCAATTGAATCAATAGACGAAGTCGTTTCTTCCTATCAAAACTTCTCACTTTGCATATAAAAATTCCGTTTGACCAGTTGATCTTATGTGTTGTCACGTGCCCTACGGTATTTCCAAAAATCGAATTTAGTGACGAAGCCAACCTCACCCAGAACAGGATTCCGGTATTTTCGCAGAACTTATGGAGTTTCGACACGATGACGCGACTAGCAGCTCTGAACTCGCGGAGTAAACTGTTATCAGGCGGTTTTCGACGCGATCTTGCCGCTGTTGCGCCCAGGTTGTCGTCGAGATGCCAAAACTCCGCGTCCAGATCTTGGTGTTGCAGTTCAGCCACGCGACCTCTTTCTAGATGGTCTATGTCCAGCAAATATATCGGGTACGTGAAGCCTTGCTAGGTATTTTTCTTTAGATCTGATGGATCTGACTGCGTTATTAGGGTGCGATATTTATCCACGAGTACGAGATGGAAAGAGCAGAAACAACCCAGTAACGAGGTATGTTTGATGCTCTCAATCGGATTAGACCGTACAATGTGGTCGGGAAATATGATCGTCCCAGAGATCAATTTATTCTCTTCGTAAAAGAAGCAAGTGCCAAAGGCTGACTAACATCACAGCAACCACCATCATCATCACCAAAACCTAGATTGATAGACACAACCAAAGTCCTCCAACAACGCATGAAGGAGCGTTTCGCAGGCCTAAGTTCCCACGAAAACATATACACCATCCCCAACTTCCTCACAGTAACCCGACTCATCGCCGCACCAGTCGTCGGCTATCTCATCCTCCACGACCAGCAACTATGGGCTGTGGGCCTATTCGCCTATGCGGGCATCACAGATCTCATTGATGGCTGGATGGCTCGCAAATACAACCTGCAAACCGTCGTCGGCTCCGTAATTGATCCCATGGCCGATAAAGCACTGATGACTGTCGTTGTCATATGTTTGGCTATCAAAGGCGCTCTACCACGTACGTATCACCATGAAACTTGTCATACATGAGCCTATTTCATTAATGTGAATAGTTTGGCTGGCAACCTTGATCCTTGGACGCGATGTAGCACTCGGAATCGCAGCAATATACTACCGCTACGCGTCACTCCCGCATCCAAAAACGTTTATGCGATACTGGGATTTCTCACTTCCCAGCGCTGAAGTCCATCCTACAGGAATTTCGAAATTCAACACATTTCTCCAGCTTGCCGTGATCGGCTCAACACTAACGTTACCTGTCATAACCAATGCCATGATACCCGCCGTACTAACAACCGCCGGCCTAACCACCGACGCACTAAACTCTGGCCTCAGAGTAATGCAGTACGTAGTCACTGCCACAACACTATGGAGTGGCGGCAGTTATGTGTGGCGAAAAGACGTGGTGAAGATTCTGGGTACCGATGAGGAATTGAAGAAGAAACAAGGATTTAGAGGAAGAGCGATCTTGGGTTTAAGTTTAGCTTCTTTCGTGGTCCTGGCGGGTGTTTTTGCTGCGAAGGAGCGGGCCAATGAGGATGAGAAAATCCTATAGGACTGTGGAGATATTAAGTTCTTTATATCCATGTATCATCAGAATTCATTTACTTTGATTGGGATTGTGCCTATTTTATGTTAGCGATCTAGAAGATGTGCATATAGACGTCTAAAAATAGCCATTTAGTGCTGCTGTGTGCAGTGATAGGGAGGAGGGAAAGAATGTTTCGTACATCGATGTCCGATTTCGTAGTTCTCGTATATTAAAATGTTCCCCATTTGGACTTGATAATAAGTTCTGATCCCAATAATACCGCTTTGACCAGCTCTTCGTCCACAGGCCATCGACCAAGTTTCTAGAGGAGCCATTGGCTCAAAGGAACCAAAATACGTCTTTCTAGAAGAGCATCCGGGTATCTTGAACTATTGATAGTCGTAATATCTGTTGCAGGAGAAAACGTACCTGAGAGACCCCAGCAGCCATGATCCCTTCTAGAATCATTCACGGTTCCTACACCCGATATAGACCATGTATCAGTTGCACTTGGATTCAGACCCGGTACACATCAGTATCTTTAGACATGCGATGAAGCTTTCGAGATCCACCACAGCAGTGACTGATAAAAATGTAGAGTTGCCAATTGTGTATATAAGAGACGATGATGGGCATGGAAAAGGAAATATCCAGACAGCAACAATCAACAGCATCAATCCACTACTTCAACAATCACTTTCAATTCACTTCCAACACTTCAACTTTCCAATCATCCAACCAACCAAATTCAAAATGCAATTCACCACCATCATCTCCATCCTCGCCTTCGGCTTCATGGCCACCGCCGCTCCCGTCGAAGGCAGCATTGACTCTGTCGATGCTAACCTTGCAAGGCCAAAGTGCTGCATTCCAATTACCATCAAGAGTGGTGTTGACCCTTGCAAGGCCTACACAAGCTTGATGAGTGACAATGACGTGCAATGCGGTACAGTTCATGCCGATATCCCCTTTGTGAGTTTTACAGTTTTCTCTGCGTATTCTCTGCAACATCTAATACATCTCTAGTGCCTCAAACGTGCCAAGAATGGTCGATGCTAGATCCCGATTCTCTTGCATTTTCATTTCTCTTCTAGATTTGTTTAGCCAGCATAGCGTTTCAGTTGTTACTTTCTGAGCTTGTTCAAGAGTTTTGTGTCTCTGGCTTGAGTTTTGTCTTCTTCTTTCTTTGTACCTTAAAAATGATGGAGATCGTGGTCAATTATATTCGCTTTCCTGCCAAGTCTGCTCTAACTTGTGATACGAAGGACTATAGCTCCAAGTAGTATCCCTGAGTTCGCTCGAAGAAAGTGTCCCGAGGTGAAGGAGGCGTCTTCGGCCGATTCTTCTTCTGTTCTTCTAGCCATTTCTTCTTCTTTTCCCGTGAGAGAGCAAGATTGAGGCCTACAAACTCAAAGAATCGCGGGGCAGGGTCCGAAATATCGAATCCCTCCTCCTTCAGCGCCTCCAGAACAGACTCTCTGGGAATACTCAAGGTGATATAATCTTTGCCAACAAATTCCATGCTGGTTTCGTATCCTCCTTCGAGGCACTCGAGCTGCAGTTCATCTATTTCTGTTCCTTCCTCTATCTGAAATGAATCGAGACAAATAGAGACATCCATGCCAAGATAAATTTCCACCGAAAACCAGTGAGCTTCGCTGGTTGTAGTGAATTGAATGTGTTTGATATCGCATGGTAATCCTGTCTCCATGTAGTCCACAAGCTCAGGGCAGAAAATGTCGTAAGCTGAGCTGTTTCCCCTGATGAAATCAACTTCAGAGGGCATGCTGAGATGCTTTCCATCGGCGAGTTCAGTTTCGTAAGTAGCGACAAGGTTCTCCACCTCCTCCCGTTCCCCATCTACCGCAGCCTGCTTCTCTTTTGCTTCACGAAGAGTCTCCCGTTTCCTGTCTTCTCGTTTTTCTTTCAGATCATAATAGTTTTCGACATCCGAGCCGTCGTAAGAGCGCTCGGTATCTCCATCGTCATCGGCGAATTCACAATCTTCGTCGTGGAAATCCTCGCATTCACAGTCAGACTCTCCGCGCTCAGGCTTCTCTTCCAGATCTGAGATATCTTCATCAAATTCCTCGGGATCTAGTTCCCTGCCTTCCAGGTAATGATTGAAGCCCATTCGTCTGTACCAGTCAGGGAGGTCCCTCATTGAGGTGCGCTGGCGTTTCTTTTGGTGATGGGATATGTTCTGCGCACTCGGCGCGCGCTTGTGCTTAACCATACTGATTTGTGACTTGGAAAGGTAAGAGTTTACTAGAAACTTAGAATGGGAGTCTGTATCTCGATTTCCCACACGTCTCGCGACTTGGAAGCTCGCCGTACTCCATAGCTCTGCAAGGATCGCTGGGCGACACGTGCACTATCGACATCAAATTTTGACGACCTTCAGGTTGGTTGCTACAAGTGTTATACTGACACACCAGCAGCATAAAATGCGACAGAATAGTTTGTGTCATGTTTCAAGCTGTCTTCAATTGGTGATTGTTTTATATGAGCCACATCACCAGCACTGATACTATGTCCAGCCTAATCAATTATAGGAATTGACATTGAAGAGCAAAAGTACAGAATCCGGGTATATATACCACTCCCCTCGAAACGCCGTCCAATGCCTTTTGTTCAAGCAAACATTTCGCGATTATCCAAGGGATCCCGCGGCATTTTCTTTCCGCCCGTCGCCAATCCCAATTCATCCAGTTTCGCCTTGGTCTCCACTCCGTGACGGGCACGCACGTTGAACTTGCCTGCTTTCTTGCGCAACAGCTCTGACCGCACCGCATTTGGCGACACAAACTCCTTGTTCTCGTAGATGACCGGGCCACCGAAGCTTCCTTCCAAAATGACAATGGGTGTAAGGACAAAGCGGGGTCCGATTTCTACCAGACTCGTTCCTCCACTTTCCCCCTCCACTGTCTGCTTGTCCATCTTGTCTGTCTTCTTGCTCTTGTCCGTTTCCGTCTCGGCAATTTGATAGCACCGTATCCATACTCGTCCGCCCACCAGCGTGAAGCCTACTACATGGTCCACAAACGGCTTGCTCCGCCTTGCACCAGGTGGCACACCAAACGCCTGTCGTAGCATCTCTTTTGCCAGTCGCCAATGCGGCGCTGCGTCAAATGCACCATCGAAGCTCAGTATCGGCCTGCTACCGCGCAGACAGTTTCCTGTGAAGTGTAGTTCATCCATGGTATGCAGATTCTGCACATGGAATTTGATGGTAGGACCATTTGGCGGTTTGGAAAGCCAGGCATACAGGTCTTTGCCTTTGCGCGCTTCGAAGAAGAGGACGGTGGTGCAGTTGTAGAGATCCGCGAGCTCGTTGAGCTGGGTAAGTTGTGTCTTGGTGTCGAGTTTTGATTCACGGCGGGCATGTGGGAGGAGGGCGGCGAGGTCGTTAAGGAGATGGCGGTGCCGAAAGGTTACGCCGCGCGAGGGAAGGAGAAGAAGTCGCTGGCGGGTTTGCTTGAGGAGTGCGATGGTTGTGGGGTCTGGTGTGCTTGTGTCTGTGGAAGGTTTTGATTTCTTGGAGCCATTCGAGAGAGCTTTGTAGACCGCTGCCATTTTCGAGGGTGTGATGGGGTTTCAGGAAGAAGGAGCGGAATGTTTTTGGCTGTGGAGGGGTGGTTGGACAAGATCGCGGAAAAAAAAAGTTGGAGTTTGAAGCTTTCGAGATGGAGCTAGCCAAAAGTTAGATAAGATCCTGGCAAGATAAGATAAGATCATTATTGACCCCTATCTTTGTTTGCTCTCCATCTTCTTCTTTCTGTTGCAAAGTGATACATGGTCGAGAAACAAAAGGGAAGAGCGCAGCATCTAACCATACATCAACCACCTCAGCTACTTCAATGCCTTGCACCATGACTACTGCGTGGTATTGCCAGTAGCTACTACCTTGTATGTACGTACTCCATAAATTGACTATCAGACACTCACAATCCTATCGGAGAAACACCCTAATGGGACCTTTATCCTCGACCGGACTGGCTGCTGTTGCATGACTGTCTACTAATCAAGGGCCTGGTGACGAAATAGAAGACGGCGTCGGGAATAAAGAGGCCTTTGAGCGAAGGACCCCACTAAGAGTTCGGCACGACTACCTTGATGGGTTACCATCATCATAACGAACATAGAAACGGCATTCAGTGAAAACGTTGGTCTAAACTCAGCGCGGATTCGCTCAACAGACATCATGGAGATTGGACCTTTGGCTTTTCCAAGTATCTCTCGATCGGCAGACCTTCATATCTGAAGCAGAGAATACCACTGCCATCTCGATTCAAGGGATCTGCCACCTGATGAACTGTTTTGTTTGGTGCGAAGATACCCATATCGAGCAATCCATCTCCAGCCTTGGCCCCAAGGTTTCTCTTTGGGCTTGCGTCTAAGTCGTACAATCGCTTAGGGTCTTTGTCTTGCCATACCGACCAAAATTGATCAATTCCGCCGTGGTGCAACCAGAACAAAGGCTCGTTGATCGATGTCAAAGGATCGCCCATCTACGCGACTGTTATTATGGTCGTCTCCAGAAGACTCAATGTGGACTTACCTCTCCATTAATAGAGTAATGACCAATGCTGTGCAAATCACTAAAGATCGTCTCCATGGTAGGAATGCCACCATGAGCATGACCTGTTCTCTGTACTTGCTCCATAAAATCTCCGAATGTCTTAGAGTCAAGTGCTTTGACTAGAGTCGACTTTGCAGCATCAGACTCTACTATCCAAGGAATGAAGTTACGAGTCAGACAGCGATTGTTGTTTAGCTTCATTAATCCGGACGGTCCAATATGAAGCACCACCTGCTGGAACGGTCCACTGTCTACGCAACCACCTCCTGTGGCACCTGGGAGGGAGAAAGTGCTGTTGATTTTCTTGCCGTTGCCTCCGAAGCCTGAGTCTGGGTCAAAGATTGGAGATTTGGTGAATGAGCCTCCGCCACTGGGGGTATCCAAGAACCAGTTCCAGTCTGGCGGGCGTTAGTAGCTTCTTTGGTCATAAAAACATCTTCTCACATGGAACTCCGCCTTTCCAACCGCATTCGGATATCAACGCTGGCATTTTCGTTAGCTTAACATGTTCAAATCCAGGGTTCGTTTTCGTTGTCTGTGTATGTCAAAACTAACCATCTTCCCACAGCTGAATCATGTATCTATGCCATGGCAGAATATTTCCCTCCTCGTGGCCACCAAAAGCTGGTCCAACTGAGGGAGTTGTGGGTCCTATTCAGAGTATCAGCGGCTACTCGTAGTACATAGAACAGGTGATACATACCAGCCACAGCAACACTCACATGAAGAGCTACAAAATCATCGTATCTGTTCTGCGCCACTGGGAACTGCTTATTGAACTTTGATGGCGCGGATTGCATACATTTGGTAGCTCGAATGTAATCTTTGCGCTCCTGAATGGATAGAGAGCGCCTGTGAGATCAATTTAGTCTTTTGTGTTTTACTTGATCTGTGAAGTACACACCATTCTTTACGAATCCGCGGATTGGTACATGACTCTGAAGGACCTTGTACTCTATTTTCCGGTCTCGATTCGACCGACAGTCCGCATGCGGCAACCACGGCGATTACTGAAAGGTATCTCATGTTTGCAGGACCAGTAATAAGCGCGGAGCTTACAAGCGAATGTTGTCCTGCTGCACTTCGAAAAATGTTTCCCGCTGAGCAATTATAGGTATTGATATGACTTTGATTCGTCTCTCAAATCTGGGGTACTCAGGAACAGACATGAAGTATATTACAGTACTTCCAGCCATATTTTTCCCGCAACATCATTGAACATGGGCACGCTGGTTATTTTTTCGTCCATTAATCACCCGAATCATACTCATGATCCAATCAAGTTGCTCCTTCTTCGCGTGTTAATTGTTTAGGGAATCACCAACCGGTAATGTTAGTGCCCTAATATGGAATTCAAAGATGCGGGAAAATATTAAGTCATCTCTCAAGAACTGTAATCCCTGAACTAATAATTAAAGTCTTAAGATGAACATTCTCAATGGACATTCGACAAGGTCTTCGGCACAAGATATACACACAATGTATCTATTTCTGTTGTAAGCATATTCAGTCAACTGTTTCCCTATTGATACTAATGCTTGATCGGTGGAAGCCCAGTACAATCTCAGACTCGGATAAGCTTAACGTCACAGCAGACTCAACAATCAAAAAGAAAATTCTGTTTTGATAGAATAGTGTATATGGCAGTCAAGACGTTCGATTGGAAGACCAGCACAATCCAGCGATTCTGCCTTTTAAGTAAGACCGGTAAACTTGGTAATTATTCGCACGTGTTTCGCAGAATGAAGGTCATCCAAATTGTCAAAAAAGATTTCCAGCAACACTTCCTCGAAATGCTGAGTTGGACGGTGATTCACCTGAATTATTGGGCTCTGATTTCAACATCCGTCAGTTTCCCTCCTTTTGGTAGTAGAGAGAAACAGAATTGGGTTGTACTTATAGTGACTGAAGACAGGTAGATATCGTGACTACTGCTTCAATCTTTGGTGACTACGTTGTGTTCTTTTGTTTTCACGTTTTATAATTCGTGATTGATAGAATATAGAAAGCTATTGGGCATAGACAATATCTCATACATGCAATCAAATGCCCTCACAATTCTGAATTTCTGAGTTCGCCTACCGTAGGAAGTCAATGAATTGAGTGGAGGCTCTAGGGCGTTTTTGTGGCGTTTTCCATACTTCATATTTTCTACCATTATCGTCTCTTTTTGCGAAGAAAATTGCTTGAAATTCGCATGTTACAATCCTGATAATAAGCCCACACAGCTTGACTTATTTTGAAATTAAAGAAGCTCAAAGATTTGCTGTTTTAAGCATTCAAAAGGTTGAGATCCCATTTATGGATGGCTTGACAACCCTGCCGCCACCATGAATCACACGGCTCGATTGGGAGAGCTTCTGCTCAATTTACTGGTTTTCTATGGTATCAGGATTACGCGGTACTCGAGAATGGGAGAATCAGGTCTGACATTCACCAATCACCATGGCTCGAATCTGGTGGAAGTTGGCCTCTGTTGGTGGAGGTCGGGCTAGACGTTTGCTGTCAACCATTGTATCCCAAAATAATCTTTGAGGGATGAAGGGGTGCATGGTACACGTCCTTGTGTATGGAAGACTTTTGGTACATACTACATAGTAGACGCGGCATGTTGGACACAGGTGTTTTTGCTTCATTGGAATTGTCAGTCGGGTTTTCCACCAACAATTGGTGAGTCACATCTGTATGAATAAATCCTCGTCGCGATTGTGGTGGTGATAGGACAGGGCGCGTGAGTGTCGAGCTTGGTTACCGCGGGACTACATCGCCGCTGAAAGCGCGGGTTACAGTAAGCGCTCCCTATCCTATGACCTTTATTCATCACTACAACTGAAAAATGAGTAGGTCAGACAATGTATTGTGTTAGACAAAGCCAAGCAATAAAGCTCACAGTGTTCCCCCTTGTAGTCATTGTTCCCATGCTCCAACGTGAAAGAGATCAAAGCATATTGCTATTTAAGAGTTTGATTGCCAATTCAATTCCCCTTGAAGAATCCGACATACTTAATACATTATCCTGTTCCAACACAAACCTCCTTCCACCAACAGAATTCATATCGACATATCGAAAACTACGGCTCTGGCAGCATACACGATATTCAACTCTAAGAACATGTCTTCCTCTTTTTTTCTAGGTGCTATTGCACTCCTCGCTACACTCGATGGAGTAGACGCCCACATGATAATGGCCAATCCTGTGCCATATCTCCCTCACACTGTCAGTACTAGTCCTATCAGTGGCGCCCAGTTCCCTTGTCAGCAAGGTGTTGCTGGCAATTATGGAACTGGCCCTTTCGCTCCGGTTGCCGCTGGCCAAAACACAAACATGTCATTTACCGGATCTGCTGTTCATGGTGGTGGTTCATGTCAAGTTTCCCTATTCAAGCTGGGCGCCGACAACAAGGTCTCCGATGACCCCAACGATTGGAAGGTTATCAAGACCATCATAGGTGGATGTCCAGCCACTGCCGCTGGAAATGTCAACACTGTTGGCGCAGACGCTGATCAACGACCCAACGGAGCCCAATGTACTTCCGCTAGCCAAACTGAATGTGTCAAGCAATACCAAGTCAAGATTGATAGCAAGCTGCCTAGTGGCAACTTCGTTTATGCCTGGACGTGGTTCAACAAAATTGGCAACAGAGAGATGTACATGAATTGTGCTCCTATCTCCATCACTGGTGGTGCCAACGACGAAACATTCTACAACGGTCTTCCAGGCATCTTCGTTGCAAATCTTGGCGGCAATACCTGCACCACTACTGAGGGCGTCTTGGATATTCCCAACCCAGGAGCAGAAGTTGAACACTCCACCGCCGCCGGCGACGCTCCTTCTCCAGCTGCGCTTGGTACTTGCAAAGCAGGCTCCGCTCAAGCGCCAGCACCGGCCGGCGCTGCTGCTTCCGTCAGCAGTGCGCCCGCATCTTCAGCTTCATCGGCCGCCGCACCAACGTCCACTTCAACTCAGACCCTCACCACCACCGCGGCAGCATCATCAGCTGCGTCCTCATCCACCCTTTCTGTTGTCCCAGTTGCTTCGTCAGTTGCAGGCCCACCACCAGCTACGCCCAATGTGGTTGCACCAGCAGCTCCAGCAGCAGTACCTGCCGGCAAGACAAGCTGTCCCGTTAATGGCGCGGTAGTTTGCGTTGGCGCCACCGGCTTTGGTATCTGCGATCACGGATCTTATGTCACTCAAGCTTTGGCTCCTGGTACAGTTTGTAACGCTGGTGTTATCACCAAGCGAGGAATCCGTGCTAATCGCTTCTGGCGGTGGTAAGCACTCACGGTCTCAGCTTTCAGCTGCTGACAATGTTGTAACACTATTGAACATGTAACTCAGCTCACGATGTGGTCACTGAGCTTATTTTTCATCACTTGTATCATACATTAGGTACTTAGGTATATTTGTCCCTAGCATGGACCTTCTAAATGAAATGTCAGCGATGGAGTTTTCTGTATCTCTTTGTCAGCTCTCTTTGTTCTTTCAAAGATAGTGTATCAATGCTTGAATATCTTAGTTCTTTGTCTGTGTCCACTGCATCAGGTAACCTGGAATACCTATCGTGAAATAATAACTCTTTCCCTTTCTCATTAGACGTGCAATCAGCTATGTCCACTATTCTGTTGACATGGACGCACATTTAAGATGAGTATTGAGTGTGGACATGGTCCATGGAGTAAACATCGTATTTGGGTAAGTTCTATAGAACCTAGACTATTAACAACATAATCATAGTGGCATCATCTCCTCTTAATAGCTTACAACGCCCAAGTGTCGGCGAATACATCATTATCATCGGGTCCACCTCATCAGGCCACTCCTTACCTTCTTCAAAGCGTTCTTTGAGGTGTTTGAGGGAGAACCAATATTGTAGCCTGTCCATAGGAACAATTTGAACAATAAAGTCACCATCAGTCAGTTCTCTTAGCAAGCATAGCCCGTCCTTGGGTAGTCTTATGTCTGTGGACTTACCGGGGGCATGATACCCTCCGAAAAGTGTTTGTTCGAATCCATCGCCCCACTCGTCGGATTTCTTGAGCTGGTCCATGTGTATAGACCCAAGGTCGGAGAAATCGTCAGCGGGTCGATTGTTTGCAAATGGACTTCTGATGTATTCGAATATGTGACAAATCTCATGTAACAATACTACAGCAAAGTCAAAGTTGATGCGAAGATGCTCACTTCTTGTAGCCAGGGACTGGCCCGCTATGAGTGGATGATACTTTGCAGCATAGGCCGCGTAGTCGGGATGAAATGCTATACCTACCTTAAATGTTGTAGCTTCCCACATCTCCAGGTTCTTCTTGATAGAACCTGTGGCAGCAAGGTTGCCAGTATCCTTGAGAACCTGACCAAAGCGGGTGAAGTGTTCATTGTGGCCTTCCATAGAAAAATGAAGACGCTGCATGAAAAGCCTTGATTTGATATAATCCTTCGTTCGTTTGATAAGCTGGGGCGTCATGTTAACATCCTCAACATGTACTCTTCTATTCGCACCGGTACCTGTTGTGATAAAATTACCCTCACTAGCTTTAGTGTAGAAGCTGAGGACCTCGTCTGTATCCAACAGATAACTGGCTAGTCGAAGACCCAAATCAAAGGCCTGTCTAAATTTCATAACACCAGGAGCAGGAGCGTGCCAGAAAGGCCCAGTACTACCCGGTGTATATGCCAACAATGGGTGATTGCATGGAGGAAGGTCAATATCGTTGAAATCACGAAACCGCCAATTCAGAGGCTCCGTGATTCCAAACTCGGCCATTTTATCTTTCCCAAGAGTGTTTTCTAGATCGCATAGAGCACGACCACGGGTAGCTCCCTGTTTGTGAGGTGGAGTATTTACATGAGAAGCCATAACGAAACAAACGGTCTCCAGGACGCGCTTGCTAATAGTAGACAATGACTTTCTAAAGGCAGGAGAGTCTGAGATATGAAGAGGCCGGTACTTCAGACATACGAGGGCGGATATATTCTGATATCCAATGTATTCTAACGATATTCCGCGTATGTAACAAGGACTATTGTAAAGCCATAAAGCCCTTTGAAGCGAGACTAGACGAGCCAATTCAAAGAAACCCCGAGAAAAGTTCCTAGTCTCACAGGCAGATGTTCTTTGTTTGCTCATCAATATGGTTATTTCAAGATCGGACAAGGGTGACAACAAGGAGGCCAAAACTGTGTACGCTCCTCCATAACGTTAACGAGTACAAAGGCATTGAGAAGAAATACTTGCATTGTGTCTGTTGGCGTTGTATATTCAGATCAGAGTTAGCATCATGTATTCCATTAGCTTCAATAATCTCACTTCACTGGTTATAGACTACTCTCGATAGCCCCAGATTCTACGCTGCCTATAACCTCGCCTCCTTTCCTCCTCTCACAATACCCTCCCAATCTGACCTCGTCAGCGGAACATATCGATCAGCCGCTAGGCCCGCTACTTGTAGTCCCAAAGCACCCGGATACCAGAACAATAGATCCTTGCCCTCCATTTCCGCATCCTTTACATCCTTCCCAATTCCATACACAGCATCCAGACTGATACCATCTTTCTTCAATGGAATCTTGTTTTGCTTCTGGTTGTGCATTGGCTTGATCTCTCTCATGACTCTGATGAATACTGGCACAGCATACTTGGGCAGCTGTTTATTGCTATACCGTAGTAAGTCGGTTAGAAAGTGTGGTGTGAGTTGTTGACTGCTGTTCAGGTGGATTGCGGCACAACCAGCGCGACCTTACGGCTCGTTAGTACGGGATCAGCGAGATGGGGTGGATTGTAGAAAGTTACCATCATGGCCGGGCACGAGCACGCCGTAGACTGCTGCTTCGGCGATGCCAGGCATATGGCCTAGCGTTTGGGCTACTTCCATTGTCGCGACATTTTCTGATTTCCAGCGATATGTATCTCCAAGTCTGTGACAAGGTTAACGACTATAGTAAATACGCGAAATATTAGAATGTCCTACCTGTCCATGAAATGCCAGTGTCCATCTGGAGTTCGTCTTAGTGCATCGCCTGTACGATACCACAGATCTCCGTCCTTGAACAAGTTTCTCGCAAATTTCTTGTTTGTTGCTTCACTGTTCTGCCAATATCCGGGAAATATACTGGGATCCGGCACAGCAACAATAACCTCGCCTCCCTCCTCCAGCGGTGTCCGAACACCCAGCGTAGTACTTGGATCCCGGTACAGATCGCCAGTATCCAGATCAACTTTGGCAGTTGCGTAATAGTCTTTTAGATATTGCCTCATGATCAGACCATGATGTCCAACTGAAGCCTGAAGATATCCTCCTGCACGAAATTAGCTCCGGAGCAGTATCCCGTAAAATCACGTTGCCATACCTTTCGACACGTTAAGAGTCCCAAACACGCCCTCCGAGCTATTGAAAAACTCCGCAACAGTCTCAATCCCAAAGCGATCCTGAAACTTCTTCCACACATCCGGCCTCAGCCCATTCCCAAACATCAAATGGACTTTATGATCCCTATCCCGTGGGCTGGGCGGTTGAGCCAGCAAATATCTCGCCGCTTCGCCAACATACACAAATGCTGTGGCCTCACTATCCCGTATATCATCCCAGAACTTCGTTGTGCTAAACTTCTTGCCGATACATAGCGTTATGCCGCTTATCATACAGCTGTTGGCGACAATACCGCCAGTGCCGTGATACATAGGCATACACACATAGTATCTGTCGCCGTTGGGACCAGCTTTTATGCCAATGTGTGATTTCCGTCTGTTGGCGAATGGGAGGGTGCGGCCACAGGAGTAGGGGACGGCTTTAGGGTAGCCGGTAGAGCCGGAGGTGTAGATGAGGGATTGGGGGAATGAGGGTGGGATTTTACTCCTTAGTTCGTCCGGGGGTCGAATAGGCGCAGAGCTGTTGATGGATTGTCTAGTTGCGTCATCCAGGATGATGATTTTCACGCCTAGAGCTTCCAGTGCGGCCCGTGATCCTTCGATACGAGCAACGCATTCCTCCTCCCAGTCAACAATCAGGATCTTGGTGGCTGACAATTTGACGCAGTGCACGAGAGCCTCGTTAGAAAGATTATGGTTTATGAGTGCAGGCGCACAACCAATGGCCCACGTCCCTAACTGGGCGAAGATGAACTCGGGGCTATTGGTGAGGTAGAAGCCAACCAGTGTCAATTTCTGGACTCCTTGGTCGAGCAGGAATTGCGAGTAGCGGTTTGACTGGGCCCAGGTTTCGCGCCAGGTGTAGACGCCTGTTCGGGACCAGAGACAGGTGTCGTTCTCGGGAAGGCGGTTGACTTGATCTTCAAAGTATGGCCACATGGAGACTTTGTCCTTTTTCACTACGATACTATGAGCAATTGTGTGATTTGGAAGTGCATATCAACTCACCAGCCTCTATCACCCGCCGCTCTCCAAGCTTGAGATTTATGATTTGTCTCACATCTTTCGCAATGTGGTATTTGGCGTTGAGATACGCAGACACTGCCGCCGTGCCAGCAATAGCAGGAACTATAAGACTGTTAGTTTCAAAGGATCTCGAGTTTCACAACAGCACCACAAGTTCAATACATGTGGATAGTGGACCTCCTCCACAGCATCCACATTCTACATGCACTTCCTAGACCGCCTACAAAATCTAACGATGCCGGAGTGTTAGGGGCAGACTTACTCAGAGCCATACTTGTAGACAACGACGCTTTCGATAGCCTGAATGTGCAATCAACAACCAAAGCACTCCTCCAACAGCAAAGCGTAGCACAACTAGAAGCAGAGTACCAGACTATAATACAATCCTACACTTCTCACTAGAAAGCAGTAATTAACCTCGGGCTTGCGAAAGCGGCAGGTGGTGCGCGTCTCATTGGTCGTCCTGCCAGCCCCGCAACACCACGAAGTAGATCGCCAGCATCATGTCCAGGGGTAAGCTAAAGTCGGGCTTGTCGAAGAAAAATATGCCGATGGAACGTGTGGGGTTAGCAAAATCTGGGGTACCTATCAGTAAGTACTAGTGGATAGTAGCAAAATCTTTTTGAAAGTGGTTGGCATGGTAAGCATCTAACACATAAACTGTGATCATAATAAGTACATTTGTGAATTTGTAAAAGCACAACGCAATCAACGACTCCACTAAGCCTTCAATCGAATCTGCAAAGCTCGAGCAGCCAGTTTTCGCATATCTAGCTTTGAGTTATCCTCTGGCATGGTCTCTCCACTGTAGATGGTATGGATCACCATGCGTTCATGATATTGAAGACCTGGCAGGAGTTTGGGTGTGATGAGGAAATACTGGCTGGTGTTTTCGGAGCAGGCGATATCGACCATACGGCCATGGACCATGCGTTCGTTTCGTGGATCCATTCCTTGATTGATCTCATCCACGACTCTGAAAGGTGATCGTGCCATTGATTGGAGAGCCATGAGGTAGAAGATGGTGGAGACGGCGCGTTCGCCGCCAGATTGGCGATGAGAGTCCAGGACAGAGAGGGTTTCATTTTCACGAAATTTGACGTGGATGCGAATAGCCCATTGACTGAAATCCTCCTCTTTGTGGACGTCAACTTGGCCAGCGCAACCGATCTGCTCAAAGTTGTAGCTAAAAGCGGTGCTGATATCAGCGACCAGTGCATCCAGTGTTGGTTCCCACTTTTCTCTGACTTTCTGGATGCTGGTGTCGAGCATCTGAACCTTCTTGTTGAGTTCCTCAATCGACTCTGTGAGCGTTTTAATTGTCTCGGCTCTTCGGTGATATTCCTCGATAATACGAGGGTTGCCAGACTGAACAAGTTCGAGTCGCTGATCTAGTGTTGTGATCTCGCGATCAAGATCAGCCCTATTGAACTCGCCGTTTTGCGTCCTTTCTGCATAGCCCTCGTACACTTCCTTTTCTTCTTGCTCTAGTGAGGCAAACACATCGACCGAAGCTTGTTTCAAGGCGTGTGCTTCTGCGTGCAGTCTGATCTTGGTTTCTTCGAGAACTTTGACCATCTGTCTAAGCACCCTTAATTGCCGCTCAACTTCTTGATTGCGCTCTTTCAAGGAATCGACGTCGGATTCAGCTTCTATGAAGCGAAGCTGAGCATCGAGGGAGCTTCGGAGAGTGGCTTTGACTTGAGATAATGCCAGCTGAGTGGTGTTAGTGAAAAGCCAGGTGGAATTCTCGTGAAATACCTACCGACAGTTGAATAGCATGTTCTGCTCGCTTCAAGGCATGCTGCTCCTTTTCACGCTCAATGGAGGCAACACGAGTACGATGGTCTCGCTGTTTATTCTGTATGTCTTCAATTTTCTGCCTCTCGCTTTCTGTCCAGGGTTAGCACCAGCCAATGGTGTTGAAAAGATCCTCTTACCAATTGAGCGAGGAAGCCGATCATAGTTGGACTTGATGGTTTGCGCTTCTATTTTCTCTTTCTGCCGATTTTTCTAAAGAAGGTTAGCTGGTTCAAGGTGCGAACAAATATCGTTAAACATACAACTACTTCAGTCAATTCATCGATTTCCTGTAGAAAGACCTTGTGTTGCTCTACAGCGGATGCCCCAGTCGCCTTGATTCCGGCAATTTCTTCTCTCAACTCTGACATACGACGCTGTAGCTCACTCAGCGCGGCGGTATCCACGCCCTGTTGATTATATATTGTTGCAGGAGCAACAGATCTTTGAGTGGTGCCCGACTGATTGTACTCCCTTCGATGAGTTTGTTGATATATCGAATCCTTGGCTATCCAGGAATTGATTGGACTGGCTGCAATTCGATCATACTCGGCTTCGCTATGCTCTCGAGCAGAGATGGCTGTCATGTTGATTCTTCTGGTATCGCACAGCATCGCCAGAACCGGCTCCGGCCCTTCAACTTCATCAATGAGCCAAGACTCAAAGCCCAGATCTTTAAGCTCGGTAGGATCGACAGCGGGCCGTGGGTAATCTGACAGACGCTTGTTGCATTGCCGGATTGTGATATCAGCAAGACTCATCTTGCCTGCACCAACAAGTTCTGTCTGCAAGATATCGGTATCTTCCTTGCAGGTGGTAGTAAACGCGAGGTGATCGCCTCTTTGAAGATAGCTTTCGAAAGCACTAGCCATCTTGGGATTCTTCACTGAACAGGAGAGCATGGAAGGCCCATAAACTTCGCCCCTGAATCGGCGTTGATTTTGCTCAAGCCACTGTGCGGCTCTCCAAGAGTCGTTGGAGCGTTTCTTGAGGGCACGCAGCTTGAGACCGCTGTTGGATGTCATCCCCTTCTCTTCTTCTTCCATTTGCCCATACCGTTGTTCCATTTCTTTCGTTCGCCTAGCCTTCTCTCCTGCTGCCAGCTTAATATCGTTATCTTCATCTCTCTTCTCCTGCAATTGCGATTCAGCTTCCCGAATTCGAGCATTGAATGCCGCAGAATCAAACTCTGGAGCTGGTTCTGTTGCAAGCTGCTCAAATCTCGTAAGTTTTTGTCTATGCTGAGCGATCTTCTGTTTAGCTCCATCCTGTCCTTTCACCTCAACATCGATTTTTGTGTTGCAGTCGTTGATTGATGTTTTGAGCTTGGCTATCTCGCTAGCAATAGCTTGGGTACTCCGTTTCGCTCGGTTGAATAAGTCCTGCTGCTGCTGAGACTCCAAGTGCACACTGGACGCATATTGTTCTTTTTGTTCGATTTCGCGTCGCGATGGCTCCAACTCTGCGGACAAATTTTGAAAATCCTGCTTGCCTGCCACCCATTCCGCTTTCGCAGCTTTATACTCTGCTTGCTTACCCAAGTATGCGACCATCGGGCGAAAACTAACGAGCAAATCTCGCTTCTTCTCATAAGCTTCACGCTCTTGCATGCGTTCAACGTCTGCCCGCTGGTGACTTTGGCGAGTTGTAGTCTGAGTCAGCTCCTCAGTCTTGGATTCTTTTTCTTGTATGCACGCCTTCTTGTCCGCACCAAGGCCTTTCAAGATCTCATGCCATCGCGTGACTTCTTCATCGGCAACAGCTTTTTGGGTCTGCTCGAGAAGTTGAATTGGTGTCATCTGAGCAAACTCAACAACCTTGTCCTGCGGCAGGAATTGACAGAGATTGTCAACCTGAATATGAAGTCGCTGCATAGTCTCTTTGATCTGCTTATGTGGCACGCGGCTCCCATTGAGTTCCCAGACTGAGGAGTTACCATCGCGCTTGATGATGCGTTTGACTATAATGTTTCGTGGATGGCCTTTGAGCTCAACCTCAATCTCAGCCTCGCGACTGCCATGCTTGACGAATTCACCGACTTCTTTGGCGCGTCCAAGGCAACTGGGTGGCCAGCCTAATCCAAGGCAGATCGCGCAAACTAAAGTGCTCTTTCCCGTGCCGTTAGGGCCGATGATCATGTTGAGACTTGGTCCGCATTTGAATTCGGCGGAAGAGTATGTGACGAAGTTTGTCATTTTTATGCGCACGATAGCGCCGGGTTGATGCTCTTCGCGAGTAATTCCATTGGGAAGCGCGTTGCGAGGGGGTGCTGATTGTATAGAGGACTAGGTCGTTGTCAGTAATTGAGTTTATCAGCAAAGAGCATACATGTACCTCTGACGAGGAAGAACCATTTGAGATGCGACCATTTGTGACAGGTTCTGGCGATTCGGGTTCCGCCGTTTCCAATTCAGAGGGTCGCGGCCGTCGGCCCCCCCGCCGATCTGGATAGACGAGTCCCGGCATGGTTGAAATTGATGATGAAGAGTGATAGAACAAAGATGAGGATCAAAATTCTAGAATTCAAGGACGCGACGTGGTTGAGCGGGGACGCGAGATGTGGCTAACGCGCAGTCACGTGAAGCCTTCCAACACCAGCTGTGGCAGAGCTCCAAATGATGACTATTCTATTATATCCCGGATTGTTGTTTCTTGCATCGATGGACATGGCATTGATGATGAGGGGAAGTTAGGGATAAGTGACTGTAAGTTTGTGGAGGTTGGAGTTTTGGTACACCGGAACCATCTTTGGATCAACCACCAAAAAGTTTCCTCCGGCTTAACGTGCCCTACCCACTTCTGCGCCAACCCACTTCTGCGCCATTAGATCAAGATAAATAGCAATTAAACACTGCAAGATAATTCAATCAAAACACAATATTTTTAATTCATTTAAAGTACAAAATTAAGCTTAATCTTTAAGCTACTAATTCCTTCTCTCTACTTTTTCTTAAGTCGCTTAAGTATATTTTAAGCTAAAGCTAAACTATTCGTTATAAAATCTCTAAATATCTTCTCTTTATCGTCTATTTTAGTATTATAATCTCTCTTCTTTCTTTTACGTAATTCTAGAACTATAGACAATATTTTAACCTATTCTTAAAGCGTAATAATTGTTTATTATTAAATTAAATATTATACTAAGGCTTCTGAAGCCTATCTTAGAATTACTCGTTTAACTACCCTCTTTAAATAAGGAGTTAATAATAAAACATTAATTAATTTCGAAATTTCTACTAAAGTAGAAGAAGTAATAGCTTTAGTAATTTATATAGGAATTTCCTCTAAAGCATTTTTGGTTATTAAAAAGTAAGATAATAAATAATATAGTTTAAATAGATAAATGCTAGTTATAGCGAAGGAATTTTAGATATTTAACTTAGTAAAAGCTTATTTGTAAGCCTAAAGATAGATCTAAATAAAGATTCTCTTCTAAATAGGAGTAGATATTAAATTAAGTCTAGAACGGCATAAAATAGTAGTAAATTTACGCTTTAAAGGAGAGAAGTAACTAACGTCCAAAGGTTAAGTTTTGTAAGATAAATAAGGCGGTAAATATATTAATTATATATTATTAATAATATAAATATAGCGAAATTTAGGCATATAATAACTACTATAGTTATTATAAACCAAAATTTACTATTCTAACTTATTTATAAGTAGATTAAGTAGTATTTTAGTAAAAGGAATAAAGATCTTTTAAAGCTATTCTTCGCTAAGCTTATTTAACGTCTAGCCGTTAACTATAGCTACAAATTAATAGCTAGTAGATTCTAATTCTTCCTTACAATTTATAGGAAACTAGTAGTTAAGAACGGCTAGTCCTTTATAGATTGCAAAAAAAGGTATATAGGTTCCTATCGTAGAAACTATCTTAAGAATTAAAGTATTTTCTTAATTATTATTTGTATTTAGAAACTTGTTCTTTTTATATTTAATAGTTTGCCTACTAACTATAATGATCTCTTTGCTATTTAATAATAGGCATATACTAGTTTTGTCTATATTGTAGATATTTAATAGCTTAATAGAATAAGTTATAATTGTACGATTTAAATAATTATAAAACTCCTTAATAGCTAGTTTATTAAAATCGTTAAATTAAGAGCTTTCTATCTTTTTACGCTCTATTGAAATAACGTTAGGATTTTAACGTTTAAATCTATAGATCTAGTTTACGCTTAGGAATAGTAGAGGATCTATTTTAGGGTTCTTAAGGCATAAAATTCCTTTAGCAAATTCTCTTATTCTACTATAGCTAGGAGAGTTACTAGTAATCTCTTTATAAAGGATCTATTTAACTACTTAATCCTCTTCTACCTTAGATAATTTTTAGGCACTAGAATAGGCTATAGAGTATAATTTAATTCCTTTTAATCTATGGCTTAGAGTATCGCGAGAGATTCTAAATGCCTTAGCATAATTTCGTAACGATGAGTATTCCTAGTTTAAAAATATATTTACTATATTATCTAGATCCTAGGAGTTCGCTATTAAAAGCGCATTTTAAAAGAATTAAAATTGAGAGAGTTATGGTGGTTTAAAATTGATCTAAATTATTTGATGGGTCTGGCGCAGAAGTGGGTTGGCGCAGAAGGGGGTGGGGCACGTTACTCCGACTATCGACATTGAAGCTGGACAACTTCGGTTATCATCTTCAACTTCGTGTTTTTACATTTGTATATACTAGTACCCTCCATAATAAACACTTTCTCCTTCAGTCATGATCAATTGAACGTCCCTTACTCTCAACAACCACACTACTTCTTCCAACAATGGCAGCGCCCACCAAGTAAGTTCTTCCCTATCATCTTCCAAACCACGACTGACATCCACCAGACCAATTCAGATCCTCTTCGTAGGCGCCGGCGCAGTAGGCTGCTTCTACGCCTCCCGCCTGCACTCCCCCGCCCAAAACATTCACGTTTCCCTCGTCTGCCGCTCCAACTACACCGCCATAGCCTCATCTGGCGTGCATCTCCAAACCCACTCCTTCGGCAACTACACATTCACTCCTTCCGCCGTCTACTCCAGCATCGCCGACGCCGCATCCAAAGCACCAGAAGGCGGCTGGGACTACATAGTCGTGACTACCAAAGCGCTACCGGACGTGACTGATGATTCAGAGGACATTGCGCCCCTCGTAGAAGCAGGTGGGGATGGCAAGAGTGCGATTGTTTTGATACAGAACGGCGTCGGTGTGGAAGAACCGCATAGAAAACGGTTTCCGAAGAACCCGATTGTGAGCGCAGTGACGATTATCAGTGCGGAGCAGATTTCGCAGGGCACTGTGAGGCAGAATCGGTGGACGAGGATTAGCTGTGGTGCGTATTCGGATGGGCTTGGTGGGAAGACGTCTGCCGCTTTGGCCCTATGCAAACGAGGCGATGAGGCAGTCAACGCGCTCGTAAATTTATGGAAGACCGTAGGCGATATCAAAGATGCGGAAGCATATTCTGAAGTCGACTTACAAATTGTAAGGTGGCATAAGATCTGTATTAATGCTTCGATGAATCCGTCTGCCGTCCTAGCGGGTGGTATAGGCAATTCGGAGATGTCGTTGGATCCGGATCTGCGGGAGCATCTAAAGGCGTGTATGGAAGAGGTGTTTGATGCGGCGCCGAAGATACTAGGCAAGCCGTTTCCGGAGAAGTTGGCGAAGCCGGAGCTTATCCTCAAGAGTACGGAGCGCAATACGGGTGGGAGGCCGAGTATGTTGGTTGATTGGGAGAGTGGGAGGCCGATGGAGTTGGAGGTTATACTGGGAAATCCAGTAAGGATTGCGAAGAGGCATGCTGTTGAGATGCCACGATTGCAAAGTCTATACGCGTTGCTGAAGAGCGCGCAGAGACAGAGGGAGGCGAAGAAGAAGCTGGCTAAACTATGATGATAACAAATGTATTCGGTGAAGTAGCCAGTGGGACCTGCCGCCTCTAACGCCTCTAAGACATCTACGACCATACTTCGAGCTTTGTCAATACGCAGTCCTCCCCAGACTTCTTCGTCAATCGACCCATCGTCGCGACCGTCTCGCCAGCTGCCCTCAGCACCGAAACAGTCTCCTCGACTTTATCTGTCGACACTACGAGAACCATGCCAATACCCGTATTCCACACTCTCGCAAACTCTGTTCCGGAGATATTGCCCGCCTTCCTCAACCACTCCATCGCCGGCGGTACTTCCCACGTACTAACATCCACTTCCGCCACCAAAGTCTTTGGCAACATTCTCGGGATGTTCTCCAATAGTCCTCCGCCAGTGATATGCGCCATTCCCTTGACCAACCCCTTGTTCGAAACTTCCAGACAGCTCTTGACATATATCCGCGTCGGCGTCAACAAACTCGTGCCCACCAACGTACTCTGGTCCCAGGGCGCCGCATCTTGATAGCCTAGGGAGGCTTTCTCCAATATCTTACGCACCAGCGAAAAGCCGTTGGAATGCAGCCCGTTCGACGCCAAACCCAGCAGGATATCGCCTTCCATCATACTCTCCTTGTCAGGCAACAATTTCTGCCCCTGTCTCAATGCACCCGTCGCTTGTCCGCCCGCATCATATTCGCCCTCGCTATACATGCCCGGCATCTCTGCCGTCTCGCCACCAACCAGTGCACATCCGCTTTGTCTACAGCCCTCCGCCACGCCCTCCACAAAGGAAGCTGCTGTGTCGACGTCGAGCGCACCGCAGGCGTAGTAGTCGAGGAAGCTTAAAGGCTCAGCACCTTGTACAACTAGATCATTGACGTTCATGGCGACGAGATCTATGCCGACGGTATCATGCTTATTCATGGCGAATGCAATTTTCAGTTTCGTGCCAACGCCATCGATGGCTTGGACTAATATAGGTGCTTCGTCGTAGCCGGCTGCTTTGAGATCCAGCGCCCCGCCGAAGCCGCCAATCTCAGCATCTGCGCCGGGTCGTTTCGTCGTGGCGACAGCAGCTTTGATGCGCTGGACGAGTTGGTTGCCAGCGTCAATGGAGACGCCTGCGGATGCATATGTCATGGCGGCGTCAGGTGCGGTGGTGGTGGAAGGACGGGTGACAGTCATGCCGTCTTCGGCGGGTTGTAGGAGTTTCCATTCGCATTTGATGTTTTCTTGGGAGAAGTGAGAGAGGATTGTCTCGGCGATGGTTTCAAAGTTGTGGGTGGCGAGGGCGAGAACTATACTGGCGTTAGAAGAAGAGTCTAGAGATTGATGACGGATGATCGGTTGGCAGGTTGACTTACTTGTTGGGCCAGCTCCTGATAAACATATGCCTAGGAGACCTGGAGTAGATTTTGGTGTCATAGATTTGAGGATTTGTGGCAAGGCGGGTATTAGTGTTTTCCGATATGGTTGATGAACTTTATCTTGCATCGCTTCGTATATCATATCCGGATCAGGTGGTGAATCGCCAAGAGCAGTAGCCAGCAGAGCCACTCTCTGCATATTGAACACTAAATCGGCTCTCGAATATGTTGTTGGTAGTACTTCTCTGGCCGATGCTGTAGAGACTTCGAAATCCGGAATGATGACTATGCACTTGATATCCTTGGCCCATCTGAACTTTTTATAGTGACCGATATTCATAGGTGGCTCAGGAGGTTTCAATCCAGTATCAACTCCACCAGCGGGCTCTGGCAATACCTCGCTGAGTGGGATCTCTTTCCGTCTCAGATCTTCCTCATTGAGGTCGTTGAGATATGTACCCACGAAACCACCATACAGCGCAGCAGCCACACTGATCAATTGGTCAGTTCCCATTACATGCGCATCTTGAATGAAACTTACTTGTCCGGATGTCGTTCAATCATAAGACAATAATCTAGCATCCTTGACTTGGGCAGATCCAGGTTTCCAACCACATTCGCCAGCGCTACACCACCTACAACTGCCGCTCCAGATGAGCCCAATCCTCGCCCTAGAGGGATTGGATTGATGATATGCACATGCGTGCCTTCTGGAAAGGACCGTTGACCATGACATCTCAGCACATATAAGGTTGTGCGCGATATCAAATTACTGTCTGCATCCAGACTGACTTCGTCCGCCCGATCGCCTTCATATGTGAGTTTGCAGTTTTGCGCATAGCCTGTGTTTGAAGGGTCGGTGGTTATGCGCAGCTCCAAGTACATCGATAACGCCAGGCCAATCTATGGAAATTCGTTAGAGTCGGTAGCTAGAAGTGAAATGGCAAACTTGTTGCAATAACGACGTTGGCTATCTATCACGATTTCATTTCTCATCACGCATGATGGAAAGGAAAATTTTCGATGACAGAGAGCAACTAGAAGCCTTAGACAATACTTGAAGACAAACTTACGACATCGAAGCCTGGGCCTATGTTGGCGGAGCTGCAAGGCACTTTTATCGATATTGTAGCCATTTCTGCAGACAACTTGCGCAGCTGCGCTTAAAAGGGCAATAAGTATGGTGTGATGCCCAGATGGAATTTGTGGTTTTAGATTCCTAGAAGTATTGTAGCTCGAACTATCACATGCGGCTCCAGCAAGTTTGATATTTTTTTTCAGGAAGGTCCATGAATGGAAATTTGAGTTGGTTCCACAGTTCCGATTGCGGGGACCGAAATTGGATGGTCAATATTTTTACCCTTGGGTGTGTAGTGCCTCGTTACTTGAGCTCTTTTCACTACTAGTATTCAAAGGATTTTGAAACATCATCTTATAACAAATGGAAATCCAGGATTTGCTTCGATTTATAATTCATATGCGAAGTTCCCTATCTATCGCCACTACGATCCTGCCAGAGTGCTCGTTATCGGAAGAACGACATCTGCCGAAGCACAAATAAGACATGAAGTGAGTCATGATTTGGGCGAAAGTATGATTTGCGATACTGTCTTTTTAACATCGATCCCATCATCAAGATTCCTTGGCTCTTAAGTTTGCTAAAAATTAGTACCAAACGTTCCTATCTAGCGAGGAAGACTTCGAAGGGACGTAGACTTCAACAATCAGAATCCGAAGTATGAGAAAACTAAAAAGCACTTGATGAACCGGTATTCCGCAGCAAATCATATAAAATTGAGCAAACGATCAATGTCAATTTCATTGCGTGCCTTAAGCAAACGTACAGTGTTGATATGGATGAGCTGCAATATCGCCCTGGAGCTGCGAATTCCAGAGCTAACATGTACTATCAAGCATAGTCGTGTACCTAAGAATTCTCAATATCCACGACCCTTTAGAATGAGTAGTATCAAATACTTGAAAAGTGCGCAAGTGAAACATATGGAACTGCCAAAAAGAAACCTTGGATTGAGGATCGATCTCAAGCACCAATAGGGCTCTACTCCGTAGATGATAATGATCCCTCAACTGGCCTCTTTTCAGCTCTCAACGAACAGAAATCTCTGGGAGAATTGTAATCGCAGAAGTTACAATGATTCAAGATCCTTGCCCCGAGTCTTAGGCAGTCAGATAGTACAGTAGGAGGAATCACTTCCCATGATCTACCCAGAGTTTGGAACCACGGATAAACAAACACAGCATGAGCCACCTTAGCCACCTTCCGGCAATATCACAACTCTATTATAGATCCCACGATATATAGTAGTCCTTCCATGGTGCTCCCCCCTCCGCCAAGCACACCAATCGTTAGCCATCGTGGGATTCAAAGGATCTAGGAGCACTATATCTTCACCCCTTGCCCATGCAAGAATGCTGAGTTTTCTCTCGTCTGGTTGCAGTTGTTGGTCTAGCTAGTCGTCCCAAGTGGGCTGAGAGGATGGCTGGATGGTGGAGAGTGTTGATGGCATGATTGGGATCGTATAGGCTTTTCATATTTAATATCCTCCTGAGCCGACTGTAAAGTAGGTACCTTTTCATTTCAATCTCAATTCCTCAACAGTAGTATAAACGTACCCCTGAGTGCCAAAACATTCTCCAAGAAGCAATCTAGAAAACACCAGACAGCAAAGACCGTATTCACCACCACCATATCTCTATCATACCACCTTCTATCACAACAACTTCACATCCAACAGAATGTCAACACAACTACTCTTCCCGCGAGCAACCACCGCCTCAACAGCCTCCTCACAAGCGACCCACGCCGCAACAGGAACCAGCCAGTCAGTCCACACCCTCCCTTCACCAAGTTGCCAATAGACCTTACCTCCACCTCCATATCAAGTCCATCCATACTAACCTCCCTCCAGTCCAGCAAGCACACTAGCAACAACCGCATCAAAAGGTCTAGCAACCGCCGCAACAAAAGCAGGCAACGCCGCCGCCGCAGCCACAAACCTAGCCTCAAAAGCCCCCCACAAATCCTTCTTCGCCCGCGTCGGCAAATTCATCCTCATTGCCTTTCTCGTCGTTCTAGTATTGGTGATATTATGTATTGTTGTTTGTGTGTAAGTCTTCACCACATCCCCATTCCCAAAAGTGTCCCCTTGCAATATACCTCGTATCTCTTTTCCATACGTCGATTCCGGTCGCTGACGCTCCTATAGGGTAATGCGTAAGCGCAAGAATCGCTCGAAAGAAGTTCCAGAAGACTACGACAGCCAGGAAATGCATGAACAGCAGAATGGCGAGCACCACGAACAGCACGAGGGCGAGGAGCGCCATGATAGTAATGTAGTCACTGAAGAAGGGCAGGGAAAGACGTGGAATCCTATTCCGGGATTGAACTTTTCAACTAGCAAAAAGTGAAGGGGCAAACTGGGGAGGGAAACATAGAGGCATATAAGCCTGCAACAATCGTTAATAGTTATTGGTCTTGGTGGCTCCTGGACAACTGGAGAGGTATTGGATAGGAATATATACTTCCCAGAGTATCAAGGATGGAGCCAGATAACGCTCGTTTGGATCATCATAGATAAAGTTCAATATCATGACCAAAATCCAATCTTGACATTGCCCAAATTTACATATCCAAGATCTTTTTAGTAAACCCAGGTACAGTATTTACAACTTAGATCCGGGTCCCGTCGACTTTCCAATGTACAAGATATCCTTCTTCTCTAAACCCTTCGCACTAAGTGCTGCCGCTTTCGCCTTGCTCTGCTTCTCCAGCTTCTCAATCACTACTTGAGCACGCTTGTTCTCGTTCTTTCCGAGTTGAAGAAGATGCACCTCATCCGGTCCATCTACAATACGCATTGTGCGGGCATGCGCCCACATGTTTGCCAACGGTGTGTCTTGGCATACACCAGCTGCGCCCCAGGCTTGGATCGCGCGGTCGAGTGTGTTGGCGAGTGCTTCAGGGACGAGAACTTTGGCTTGTGCGATCTCCTTCTTGGCTGTGGCAGCGTTGCCGTTGTCAATGGCGAGGGCTGCGTTTAGCACAATGAGTCTTGCAGCATCAATTTCGATACGTGACTTTGCGAGACGCTCGACCATGATTTCGTGCTCGTGGAGGGGCTTGCCGAATGTGGTTTTCTTTGGGTCGTTGATGCGGGCGATGAAGTAGTCTAGTGCCTTCTCTGCGGCACCGATGGAGCGCATGGCGTGGTGAATACGACCAGGTCCGAGACGGCCTTGGATGATCTCGAAACCTTTGCCGGGGCCTAGGACGATGTGGTCGAGGGGCACGCGGACGTTTTCGAAAGTGATGTGTCCGTGGCCGTGGGGTGCGTCGTCGTAGCCGAAGACAGAAAGCATGCGGTGGATGGTGATGCCGGGGGTGGAGGCGGGGACAAGGATGACGGATTGTTGGAGGTAGGGATTTTTGTTGTCGGGGTCGTTTTTGCCCATTACGATGTAGACTTTGCAGCGTGGGTCGCCGGCGCCGGATGACCACCATTTCTAGGGCGATTGTTAGTTACACTGGTGGCATTGGGGAAGAGGAATGTTTATACCGAGCCATTGAGAACCCAGGAGTTGCCTTCCTTGACGATTCGGAGGTTGATGTTGGTGGCATCTGAAGACGCAATATCTGGCTCAGTCATCAAGAAGGCAGAGCGGATCTCGCCATTGAGGAGTGGTGCGAGCCACTGCTTCTTTTGCGCGTCCGTTCCGTACTTGGCGAGGACTTCCATGTTGCCAGTATCTGGGGCAGCGCAGTTGGTAGCCTCTGAAGCAAGACCACTTCGTGCAAGGACTTCAGCCATAAGACCATACTCGATGTTGCTGAAACCGGCGCCCTCCTTGAAGTGGTTCTTGGGCAAGAACATGTTCCAGAGACCAAGCTTCTTTGCCTTGTCCTTTAGCTCTTCCATGACATGAGGATGAGTGTTGAAGCGTTGCTCAGTGGTGGTTCCGAGCTGGGTTTGCCATACTCCCTCGGTCGGGATACAGTCTTCCTCGACAAACTTCTCGACCTGTATTCAATGTTAGATATGTAGAGGCTATAGGAAGTTGTAGAGATCAGTAAACATACGACATCGAGAGCCTTCTTCGCGCGGTCGCTCACGAGATGGGCAACGAGCGGGGGAATCCGCTGGGAAGCACTGAGATTTCTGTTCTTAGACATGTTGTATGAGGAATATGAATGAATTGACCGAAGAGATACTCTTCAATGAGCAAAGAAAAAGACAAGAGGAAGCTGTTTCAAGGTGCATGGATTGGAGTAGAGTTTGCGGGGCTGGAGTTGCCGAGGAGCGATTCTGGCCCAATTCGCCGCCGAGGTCTATTTTCCTCTTCAAGTTAATTCTGCACCACAATGTCTTCCGTGGAGCTTCTACAGGTAGTGAGCTGACAAGCTGACTTTACATATGTAGCCTGATACCCACTCTTTAATTGATTGTTTTAGACCTTTGAGCATAACGCTGTGCTAATCTATAAAAGTCAGGCCATCATCCAACGCAAAGTGGCAGACATTACTCAATTGATTTTGATATCGGCAGTCTTCACCCGCAAACCCTTTGATGAAACAACGCCATTGAGCATACATGTCTTTCAAAATTCATTACTAGTAATCTTCGTACTATCGCAGTACATCTTGCCCTCCACTATGGTCGCGATTCTAAGCATCTGCAGCCTCTTCCATCTGTCTAACCGGGGGTATCCGAAATGTGCCCATGCCATGCAAGATCCAAAGGTACAAAAGGTCAAACAAAACTCGTGGATACACAAAATAACACAATGAACTGTCTCGCTGAAGTAAAATTGACAGCGCCGTCTCGATTCGGTTACGGCAATTATATAAAGCTGACTTTTGGTGCATGCCATGTCTGCCATGATGATTGAAGCTGGTCCGAACGCCAAACATTCAATACGCTCGCTCAAATATCAAAACGCCAAATTGGATACACGATGTCCCAGAATGTGTCCCGGGCTATATTAGAGACCGATGAAGGTGTATTAGCTGATCATTATGCGGCGGCTGCGACTCGGGGTGGAATATTCTCGAGTCCATAGGGTGAAGGTGGGTTGAAATCTGTAAGTGCTGTGGCAGGCCGTGAGACTGGATCTTGAGATATTTGAGGATCGGGTATTTGAATGTCCATCTAGTCTGGTTAGTCAAGGCCTTTGTTCTTATTAAACAGAAACATACCGACATATATCCAGTCCTCCGCAATGGTATTATTTGTACTCCATCCTTGGCCCCGATATCACGATTCCATGATTCAATCCATTGCTCCAACTTCTTTAACTGGCTCTTGACTCCTGTCATGCCCAGATCATCCCAGAGCCAAAAAGTAGCCACACCCAAAATTGTATCCAGCCATGCTCGCGCGCCAAACGGATTGAAAGCAGACATGAGCACTTCATTTACATGCCGTAAAACCTTGCGAAATTCCTCTTCCGAAAAGAGATTATCCAAGACTTCAGGGTATACGTTGGCAAACGTAGGAGCCAGGTCGCCCACCATCATCCAATCGCGAGGTATCCTTATTATGCGAGTAGACGAGTATAGCGGTGATGTTGTAGGTACATGGGGGTTCATGTGTGGATAGCAGGGATGAGCTGGACCCCACTCGATTGCAGATTCGCCATCATTCGACTGTCTGTCGCCGTCTTGCTGTTGTGCGCCTGTGTCTGCTTGTAGCATCGGTAGTGAAACCTTGGAAGGTGTATGTCGTAATCGTTGATCTGGGACAGCCTCTACATCCGAAAGCCCAATTGGGTATGGCATGTCTGGTTTTGATTCATTAGGTGGCATATTTGCGACTTGCTGGGCACCGATTCCTGTATTAGGCGACCCCTGGCCTGCAGCGGGTTCTTTCCCTTTGTGAACTGTAGATGGGACGGGAACAGTGTCGCTACCGCTGCGGTCGTTGGAGGATTCGTGCTCAACGACGAGCGAGGTGCTCGGCGATAGGCGTAGACTTTGAAAGCTCTGGCGACTACGACGCTGCTCGGGCAGAGTCAACAGGGGATGTTCGTCGCGAGGATTTCGATGTGCGTCGACAGGTAGCGGGGTGACAGGCACGTTGGGAACCGCAGGGCTGCGTGGAGAAAAGTTCTGGGGATTCCAAAGACGCGCAGCAGGGGGCCGTCTAGGGGTTACTGGACGGCCTATGGCAGCGGGAGTAAAGGGCGAGTTGATTTGAAAAGGCCGCCAGCTAGAACGACGTGGGCGAGATTGAGGAGATATTGGTGATGATGGAAGAGGGGGAGATATCTGGGAGTCGAGTATTTGGCCATGTCGTGAAAGTGGAGGAGAGTCTGGGTTGTCGTTTGACATTCGACTGAAGAGCGCTGAGGCTCGGAAGGCGCTACGACAAAAGCCAGTAGCGCGACTGTGTGGCCATAGGCTCAGCCAATCACCGCAACCTCCAGGTCCCTCTTCTACTCCCTAATTTTTGAAGATTCCTGACTCTTGCGCCCAAAAGAAATTATTTCTCCTTGCTCTCTCAACTCTTGCGGTGCTTGGCCTGCTTCGCATCCGTTGCCGGCTTGAAGTTGAGTTTGAGTTGGGTCGATCCTCTGGAACCTTTGCTATTTTGCACCTCCCTCTCAAACTTTGCGCTCCAGAGTGGCAGAGTCCTGATCAAGAAGGTCGAGAATCTCTTCAGAATAGTCTTCAATGTACTTCTGTAGTCTCTCGCCGAGGCTGCAGCTGTTGGCCTCAATGCAGCAGCAATGCGATCTGCTTCGGAGGTTCTCGGTTTTCCTCAATCCTGGTGGAAACTCCAGAATTGGGATGCTTGATATCCAGTATGCTGGGACCGACTGTGGACGGTGCTTCCTTCAATTAAGATTTAATAAATGCGCTTTTAGACTTGTTGTCAGTTGGCGAGTATCTGGGTCCAAAGGCCAGGGCGAAAAGGTTGGATATGTGCTGTATGATAAGGAATGACCGTCCCAGATCTGGGGGAAAAAGTTGGCAAAGTTAGGATATAAACATGAACAGTGCAGAGCAAAGCAAAGACTCGAAAAGGGATGCCAACGGATTCAAAGAAAATGCCATCACCGAGTACAAGTACTAACATGGCGCGCACGGTGTGCTGGGGCGTCGACAACCAAGACCAGCAAGCAACCGGCGGAAAGACAAGGCAAGGCTGGCAACTTGTTCCGCTACTCCTAAATTTCGTCGGATCACATTCCCATGTGCCTGTTTGATGATCGCGGAAACAACCTTTGCTTTACTCTTACAGCTCTTGCTTTCAGCCTACAGCAATCTTCAGCATGCTTTAGGCTGAGGTACAGGAGAAGCGACCAATCGTGGCATCGGCAGACTCTTTTTCATTTCGAGTGGCTCTTGAGATGCAGGCATCGGCTGAACGCTCTTCATGCACTCCTCCAGTGGAAAGCAGTCAAAAGGGAGAGGCACTCATCATCTGCTGAGTTGGTTTGCAAACAAGCCTGAAGAGAGAGATAGGGTGTGATCCGAACTTGCGATCCCGGTCTACCCTCTTTCACGCCAAAGAAGCCTGTTCGCCATGCGATAACGAAGCCTGTTATTCTCAGGAAAGCCTGCTTACGCATGATCTCATTCACTAAAAACCGTTCGCATATTATATCGAAAATCCACACAACCGTCAACACGAGGTGACGGACAGCAAGGAACCCACGTTTGCCTTTTGCCTCCCATAAATCGGAAGCTTTTAAAGGTTTGTACCACTGCCCTGGAAGTGCCAAGATATCACCCAGAAAGACACTAATCTTGAATGTCTTATTTCGCTTGATAGCTCGCAGGATCGATCATGTCAGATTCGTCTGCGGAATCGAGACCGCAGGCATTGATCCATCAACACTTGGCTGGATTTGCTGGGTTATCGATGTTTAGGCCTTACAGCAACATTGATATACTTTGCATCTAATGCTGATATGTCGATCACTATAACCCCTGGTTCCTGCTTTCAGCTTTAACGATTAACTTTTGTACCTGCATAAGATATGCTGCTTGTGAGACTGGCATTTTACGACAGCTGGAAGCATATCTACTACCTTGTGGAGTACTTCATTGCCTCCTAATTCTATGCTTGCAGATTTTCTACTCAAGTAAAGGAGCGACTATCGTTTCCATACACTTTTCTCCAGCCCACCACTTCGTTCATACTCCATACCAGCATATTGGAATCCCACCTCGTTGCGAGTCAGCCATACCAATCGGCTCACCGCAAGGACCTTATACAGCACCCAATTGCTTGCTCTCGCTGGCCAACGGACCACGGACACGAAACATTCCATCCAATTTAGGATGATTTTGGACATTTCATGTCTCTCAACCGATGGACAAAATAACTGGCCTTCTCCCATCAGCGTCGTTTGCTCCCACGAACGTTGTTAATTCAAACGTGTTATATTTCCTATCGCATTCGATAAATAATCGAAGTCTGAATGCACACTATGGCAAATAAAGCACTCAATAGCGGATCGTCCTGTATGGGAGCCATCGCACTCGTTAGGAGCGCGCCATTTATTTTGTCGACCCCTTGGTCTCTATCAACACTTCATCTAGCGTACCATTAATTGACTGCAATCGTACACACGGTCCACGTCCGAGATTACCAACAATAACAACCTTCCACGTTTCTGCTGGATCCGGCAATAATTCTCCAAGATCCACAATGGAATGCCGCCAGAAGCTTCTTTAGAAGCGCACGATCCATGATTTCTCTAGTTGTGGATCTTGACATGACGACATGGAAGCTAGTGTTTTGTGTTCAAGCCACGGGACTTTTCAACGTGCGCATCATAACATCGCGGAACTTGGTAGTTCGAATGCTCAACATCGACCGCTCAATTCCTCATCGTCTGTTTATCTCTTTGGACATGCGATATGTTGATTCCGTGGATCGCCACAATACAAATATAGCCGTTTACTAGTGCGCTGTGTAACCAGGTCGCCAGAAACGCGTCACATTATATTGAGCCCGAGGTTGCACCAACTGGACCACTTTTTGACATTGTTGGATTGCCTGGCGTACAATCGCAATCGTCCATCTTTTAGGGCTTTCCCTCGCTTTCCGAACGGCCTGTCCTTGTCTTGCCTGTCCTACTGTCTCAAGGCTGGAACGACCTCCCAAAAGGAGAATGTGAGCCTCTACCGAGATTTCAAAGAGCTGTTTACTGGTTAAGCTTCATGTTTGATAATCCGGCAGGTCGGTATAGGGGGCCGACTATAAGATACTCGACATCCCTGGTGTATATGACGATCTGAGATATAGCTAGTCCCTGCTGTAATTCGCATTGTTACGCATCGTAAGGGAATTGCTTGCGAAGTTATTTATCAGTGTGCGAATAGGAATTGTTATTTTTCTCGCGTAGCTATTGGCCCCTTTTCTCTTGAAATAGTCCCCTGGGGCGGCTGATATATTCACGGCGGTAAGAATCGTCCGAAGGAAGTTGAGGGTGATGGCAAGAGCTAAGAATATCTGAGATGTTGTTTGACGGAATTAAATCTGACTGCACTCGATCGATCAGATTATACATACAGACCATGCCTTACTGACAGACAAACAAACAAGTATGTGAGTGTGGATTCGGTGATGGCAAAGGTAATGTTCGTTCTTGTTACTTGCTCGCTTAAAGGTAGGTTAAATACGGAATGGAATCATTCGAAAGATAGATTTTGGGATTGACCATGATTGGTTCTTTGCAATTTCTGCTGAAGTTTCGTTGTCTGTATGGGGAGAGAATGTTGAGACGGCTTTGGCACTGCTCGAGGAAGGCTTGCAAAGATGACCATTCGCGACTTGCAAATGGTCTGCGTTGATCCCAGGCGTAGCCCCAAAAATGTTGTTGTCATCGTATGTGGCCTCTGGCTCTGAAAAATCTGGGTGAATTAGACCCCAGAAACTATCTTAAATAGTTGGGTCCTAGGTACAAAGCCTGTTCAGAGTTAGCATTACCACTCTCGTCGGCGAAGAAATCATTCACTCACTTCGTTAACGTATATATCCATTTCAGGGGCATATGTACGTAGTGCGTCGGCACCAGGAGTTCCCTTCTTGATACTGGCTGACAAGCAGATGGCCTTTTGCTAGTCAGGGTGCGTAGATGCCTTTGATCCATCACCGTGTTTGTCTATGGGCACTACCATGATTACAGACCAACTTCGTTTAGACGGCTTGAGATGCTCAATTAGCCTTGAAATCCTTCGATGGTCAGCAGTCAGGAGTGGACCGTCCATGGAAACGAGTCCGCGAGTTGGTGGGCCAGCACCCGTTCCCTGAGGACCATGTCGTTTCTGAATCTTTGGTTTCGCTACGTCAATTTCTCAACCATGGATCGGTATGTGTGAGAATAAAACGCTTCACAATTGGGCAGACTGTATGCCTTGGACTGGAACTTGGACATTCCTGAGAATGCTTCCAGTTTCTTAGCAATAGGGTCCCAGACAGCATTGGCTTCATCGATCATAAAGCGGTTTTCAGAGAAAACAGTCGAAGTGGGATGTGCCGAGGATTACTATTATTATCATGAATCTATTTAATGTCTGCACTGTGAGGACAAAAAGTGAGCCCTCACGACGACTATTCCCATCGATTACGTTTGGCTACCATAGCATCCTCAAAGAGACACTGCTTGAAATCCCATCAACGTGGTAAAGTCTACACCAAGTTATCGAGAACGATGGTAGCTAAAGCAGCCACCCTTTAAGAAGTGTTATGGCAGACATCCTCGTCAACGGGAATAGTCATCGAAACGGCTCATCTATCTTTTCACGAAGAGGGCACATAAGCGCAATATTCAGAGTCATGACAGAAATTCCTGTATGTAAACAAGACTTGTATCGAGACGAAAATTGACACATCAAAGTTCCTGATGCCAAATCATGCTAAACACATTAGTATATGGCATATCAACCCGTGGATTTCTACTTTATAAGACTGAACAAGTGATTTGTCCCCAATAGCCTCATTAACTTCCAGCGGCTACATTCTGTCATCGATTACTCTCTTTCCCACTGAGCGCATAGGAGAGGATGCGAAATATCGAACATGATGAGACTTAGAGGTCATGCTCTACATAAAGTACGGTTGTAGACATCGCACTCGATGATGGAAGCCATTCCTTTATTTTATCGACTCCTTAGAGCTTGTAAATATTACCCCTTTTTCCGCTTCGGTGCGTCCCTACCATCCTAGGAAGCAAGCACCCAGCGTGCCTTCCCAAGTAAAACCAACGTTCTTTCCTCATTCCATCACCCGAGTGCTCGTGCCTGACAAATATGATTGGAGTTCTATTTAAGCCCACAATGAAAAGAACAACAAAAAGCTCTCAGTTCATCATTTGAAAAAAATTCGATGCCTCAGCTCGCCTCGAAAGAACAATCTACCGGTGCCAGAATATGGATCTCACTGACCCGTAAAGACAACGGGAACCTGCTGTTCTCATATAGTCAGAATCCTTTTGCCGTAAGAACTCTCCATTCCTGTGATTTGGTCTTACTGACTGACCTCTCCAGACTTCATCATCATCAGCAGCGCGTGAAAACAAGATGCCTCCACATTCTATTACGTACAAAGACCCTGAACAAGGCTCCGGTCATAAGATGAAGAGCCTGAAGAGAACCAAATATAACCTTCATCCTTTCAATTTTCGACCGTCGTCCTCTCAACGCGATCGCTACGACACTCCGGAACGAGCTACAACAATTGCCCCTGCCATCGAAAACCCTCCATTTTCACCTTTGACGCCAACAGAAACAGCCATAATCCCCGCTTTTGACCCTAGAATTTCAATTGCTGATATACTCGCCGAGACGCTTTCAGACAGAGCCCCAGCTCCAGTTGTCCCACCGCATACTATGGCTCCCACGAGAGCAGCTGTTCCCTTGAAGATACAAGTTTCACCTGAAGCAGTCATTCCAGCAAAACGCAAAGCTCCTTCGGCCGAGTCAGATTCTCTCCTTATGCCAGTGGAACAACTCATGAAGGAAGTCCAGATTGCAGTCAAGAAGCGTGATGAAGCGGCAGCCACCAAGCGAGCAGCTGAGGAGCGTATCCGTTGTTTAGGAGTAGCTCTAAAGGCTCATAAAGAATCTCTTCACATGGCTCAGCGACAGCTCGACCAAAAGCAGCTTACCCTTGCAGAGATTGAAGTATGCTTGGACAACAGTTGCGATAGGGATAGTGAGATTTGATGGTTGCCGAAAGATGTGTACGATGCTTTGGTTGGATAGACTGAATTCTCTGTAGACCTAATGAGAGAGGCCATAACTTACTCAATAAAAATGAATCCGATAATGAACCAAGTCTAGATGCCATATACGAATCCTAACCTCTTGAGCTCTTGTGCTTAGACTCAGACCTTGACATCATAGCACTGAATCCATACCACATCCTATGTTTATCATCGCACCAAGACCACAACGGCATAGCAAAATAAATAGCATTCTACCATCAACTCTAATGGTTTCCACCAACGCCACTAAGCAAGAGGTGCTACATATACCAATTAGTTCGATAAATCATTCAAGTCTTAACTTCGATAAATCATTCGAGTCTTAACGGCCTTCATGATGATTAAAGCACTGATAAAACAGCTTAGCATCTGGGATCCTGGAGCTGGGACTGGTGCTTGATTCTGGGAATGGTCTAAAAGATTGAAAAACTCGCTTGCTGCGATTCTTGGTCAAACAGGTGTAAAAGAGAGTTTCATGCTTGGGTGGGCAGTAAGAGGAGCGCGCTGTGGAGCCTGAAATGCTGCTGCAGTCAAATCTGGCAGACTATTGCGGCGGCGGAGTGTAGCAAGCGGAAATCCCTGCGCATCCCGACCCTGTCCATGAGGGCGTAGGCTGAGGTTATTGAGATTCATGGTTTGCCGGGTTTGCCCAACGTATGCCGAGTAGATTGGGGCTGTTGAGTGATGGTTGGTGAGTGATGGTTGGTGAGAAAGTTGAGTCTGAATTACGGAGGGATTGTTGTGCAATTTTTGGCGGAGACGCCGCGGAGTGAAAGCGTATCCTCCCGCAGTGTATCCTCCCGCACGCGGAAGGAGGACGCAGTGCTATAGCAAGAGGCCCCGAAAGAAAACACGAGAGGCTTTTAACACGCCAGGTTTGGTCTTGCTTTTCTCAGACCTCTGTGAGGACAAAATAAGTGAGCCTTTTGGATGGAGCTCCCATCGATTACGATGGCTGCCATAACACTTCTTAAGGAGTAACTGCTTTAACTACCATCGTATTCGATAACCGGATGTAAGTTTTACGGATCTGATGGTAGTCAAAGCAGTCGCTCTTTAAGTAGTATTATGGCAGTGCAATGTCCTGAACAACGTCGGCGCGCAAACTTGGTATGTTAACAAAACTGGCTATCCAGTCTGGGATATCGGAGACTGGAACGAACATACGCTCTATCCTAACCTCGATTTGTCCACTGGTCTTGCGCGACTCGTCAAAATCTGCCTTACCGCGTCTAAGGTCGGAAGAATGACAAGTTATAACGCAACCACGCTCCTGAACTCATCCAAGGAAAGAATCTCAGCAACTGGAAAGTCGGCCATGGGTGCGGAGCTACCTACCCCTGGATATCATCTTTCGATTCACTGGCTTGTGCTTGATATAATCACAAGCATTATCCTCTTCTGCACTGCAGTCTTTAGCATTTCGTTGCAGGCCAATCCCGTGGCGCCGGACGTTTTTGGCTACGTGTCGTCTATGAGATGAGACAATGCGCATCTTGGGTTGCCGGACGATGGAAGCACATTGTCGGGTATTGATAGTGCGCGAGCACTGAAGAATCTTAGAGTGAAACTGACGGATCTGCAATAGAAAGCATACGGAGTATGTGGGTCGAATTGGAGTTGTAGTGGCGAATAGTGTGCAGATGGGGCGGCTAAATAGGCATAAGCATTATGTGTAGAAAAGCATAGGGATTTGATACAATATATTGATTTGAAGGATTCGTGAACTGCTATATTTTCGAATTGTATTGGATAAATCATGCGAATCTGAACATCCTTCATGGCATATAACTCGATAAAAGAGCACAGCATTAGGGAGCCTTGTTCCACGCCTTCGATTTGGCCGACCTGATGACTGTCAAGCTAACACTTGCCAACAGCACAATAACGACGCTTTGAATTATACCGCCTGTTCAAAGTATCGCTGTGTTTTAGCGTCCAGTCCATTCTGCCCAGCTCTTACAGCCTCAGAAATTAGATCACAGGCCAAGGAAAACACTTCACAGTGGTTAAAGGTGAAATGAGATATCACAATGATGCTTTTATTGTGGATGAGAACAACATGATTGGAATCTCGCTGTACTGCATCGAAATGCTATATAAATAATCCCAGCGCCTTGCTAATACACAAAGAGTTACAAATAAATCAGTGTAACCCGCCCAATGATGTGATTCATACTGTCGTCAATGTGTGCCGTCACAATCGTCCAGTCAGTTTCCTGCCAATACTAATTCCCAGGTCATATACGAGGTTGTCGTCGTTTTGACTTTGGCTTTGTCTTGAATGCAATCAAGTTTCGAGGTTTGCGATGACTATCCTTCTTGATTTTGCGCGCTTCTTTTCTCGTGGGGCGCTTCTTGGAAGAACCCTTTACTGATTCAGAAGTGACATCTAAATCCATAGCTGCATTGTTAAGTCAGCAAGAACGGTCATGCAAGAGCTTGCTAGTACATAAAAGATGCAGGAAGTTGGAACTCCATGCCATTGGAGGTGAATTCAAATCCATGGAGTCCAGAGAGGGCTAGGCTGGTGTAAAAGTCATCATCCGGCTCCTCGACTTCGTCATATGGACGCCGGAAATGAACATCGCCAGTTTCGTGGTCCTCGGCTATGGAAGTAGCGAATCCGAGGGCGGTCTGAAGGCCAGGTATGAGCTGCCATTCCTCGAACTCAAGGTTGCCATCTCCGGCTATGGACAACAGGTTATCGGTACGGATTGTGTTATCGCCGAGGGGCTTGGGAGGTAGCGAATCCTCTGTATAGTGAGCGCGTGCCATTTTGCGCCAATCTGGAGGTTCTCCCGCACCACTATTCACGGAAAGAATCGTCTGCTTGGCAGGGTAGTCCTGTTCCTTTGGTTCCAGTGGGTTGTGCAGGACATTGGAGCGGGATGAGGTTGCATGAAGGGATTGAACTAGGGAGATATTCTGCAACATACCTTCAGCCTTGGATGCGTCTTCTACCTCTGGTTCGACCTCTTTAGGAGGCTCCCGTTCGGGAAGAGGAGTTGCGACTACCTCTGCCTGCTTAGAAGCAAGGCGTTCGGTGCGGGCATCGATGACGGGGCCGAAGACGTTGGCGCGTAGCTTCGTGTTGTTTTTCTTGAGACGATTAGAGCGGAGGCCACGAGCCATTTTTTCGAAGGAGGGCGGACTGTAGGGAATTCGGCGATAGGGAGAGGTTCGGTTTTTGGTAAGTGTTGCAGAAGGTTTGAATATTTTCGAATTTGAAGTTGGGAATTTTCTGGGGATCGTAGGTAGCGTGCACGTGCGAAAGGACATGGGTCCGCTTGTACGCTTAGCCCAAGAAGGCATGGCGTGACTGCCGATTGGTTGAACAACTTCAGTCATCAGGCTGAGTGTTCGTGGACCGTGGTTGTGTTTGTTATTTGAGCCAGTAGCAAATGTTCTGAATTGGTGAGCCGATGTAAGAGGATGATATTGGAGGATATATCAAAGTGTTGGACAACAGGTTGAATTTGAAGCTTTGGGCGTAGTGGAAGGGGGTAGTGTGGATGCAGTGAGTTTTGGGAACCGTTTTGCAAAAATAGGTCTGCAGAGTGGATGCAAATCCGATTTCTGAAGGCTCAACACAGCAGTATAGATGGGTTTCTGCAGAAGTTTTCTGTGACAGAATATGGACGCGAGCATTCCCGGATTTAGGCAGTGACTGGCTAGATGAAGCTACTTATGGCTGATGGATTTGTCGGCCGTGAAAAAGATAATGATGCAAGTTGTGCAAGACATTCGCATGGCGCTCTCACCTTGGAGAGAAAGTGTCATAAGGCATGGTATCAGCTGACTAGAATTGTCACTACCTATAATTTCCACACTACTCTCAGGTAGCCTGGAGGATTTATTATTTTGCTACCCAACAATATAACAAAATAAAACGGCGCCTCCCAGCGAGTGCGATGTCTACGATCACTCCCGTTTATATATCAGACTCTCTAGATCCCACCGTATCCGTTATGTCTTAACTATGTCTTCGCCGTCGTTGGGAAATAAAGTAGTTCATACCAAAAAGAAGCGCATGGGAGCCAACGAAGCTGATGGGAGCGCTCCGTTTATTCTGTCTTCAGTTTGGGAGAGGAGGCTACGTCAATCGGTGGAGGCCAAGGCAGCCAACGGCATAGCAAAATAAATGGCGTACTCCTACCAACTCTGATGACGCCCAAACGCTAGGCTCTGTTATCGAGTGTTTTAATTGCCATAAGAACCGTTTGGATAAAGAACATCTAGCAGATACGATAGGAATTGAAGCACCTTATGAGTAGCAGCGCTAATGGGCGCCATTAGAGTTCATGGGAGTACACCATTTATTTTGCCATGCCATTGACCCTCCTAGCAAACCTCATCTCCGCAGCACCAACATCAAAAACCGCAACAACGCTCTGCAAAAACGGCGCACCAATGATATGAACCCCAAATGCTAATGGCCCACTCTCCTGCACTGCACTCAAACACCGACCCTTTGGAACCTTCGGCAGTGTCCCAACACCACCTTTCGTCACCATACTAGCGGCATCAACGCCAACCTTCATGCCTCCTATACCAAAATCCAACGTCGGAGCACTCGCATCACAAGCGACAGTCCACAGATTCGCATCCATATCGAATTGCGCCGCCGGACTCCAGCCCGCATTGACGATACGTGCCAGCGTTTTCGGCAGATACACCAGCGGGGAGCCAGTGTCGAGAACGGCATCGAAATGTTCGGGATGGCTCGTCGAATTGCTGTTTTTGGAACCTGGACTGGGTGAAATGTTGGCAGTGGAACCAGTAGTGTTTGTCGTGATTCCCTTGACGTTGATCATGTATAGATTGTATACGCCAGCCGGTTTCATAGGCTTTCCGTCATCGTAATGCAGATATACCAATTTTTCTCGTGCCCATTCGCCTGTCGTCTGGACATCCTTTGTATCAGGAAGACCACCTAATGCCAACACGCCCATCGCCTCTCCTGGTCGGCCTAGTGCAATACTGAAGACTGGCTTGACCAAGCCCTTCTTATGCATGGAGCTAAATATCGAATCGTATGCATATCGTATCGGGTTCGCCTCACTACCGGTAAACGCATTCGTATCGTTGGGAAAGGCCATGCCAACCAATCCACTGCTCGTTCCGTCGCCGTGCCAATTTCCTCTACTCATCAGACCAACTACCTGCTTCTCTACCTTGATGCCAGCGAGCGTGACAGTTTCGTGGGCAAGTTTGCCTTGTAGTTGTTCACCAGTCGTATACGCTACATCCATGCGCGCGCCAGCAATAGTTGACATGGAAGCAGAAGCTTTGTACCCCGGTCCAAAACCGCAGTTTTTCGATGCCGTGAGGCAGGTGAAGGGCGAAGTGGCAAGCCAAGTATCTGCGGAGCCGGTGTCGAGGGTTGCGAGGAAAGTTTGGGATGCGAATGTTATGGGGACAAGATAGACGTAGTCTTGGAAGTTCTGGAGGGAGGCCGAGGGAGTGCCGATGGTGGAGGCGGCTGGGCCTGGATCATCAGAGGGAGAGGTGGTGAGGAAGTTCAGATACCGTCTACTCGGTGAGACACCCGCGTAGGTATGAAGAGGAAGGATATGTGGTGCGACTATCTGCCATCAGTAGACGCACGATTCACATTGCAATCAACGTACCAGCATCACCACTTCCCTCCGCGAACCTCACAGCTTCCCGTCTAAAGACTTTAAGTCCCGCAGCTTCAGCAGCGGGAATTCGTATATATCCATTTGCATTCGCATCTACCAATCCGCCTTGGCCACCTAACAAGCCGAGCAGGACAACGAATAGTGCTATTGCGCCCATTGTCCCACAATTCCGAAGTCGAAGGACGGAGGATCCTACGATCAATATACAGTAAGTAGACGCGTACCAGAGACCTAACAACCTCAATAAAACGAACGTGGCGGGCTAATTGAGCCTAAAAACATGCAGTGACGAAGCGGTTATCGCCAGTTGAAGTCGATTTTGTCCACCACCCACCAAACAAATACCGCACTAATCATTTCGCAGGACAAGTTATTCCGCAGAGATTAAAAAGAAGTATGAGAACTTTACCAAAGGACCTACAAGCCTGATATATTGCTGCCCTACCAAAGGGTATATTGCGGGCCGAGCCTTGGGAAGGGACGCATGGACGTCTGTGGTCGCATAGCGAGGCTCGTTTTGTTGAAGACGACAGGCTATTCTGAACCGCGATATGGCTGTGGATAGTGATAAAGCTGCAAGAATGTGATAAGTAAAGCCTCCAAGTGATGAGCAAGTAGGAACAGTAAAGAAAGGGAATAACAATCAACGAACTCTAATTGCACTAAGCTAATAAAATGACCCATCCGCCCCAAAAAACGCCCAATGCCGATATATGCAGACATCAGTCCATAACATCTGGCACTATAATAACCCGTGAAGGTCCAAACCACACATCCTCTACTCCCGATAATTTTTTCATCTTACTGCAACTTTCTAGACGGAGACTTCAACCCAGCTAGACGTAATCAGTCCAACGGTATTCCATCATACTCGCCATACCCAAGCGCCAAATTCATATTTTCTATCAACAGATTAGCCACATCCCAAGTATCACAAGGAAGTGGGACATCACTTACGGAGACATTGTGTTGCTGCGCCTTTAAGTAAGTTGTCGATGGTTGCGTTGACAACGACGCGTTTACCAGATGAGTGGACAGCAAAGCCACCGACATCCACACCGTGACGACCGGCAATGTTCTTAACTGAGGGAGATTCGCCGATGACTTTGACGAGTTTTTCGCCAGCATAGCGATCTTGATAGAGGTTGCGAATGTCGCGGGCTGTCATCTTTTTGTTGAGAGGAATGGAGATTGTATGCTACGATATCAATTAGTAAGGGGGGTGAAATTGGGGTTGAGTTCTTGGGGGGACTAACGTGAATTCCTTGGAACCAAGCAGCGACGTGAGGCATAAATGCGACTTCCGTGCCCAGTTGAGCCGATACTTCGCGCTCATGGATGTGATCCACCAAACTGTATGGGATGATATTGTTCTTTAGGTTTTCGGTATCGTTCTTGGGACTAGGTTTTGTGCCTGCGCCAGAATATCCACTGACACCGAAAATACTTGGCTGGCCACCAAGATGTTCCAACAGCGGCGCAATACCGACCTGCGCAGCAGTAGCATAACATCCAGGATTCGCAATTCTTTTTGCGTTGGCAATCTCCGCGCGATCAACGAGCTCGGGGAGACCGTATGTCCACTTTGAGTCAAAGCGGTAGTCAGCGCTGAGATCGACGATAAGGCTGTCAGAGCCAGATTGGTCAATGGCCTCGACGAATGGTGCGCATACACCGTTGGGAAGAGCCATAACCCATACGTCAATGGTGCCTGAGTCTGCCAATTTACGAACGTCTTCGGCAGAGAGGTTTTCGTAGGTAATATCCCGCTTTGTGTACCCTTGGAGTTTCTTGCCTGCCAATTCACGGGAAGAGACGTGTCGAAGGTCCATGTTCGGGTGACGGTTGAGGAGATCGATGAGTGCTTGTCCAGTGTAGCCACGGGCGCCGATAAGGGCGACTTTGGCAGGCCAGTCGCGAGATCGCTGCTTGTTGCCATATGGAGGATTTGGGTTGGCGCCTGTAGCAATGCCTCTTAGACCAATGGAGGACATACTTCGGGATGTGCGGAGAGCGGGACGGGAGCGGGAGGAGAAGGTGCGCCCGGAGGAGAGTTTGGAAATACCCTGTGTCTGTGAAGAGCTCATGGTGGAGTAGGCGCGAGCTTGCTGGCGGGCAACAGCTTCTTCGGAAAGACCGAATGCGGCGCTGGCAGCACGGTGGAGTTGGGATTCAAGGTTAATGTCTCCAAACATGCGGCGGCCTTTCTGGGTGAATTCTGCCATGAGTTCGCGGACTTGGGACAGGTCCTCAATTCCATACCAGAAGAGAACTTCGCCTCCTTTACTGACGCTTCCATCGGCTCGCTCAAAGAACCAGGTAAGGTTCTCGTCGTTTTGATTTACTGTCCACATGAGTCGAGGATGTTCCTTCTTGAGTGTCTGGAAGACATTGTCAGCAATATTGGATAACCATCCATTCTTGGTGACAGTGAATGTAGCCAGGTGAGCAATGGAGAGAGGCTGAGATGGAGGAAGAACTATTCCAAGCGTATCCATATTCTCGTCAAAGTAAGCCTTGAAATCGCGTTGTCCGAGTCCTTGAAGATATCGGTCAATAACCGCATTCGCATCCACTCCTTCGCGATCCCGTACAAGTATCGATTTGAGTTCGTTGATATCGCCCATCTCATTCACATTGGATGTAGTGATGAGCTTGTTTCCACGTCGAATCAGGGTACCGGCGCCAGTATCTGTGAAGAGCTCCCTTTGAAGGTGCTCAGGGTGAATGATAGCAACTGAAGAAGATTTCGGTAGATCGTCCAGTAGAGCCTTCATCTCCTTAATCTTTAAACGGGTACCATATCTGACCCACGACTCTCCCATCAAGCCCTCATACTCCTCATCCAAGTTGATAGCCGAGATCTTCTTCTGCGTAACCCCATGGAAAAGGCCACCCTTCTCCGAAAGGTAAACAATCTTGAGCGGCTCAATAGCTCTCGCAATCTCTCCAGCAGCCACATCAGCATTGACGTTCAAAATCTGTCCATCGAAAGTCTCCGCCATGGACGTCAAAATCGGCAAACACCCATTCTTGATAGCATTCTCAATAGGCGCCTTGTTAACCCCCACAATCTTCCCCACGAGCTTATATTTCTCCTGATCCAGATACTCAGCCTGCAGCACGCCAGAGGTAATTGGCCACGCCTGCACGCCCTTGGCCGCCAACGCATTCACCAGCTTCAAATTCTCCTGCAAAAACAGCTTCCGCGCTACACCCAGCGTTTTTGGATCCGTGATACGAATTCCCTCCTCATACTCTGGCGTCACGCCCGCTTCTTCAAGCAGCTTGTTAAGCTGTGGTCCTCCACCGTGCACAATAACTGGGTATAGACCCATATGATACAGCTGTGAGAGTGCCGAGCATAGGCTTTCGAGGTGGTCGGTCAAGATGGCGCCTCCGACTTTGATGACGGCGAATTGGGGCGAAGAGACGGAACTGAATTGGGCGAGGTATTGCTCGATTTCGCGCTTGGAGCCAATGTTACTAAGAACGCTGAGCACGGCGGAGCGAGTGGACTGGGCGGGTTCGTGGGCGGCATAGTTGCGGCGTTGAACGGCGTGTATGGAGGCTCGTGGGAGAAGTGTAGAGTTTCGAGGAGTGCGAATTGCGAGGCGGCGGGATATGGCTCGTGGAGCGGTAGCTATGGAGCTACGTGCGGCGAGGGAGAGCATGACGGCGGCTCTGCGGAGGTGTATGCTGGAGCTCTCGTGGAGGTGTATGCCGAAGCTCTGGAGAGAGTTCGCTAGATGCTGTTGCTGGTTGAGGGGAGATTATTACTGCAATTGGTAGAAAGAGACAGATTCCGTGTCTCGCGACACAATAGTGCCTGGTGGATGTAGCTAAAAGCAGGCAGTGTGAGGCAATGGGATAAGACAAGGAAATGAAGTGGTTGAAATTCAATCGGGGAGCATGGCGAGTTGGCGAGAGCGGAGAGGGGTAGGAAGGAACAACAATGACTGAGTTCTTGAAGAGAAGGAGCAGGTCACAGACAAGAAGACAATAAAAGTAAAGAAAAATTTGAGTCGAATATTTTTCGTGGACTACTAGGATAATGTCGCCAGGTAGAGTAATTTGCAGCAAGTGGAGAGTTGATGTGCTTTGCTTGCTTTGCTTGGAGGAGGGAAAAATTCAAGCAGCCAAAGTCAAGGAATTTTTTTCTTGCAACATTTTGACGCTGCGTGATCATCCCACATCAATACCCCAGAAACGCTGAACAACCGTTTGCCCCACACGCACACCATTTCCCATTGCCCTGAATACTGACCTGTTCGATTTTTACATTGAGCAGAAAATTCCTGCTCTTCTGGTCGAGGTATGGTGTTTGTTGTCGCAATCCTTCATACATTGCACCATCCGATGCCCCGCGTGCCTCTATATTGAGCTCAACGTCATATAATTTCAACTTACCACATGGCAGGAATAAGTATACAGTTATTCAATACTCTACTAGTTACTTGTCGACAGTGCTTATGGATTACATTTCTTTCACCCATCACAATTGGAATACTTAAACTGCTTGCAAACACACCCCATTCAATTGCACATCCCTATCTTCTAACTTACACACTTCATACAGAACAACAACACCAAGTGGATATAGCAAAAGAAAGCATGAAAACAAATCAATTGCCAAATCGCCTAGAGACGCCAAAGTAATTCATTGCCCGGCGAACGAGGATCGAGGGACGAGGGAATGGGAGAACATTGTTCTTTGTAACGATTCGTGAAATAATGACAACGCTCGGACACAGATTCCCCGGAAGCAGAGGTGGAAAGGCCTCCAAGCCGCAGCGACCTTCTTTGAATCTGTCATCTCAGATGAATCAGGTGACTCAATTAGATCCGAGTGTCCAATGGAACTAGATACAGGAGCGATGCTGGTCGATGAGGATGGATCAGAACTCTATTTCTTCGTAGCAACTGCACTCGAATATTAGACATCAGCACAACTTAGAGAAATTTAGGTAACTTACGAGGAACAATGATTGCGATTAGAATGATAGCGATAATGGCACCAATGATGCACATTCTCATCTTCATGTCCTTCCACCACATGGCTTTTCGCACTCGATTCGCTCCCCTGCGGAAGCCTTGAGCCGACCGTTGAAGGTTATCTGTCTTGTCTTGCAGCGAGTCTAGTCGTTCGCCACGTTCTGATACTTTGTTGATGTTGTCTCTCATGATGCCGACTGTGCTGTCGATTTCCTATAATTGAAATTAGCATTTGACCTGGAAGTAACATCTTCACTTGAGTATGCGGAATCCGATATCCACGCAGTTCAAAGTCTACTAATAGACTAGAAAGCTCAATTCTTGTGCCAAGTAAGAGTACGTGTTTGTGAATATCCAAGTTCATCCATGGCCATTTTCGCCCCGGTGGCGCTAGGCTTGGGGCGGAAGGTGAAAGGGGCATCGCAAACACATTCTGTCCTTTGAAGTCCTCCACTTGGCACAAGAAATACCCTCTCAAAGATTGCAATCATAAAGGAGTGATGTTACGTACCGCTTGTAGAGCAGCGGTCCTCGCATTGCCGCCTTGGCCAGCAGCACCGGCACTTCCAGCAGGGTTGGCGCCATTGTTGGGAATATAGGGGTCATAAGGTTCAGTGTGAGAAGCCATTGTAGCGATGTATAAAGAGATGTAGACGACCGTGAAGGAGGAAGAACGCAGAGAGATGGGTTTTGGTGGTGGTGGTTGGAAGCCTAGATCTGGGTGGTTGGCGGGTTCGTTGCTTGCGACGAGCTGACTGAGAGAGTTATTGCGCAAGGAAGATAGATGTGAGGTGTTTGTTCAGTTGTGAATGGTAATAGCGGTTGATACTGGTAAGGTGAAAGGTATGCGGGATGGGTGAGTTATTGGTGATGGTTGAAGGTTGGATGAGTGATGGAGATGATGATGGAGCGATGGTTTGTAGAGTGGTAGCGGATAGAGCGGTCGGTCGCTCGTTGCAAGGAAGGAAGCACCCAAGCACACCCTCCTGCAATGAATCCCCAGCCGCAGTCTAAGCTGAAATGCAAGGTGACATAAGCAACCTGTTGCTAATAAAAGCAATTCTAACACGTGCTGGTAATGTATTTTATGACCTATTTAGGATTTCCTACTTGAATGAGGAAAGTGCATGCTTGGCCCAACTTGGAAGTTGGAACTGTCTTGGTACCGCAACATCCTGCTTGACCACTGAACATCTGGAGGAATCTACTAAGAGTGCCTTGTTCGATGCAATGATCAATATGCAGTGTTTGCGCGTGGTCTCTACATGTTCCAACTGTCGTGCCTGAGAGAAACAATCGTGTTTGCCATCTTTTCACGTCTGCATATCCTTTCTTCTTATGGAGGACACTTTTCAGCATCCTTAAAGACAGTCCTATGCCCAAGACAATGTCCTGCCTTTTTCTTCATTATATCGTCCAGGATCCAAACCTATCAGCTGGATCCCTCACTAACAGCAGAAAATACAGCAAACCAGCAAATCACAGCTGCAAATTCAGGCCAGGGTCACTGATGCAACACTCCAGACATTTGGTGTTGGAGCGTACGCGGCTTTGGAGGCTCCGCTCAATGTTTTTCTTTGGAGCCAGTCAGCTTACAGAAAACTGTTCTGATAATTTCCCGCAAATATCGAAACAAAATGGAGAATACTCCGCATTCCAAAAGAGAGCTCCTCACTTCCCATTTGGTACGAATTGTTATGGACCCTGATTCAGGTACGTCTAAATCAAGATCGACACCTTCCGCTGCTGTGAACAAGTTGTGTACAATACCCTACTGGTATGACGCTGATCAGCGTTATTGATATCATTGCATCCTGGGCAATATGCATCGTCGCATGGTTGCTATTCGTGTTGCGCAGGGCAGTGCTACTCGTAAGCGTATTGGCTGTATGAATATCTCGTGAACTCTCACAATAACCCAGTTGTGAAATACTTTGAGAGACTTCTTCAGCCCATAAAGATGTCAACTCTGTCCAAGCAAATTTCCCAACAGAAATATAATTGTCCTGGGTTAGAGCTGGTACATAATATATTAACATTGTATGAATCAATCAGGTCAAAGCGAGCCGTGCCAGCCCTCACAGCAATATAAACAAGGCTGATGATGGGGTTGTTGCTATGGACGGGCGTATATTGGTAAACATAAAATTACATTTAAACCCTCGATATAATTTTTGATGCTGAACAGTGAAAAATGCTCCATAATATTTTCAGTTCACAAACTCGGCAAGCGCTTGAGTAAACGCGGCCTTCAAACAGTGGAGCAATGGTGAAACATCCGAATTTTGGGCCTATGGAACTTGATGGCTCCGAAAATCTTGCCTTGCTAAGCAGAAGAGCAGTGAAAGAGTGGATAATTGAACGATGAACAGGTCGGTTTGGGTGGTTGGCTGGGACACTTGCTGCACAGTTTGTTGCTGAGCCTCGATGGGCCTAGTAGTCTACCTAGCGTTGTGGCCAGCGGTCGCCCCTTCCAATCATACTGGCTGCTCTTGCCAACTTGGTGGCTCTCCCTCCTTGTGCCTGCCAAAACCTGCCTCAACTTCAAGCCTGCAACGCTCCTACCTCTTTCACCACCACCACTACACTCCGCAATCTTAACCACCAACCTCACCTTCGCTTTGTCTCTTGAGTCTATACACACTACTTGTTTGGCCTGCCCGTTTCTATTAATCAATAATTGTTGAATCACTGCTGCAACTCTCACTTGTTGTCGGCTCCTCCGCCATCTGCGAATCGCGAAGGCCCTTAACGCTGACACCCGCCCTTGCTCCACCACATCATCATCCATTCACTCGACGCTCCATATCCATTTACAACTCTTTCACCTTCTGCCTTGCGATATCCTTCCATACGAACTGCTGCAACATATAGCGCCGCTTCCTCTATCCCTTCATCTGCCGCGCACTCTTCACACGCGGGTTACACGTCTTACACCAATCGAATAGCACAACACAAACAATATGAGATTCTCAAGCCTAGCCTATGCGGCTTGCTCCGGCTTGTTGGCTACCACTGTCGAAGCAGCAATAACACTTGACACAAGCTCTACAGGTAATGGCGCAACAACATTATGTCTCCCATACATTCTATACTGATAACATCTCGTAGATTCTATCAAAGCAGCCGCCTCAAGTGTTGCGAAAGACATGATGACTTTTTACTCTGGTGACAAACCCGGCGGAACCCCAGGTCTTCTTCCTGGACCTTATTTCTGGTGGGAGGCTGGAGCAATGTTCGGATCTTTGATCGACTACTGGTACTACACTGGCGACACCACATACAACGACCTTGTCACAACGGCGCTACAATTCCAAGTCGGCCCTAGCGCAGATTACATGCCTCCCAACCAAACAAAAGATGAGGGTAACGATGATCAAGGATTCTGGGGTATGGCTGTTCTATCAGCAGCAGAAGCCAAGTTCCCTGATCCACCATCTGGTCAACCTGGCTGGCTTGCGTTAGGTCAAGCAGTTTTTAATACACAAGCTCCCAGGTGGGATACTACAACATGTAATGGTGGCTTAAGGTGGCAGATTTTCCAGTTCAACAACGGTTACAACTACAAGAACGCGATTTCGAATGGTTGTTTCTTCAATATGGCAGCCCGCCTTGGAAGATATACTGGAAATCAGACTTATCTGGACTGGGCTGATAAGACATGGAACTGGGTCGAAGCTATCGGACTTGCAAGCCCAGATTATCATTTCTATGATGGTACTGACGACACGATTAACTGTACTCAAGTTAATCACATTGAGTGGACTTACAACACCGGTGTTTATCTATACGGTGCTGCAATGATGTGGAATGCAGTAAGTTTCAACAGTATTGACATGATTCACGAAGACGATATACTAATCAGCTACCTCAGACTCAAGACGCTAAATGGCAGACCCGCATTACTACAATCCTCAAGACCGCCAGCATCTTCTTCGTCAATGGCGTAATGAAAGAAGTAGCCTGCGAAGACGCTGGCAACTGCGACACTGATCAAGTCTCCTTTAAAGCCCATCTCTCCCGCTGGATGGCCGCCACCACCAAAGTCGCGCCTTTCACTGCTGCTACTATTCTTCCTCTCCTGACATCCTCGGCTACCCAAGCCGTCAAAACATGCACGGCTGGCGCAAGCCAAAGCATGTGCGGAGAAAAATGGACTACAGGGACCTATGACGGTAACGGCGGCGTTGGCGAACAAATGTCTGTTCTACAGGTCATTCAAGCAAATCTTATAACTGGCGCACCGCCACCGGTCACAGCGAATACGGGTGGTACTTCTAAGAGTGATCCAAGTGCTGGTGGAAGTCAAGCAAAGACGGTGAGCTTGAATGCCATTACGACAAGTGATCGGGCTGGCGCGGGAATTCTTACGACTGTCATTCTTATTGCTATGCTCAGCGGGTCTTGGTGGATGTCTCGCAAGTAAACCTGCAATCAGGTTCGACGTCCTTCTGCGTCGCGGAGGATCGAGGATTATCAAGGCGTTTAACGGAAATACTGGGAGCATGTTGAGCCACCATTGTACAGGTAAACATCTGACACCAAGGCCACTGGAGTTTTTCTTTATTTTGAACGGGTCACACTTGGCGAACGCAGGACATTCCAGGCTTTCTTTAACTTTCTTGCACGGTTCTAGAAACTTGATTGTTTCGGGGCATTACTTCTCTTACGATGCCTGAGATGTTATTTAGCAAACCATTATTATTTTTCATCAATAGCTGCTGATCGCAGCCACAGGATGGCATTGGTGATAGTGATAGTGATAGTGATGCTGGTGGCTGGTGCTGTAGGAACGAGTATTGTCACGCCCGGAATTGACTTTCAATGTCTGATATCCGTGGCCCTCAAGAGTTCCGAGATTGATTGTGCTTGTTTAATTGACTTGGAGGTTCTGATTTCGTGGATCTTTGAGTCTCATGACATGCCGACATCTGAACACAAAGTTCATCCTGTATTAGAGGTTTTACTGTGCTCAAGTATTCCACTGTGTGACTCGAAGTTACTTGTAAAGGTGCTCTGTCTATTTTTTATAGCAGGTTGTTAGGCAAGAATGCTTATGTGGTCATTTTTACACCTAAGCTCCAAGTGCTCTACGTAGTTAGTCTCTTCTTCAAACTTTACATCTGAATCCAATCTATTGGTATATCTGCCAAGCTTACACTCAGGGCAGTACCATAATGAGCAATTGCAGTGAGTATACCCCCTGCAGGTACATTCTGTAAGGCTGTAACATGGGAGAAGTTGCGTCGTGGCTTGTTTGAGTTTGAGCACGGTCTCATCCACCACCATTACCACATTCTTCCCGCAAGCATTGACAATTCAACTTACTTGCTCCTTCATACCTAAACTTTCATAGAGCTTTGAACAAGTAGTTTGAAGCGTAACTCCAACTCCCAATCGATTCCCCAACTCCCATACTGAGCAGGCGATTCATCCTAGCGGATAAGTACCTTGCCGATGGCACTCCTCGATACCATCCTCCAAAGCACCGTCCTAAGCGTGGTATCCAACATCCTCGCGCAAATGATCGCCGCATATCAAGCAAAAGTACTTAAACCCTCCTTCTCCATTCTCCTCCTCCTCAGTCCCCACTAACATATCCATAGACCGATCTCTTCGCCTTCGACATAACGCCCATCACGCACTTTATAATCTACACCATCATCAACGTCCCCATCAACGTAATCTGGCAAGACCTCCTCGAATCCACCTTCCCCTCCTCCATCGTCGAGCCACCCACCGTCGAGAAGAAGGGCGACAAAAAAGTCGAGGTCAAAGTCAAGACAGGCAAAGGCGGACTCAACATCACCAACACACTCGCCAAATTTGCATTGGATCAAACCGTTGGTGCGGCAGTGAACATTCCGTTGTTTTTGGCAGTTATTGGGCTCTGTAAGGGGCAGAGTGTGGCGGATATTGTGGGGACTGTGAAGGAGGACTTTATGCCGATTTATTTGGCGGGTGCGAAGCTGTGGCCGGCGGTGAGCTTGATTAGCTTTGCGGCGGTGCCGGTGGAGAGGAGGGTGATTTTTGGGAGTGTTGCGGGGGTTGCGTGGAATATATATTTGAGCTTGAAGGCTAGTGGGTAGGGAGCTTATGGGACATATGAACATGAGTAAGAATTGATTTGTATGATAGGGATTGCTGGTTGTGCTTTGGGGTCTGTATCAAAATGGATCTGGAAATAGGGCGAGGCCACAAGGCTGAAGCCTTGTATGAATCGATAACATTGCGCAAATTTGAATGGAAAAACTGAAATATTAGCCCCTTGATGGATGATTCCAGAGTATACAAGGCTATCGATCATAATATATTGATTGTACGATCATCATTGCGAATGGTATGAATACTAATCGTGCTATAAAATTGATTAAAGCAAGGAAGGCCATGTGATTGGTCAAATGTACCTTCCCAGAATTGGAGCAACTTGGTCTCATCCTCACATCAACATCGGAACCGAATCCCCAACCATTTCTCTTTCACTACCACCACAACAACCATTCATAGTCTATCGTCCCCAACGCCCAATCGCAAAGATAGCATCCCCCAACGCTAGAGGCGATTCCCTCGCTTCCACGTCCCCATCCAAACAGAAAGCCATCGCTTCTTCTTCCGTCGCCCATGTCTCCCTCCACCAGCTCTCGTTGGGAATGCATTCGCTCCGCCGACGCTCTGAGGCGGCCTGCTGCAACACAAACACACGTCCTCTTATCCGCTCCCATATAGCCACAAACATAATCACACTATGTGTCCTCCTTCTATTCCTATTGACACCAGTGTCATGCATGTCAAACGCATATCGCAACAACCTTCGCGCGCAAACAGTGGACCTGTTCTATCACGGCTACGATAACTATCTGCAATACGCCTTCCCGGAAGATGAACTACGACCACTGACCTGCGGCCCGTTGACGAGAGATCGTGCCAATCCAAAGCATATAGAATTGAATGATGTGTTGGGGAACTACAGTCTTACACTCATTGATAGTTTGAGTACGTTGGCGATTTTGGCCTCGGACCAGAGTGGTTGCGTGGCGAATGACACGTCGAGTGAGAACGAGAGGTGTCCGTTGCGCGACTTTCAGGATGGCGTGCAGTTGTTGGTGGAGTACTATGGTGATGGTACGGATGGGCCGAAAGGGCAGGGCAAAAGAGCGAGAGGGTTTGATTTGGATTCAAAGGTTCAGGTTTTTGAGACGGTTATAAGAGGTGTTGGCGGGTTATTAAGTGCGCATTTGTTTGCGGTTGGGGAATTGCCGATTCGAGGGTACAAGCCAGAGTGGATTAAAGATGAAGGGATTCATTGGGAGAACGGATTTGTGTATGATGGGCAGTTTCTGCGATTGGCGAAAGACCTTGCGGAGCGACTACTTCCTGCGTTTGTAACGCCGACGAATCTACCGTATCCGAGAGTCAACCTTAGATCCGGCGTGCAGATGTACCGCAACTCGCCTCTGAACGCTAATGCGGAAACGGGTCAATGTCCTAATGATGCTACAGTGGAAATCACAGAAACCTGCAGTGCTGGAGCAGGAAGTTTGGTACTGGAATTTACCACGCTAAGCCGCCTTCTTGGAGATGATCGATTCGAAGTCGCCGCCAAAAAAGCATTCTGGGCAGTATGGAAACGTCGAAGCTCAATCGATCTCATTGGAGCTGGTATTGATGCCGAATCTGGACAATGGATTAATGCCTATACTGGCGTTGGCGCTGGAATTGACAGCTTCTTTGAATATGCCTTCAAGTCTCACATTCTACTCTCTGGCCTATCTTATGATCGTAACGAGTCATCATTACATTCACCAGAGGCCTTTTTGAGTGCATGGAAACAAGCTCATTCCGCCATCAAGAGACATGTTTATCGAAGCGAAGTATTTCAACATCCTCATTATATTCAATCAGATCTTTATACTGGCGCAGCTCGAGCATTCTGGGTTGATAGTTTGGGTGCATACTATCCTGGACTTCTTACCCTTTCTGGCGAACTAGAGGAGGCGACGGCAACTCACATGCTATATACCGCACTTTGGAGTAAATACTCTGCACTCCCTGAGCGTTGGTCCACATATACCGGAGACATAGAACAGGGTCTTCGGTGGTGGGGAGGCCGACCAGAATTCATTGAAAGTTCATGGTATCTCTACAGAGCAACTAAAGATCCTTGGTACTTACATGTTGGCGAAATGGCCCTTGCCGATATCCAACGAAGATGCTGGACTCGATGTGGCTGGGCTGGTCTGCAAGATGTTAAAACTGGGGAACTAAGCGATCGAATGGAAAGCTTCTTCCTTGGAGAGACGGCTAAGTATTTATACTTGTTGTTTGATGACACTCATCCTCTCAATACTTTGGATGCCCCTTTTGTCTTCACCACTGAAGGCCATCCTCTCATAGTTCCGCGACACAAGACTGGACAGACTACGGAAAAGGCATTATGGTATCCCATTTCCGAGGAGACTGACCTTCACACTGAAGACTGGTCAACAGCTACTTGTCCTGCACCTCCTAAGTTGCTACCATTGACCATCTCACCAGTGGCTGCTCGCCGAGATATCTTTCACGCTGCAACTTTAGCTCGCCTTGAGCTTCCCATTGACCGTGCCTCAATCAGTCAAGAGAATATGGAAGAAATACTATGGGGTGCAGCTAACGACTCAGTCGCCCATACTAATGCCATTCATTTCTTCCCCTGGACTATACCCGCATCATACATTCCAGCCAACGGAGTTTGTGCTGAATTGAAATCAGGTAGCACTTTTGATTTGGTATTTCCCACTTACGAAGACAGCGTCAACAGCTTCACCAGCATGTATCGCGTCACGGAAGGAATAATGCTCAACACTCTCAGTGGCATGAAACTTGCGATGGTCAGGGAAAATGACCACCTAGGAGAGAACTTTCGAATCTATTCTCTTCAGACCACACTGCTAGGCCGAGACGAAAAGGTTTTTATGTCGAGAGCTATGGTGGCCACATTCAACCCACTCGATCCCTATTTCACTAGAGTCCGTGATGGCCAGGTTCTTGATCTTCTCATTGACTACGAAACAAACCCAGTAGCAAGCGAGGCCGATAAACTCGCAGACGATTTATATAACGACTCACCCAGCGCAACACACTTCCCCATCCATCTGCCAGGTATTCCCGCTAAGGACGACTCGGACTCCAACTTCCTCTCCTCACTTGTCCAATCATTTCAATTTCTCCTCGGAGACTCTCCAGAACCGACCATCCCACCCGCTCCCAAATCACCCATTCTCCGCAGGCGTATTCTCATCGCTGGCATATCAGCCGGACCTGGCGCCGCTCCCGTTCCCACACTCGACAATGACCCTCCCACGTTGGGCGAGAACGCAGTCGACTCGCCTTTAATATGGCGGACCATCTATTTCTCACCGCATAATCTCTGCACCACAGTCCTAGACGCCTCAATCCCAAGAACACACACAATCATCGTAGTCCCTAGAGGTGACTGCTCCTTCGCCACCAAACTCCAACATATCCCCTCCTTCCCACCATCCTCCTCCTCGCTACAACTCGTCATCGTACTTTCCAACCTACGCGTCGGTTCACGTGCATGGGCTACCAGTGCCACCCAACCAGCACCAGACATGGAAGGGCACACCACAGACCTCTCACTAAACACAGAACAAGCCATTGAGCGAAATCAGGGCTCTAGACGCATTGGGAATCGGATTGTGCCCATCCAACCACATCTCCACGCCCCTCAACTCACACCAGCAGGAATCGTGCGCGCAAATCCAATCCCAATGGTCCTAGTGGAAGATGGGGAGGCGGCAATGGAGTATTTGAAGAGGGCGAAGGGTGTGGCTGTGAGGCGCAAGTGGTGGTACGAGAGCCAAGGGACTAGAGTTGATAATCTGATTGTGCTTTGAATAAGAGGCTAAGGTCGTTGGCTATTGGTTGTGTGGACTATTGGTTTTGTATGCTATGATAGATGAGAAATGAGGATTATTGGTATTGTTTATTCAAGCAAATCATTGACTTGTAAAGGAGTGCTGGGCTTGAGGTATTAAGCCGTTGACAATGGAATAGGGTTCCTGATACGTGATCGGGGCCACATTCATAACTTCTAGTCCTCTATGCGTAATGGCTACTAGTATGAATACATGGGCTCTGGTTGATCTCGGAAGCCAGTCTTCTGCATTTCTTGCGCCCGCTCTCTCAAATATCTAAAACTTGCCTCTATATTTGTAGATACGTCCCATAAAATCTAATGCAGTAATACTAGCACGCTTTAATAATTTAGATACTATCTGGCGAGAGGCTTATTAACGAAGAAGCTAAGAATGAACAGCAAGTCGAACGCCCTTAGATATAATTCCGTACTTACAAAGTTTGCCACCCATAATGGTCATTTCAAGAGCAAAGGAGAATTCATTCAATAGAGATTCTAATGAAAGTAATAGTGCTTGTGGCCCTGATCGTCATTGCCTAAGCCGGGAAGGTGGCTATTACCACCACCAGAGCGAGGAGGCTGTTTGATAATACCTCCTTTGGCAGCCGTCGCATCATCTGCGATACGCTTTCGACATTCCTTTGCGATGTAAGCTATCTTTACCGCAGTGATTGCACTTCATGTGCTTTTTACGATCCGACCGACAATTGCGCGCTTAATGGCCTTGTCGACCACATTGGAAATCTAGAAGAAATTAGCCAAAATCTCAGAGCTGTTTACAAATAGAAACTCACCTCACAGAAACCGTTGAAATGTCGAGGGCGATGGGCGGGAGCGGGAGCAACTGGGAGAGGTTGGGTTGGGGCCAACGGATGGACAAAATAACTGGCGTTCTCCCATCAGCGTCGATGGCTCCCACGAACGTTGTTAATTCAAACGTGTTATATTTCCCATCGCATTCGAGAAATAATCGAAGTCTGAACGTGCTCTATGGCAAATAAAGCACTCGATAGCAGATCGTCTTGCATGGGAGCTATCCACTCGTTGGGAGCGCGCCTTTATTTTGTGGACCCCCTTGCGGGCATGCTGAACCGCAGCGACGGAAGCTGGGAGAGATTGGAGCGGGTTTGTTGGCGCTACTGCAACATTTGGAGCTGCTGGAGGTAGAATTGGTGTTATGGGTTGAATAACGATGAGACAAGTATACTTTGAGCCTGCCAAACAGGAAGGTAACTTGAAACGAGAAAGAAGAGTCGAGAGACTCTTTGATCGAGATGTTTATATACAACAGGGGCAGTCCGTACGGGCTTAGCTTCAGGATGTCCAACTTCCAACAACTGTCGCTTGATTCTAGGCATAATCTAAGAGCTGCAAATCCAGTCCCTTTCTACTGAGGATCAATGAAGGCATCATGCTGCGAGGAGCATAGTGTCCAATTTCATTGTAGCAAATGTGTTTGTTAAGTCTTCGTTGACCGTCGTAGGTAGCGCCTGTAATAATATACATGATACAACCAGTCTTCAACCGTCGCAAGCAACCCCCGATATCCCACTAGACCTTCAAGTTTGATAGCGGAAACAAAGCCATCTACTAATCAGTACTTAGATAATCAGTGAGCTCGCGAGGCTAAATGGATGTACTTAGCGTGGAATCATAGTCGAGATGAAGTTTCTGTTCTTGCTCACTTTTCTGGTGTATTTCTACGAAGCACTTCGAGGGCAAGCCACTCATTACGGTGGAAATCTCCATGGCGGCGCTTGTAGTTTTTCGACATACACTTTACCGCCAGGGATATATGGGACTGCGATAACCGGCCAGAGCTGGGCGGATAGCGAGATATGTGGCTCTTGTGTTGAAGTCACTGGCCCGAAAGGCAATAGGATCAAAGCTATGGTTAGTTCACTTACAGCTTTACTATTTTGTTTTTGTCTAAAGTCCTCTCAGGTAGTTGATCAGTGCCCCGAGTGTAAGACTCATCAATTGGATCTATTCAAGAATGCATTTGCAGAGCTTGGAAATCCAAATGCTAGTATCCTTGATATCAGCTGGGAGGTTGTGGAATGTGGAATTAGCACTCCTATTCGACTGCGGACGAAAGAGGGTGCTTCGAAGCATTGGTTAGTTGAATTCGTTGAAACAATCACAGGTATAGATTTCGCTGATAGTTTCTAGGTTCTCAATGCAGGTCTTGAATGCGAATCGTCCCATTCAGGCTTTGGAGATTTCTACGAATGAAGGTTCCTCGTGGACGCAAACCAAGCGTCAGCCTCACAACTACTTCCAATTATCATCAGGAACTGGAGCTGACAAAGTCAGTATCAGACTAAAGTGTGCCAATCAGAAGCAAATAGTGGTGCACAACGTTAAAGTGAATGGTGGATTAGAAACTATTGCAAATGATAATTGTTAATCTCAAATGACCCGCCAACGATTGTTCTATCTTCATCAAGTACAGGACTGTTTTGTTAAAGGCCACGATATAAGTGACATGCTGGCGAAAATGACCGCGAACTCACTTGAGCTCAACGTATCACAATCACCAAATGATAACTGACGGAGCATTACCAAACTACAAGTGAAGTCAAAGTGTTTCTACTGAATAGAGCTCACAAGCTCTATCGCCTGATACAGCCATCACTAGCCTACTACAATTCTTCCTTGGTCGTCTTTAATACTAGTGCAACTCTGCCATTTAAGCCATTACAATATCTTTCTATCATCAATAAACACACGGGCACATACTGCGAAACGCTATTCCATCCACACCATTAACCATCCAACCACCCAACCACCTGTTCCAACGCATTTCAGACTCACGAATACATAGACCATCCGAGCAACTACAGGCCCACAAGTCGTTCTTAACTCGTCAAAAACCAAAACAGCGCAAAGGAGTGAAGAAGTGCTTAGGTACAAAATGGAGCAACATCAAGAGGCTATTCAGCGACCCGAGGGATCAAAGAAGCAGCAAGAATCCAGTCAGCGAGCTGAAAGTTCCAAAACTCGTCATGGAGAGTCCAGCAAGCGGCAAGAAAATTCCAGAAAGTGTCATGATGGAGCCAAGAAACCACACAAGTACTGTGAGATATATGTGAATCCTCGCAATGGGAACACAATTGAGCTTCGCAATGGAACGAAGAGCTACACGTTGGATCTCCCCGAGGGACATGAGTACAAATATAAACTTTGGGATGGCATTTGGAAGGTTGTTGATCTCACTACCGGCGAGAAGTACGGTATAGACCTCCAGGGTAGTGATGCTTAACGTAGAGGACCTAGATCCCGTCAGACCCACTTCTCGTTACCCCTTCTACACCCTAAATAGCTCTTTTTAGATATTTAATACTTAACTACCTTACGATAGAATTATTAAATATTTTAAGAGCTTATAAGTCTAAGATAGATCTCTTAAGCTATTAGGTTTTTACTAAAGTATTATACCTTATTAACTTAAAATTAAAGGTTAAAAAACCCTTATAGTAAACTAACTAAAAATATCTTTTAAATAACTAAATATTATAGAACGAAAGTTATATTATTAGATAGGCCTTATTCTCTAGATTCTAAAATACTAAAGAAAGTCTAATATTTATACTAACTTAAGAAGTTATTTATAATTCTTTATATTATTCTTTTTAAAAACTATTTATTACTTTTAGAGGCTTTATTCTTAATATTTATATAAATTTTATTATATTTCTAGAATCCTAAGAGAAAGAGCTATATAATAATATAGCTTTTGCTATATATTACCTTATTATTATTAAGATATTTTTAGTTACTTTACTATAGATTCTTTTAAATTTTCTTCTACTTATCTTTTTAAGAATTATAGACCTTATTACTATAACTACTTAAAAGCTATAGAAATATAGTATAAGGAATTTTAAATAATATTTAATTTTAGTTATTAGTTATTAAATTATATTTATTTAAAATATATTACTTTTTAGTAAAGTTCTATATAAATTAAAGTAATAGAAAGTAAGTCTAATAAGATTTAGATTCTTTACGTTATAAACTTAATATTAATAGAGAATTATATCTAATATCTAAACTAATAAAGCTATAAAGTATCTTATCTAATATAATAAAAAAATTTATTTAAACTACTTTTATTAATTCTATTTATTAGTCTAGAAACTATTTTATAAGATATTTAATAATTACTTAATCTTTTACTATAACTTATAAATATAATATAAATAAAATATTTATATACTAGTAAGCTTAATAAGTATAAATCTTATATAAGAAAATAATATTTTCTTTTAAAAACTAACCTTAGCTTCTTATTTAGTAATTAGAAAAAAAAATCTAACTTAAAATTTATATCTTTTAAAAATTAAAACTAAGACAGCTTAAAATTAGCTTATAAGACTAAATAAGACTTTAACTTTAATTCTACTAAATAAGGCTATAATACTAGTATTTTAGTATAATACATATATAGAGCTAGTAACTTAAATAAGTTTTCTAATATACTAAAATATTATTTATATCTAACTTTTTAGCTACTAAATCTAGAATTAATAAGTTTATAATAATAAAATTTCTAGGCTTAAGTATATAGTATAGCTTATTTACTTTAGAAACTAGAAGTAATTAAGATATTCTTCTAAAAGAGAGTAGTAGCTTTAATTCTAAAGAATAATACTATAAAGCTTAAGATTTTAAAAGTACTAGTAGTCTAGAGAATAAGAAGTAACTATAAGCTAAAAATAAAAGTAGTAATAATAATATAAAAGCTAATATTAAATAGAATATACTCTTTAATTATATTTATAAGTATATAAGATAGTAAAGTATATTATATAAAATAACTTTACTTTAATTTAGATTATTATTTAATATAAAATATATAGTAAATACTTTATAATATTAGAATTTTTAACTATTTACTTTATAAGAATATTTATATAAGCTTAAAATTTTAAAAAATCTAGTATTTAGAAAGTAGATATTCTAATAGCTAAACTAAAAAGCTTTTAATTTATCTTTATAATAAAGATACTAATAATAACTTTTTACTTTCTTAAATATTTTTAAGTACTAAACGCCTACCTAGAATAAAACACTATAGTACTAGGAAGATAATATAGTTAATAAAGAGCTTTAAGAGCTTAGAAGTTATTTTTATAGAACTTATTAATTAATTTAATTCTATAAACTATTTAGAAAAATTAGAATTCTTTTTATATTATAAAAAAATTATTATATATTATAAATAAGACTACGTATTATACTAGAAAAGTTATATTTAACTTATTATAAAGATATTAAATATATATAAAATAACTACTTACTTTATTAAAAATATTATAAAAGTATTTAAAATATTTAAAACTTATTAAATATATTATAGTTATTTTAAACTTATTATAAAAATATTAGATATATATAAAATAATATATACTTTATTAGAAATATTATAAAACTATTTAAAATATTTTAAACTTATTAAGTATATTATAGTTATTTTAAACTTATTATAAAAATATTAAATATATATAAGATAATACTATATACTTTATTAAAAATATTATAAAACTATTTAAAATATTTTAAACTTATTAAGTATATTATAATTATTTAAGACTTATTATAAAGATATTAAATATATATAAGATAATATATACTTTATTAGAAATATTATAAAACTATTTAAAATATTTTAAACTTATTAAGTATATTATAGTTATTTAAGTATAATTTATACTATACTTAAGTAGATTTATTATAGCTAGAGAATATATATAATAAGATATAAATAATACTTATTAGTAACTTTCTATATATCTAAATATATCTAGTACTTAGATAAAGTAGTTATAATCTTTTAATAGAAAATCTAATTTTTAGAAAAAAAAAAGATTACTATATAACTAGCTACTAAGATATAATAATCTTTTCTAATTAGTTAAAATAATACTATTTCTATATCTTATATTCTAAGTAAGCTATATATTACTTTTATAGTCTATCTTTTCTAAATATTTTAATTAGCTTTTAATATTATTCTAGTTCTAGTAGGTTATAAGTAGAATATATAACTAGGCTTTTATCTTCTAAACTTAGTAAAAAAATATATCTCTTATATTTATTATAACTAACTAATAAGGTATTTAAGAACTTAGTAGTTACTAAAGTAGTTACTAAGAAGTAATAATCTTTTCTTTCTAGTTAAGATAGTACTATTTCTATATCTTATACTCTACTAAGTAAGCTATATATTATCTTTATAGTTAAATTAAGTAATTATATTAATAAATATATCTATACTTTTAACTAGTTAAAGAAGTAGCTAAGAACTACCTTAAGCTTTATTTATAAATAAATAAATTAAATACTTAGAGTAATAATAATTATTTAAAAGTTATTACTATATATAGAAATATTACTTACTAGTAACCTTTAATATATCTAAATATATCTAATACTTAAATAAAGTAATAATAATATTAAAAGTAGATAAAATAATAGTATCTTTAGTAGTATATTAGTTAATTATAATAATAAGAGTAATAGTAAGTAGTATATAAATTAAGCTAAAAGTAGCTTAATTATTATTTTAATTATATAATACTACTTATCTCTTTATATAACTAGTAGAGTTAGAAATTTATTTACTATTTTTAGTCTAATAAAGATTAGTATTAAAGACTAGTTATAATATACTAAAAAAGTCTTTTTTACTCTATACTACTTAAAAAGTATTATTAACTTCTTTCTTTCTTAAATTATCTTTTTTATAAAAATAAAAGAGTTTTTTTTAAAACTTTCTATATTTAGTACTATTATATAATTCATTAAGCTAAACTTAAAGGACTTTTAATAATATTCTTAACTTTAGTAGTTTATATATATATTAGATTTAAAGTCTAAAGAATTTACTAAGTAAAATATATTTCTAGTATAATTTTACTTAATAATAAGAAAAAATATTTAATATATTAAAAGCTTTTATAAATATCTTTAATAAGCTATTAAACTAAGTAAAGATACTTAAGTAATATAATAAAGAAAGAACTACCTTAAGCTCTATTTATAAGTAAGTAAATTAAATACTTAGAGTAATAACTAGTACTTATAGTAGTAAATTTATTTAGTATATCTAATTATACTTATAGTATATACTCTAAAAATTCTATATAAAGCTTTATAACTCTTAATACTATATATTATTTAATAGTTATTACTATATATTAAAATATTACTTATTAATAACTTCTAATATATTTAGAAATATTTAGTACTTATATAAAGTAGTAATAATATTAAGAGTAAGTAAAGTAATAATACTTTTAGTAATATATTAGTTAACTATAATAATAAGAGTAATAGTAAGTAGTATATAAATTAAGCTAAAAGTAGCTTAGTTATTATTTTAATTATCTAGTACTACTTATCTCTTTATATAATTAGTAAAGCTAGAGATTTATTTACTATTCTTAGTCTAATAAAAATTAGTATTAAAAACTAGTTATAATATACTAAAGAAGTCTTTTCTACCTTATACTACTTAAAAAGCGCTATTAATTTCTTTTTTTCTTAAATTATCTTTTTTATAGAAATAAAAGAGTTTTCTTTAAAAAATTTTATATTTAGTACTATTATATAGTCTATTAAGCTAGACTTAAGAAGCTTCTAGTAGCGTTCTTAACTCTAGTAGTTTATATATATATTAGATTTAAAGTCTAAAAAATTTACTAAGTAAAATATATTTTTAGTATAATTCTACTTAATAATAAAAAGAAATATTTAATATACTATAAGCCTTTATAAATACCTTTAATAAGCTATAAAACTAAGTAAGAATACTTAAGTAATATAATAAAGAAAAGACTACCTTAAGCTTTATTTATAGATAAGTAAATTAAATACTTAGAGTAATAACTAGTATCTATAGTAGTAAATCTATTTAGTATATTTAATTATACTTATAATATATACTCTAAAAATTCTATATAAAGCTTTATAACTCTTAATACTATATATTATTTAGTAGTTTTTATTATATATTAAAATATTACTTATTAGTAACTTTTAATATATTTAGAAATATCTAGTACTTAAATAAAGTAGTAATAATATTAAGAGTAAGTAAAGTAATAGTACTTTTAGTAATATATTAGTTAATTATAATAATAAAAGTAATAGTAAGTAGTATATAAATTAAGCTAAAAGTAGCTTAGTTATTATTTTAATTATTTAGTACTACTTACTTCTTTATATAACTAGTAGAGTTAAAGATTTATTTACTATTCCTAGTCTAATAGAAATACTATTATATAGCTATTAAACTAAGTAAGAATACTTAAGTAATATAGTAAAGATATTAAGTAAGTAAATATTTTCTTAGTTATTTTAGTAGTATTTTATATAAGCTTTTCTTTTAAGATAATAAAAGAGATTTCTTTATAATTAATATAGTTAAAAAATACTATATAAAGCTAGAGTTATATTTAAAAACTTAGTAGTTACTAAAATAATTACTAAGAAGTAATAACCTTTTCTTTCTAGTTAAGATAGTACTATTCTTATATTTTATACTCTATTAAGTAAGCTATATATTACCTTTATAGTTAAGTTAAGTAATTATATTAATAAATACGTCTATACTCCTAACTAGTTAAAGAAGTAGCTAAAGACTACCTTAAGCTTTATTTATAAGTTATAACAAGCTACGGAACTTAGAGCAAATAGATAATTAGATTATATTCTAGAATCTATAAATAGGAGAGAGAGAGAAGAAGATTTAGAAAAGTTATAGATCTATAAGAAAAGTAAGTCTACTTAGTAGATCCTTAGGCGCACTAACCCTCTTAGGTCTAGTACGTAATTTTATAATAAGATCTCTCTTATAATACTACTATAAAGCTTATAAAGAGGAATTATTATATAACTTCTTCCTTTAGTATAACTCTCTAGGCTATAGACTACTAATTATATCTACTTTCCTAATCTATTCTATTCTAATCTAGTCTAGTCTAGTCTAGTCTAGTCTAGTCTAGTCTAGTCTAATAAACTTTTAGTAATAAATAATATTTTAATTCTTCTATAATATAATACTAACTTTACTAGTTATTTAAAGTATCTTAACCTCTAGCCTACTAAGGTAACTATTAAGAAGTATTAATAAACCCTAAGATATCCTTAGAATACTTTAGTTCTTAAGTCCTAGTAGTCTAATAGTTAGTAATCCTATTAATATAAGGAAATTAGTAATATAATTATTTTACTCCTCCTAATTAATATAACAAGCTGCGGAACTTAGAGTAAGTAGATAATTAGATTATATTCTAGAATCTATAAATAAGAGAGAAAGAGAAGAAGATCTAGAAGAGCTATAGATCTATAAGGAATATAAGTCTACTTAGTAGATTCTTAGGCGTACTAACCTCCTTAGGTCTAGCGCGCAATTTTATAATAAGATCTTTTTTATAATACTACTATAAAGCCTATAAAGAGGAATTATTATATAACTCCTTCTTTTAGTATAGCTCTCTAGGCTATAGATTACTAATTATAATTACTTTCCTAATTTATTCTATTTTAATTTAGTCTAGTCTAGTCTAGTCTAGTCTAGTCTAGTCTAGTTTAATAAACTTTTTAGTAATAAATAATATTTTAATCCTTCTATAGTATAATACTAACCTTATTAGTCGTTTAGAGTATCTTAATCTCTAGCCTACTAAGGTAACTATTAAGAAGTATTAATAAACCTTAAGATATTCTTAGAATACTCTAGTTCTTAAGTCCTAGTAGTCTAGTAGTTAGTAATCCTATTAGTATAAAGGAATTAGTAGTATAATTATTTACTTTTCTTAATTAGTAGAAACGCTATTAGAGTTATAATTAATACTATTGCTAGTAGGCTTTAGTATTAGTAGTATCTAGGTAGGATATAGGCTTAGCTTGCTAGGATATTAAGTATAAAACTTAGTAATAAGCTCTAGTATATTCTTAGTAGCTATCTAATTATACTATTTAGCTTTATTATAACTAGTATACTTAATCTTATATTATAGTTTCTTATATTAACTAGTAAAGTAGCTATTAATAATAGTATTAATAGACTATTTATTATTATTTATAGTTTTTCTAATAATTGCTAGTAGTAGATTAGCGTACTTAAGTAGCTTAGCGTTATCTATAATATAGTAAAGGACCTAGGTATAAAAGATATTATATATTTTTATAGAAAAGAAAAGATTAAGTTTATAAGTAATAATATTAATCTTCTTAATTATATAAAAGAGACTTATATTCTTATTATCTAGAGTCTTTAAAAGATATAAAGTAGGGTAGTTCTATATATCTAAGTAAACCTAGTTACTTAGTAATAAGTTTAGAGCTATATAGTAATAGTAGTTAGCGTATTTTACTTACTAAGCTTATATCTAGATTAATTACTCTATTAAGTAATTATATATCTTAGTATAACCTTTTTATATTATATCTATATTAATAGCTTCCTTATTAGTAGCTATAGAGGCATTTATAAGTTTTAGAAGATAATATAAGGACTTAAAGCTTAAATAAAGATTAAATCTATTTTAAGCTTTAAAAGATATAACTCTTATAGTAGCGTTTATAGTAGAATTAATTATAAATTTAGTAAAGAGTAGAAAGGCTATCTAGTTATCTTAATCCTAGTTAATAAATATATATAAAAACTACTTAAGTATAGTAACTAAGATTTCTATTATATTATTAGTTTTAGAGTAAAATACTATACTAAGATAAAGTATTATGCCTATATATTTATATAAGTACTTTTAAAATATAGAGGTAAATTAGCTACTATAGTTTAAAAGAATTATTAATAACTAGCTAATAAGCTTCTATATATAGTTAATAAAGGCTAATACTATTAAGTCTATAAATAGATTTAGTAGTAGAATAAAATATTAGGTCTATATATATTAGTTAATAACTACTATAATATATTAGTAGATTATACCTTAGTATAAATAGTAAGATAGTAAGATAATAAAGTTAATAGAAATATTAGACTATATATACTTAGGAAGAGGGAATTAATATAGAAAGCTTTACTTCTTTTAGTAAATAGGTTTAGTAAATATATATTTATAGCTTTTAATAAAGCTTTTAACGTCTTATAATATCTTAGGCTACTAGTAATCTTTCTATAGGTAGTAGTAAGTTATTACTACTCTACTATAGCTTATAGCTTTATAGCTATATATACTCTATATAGTATAATACTAAAGCTTACCTTAAGAGATAAAGATTTAGTTATAGTAAAGGATTATCTTATTAGTAGCTATTATATAGTCTCTAAGCTTAATCTACTCTTATTTTAGAGTACTAAAAGGTAAGAAGAGCTAGTAGTTAGTTTTAGTATAGTAAATAGTAATTATTATTTTATTATACTCTACTATATTTATAATATTTTATAGGAACTAGTTACTATTAAAATCTAGAAATAGATTATTTCTTAAAGAATTAAGTAGCTTATTCTTAGGTGCCTTATTATTATTAAGAGACTTTTCTATAAAATTAAGTAGCTTACTTATAGGATTAAAAATATTTAACTTATCTTAAGTAATAGTAGCTAAGTATAGTATTAAGAGATAGGTAGGTTTAATAAATAATATAGCTAGCTTTATTGCGTACTTTATATTAAATTAATATAGGAATAGTAAAGGTTAGACTTATTAAAAGACGTAAAGGTTGTTATTACTTTATAAGATATTTTATAACTAATAAGTAAGAATATTTACCTTTTTATTAGTTATACCTAAATAGTACTTTATTTTAAAGTAAAACTAGGAGAAGAACTTAGCCTATCTAGCTTATTATTAAGAAAAATATTTCGTTATTATAAACGTTTAAAGGTTATAGTAATTAAAGAATACTTAAATAGGATTAATAAAACTAAATAGCTTTAGTTTCTACTTTTTAAATATATAGATAATAGCTAAGAGCTCTTTATTATAAATATTATAATTATATTCTACTAGGGTTATCTTCTTTAAGAGATATATAACTAGATAAAACTTCCTATTATTACTTTTTTAAGAGAAGACTATAGTATAAACCTAATTTAAGGCATTTATCTTTAGCTAGGTTTCTTTTATATAGTTAAAGTAATATAATATCTTAGTAGATATAAAGTCTTACTTTAGCTTTTTAAAGGTACGTTCCTTTAGCCTATTAGGGTCCTAAGAGAAGATTACTATAGTATTTTTCTTTATAAGTATTATTAGTAGTGCTATAGTCTTTAAATATTTAAGAATAAATTAGTAATAAAAATTAGTAAAGCTAAGGAAAGCTTAAATATCTTTTACTAAAAAAAGACGTTACTAGTTAACTATGCTTTAAACCTTCTTTAGGTCTATTTTAATACCTTTAGTAGTAATAATTAAGCTAAGGTATTTAACCTATTAAGTATTAAATTTATACTTCTAAATATCTAAGTATAATTCTACTTTATTTATTACTTCTAAGACTAGGTAGATATAAGTAATATAGCTAGCTTTAGTATTATTAAAGACTAATAAATTATCTATATAGCCTATAATAAAGTTATCTAGGTAATTAATTAAGATATAGTTAAGATAAGCTTAGAAGGTTCTTAAAGCTTTAGTAAGGCTAAAGGGTATAACTTTAAATTTATATAACTTATAATAAGTTAAGAATATAGTTTTATATTTATTACTAGGTTTAATATAAATATATATAAAAGTAGTAATAACATTAAACTTAGAAAAGTATTTTATATAATAGATATAGGTTAAAGTTTTTAGTAGCTATAAAGGAATATTATAATTCTTCTATATAATCTTATTAAGTCTATAGTAGTTAATATAAACTTAAATTCTTTTTCCTAGCTTATATATATATAATATTAATATAGCGTAATATAATTTACTAGCTTAAACTTAGTCTTAGCTAAGTATCTAATTAATATATTATTTAACTATAAGGAATTCCTAGTAACCTAGGCTATTATAATAATATTTAGGAATAGTAGTATTTAAGATAATATTAATAAAGTAATTTTATTTACTATAGTATAGTATAAGTTTATTACCTAACTTTAGATTAAAGATATCTATATAATAATAATATTCTTTTAGTAAGTATTTAAGAATCTCTTTTTATAAAAGAGGAGGCTTATTATATTTCTCTTACTACTTCTTAAAGTCTTTAGATAAGATTTTACCTAAGTTAATAGTAATATCTTCTTTTAGTATAAGATTTAGATTTAGAGGTTTCTTATCTTTCTTATCTTTAAAGTTATTAGGCTAGATTTTACTAAATTACTAGCCTTATTTAAGTAACTTAATAAAGGTAGTAGTACTAACTATAGTAATATTCTTAAAGTAAGAATTAGTTAGGTTAACTAAGTAGCCTTTATAATCTATTAAGATTAGATAACTAGCTAGTAAGTAATATATTAGGTAGTAGTCTAAATTAAAAAGAATTTATTTCTTTTTTTCTTTAAGAGTAACTTTATAGAGGTTAATTTATAGATTACTAAGAATAAGGTTATAGCTAGTAATATTTATAATAAAGTAGTAGATTTATTTAATATATCCTCCTAAATAAATATTAACTATAGTAGCTTTATTAACCTTTATAATAGTCTTACTATTAGCTAATTATATAATTTAAGGAGTAGAGAGATTAATAATAAGGATTCTATATTATTTAATAAAGTTAGGGTAAATAATTTTTATTACTCTACTCCTAGTATCTATAAGAATATTAATTTTTAAATAGTAGCCTTACTTTAAAGAAAATATAATATTATAAGTAGTTTACTAATTACTTACTATAAATATAGTAGCTACTTCTTAAGAATAAAAATTATATACTATAGAGGTAAGGGATATCTTAATAATAGCTAGTTTAGTATTATTAAATATAATAAGCTCTAGGAATAATACTTATTAAAGATTATCTTCTAAGTATTAGATAGTCTTATTAACCTTATATTAGATTTGTTCTTTAAAGAGAACTAGCTTAAGGTTAAGTTTATCTTTCTTCTATTACTAATTATACGCTTCTTACTTATTTAGCTCCTTTATACGTCTCTATAGAGAAGCTTTTAGTTTTTTATGTTATTATTATAATTATACTTATTATAATTATTCTCTATAGTTAGAAACTAAGAAGATTAAGTAGTAATTTAATTATAGATAGTAGTAAACTTTATAATAATAGCTATAACCTTTAGTTATATCTTAGCGTTTAATAAGGCGTCTCTATCTTTATATAATACTTTATTTTACTAGTAACTATAACTCTTTTTACTATATTTTATATAGTAATTATCTATCTTTAACGTATTATAAATTTCTAAAAGATAGTTATATTTAGGCTTTTATTTACTACCTTTAGCTACTAGGTAATTATTATTATTATAGCTATATAGATTTATAAAGAAGATGTATTTAATATAATAGGCTATAGTATATAGGCTTTCTAAGAAGTTAGTAAAAGTTTTTAATTTTATAAAGAGTACTTTCTTTATAAACTTTAGAAATAAGAGGAGTTATATTTTAATAATCTTATCTTAATTACTTAGCTTAGCTTTACGTAAATTCTCTAAGAAGTAGGCTAGAAACTCTTTAAGTTTCTTAGTAAGCTTTATTATAGCTTCTTAACTCTTAAGCTAGGTTTTAGTAGTAATATAGCTATTCTTAATACTATACTTATAATCTAAATTAGACTATATTTCTATAATAGATAAGTATAAATTAGTTAACTTATAGTTACTCTACTTATTAATAGTACTAAATACTTAGTTCTTTATTATTCCTTAAATAACTTAGATCTTAGAGGCTTTAATAAGATAGACTTAAGTATTATTATTTAAGTAGTTTAGTATCTTATCTTTCTAAGTATAATACTTTTATTTATCCTTTTTAGAAAAGAGTAAAGACTTATTATCTTATACTTTAAGAAGAGAGGCGCTACTAACTAAGTTAAGATTAGAAAAGAAAGTAGTTTAATATAAGTCTAATGCTCTTAAAAGTATATTTAAGTTAAATTAATTTATATCTTAAGCTAAGGAGGTCTAGTAGAATAGATTATTATTTACTAACTTATTATAATTAAGATAGGGATTAGCTACTTTAGTAGCTAAGAGTTTCTTTTAAAAGGTATTAACCTAAGCTTAAAGAATAGTAGCTTTATTTATCTTCTTTTATAGAGCCTTATAGTATTTACTAATCTTATTAATATAAGTAGTAAATACTTCTTTAAGTAAATTATTATTATATTATAGTTTTTATACCTTTTAGTAAGTAGTTACTACTTTCTTAAAAGTAATAGTATTATTTTAAATTTATACTTTAAGGTAAGTAATTTACTTTATACGTTTATTATTAGTTTTAGTTAAGTTTTATATCTCTTCTTAAGCTTTAAGAGCTTTTTCTTAGAGAGTATAAATTAAGTTTATATTATAAGTATTTATATTTTACTTAATTTTAAAGAGGTAGGCTATAGT